>NW_019168049.1:1604551-2286983 GCF_002303985.1 Durio zibethinus | reverse complement strand
CACCATATGCCAAGATTTGTTTCCATTATGCTTTTCAACTTTAACCATATTCTTTCTTCTAAACAATTATGGTCGGTTTTTGACTAAGAAAGATGCAATTGGTTACATTACTTATGACAATTGAACCAAATAGAGACTTTATTGCATTTGTTATGTTTTGTTGCTATTAATTTTATTAAATATTAATGTAAGAAAATGCATAGACTATCTTATAGTGGAACATTTATGATAAGCTACATATTAGAGAGTTAAACTTAAACATTATGGTCTTTGAGAGCGATATACAATGTGTAGATCATACTAGAATGGACAGGACAGCTCTTGCAAAATTATGTCATTTACTTATAACAGAAAGGGGTTACAGTCATCTAGACATATGTTAATAGAAGAACTAGTAATTAGCTTCCTCCACATTATTGCTCACATTACAAAAAATAGGATTATAAAGTGTCAAGTAGCCAGATTCTAGAGAGATAATTAATAGATAATTCCATTTTATGTTGAATTCTATTTTAAAATTGCATATTCTATTGTTTTAAAAACCTCCCAACCCATAACAAAAAAATTCAACAGATAATAGATAAAAATGGTTTAAAGGTTGTTAGGGTGCCTTAGATGGGACATACATTAAAGTCAATGTTTAATGCAGTTGATCGACCTAGATACAAGGACTAGGAAAAAATGAAATGATTCCAATGTCTTTGGTGTTTGCACCCCAAAATATGCAATTAATATATATTCTATAGGGATGGAAGGTTGTGCCAATAGATGTGTAGAGTGGTTAAGGGATGCACATTACATTGTAGGAATAGGTTAAGGAGTCCCATAAGGTAATTATTTTGTATTAGTGTTCATGTAATGTCAATAATGATGTTTGTATTTCCATATTAGTAATGTTGTTGATCATTCTAATAGATAATTACTATTTATGTGATGTCAAATATTACAAATGGGGGAAGATTCTTGCCACCTTATAGAGGTCCATGATACCATCTTAGTGATTGGAGGGCAGGACTCCAACTGACGACCCCATAGGAATTACTTCACATGAAACACTCTTAAGCAAGAAATTATATCGAGAGTTGTTTTGGTATATTGAAAGCTAAATGGGCAATCTTAAAGGAGAAATCATTGTCTTCAATTAAGATACAATGTACAATCATTTCTACTTACTGCCTTCTCCATAATTTTATTAAGTCTAAGATGATTTTTATCCTATGAAGGGGATGTTGTCGAAAGAAGTATTTTCTAACTAGATGAATTTGATCATCGATATTTGATTATGCATGTTGAGCCACCTGATTATTGGACTCAGTTTAGAGATAATCTAGCTATGATATGTTCACCCATTGGTTGCCAATCCAAAGGATAATAACATTATAGATATGTTTGGTATTTTATTATTTGTTTACCCTAATAGTTTTTATTTTATACACCATATGGTTGATAGTGTCCAATGAATATTACAATTTAGAGTACATATTGCTTTCTTTCCATGTGTATTCATTTATTTCGTTCAATTGATTGTTTTTTATTTACTTTATTAATATTGTTTCATAATATCTAACCATGTGATTAGGAATTGAAATGTCTTCATTGCATGACAATCCATAGTAATCCATTCGATGTGCATCCAAAAGTTGATTGGATAGTTTTGGCTTTAGTAACCACTCATGGATTAGAAAAAAGGATTTGCATTTAGTTTAATCCTACATTCTTTGGTTGATAATCCTAGATGAAAAACGGATAATGGGAATTCCACATTGGATATCTAGGTTATATTGAATGAATGCTGGAGCAAGTCATTCCTACTTCACAACTTAAAGCCATCCCCCACATCAAATGCAGGGTTAGGCTGCTTAAAAGACAATATCACGTAATTTGTAATATGAAAAGTTCTAGAGGATTTGGGTGGAATAATCAAGAAAAAGGTATCACAGTTGAGAAAGAAGTATTAGATAAGTAGGTTCGGGTAATTTTTTTAGATGATATTATGGCTTATCTATCATTTTTACATTTTTTTCAATGGCTTTTATTTGATTTATCTTTGTTTGAACTTTGCCAATCATACCCAAATGCTAGAGGGTTATGGAACAAACCTTTTCCATTTTTTTGATGATTTTAAAGTGATATTCAGATTTGATAGAGCAACTGGCCAACTAGTTAAAATAGAAGCTGATGCAGTTAAATCATTAAATACTAATGATGATGCTTACTTCTCTCTTAAGTTTGATATCAATATTGAATGAAATGAGGAGAGAGGAGATGATGAAGACAAAATTGGTTCTACTACTCTAAGCAATGTTAGGACGACGTTGTTAGGTAAAAAGCATGCTAAGAGTGATGATGGAGCAATCATTAGGTTGGTGCATCAAATTGGCAATATTGGTGCATCATATGATCAGTCTGTGAATGTTATGGAGGATATATTAATTTACTTTAAGACAAAAGTCAAGTATACAAATAGAAGAAAGTCATTTTTCAATGAAATAATGCAACTCAATGAATTCATGCATGATGAAATACTCATCGCTGGTGAGTATATGATGAAAGAAAATCACAAAGTTATTCTTTATGATGCTGGTTGTATTTAGAAATAATTATATTAGGAAACAATTAAACGAATGTAATGCATATCGCCCATCATTTGACTTTTCTTCTCCTGGACACATGCAGATTGCACTACATTTTGTTTATAGATTTGTTGTATAATTTTGGAAACCTATTTATTTAATTAAGGTAGGAAATGGAAGGTTGTAAATATGCAAATCACTATTTCGCATATTAAACATGGGTTTATTTATATTGGATTCGTACTTGTGTGAATCAAATACATATTTGTGATACTACAAATTACATTTTGGAATTTAAATTACAAACATTATAGTATTTCAATATTACACCACATATCCGAATTTATAACTATAATATTAGTATATAAAAATACTTTTTCCAAATAATTGTACTCAATATATGTGTATTCAATAAGCTACAAATTGATATAAAACAAATATATACCAATAATATTAAACCAATACCCAATCGAAAATTAAAACTTATCCATTCAACATGACATGTTAAAAAACTTATAAACAATGTAATGCATATATTTACACCAAACTAGTATTCTCCAACCTTAAGGTGTAGTGAATGATAATACAAAATCAGACCACTCTTTATGGACTTCATCAAGTTTGTTTTTCATGAAGCTTTCTTTACTCTCCCATTATAAAAAAAAACTAGAAGTAAATGTTAATAAATGAGAACATAATTTAGCTTTTTTTATTGAAAGATATTACTATTGTATGGAATTAATACTAACCCTGAATGGTGTGGTCATAAAATCATATAAAACTATATCTCTCGTAAAACAAAGGATATAATATCCATATTCAGTAAATCCTAGTTAACAAGGTATCTGAAAAATAAATTTAGTGGGTTTAGAAATATTAATCTAAATAAACTCAGCATAAAAGAATAAATTTCACATTTACTGATAATTACATCCCAATTTATCTTTGCTTTCTTATCAATTGCAGACGTTCCCCTAAATTGAACAAAAAAAAAGTAGTCAATTCAAAATTAAAAGTAATTATAAAAAACACAAGATAACCTAATAACATGTAATACTTTTTTAATAAATTATGAATATTGGGGTTAGGCTTCATCATTGGTTGGGCGGAGTTAAATAAGTATGGCATAAAGGAATTGTTATCAATCACAACAAGTTAACAATGACAATTGCAAAATAATAGGAATGATATACAAAGATTAGGCATCATCTTAGATGACATCAAAGTTAGAATAATTAGTTGTATGAATATAACTTATGCAGCATTATACAGTACCAAAATATAATCAGCTTGCTTTGCATGCATTGACCCACACGATGACCATGAATAATGATAGTGCCATTCTCTTCACTAATCACATTCAGGTCAACGAATCTGAATCTATGGGTTATTTGTCTTGTCTTGATCTATTTACATAGGAAGCTGCACGATAACAATCAATAGTACTAGTTAGCAATACACCCTAATATAGATTAATAGATATTGAATTTGCATATTTGAATTTATAAGCTGACCTCATATAGGCAACTATATTAGAAGTTGATATTTCATCCAGGGTGGCATTTCAAAGGTACAAAATGCCTTAATCTCAAGCCTTCCAATGTAAGAAATTGATGGATGATCAAATAACCCATCTTCAGACTCAACGGTAATGACATTTCCTCTAGATTAATAATCAAGTGCATAATTAGATAATGCATCAATGGCAGCCTCAGCAAGGGTCATCTTTTAAGTCCCAACATCCTACTACAATATATAATGAAATATAAATATTAAAACCAAATCAATAAATATAATATATAAATAAATATTAATTGAATAAACAAAATCATACTCCATAGGTGATACTGGAGGTTGGGTTTGCTAGTTGACTTGTAACGTGAAAGCTTGTCCTTGTTGGATGTTGGTAATCGACTACCCTCTAAGCATGATAATGTGCATTGCTGCCAACATTGCCTCTAAAACTGTGAGTTATTGCTGTTGATCATTTAGGTATTGCTCTTGCTCATCAAGTCTTTACTGTTATTGCTAAATGATTGCTTTATGTAGTGCATTCATTATTAGAGAGGTTTTAGGTTGATTACTGAAGAATTTTGATGGGAACACAAATCTACCAACCCCATAAACTTGACCATGTCTTTCTTTCGCTTCTAATGCTAAAGACAATGGATCTTCACCATAACCAATTGACAATTCACTGAATTAAATTTAGTAGTAAAATCATCTTGAAAGACAATAATAAGATAGGGCATAACAACAAAGTTATACAAGTATATAGTCATGCATACAAGCACAAGCCAAACATACGTGATAAAATGAGCAATTATATATATAATCTTTTCAGCCATTCCTTCGGTTACTTTGTCTGCAAATCCATCCTTCTGCATATGTCCTTATTTCCACACATCTCATCTATAAGCTTTAATGCCAGGGTTAAATGATTCCTAATAAATTTACGCTATATAAGAATAAGAATTTATTAAATGAATGTTCATAAATATTCATTTATGAGTATAAAACAAATGTGTGAATACTTACAAGATCATACTTGACATTTGCATAACCCTTTCTCGATATCTGACGGTGATATACTTGTTTGGCTCGAATGTTCTTTTGTTGTTCTTCGATTTTCTAGAAAAGAAAAAAATAAGGTAAATCACATATTAAGATATCAATATATTACATAAAATCTTATAAACAATTAACATAATGGGTATGCATATCGAGAATTATTTTGATAGCCGATCTTGAACAAAATGCATCCAATCTTGATAATTGATAACATGTACATATGACGAAGGAGGATCAACCAATAAATCACTATTATCAATGAATGATAAAATATATTAGGTTGTCAATCTACTTTTAAAGTCTCTAAAGGCTTTCCTAGCTGATTGCAATACAAGTTTTTTATACTCATTTGAGACATCAAACCATTTCTAATAAATTTAAAACAATTAGTATGAACACATTGCATTTCAATTAAATGATCATTTATCAAATTTTATGAAATAGTTGAATAAATATACCACAATCGACTCCCATATACAATCTTTTAGATCACCAAGAACTCGTTGCTAATTATGGTACGTAATATAAGTGCTACTGCAGATGACCTATCCAATGTGACTAGCTAACTTGGTAGCTCTATTAGACACAGGTTGACCATTTTGATTGAAATGGACATGAATTTTCACGTTAGTCGCTTTAATTTGTTTATTTCATCCCCTTGCTTTTCTTTTTGTCACTACAGGTGTGTATTCTTCATGTTTAGTAGCAGCAAACATATGTTATTTGGATTTCATAATAGCTACAATTTTTATCATAATTATACTAATACACCAAATTGTCTCTCTAAATTTCACACATTAATAAAATACAACTAATATCATACTACAGTTACTAGACCAATATATTAAAACATTCTCAAACCAATAATATTTTACGGATACAAGCCATACTATGATTCCTACCTTAAATAAGAGTTCTACGCAAAACAATTTATTAGTACAAAAATGCATAATTTCCACAATATCATTCAGCAAACCACAATACTTAAACCAAACTACAAAGAAACACCATATATATAATGAAGGGAGGTTGGGCAACTAAGGTGATGATGGAATGATTAAAAACACAAAAAAAAATTTATATATATAGTAAAGAATGAAAAAAAAAAAAACTATATTGAAGAATATAAATAATACAAAAAACATATAAAATACGTACATACTAGTAAAAAGAGAGGTGGGATGGTGTAGACTTATTGATGGTCAATGGCGATGAAAGAGTTAAAGAAACCAAAAGACAAACTAAATGGGTTGATGGTTTAAGGGTTAGTTGCAATGTAGTTTTTTATTATTCACTGTATTAGCCGTTTGGGTTTCCAAAGTTCAAAAAAAAGGAATGAATTTTAAAAATGATCACTAAAGGCATTTTGCCAAAAAAAAGGCCTTAAATGATTCCTGATATTATAAAAAATGTTATTTAAGGCATTTTTCAGCCAAAAACGCCTTGAATAATCCCATTTAATTTTTTGTAAGGGATTATTCAATGCATTTTTGGCTAAAAACATCTTGAATAATCCCCTTCAATTTTTATTAGGGGATTATTTAAGGCATTTTCTGGCAAAAAAATCTAGAATAATCTCTAAAAAAAATTAAAGAGGATTATTCAAGGTGTTTTAGACTAAAAATACCTTAAATAATCTTTTTCAATTTTTGTAAGGGATTATTCAATGCATTTTTTACTATATATCACTTTGAATAACCCCATTCAATTAATTGAATTGGGTCATTTAAGTTACCATCATATATGCCAAGGAGATTATAGTAATTATTCAAAATTTAATATATGTAAATTCCTCCCAATCAAATGAATGAACCTAAACACGAGATGCCCTAAAAATGAAAAAAAATCGCAAAAATCGCACTTTTTCAAAGATCACATTTTTTCTCAAAATCTACGATTCTATAAATCAAACGCCCCTTTAGAGTTAAAGTTTGGATAAATATTTTTGGTTCAATCATAGTGCTTTTCTTTTTCTTTTACACCAAAAAAGAATTGACATAATTTTCATCCACAGTGAGACATAAATTTAAATATCAAACTTTTTTTTAATGAGAATTGGGACAAAATACTACAAAAATTTTAAATTTTGTTATAAAAAATATAAAGTAAGGGGAGGTTTTCTTGTTTTAGAGTCGAGATAGATCGCATGTTTCTGAGAAGACTTACATCGGATTTACAATCGTCCACTAAGAGAGTTGTTGGCAATAGGACTTAAACCTAAATTTTACAAGTATTCAAACCTAATCTAATATAATAATATTGAAAATTATTCAAATTTATATGATAATTATGTCTTCAATTAGAAAGGAGAAAGGGAAATTAGCGAAAGGAAAACCGAAAGAAACAAAAGCAAATTACAGTTGTTGGCATCCCAGCATTTGGATCAGTAGTAAGTGCATGTATCCATCTTCAAAACAATGAATTTGAATTTTTATTTAAAGAAATGGGTTAGAATATTTTCTCATAAATTAAAATAGAATGAAGCCAATTATTGAGCTTCAAATGCTCTGAATTATTAGCTTTAGAGTAACATCCGCAACATTGAAAACTAGCAGAGTACAAATTATAATAGTAGCGGCATGCAGTAGTAAAGAAGTTAGTGAAACCTGGTAGATCAACAACCTGAAATGGCTCCATTCGAATACAGAAACAGACGTCAATTTTGGAAAATGCAATTATTCACAGAAAATAATGCCACCAAGAACCAAAAGAAAAGAAACAAAAAACGTAGTATTTAGAAAGAGTTAAATTTCGTGAAGATCTGTCATTTTCTATGGTGGTCCAATGGAGTTTGGCTCCCACATGGAGTAAACTTATATTCTCATAAAACATCACATGAAATACTGCAAACCAATGAAATTATTATATGAATATTTCTAGTAACTCATGATCAAAAGGGGCAATTCATTCATTAAAAGGCAAATTTCAGCTTTCTATTCATTTTATATTACAAATGACTTTCAGTCTTGATGACATCGATCCCTGCAAAGAAAGTAGAAGAAAAACAAAAGGAGAAAGGAATAACTAAGAAAGAAATGTAAGTTTTCTTTTTTAACAGCATGATCACAATCCCAGTATGTGATAATCGATCGGTGTAACTTACATTTAACTATAGCGATTATTGATTAGGCCATAATTAGCAGTGCTTCTGCTAGACCTTGGAAGATAGACTATTGATTCTGAAACTGGACAAGTCCTTTTACAAGAAGTGTAGAGATTAATAAACCCCAATTTGTCACCGCTACTTCTTGTGACCTTTGCTCCAGTCCATAAATTGCAGGCAGTTTCTTGATGATCGTCCTTGGAACATTTAACCAATGCCGCAAAAAATGGATCCCTTCGGAAACTCTCAGTAGCAGCGGTTGCTTTCTTCCGGGTTAACAACATATCTTCGAAATTGTACCTTTTCGAGGTTGGTGATGTAACCGGGGGAGGCAATGGCAGCAACTTCATCGACTCCTTTTTCTTGTGATTTTGTAGTTTCTTCGGAATCCCTGGAAAATGTTCCCAAGAAAATGGTACACCCGAAAACCGGAGTGGAGTAGCTGGACTGAGAGCCGAATCATTGGGAAAATACGAAGATCCAAGTGGAGATGATGATGATGAAAGTGATGAAGACGAAGAAAACGAAGGCAAAAGATATTTGGTTACCGGGATTATTGTGTCACATTCTTTTGGTGCCATTTGGTCACGGCCACTTTGAGTTGATGGGGAATCCATAGCTTTAGAGGGAAAGGAGGGGGAGACTAATATGTGTTGTTATATGGGATGCTTTAATTTTTTTTTTATTTGATCACCTTGTTTGAAATTTGTTTTGTTTTTAACACAGAGATGTTTATAATTGTTGATTTCACTTATTATTTTAGTTATATATAAAACAAAAAATTAGAAAAAAATATGTTACTAACTAACAAAATGACCCTATGGCATTGATGGCAAATGGTGAGGTAAGAAAACGACTGGGGACAGAATGGGAATTAAATTTGTGGTGGTGATGGCGGTGGTGGTTAAACCTAACATCGTATAGGAAGTGGTTGACGGATGCTAACCATGAAGCAGACTCGATATCTGGGACCCTAATCCGCTGCAAGGTCAACATTATTATTATTGTTATTATTATTGAAAGATGAACCAACCTATTTAAGAAACAGTTCCATTTATATTTTTCTTTTGTGGTACCGATTAATTTAGGGTAAATTGAAATCAGGGCATGCAAATTTGAAAAAAATAATTGTGGAAATTTAAGAAAATACGCAAACTATATTTTGGTCACTTTTTTAAATTTGATCACTCAAATTTCAAATTTTCAAAATTTGGTCAATAGTATTTGTGAAATTATTAATATTTTGGTATTCATTATTAATGTTTTCTGTGTTTACGTAAGTTTATAATGATTTAATTATCATTATTTGTTAAAATTAATACAACAAATTATTTTATTATTTTGTTAATTATATTTTTTATATTTTATTATATAAAATTAAGACTACAACTTTCACTTTAATTAAAACCTTGAGGGTATTAAAGAAGGATTTATGATCAGAATTTTATTTTTTTTGTAATTTAATTTTTTAATTTGGTTCATGGAATGTAACTCATGTGGTTTTCTAAAATTTCCAACATGTCAAAAAGAGGGAAAGTAAAGGGAATAAAAAACTTTTATCTCCGTTAGTTTTTTAGATTCTAAAGAAAAAGTGAAATTGTTTTTCCATTTGCCCTCACTTAATCGTATTTCAGACTACATAGGTAATATTATTTATTTTAGAAATGTAATAATTTTATATTTTGGTTTTAGTTTTGAGAATTACAATATTTTTATGATTAAAAATATAATCTTTATTGAAAATATGTAAAAATTTATTTTTCAAAATTTAACAAAAATGATATTTCTAAAATAAAAAAAACACGGTCTTTGTTGTAAAAAAGAAAAAACTTATTTTTCATAATTTAACAAAAAAATGACGTTTTTAAGATGAAAAACGTGGTTTTTGTTAAAAATATGAAAAAAATTATTTTTCAAAATTTTTTAGTTTACAAATTTGAAGATAACGCTGTTATTCATGTGTCATGTGTTATGAATGTATTATTCGTATGTCACATATTATTTAAATATTATTAAAGATAATATAACAAAAAATTTTATTAGATAATCTTATATTTCTCTAAACCAAACACAAAAATCTTACGTTTTATAGGTCAATAAAACATAAGAATCACACATTCCTCTTTAAGATCACTTTCTCCATAATCACTTTTTCACTCAAAATCTAAAAATTCACAAAAATCAAATGCCCCCTATGGTATGAAATATTTTATAATTCGTTTAAATATTCTTGGATGATTGATGTATTTATAGAAAGTACTTGATTTATTTAGATGAGTTGGATGAAAAAATAATTGAAATAATGCTATTTTTATAATTTTAGAAATTAAATTTATTCATTCATTTTTTTAAATTTAAAGAGTATAATTACTTACAATAAAATAAAAGTTTATACTTTTAATTTCATACAATAAAAATGTCAAATGTTTATTTCTATTTTTTATAAATTTTGAGAACTTATTTGAATATTATTATAAGATATTTCAATGTAGACAACAAAATAATAAAAAATTTATTATATTAAATTTATGTTGGTGATTAAATTATTATAAAGCTGCATCAATAATGAGAAATTGTCGATGAAGACTATAATATTAATAAATTTCACAAACGTTCGTGATTAAATTGTGAAATTTTTAATGTTTGAGGAAAAATTCTCAAAAAAAAAAAAATTAGATGACCACAATGTTTGATGACCAAAGTAAAAACTTAAAATAAAACTATGACCAAGAATGTAAAATTTTTTTGCTTAATTTTTATTTTTTTAAAATTTATAATGTCACCTCGTTAATGTCATATGCCATGTCAAATGATATTGCAATGCCAACAAAGTGACAAAAAATAATTTTATAAATTTTAGTGATCAAATTATAATTTTTTATAATTAGATGGCCTTAATAAAAAAATACTTAGAATTGAGTGACTATACATGTAATTTACATTGTATATTAGGAATTACAACTCTTAAGCCTCCTAATCCTACATATAAAATTGGCACATGTATGGTGGTACTATGCTGCCATATGTCACCTCATTTTTTTTAATTTTTTGTTTTTTAATTTTTATATCTTTTATTATTAGCATAATTTTTTAAGTGGGGGTCCCTCACTTTTTTTTTGTGCGACCCATTTTTCCCTGATTTTGCCTTTTTTCTTTTATTTTTCATGTTTATAATTAAATTAATTTTATTTTTCTTAAGTAAGCCCCTAACTTGTTTTGGTTACTTTTTTGTTTTTTTATTTATATTTTAAAATTTTTTAAATATATTATTTTATTTAATTAATTTTATTACTTCCAAGTATAGCCTTTTATCTTTTTGTGGGACTCATTTTATTTTCGATTTTTCTACTTTTTTGAATCTTTTTATTTTATATATATATATTTTTAAATTTTTTAAATATATAATATTATTAAATTAATTTTATTACTTTCAAGTATGTCAGTAGTAAGACCCATTTTTTCTATTTATTTTTTCTTGACCTTTTTAATATTTTATTTTTTAAAATTTTTTAAAATATATAATATCATAATTTTTTTTCTTGGACCTACTATTTTTTCATGGTGAGACCTATTTTTTTACCTTTATAAGATCTTTGATCAATTTACTTGTTATGTTTTATATATATATATATATATATTTTTTGTCTTATATATAAATGTTGCATAATTGCATAGAGGGTTACCAAGAGCCCCTTAGGTTTTTTTAGGCCCATCTATTTTTTTTTCTAAATTGTTTAAAAGAGATAGGACCCACACTTTTTTTAATTAATTATTTGGTGTGGAACCCATGTGTTGGTTTTGTATTTTTAATTAGTAGGACCATCTATTTTATTTTATTTTTTTAATTTTTAAAAGGTACCAGGCTCATATTCCTTTCTAGAAAAATTTTTCTTGGTGATGGACTCATTATTTTTATCTCTTTTTTTTGCCTTTTATTCTTTTTATTTTTGGGTTCCATGTGCTTTTTTATTTTTTAAAAAAATTTAAAGGGTATAGAGCTAATATTCTTTTTTTTTTGGTGTGGAATCCACATCTTGGTTTATATTTTCCCAACTGGTTTTTTTTTTTTATAATTTTTTTACTTTCAATCGTGGAACTCATATTTTTAAAAAAAATCTATTATAAAAACTTTATTTACAGATAACTAAAATTTAATTCATCCATGTGTTCGAGTAACTTATAAATTAATTGCATATATGTATGAATATTCACCGTGTGCCGTGTGTCATCTAAATTATTTTTTAAAGTTTAACATGTGTAATCTTTTTATTTTTCTTAGTAACTTTTTTTAAAATGTTAGACCCACTTTCAAAATTCCTTTTTCTTAAGGCCCACCTTTTTAGTTTTAAATATGGGACTTGTATTTTTTTTTAGACCCACTTCAACAAATTTTTATTTTTTAGTGTTTAATTTTTTGTATTTATTTTATTATACTCCTTTTTTCAGTGCGACATTCTTCTTTAATTCTTTTCGTTTAATTTTTTTTTCTTTGACTTATTTTTAATTTTTTTAAATGTCTCTTAAGTATTTTTTTTAACTAACTTGATATCAAATTTTATCCATTTTCTTTTTTTCCTTTTTTTTCTCAATAAGATTCAATAATTTTTTAAAATATTTTTTACCTTTTTGATATCAAAAGTACACCGCGTGTTTTTTTTTTTGTTTTTAACCTTTTATCTTTTTTATTTTTTATATATTTAATAAACAACTTTTTAGATTTAATTTTTATAACTAACTTGATTTCAAAGACACATCACATGTTAAGTTATTTCATTCTTTTTTTTCTTTTGCTTTTTAATAATTTTTCTATTTATTTTTTATTTGTTTATTTAATAATAAAATTGAAAATTTTTTAAAAAAATATAAGATTCATTTTATATTATTATTAAAAAATTTTTTTTATGTTTTCATTTACTTTTTGTAAAAAAGATATTAAAGAATATATTAACATCACATCTGTTTTTGTTCTTTTTTTAGATTTAATTTTCTTAGGGACCTACTTGATACCAAGTGTCTATTTGTGTTTGCTTCTTTTGTTCCGTTTTCTCTTATCTATTATTTCTTATTTTTATATTTAATAAATATTTTAATGAATTTTTGTCCCTTGATGCTAAGTGTATATCATGTATCCAATAATTTGCTTCCTTTTTCCTTTTTTTTTCAAATATCTTTAATATTTAATAAAATTTTTAAAATATTTTAAAATTTCTAAACAGAGGGTTTTGTTTAATATTATTGATTTAATATATATTTTTATTTGTTAATTAAAAAAATATTACCTAAGTTTGTCATCACATTGGTATTTTATTTTTGTTCCTTCCTTTGTCCTTTATTTAAATCCTTGATATAACTTTCTTTTTACTATGTCATTATATATATATATGTGTGTGTGTGTGTGTGTGTGTATTATATTAATAAGATCATTATTTAATACCTTAATTTAATAAATGCACTTTTTAATTTTAATTTTTTTATTTTAAAATTTTTTATTAAATTAATTTAATTAAAAAAAGAGGCTACCTAAGGTGTCCATGTTGTAACTCTGTTTAACTTTTTTCCTTTAGCTTTTTTAATAAGATCAATTTTACAAAAAAATAGTGTTGATTGATAGATATGTCAAAATAATTTATATTCTACAAGTTTATTCCATCCTAATTAGATGAGGGGCAAATTTTTTTTTTTTTTAGATCAAGATCAAGTTGAAATAGGTTTTTCTTTTTCTTTAAAAAAGAAATAGAAGATTAGGAGTATGTTTAGGGTGTTTTATCTCAACCAATTTTAAAGTATATAGAAATGTATATTTTATTACTAATTTTAGTTTATATATTATATTAATAAAGTGATTACTTGATACCTTAATATAAAAAAATTAATGTTTTAAGCTTAATTACAATGCTTGTATGGCATCTTTATGAGCTCTTATTTTTTATTTATTTGCTTTTTCTTTTTTTTTCATTATCTTTTCATTGTTTTATTTTTTTAAAATTAGATAACTTTTGTGAAAAAATAGAGCCAATAGAAATAACTGCATCTCATCTCTTTTTTTTTTTGTTATCTGTCATTTTTTTTTGTTTTTAGATTAAATGAATTTTACAATAAAAACCAATTAAATAAAAATGACAAACCAAAAATTTTTGACCCACAGCAATGTGTGGGTATTTTGCTAGTGAAAAAAAAAAAAGCATTCATGTATGAATTTGGTGTGGTTTCCTACTTTAGTGAAATATTAAGTTGTGTCTTCTAGGATCATTGAACCAGTTTCTTCTACAATGCCTTGAAAGCCCTGTTGTTGGTGTGTTGAAAGTTTGGTGGAATGCAACATGTGCAATTGCATGTTGGTCTATATGGTTAATGAGAAATGAAGTGGTTTTTAAAAATAAGAAACTTAACATTGAGGACTTCTTGTTTCTTGTCAACTTAAGTCTTTACTTTAGATTAAAGCAATCAAGGAAAATATTGTTATCTCAGATTCTTTATGGTGGATTGACCTAATAGAGTTTGTTCTTTCATCTATTTGTAAACCTAGTAGATCTCTTAGTTGTTGGGTACCTCCTAAGGAAGGTGTGCTAAAGTTTAATGTTGACGACTTTATGAAAAGTAAGTTAGGGCTTATGGGTTGTAAAGGATTATTGAGTGATTCTAACTCAAAGGCATTGAAAGTATTTTCATCTCCCTTAGGGATTCAGGAAGTCTTTTGGTGGAACTCTTAGCTATTAAAATGACATTGGAGAGGCTTATGTCATCAAGGAAATACAAGGGAGTTAAGGTAATAATCGAAGTTGGCTCTTTAATTACTATTAACTGGAGCTATAAAAAAGACACAAGACTATGGAGATTATGGTCTACTTTTTCTGAGATTGACTCTTTAGGTGAGGAATGTAATGTTAGTATTCAAAACATTACTAGAAATTCATTTTTTACTGATGAATTTTTTTGTTCGTAATTAACCATAGTTTACTAACGAAAGTTGTAAAATAAAAATTTATTGATAGAAATTAATCTATCAATATTCCATAGGTAAAGTTACCATAAGAAAAATAATGATTTAGTGCATTTTTTACTGACGGAAGAAACTTTTGATAATCTATTGCTAAAAATTTTATTGACAGATTTTTTTTGTCTGTAAAAAATTTTTTATTTAAAAAAATGGAAATACTTCTTTTTAAATTAACTTGGGAAGGAAAATTTTAATTAACGACAAACTTATCAACGGAATTTGTTGGTAAAAGTTGAATTACCAACAGATTCCATTGGTAAATCCGTCACTAATAGTAAAAAAGAAATTTGAATTACCAATGGAAAATCTATTAGTAAATCCATCGCTAAAATTCATTTATATCTCGAAATGCCTTTCCCCCTTTCCTTTCTTCCTTGATTGAAATCCTTAAAATTCTTTCTCCTTTCTTCTTTCTCTTATCCTTTCTTCTCACCTCTCATTTGCACTCATCATCGCCGACTCGTGCTGCACTTGAGGCCATGTGAGCCCATGCCACTATTGAGCCTATACCGTTACCTTTTAGCCTTTAAACTTATCTTCTCTACCACAGGGTGACCATATGTAACTAAATTGTGAATATCTTAATTTTTTAGTTTTTCTCTTATCCTTCTTTGGTTAACTTTCCATTGTAATTCTTCTTTGGTTATCCTACATTAATAATATGATTAATCAATTATTTAAAAAAAGCAAAATGTAGAGTATGTTTAAAGTTTGAAAAAGCAATTCACTAAGTGGAATTTGCTAAGGCCAATGGGTATGGCGACAAGAGCTATAGCCATTCCCTAAATGTTTTGAGTTTTAACTAGATTTCATGATGTTCACGTATCTATATCTTAGCTTCAACAAAAACCCTTTCTAAAATTTTAATAATATATTTATTTTCTTTGTTTACAAAACAAAAAGAGGATTTATTTCAATAAATTCCTAACAAAAAATTGGATAAATTTCTTAAAAGGTTTGATCTTGGACTATCAAAGAAGTGTCAACCATCTCTTTCATTTAACTTTTACTGTAGCTATTGAAGTTTAAATTAATTTTAATAATGAAATTCAAGTTTGTAATATTCCTGCTTTTGGGGTGGATGTTTAAATTTAACTCAATTATAGATGTTGTGTATAAAAATATTTAAATTTAACTCAATTATAGATGTTGTGTATCCTGCTTTTGGGGTGGATGCTTCTCAAGCTATTGAAAATTATAGATAATGATTTTCTTATTCAGAAATCCATGGTGTCATTTATGGAATGTCTTTTAATCATACTTTTATGTCATTTTGTAATTTCTTCTTCAGGTTCATCCAAAAGGAAAATATGTTGTTAACACTGACGAGAATATTGATATCACAAAAATAACACTATCAACAAGTGCTACTCTTTAAAATGATAGCTATGTTCTCCATTTGGTCTTAACAAGCAAAGTAGATCCCTTGGTTAATTTTATAAAAGTTTAAAAAGTTCCAAATTCTACTTATAACATGATCGGTCACCTTAACTAATAAATTAAAGAAATAAAAGAGGTTTTCTCTCGCTTTTGCTTGATTTGTTCATTTATGGCTTCTCTCTCTTTGGTTTTACCTTTATCTATTCTGGTTTTCCATTATTGATCCCATGTTTGGTTGTGGACTTAACTTTTTATGCCTACTATGTGGTAAAACTTGTAGGTCATAGAACTTTCAATTAAACATCTTGAATTGTTTGAAAGTCTTCGAATAGCTCAGCCAAATGTACTATCCTGCTATTTTGTAAAACTAAATCTTACTTTTTATCATAAATTATAGGGTGTCCTACTATATGGACTAGTGGGTATAGGAAAAACTTTATTGGCTAGAGCCATGGCCCATCATACTGATTGTACTTTTATCAAGGTTTTTGGTTCTAAATTAGTTCAAAAATACATTGGAGAGGGTTCTCAAATGGTTAGAAACCTTTGTTATGGCTAGGTTTGTTTTTCTTCTTGCTTGTTGTCCGTAATTTAAACAATTATAAATGTGAAACGTGTTACCTATATTAAGGTAAAACTTTTTCTGAATATTGCCGATATATAAATTTTATTCCAAAACCCTTTTTAGTTTTGAGTGTGATGAAAAATCTTAGGGTTTTTTTTTTTTTTAATGTGGATAATTACTAGTTATCTGGAATTAGCTAATAGCCATATCTATTTTAGCTTGAAACACAAAGTAAAGCTCTGAATATCTACCATTCTGTTATAGTTTTGTTTTTTATTTCTTATTTTACTTGAGTGGTTTCTTTTTTCGATTATCCAAGGAGCATGCTCTATCAATCATATTTATGGATGAGATAGACAGTATTAGATCTACCTCGAATGGAATCTAAAAGTGGCAATGGTGATAGTGAGGTGCAAAGGACTATGTTGGAGCTTCCCAACCAACTTGACGGATTTGAAGCATCCAACAAGATCAAGTTATTAATCGCTTCATAAACAGTGAGGTACATGCCATTTAGCGGTCATTGTTTTTTTCCTGCAAGCATTTTATTACTTCTATCCATCTTTTTCATGTTATGGCTATGTCAAGCCATTCCCTCATTGCTAGCTTATTCTTATTTATGCTCAAATAGAAAAAAGTATATAGGGGGTTGTATTTGAAGTAAAATATTGCGCTCTCATGAATTCATTTTTTTGATTCTGCATCATTGATTGTGTTATGTGTAAAATTAAGCATTAATGCCTACTATAGATACCTAATTTTTTTCTGGATCAATTTGAATTTGTTTGATTTTTGGTGCTCGATGTCAACATTCTTATTTAGGCTAGCTTAAGTGTTTAAATTAAATTTAGTTTGCATGGGCTTATTTTAGATTAATCTTTTATATGATTTTATAGGGGCTAGAGCCTATTCCAATCCAATTTGGGTCAATTAGGTCATTGTGGCTTAAAAGGCCAAAGTCCAAGATCAAAATTTAAAAGGCCAATTTTGAGAGCCCAAATTTAATGATAAAGTCCTAAATTTCAATTTAAAGCCCAAATTAAGCTTTTAAGCCCAATTTCATTTTTATCTTTAATTTTGTTTTTTATTTTTATTTTCCATAATTAATTGAAATAATTAAAAATAAAAAATAACAAAAAAAGGACAAAAAAATAAATAATAGAAAATGAGCAAAAAGATAGCAAGTAGTGGCTGACAAGCAATTGCCCAAACCATTACCCTACCATCAATGTTGTAAGGGCAACAGGCAACCACAATAAGCCAAAATCCCCAATCTACAGTAAGCTTTTCTTGATCTTTAGTTGTTAATAAAATAGACAAAAGGCAATACATGAAAATGAGGAAAAGCAAAAATTCTTAAAAAAAATCCTTCAATTCCACGAACGTCAACCTCATTTAGAACACTAACCAAAAAGTCCACCACAACCAATTCCCTCTTTGATAGCTAGCAAACTACCATAAGCCTTCCATAGCAAAAATTCCCCCCACAAAATCAGACACCACACAAAACAAAATGATTGTAAAGCTCCATTCTCCAAAAACAATCCTTCTTAAATTACCTAACTCTCTCAACCACAATAGAAACAACAACCTCCTCAAACCACCCAAAATACCACCACAAAAAGGGCACGAAAAAACACATAAAAAAAAAACCCACCCTTCATTGTCAAACAACCAAAAAAGTCATGCTTCCATACTAAAACCTCTTAGTCCTTCCCATGCTCAATCCCAAAACAATCTTTTACCACCAATGCTCCGCCTTCAACAAAAGGGAAAATCATCTTAAACCAACACCCATCTTATAACCAAAAGAACTTTTAAAAAAATCCTATCAACCAACCAAAACCCATAAAAATCACACTATAAAAAAAAATGGAAAACCATATCCCCTGGAAAAAGGAGAAGCAACACCATTAAGCTGAAAAAAATACACAAAAAATTGCAAAAAAAAAGAGATGAAAAGTTTTTAATTTGAAAGATTTTATTAGGATTTGGAAAATAGGTATGGAAGGAGATCTCGGGGTAATGGTGAATATACTCGATAGAAAGAGTGTTTGAAATGGTGAAAGATAAGCTTATGAAGGTTGGAACCATTTGATTTTTACTTAGATTTAGGAAGTTTGAAAAGGTTTCAAGCCAAAATAAGGCCAAAATAGGATAGAGAAGGTCGAAAGGAGTTTTCATGGTGTTTTTTTTATGACTTCCAATCATCGGTGACAGTGACCGATATCCATTTATAGTGGCTACCACAGTAGGGTGGTAGTCAGGAACAAGGTGACAACAGAGAGCTCTGAAGTTTTTTAAGGAGGTTGAAATTTTTTTTTATTCATAAGAGGGGAAGAAATTGGCTAAAAAAATTATGGCTTTTATAGAAGAGTAAAATGCCTAAAACGATGCGTATAGGTACCCTCATGATTTGTGCACAACCTAGCTACTTAACCCAGGGTCTACGTATCTGACCTGACAATCCACTTTAGTCCCAGTGTTTAATCGATCCCTTTAAACTAGCTAGAAATCATTCTGAACTACCTAAACTGCTTTTGAATCGGCCAATACCGCACCAAACCAAAAATAACTATCTAAATCGTATTGAACTGGCTCAAATCACCTTGGATTGTTGATTAGGGTTGACCTGTTAGTTTTTTAGTTTTTTGTATTTTTTATTTTCTTTAATTTTTAAATTATTTATTTTATTTATTAATGCATAATTTTGTTTTTAAATAATTAGAATAAGAGAATACTTTTAGAAATAAAAAAATTTTGGTGTTTTAAACTTAGTAAATTAAGAAATAGTGTATAAAAAAATTAAAAAATAAATAACAAAAATCTCTGATGCTGAGATATTAAAAATGTCAAAGTAGTGGTTCGTAAAATCTATATGTGAGGATATTTTTTTAAAACATTGCCAAAGTAATAAAGTGTTTACAAAATATTTAATATAAAGGTTTTTATAAAAAATATAAATAAATTTAATAAGAATAAGAATAATAAAAAGATAAATATAAAAATGAATATTTTTTAAAAATTTTTTTTTGCAGCAATCAATATTTAAAAAATAATAAAAATATCAAAATAAAAATAAATAAAAAATAAAATTTTTATCTAATGATGAGATTTTAAGGTATTTTGAGTAACGATGCTTAAAAAATCTCTAAGTGAAAGATTTTTTTTAAATACTGCCAACATATTGAAATATTTAAAAAAATTCAATACAATAAAAATTTTAATTTTCTTCTAAATAATATAAGAAAGAAATTAATAAGTAATTAAAAAAGGAAAATAAATTATTTGTATTTCATTATTTGTATTGCATATATATTATTTATTTTTGAAAAATAAACAAGAGCCTCAAAGAATAGGATTCTTAATATGTCCGAGTTGTGAGTTTTAACAAATCCCTAGATGAGAAATTTTCTTCAAATATTACTAGTATATTGAAAATTTTTTAGAATTTTTTTGATATTAAGGTTGTAGTCTATTTTACTTAAATAAAAAAATCCAAAATTGTGATGAATAAAATAAATTAAAGAAATGATTGATAAACAACAAATTTAAGAATAGTTTTGCCAAAATTCGAAGGATAACATGTAATTAATTGATACCTTTTAAACGGGCATTGTGGGGGTACTAATCCTTCCCCACACATAACTAACTCCCGAACCCAAACTGTTTTCGTAGACCCTAAAATATCTTTTTAATAAACTTTAATTAATTTTAAGATTTTATTAGAAATGTCAGTTTTAATAAGTGGCCAATCACACCTAGTCAAAAAAAATTCATGGCGACTCCATCTGTCTAGCAACCCCAAAACCGTTATAACAGCTTAACGACTCTGCTAAGGATGTTATTTTTTTAGAGAGTTAGGCCAAAAAATTAATTGTGTTATTCTTAATTTTTATTTAATAGTGGTATTTAACTTTAATTTTCTTGATTTTGATTTTGTTTTTTTAAATAACCATAGTAATAAAAAATTTACATGCATTTCATTTTAATTATGTAATTTATTCATTTTATGTTTTTATAAATCATTCTTGATAAATTGCAAGGCATTTAAGATTAGATTTTTAATGTTATATTCCCTCATTCACACATAGCATATTCATATCATGGATGAGCTATATACTTGAGCTCCGTCCTTCTTAGGAGGGAGTAAAATACTTATGCTCTTGTGAAGTTATAACCTCTGTAATAACAAATGAAATATTCCCACTCAAATTGAACCATTTTCGTTTATAACCTATAATGAGAGAGAATCGGGGTGTCATGCTAGTCCTATATGGATGCTAGTGAAGAACCATTTAAGAACCTTTAGACTTGTAAATCCTTACTCAGCATATAATGAACCTTAGGTAGAGTAATGCCAACCTTTTTTTTTTGTAGAAATAACCCAAATTAGGACACTCCAATACAATATGCATTTAGGGATAATAATGGCACAGGTAAAATTAAATTTAAAAAAGAAAAAATTGATAATAAAAGAAAAGCATTTTCTTTAAAAAAAAAGAAAAGAAAATTTTCTTTTGGCATTTAGTTCATTCATTGGTGGTTATCCAAATTTTGCTTTTTTAGGAAATGTTTTAAAATAAAATGAAGAATTTTCTTTTCAGCATTATCTGAAAAACAAACAAAAAACAAACAAAAAAAAATTCAAACAAAATAAATTTTTTCTTAAATTTTTTGTTTATTGGCCAAATAAAAATTAATGAAAAAAAAAATCTTTGAATCCTAGTTATTTTGTGTGATAAAGAATGTGTGTTTTTAAAATTTTCCTTTTTCTAAAAAAAAAAGAGAAAATTTTAAGTTTGAATGTTATTTCATCTTTTACATTTTCATTTGATCTTTTTCCATACATTTTTATCATTTTTTAAAATGGAAATAATATGATAGCATATGCACTCTCATCTCATTCATGCTAACTGATAGTACATACATCATATTTCGTACATCTTAATAGATAGTACATGCAGTCCATCTCAAGCACATCTTCTAAGATAATAGATGCACTCCATTTCATTATATATTTTAAGGTGGTGTCAATTTCATTAGAGTGGCATGACACAAGTATTGCATTTCATGTAGATATTTCTCATGTACATGATAAGTCAGTGCATTTCATACAAGTTTGTTGCATTAGTCATGGGTATACATCTTATTACTTACGTATGTATGTCATTACATTCCATACATGTGGATCCATGATAATAAGGTTTTATAAAACATGTATTGCATTTCACATGAATATACCTCACCATCCATGGCAACAGAACATTATATCCCTTGCATACACATTCATGGGTGATGAATTTTTATCAATTGGGGCCTTGTACATGTGAAAATTCATTGTCTTAGGCATCTTAGTATTTCATGGCATTTTTAGGCATCATTGTCATATTCATAAATATGCTTTATATGTCATATAAGTTAGAAATTGTTTTGTGGTTTTCCTTTAGTAAGGGTAATAACATAGAACTTTTAGTTTAGGTCCTAGAATAAAATGTTTGTATTGGTAGGAATCAAAATGGCAAAAATAGGAGATTAGTTGAAAGCAAAGATTAGTGCATTGGTGTAGACACCCTATTTTGTCCAAAATTTTTAAGATTGGAAATAGACTTTTAGTTGTGAACTGAGCTCAATTGAGAAACTTTGATCCCAATAAGAAAAGTTTTAATTTTAATTTGATTCAATTTGTTTTATTCTACTTGTCCGAAAGCAAAAAAAAAAAAAAAAAAAGAGGAAGTTTTTTTTACAAAAAAAATGTTGAAGAATTTGCAGTAAATTTTGGTGCTTGATTCATGCAATTATGTTAAAGATTTTGTAGGAAAATTCAGTGCTTGATTTATGTAATTTATTGGCTAAAATAAAGAAGGATTGAATTTATAAAGAACAAAAAAAAAAGTAGAAAGGAGGAATTAGAGGGCTAATTATCCTAAATGGCAGCTAGCCCTTATTCAACTATAAATCAGAGCTATGCAAACCAGAGCAGCAAATATATAAGCAATGACACAACAACCAAGGGCCTTAATTAACAAACAAAGCAAGTAAGAAGCACTAATAAAGCAAAATATCATTAACAAACAGAAAATGGTGAGGGAAAAGACTTGGAGGTTAATTTTTGGGTTACTGTTCCTAGCTAGGTTTTTCATAAAAAAGTAGGTTAGAAAAAATCCTTTACGACACTAGTGAGATAGACAAACAATAGATGGCTTGGTGGCTAATTTTGGGTGATATTCAGTTGCTTATGGTTTTTGTCTTGAGGGAAGTTTCAGCTTTGTATACCAAGAGAAAGAGATAAGGAGGCTGGAAATTTGAATTGAGTTCCTAGATTGTTGGTTCGTCAAGTAGTTTGTAAGTGAATAATAATAGAGTTGTCTTTACTATTTTTACATGAGATTAGGCCAAAAAAAGAGAATAGCAACTAGTTGTTAGTCTACTATTACAATACAGGTCCTTTGTAATTTTCAAACAAACATGGAAGCCATATGCCATAAAAAAAAATTAATGTAAGAATATATTTTATAGAAGTTCCACTGGATGTAGTCCAAGCCATTTTGTTTTAAGAAAGCCTTTCAAAGGGCCGTATAGTGATTGAAGTTAGTGACATAGCATTGGTTTTACTAGCCTATTCTGACACTGACTAGTACTAGGCTAGAAGGTTGTCTTTTTAATAATGTTGGGTTTGTCTCCATTACTAAAATAATATCAGGACATCATTTTTGGAGAAACATTGAACCATGTGTGGTTCAATTGATCCGAACATCTACTGGCTTTTAGATCCAACTCATTTTATAGGTATCTTTTTTTATTTATTTTATGTTTTGATTTTTTTATTTATTTTATTTTTATTTATATATTTCATGTATTTTATTATTTTATTTACTTTTGCTAAATAATTTATTATTTGTTAAGTATTTTACAAAAATTCTTTTGGAAAACATCCAAAAATATAATGACAAAAATATATTTTCAAATAAATTCATGAATCCTACCAAACTATTGGAGAATTTTCATGGATTTAAATTTTATTGAATCCACCAAACTATTGAGAAATTTCATAAATCATCTTTTCTAAAAAATAATAATAATAAATAAATAATAATTTTTATCCTCTAAACTATTGGAGGATTGCTTCAAATTAGGTTCTACCAAACTATTGGGAGACTTAATGAAATTCTTAAAAATTTTTACAAACCTTTTGGTAATAAAATCTCACCAAACTATTGGGAGATCTGCTTCAAAGTAAGTCATACCAAACTATTGGGAGACTTTACTGATTTTTTTAAATAAAAATATGTTAATAAATGCAACGACGGAACCTTTTCAGAATAGGACACTAGTCTTTATGAATACTCCTAAGTTGAGAAAATTATCTTAAATTGCTACCAAACTATTGGAACAATTTTAAGATACATTTTCAATATTAAATTATATGGTAAATCATAAAATGATCAAGGCTTAGATAATTTGAAATCAAACTGGTACCATTCGATGGATGGGCGTTATGGGGGTGCTATAACCTTCCCCATGCGTAACTGACTCCTGAACTCAATATCTGGTTTTGCAGATTAAAACATGTTTCAGGTGGCCAATCACACCTAGATAGAAAAAAGATTGGTGGCGACTCCTTTCATCCATGTCTAATGGTAGGTCCATGGATTTATACGTTATGATAGTTTGGTGACTCCACTGGGGACATCGAAAGTCAAGCCAGTAAATGATTCCTTATTATCCAAGTCTTGCTTAATAAACTTGAAATTTATTTTCTTCCCTATTTTATTTTTTTTCATTACTTATATTTGTTTTAGTTATTCATTTATTTACTGTGTATATCTATCATTCATTTGCATGTGCATAACATAAACCCTCCACTCGGGCTCTACCTTTAGGAAAGAGTGAAGTACTTATGCCCTCGTGAGATTGTACTTCTCTATATGGGCCTACGAAACACTTTCACTCAGATTGAACCATTTTCACTTATAGCCTATGGTGGGTGAGGATCGGGGTACCTTATTAGTCTGTAATGGACAATGATGTAAGGAACAATTTGAGAACCTTTTAGAAGTAATCCAAACCGCATATAGTTAACTTTAAGAGCCTAACCATAGATAGAGCCATGTCCTTCCACCCTTTATAGTTAACCCAAAATTTAGGGTCATGTTGTTATTTTACTTGTTTTATAGTTTTTATTCTTTATTTTTTTTATTGAGGTGACTAACTAATTTTCTTGTCTTTTTCTTTTCTTGTGCATATTCATAAACAAACATGCAGATTACATATTATGCTTACTAACCCCTTTTTTTATTATGTATGCATACATTCATGTATCACTGCATTTATCCTTATGCATAATATGATAGGTCCATAAACATCATTCTAAATTTGTACCATAATTGTGGGAAATCAAGGTTCGAGGATAGCCTAACACCAGTACTACACTTGGGCCAAAGCCAAGAAGATGAAAGCAAGACAATACGGATCGATTTGAGAGGTTAGAAAAGGCCCAAGAGATACTTGAGGGAAAATTAAGCAAGATTTTTTATGCTCTTGAAAAGATAAACAAAGGAAAAGAGGTGGAAGAAGATAGTTTGCATGAAGTTACCGAATTACCATACCCACCAGGTTTTGGTCCACATCAGACCTATACCACTTCAAGTCTTCAGCCACAGTAAACCACATTCTTGAATTACATAATGCCTCACACACCCAATCAAGGGAATGTTTAGAGCTATACCAATGTTGTTTTCATTGAAAAAACAAATGAGCCTATCAAAATAGATAAGACTAAGGAAGAGGTGAAATTGCATATGACTACAGCTTCAAAAAATTCAAAGACTGATCAAGCCATGAGCATGATTGAAGAAAGATTACAAGCTATATAAAGCAATAATTTTTATGGATCCATAGATGCTACTAACCTTTGTCTAGTTCTAAATGTTGTAATTCCTCCAAAATCTAAGGTACCAAAATTTAAGAAGTATGATGGTACTAAGTGCCCCATTAGACACATCACAATGTACTATCGTAAATGGTAACACATGTCAACAATGAAAAACTACTAATGCATGTGTTCTAGGATAACTTAACCAGGTTTGCTATAAGGTGGTATGCTTAGTTGGATAGAACCCGCATTAAGTCATTGAGAGATTTAACTTGGTCATTCATCAACCAATATCATCACATCATAGATATGGCCTCTAATCACCTTTCATTACAAGCTATGGAGGAAAAAATATATGAGCCTTTCAAGGAATATGCCCAAAGGTGGTGAGATATAGCTGTTCAGGTCTAGCCACCCTTAACTGAAAAAAAAATGATGGTTTTGTTTGTAAGTGCTTTGAAGTTGCCCTATTATGAAAAGATGATAGGGAATGCGACAAAGAACTTTGCTAATATGGTGATCTCATGAGAGATTATTGAAAATGCCATCAACAGTGGCAAGCTTAAAGAGCGAAAGACCAATAGTGCCAAAGAAGGTGAATGCCTAAGAGAGAAGAGGATGAAGCCCAAGTGATGAGTTTTAAGGGGCAACAATCTAGAAGTTATGCTCTATATCCACCATATGTTCATCCTGCTTACTATCCAATAGTCAATAATGTTGCGCAAGTTCCTTACCAGCTTTATTTCCCAACCATGAACAACATCACTCTAAATCTTCATCAACCAACTTTTGAAACACTTGTAGATGGGCCTAATCCTGTTACTACACCAGGTTCAAGGCCTAATAATCAAGTGAGTAGTTTAACAATATTCAAGGGCAATTAAAAGAGAGCTTGAATTGATCATATTCCCATAACCTATATTGAGCTATTTTCATAATTGGTCAAGAATAACCTAGTATCCTTAGTCGTTTTGGAGCCATAGAAGCCACCCTATCCTAAATGGTACAATGTTAATGCTACATGTGACTACCATAATGGGAATATGGGTCACTCCATAGAAACTTGCCTTGCTTTTAAGCATAAGATGCAAAGTTTGATTTGAGTAGGCTCGATAAGCTTTAATGAATCAAGAGAGCTAAATATCCATGAAGACTCTTTGCCTAATCATCCAAAAGCATGATTTTGGAAAAGTTGATTGAAACTAATTATCATCTTAAGATTTTTTGAGAATATGAATCTCTTTTATGTGCTTGGATTTCATTTTATTTTTCATCATTTTAATAAAAGTGATAGATTTGATGCACTTCATGACATTTTCTCTTTTTTGTATGAATACCCATCATTTAGTGTTTACCATTTCCATACCCTTTTTCTCTACCCTTTTTTTTTTACCTCGAATAATGAATGTTTAGATAGTTGTGATGATAATTCAAGATTTAACTTTGAAAACACCATTCATGATGTTTTGATTGATAAGTTTGAGATTGTTAGGACTACTAAACAAGAAGACAAATCTACTGAAGAATTTTGAAAGTGATGCAACATAAGATCTTTGTAATTGTTCATTCATAAGTCTGCTCTTAGTCAATGAATGTTCTTCTATCTTTCTAAAAAAATAAAAATCCCTTGCTACCTAATTTGAGCCGGTTGAAGTTTTTTTTGAAAAACCCTATCCAAGGATCCCACCACATTAAGGGGCAAAGTTAGAAAGTCTGTTTACCTTTAGTAATTTCAGGGGCAAAGACTTTTTGTTGAAAAAAAAATTTGATGGGGCAAAATGCCAATATGCTCCACCAAAGAAAAAAACAAATAAAGAGAAATTATTGGGGTAAAATGCCAATATGTTACACAAAAAAATTTAAAAAAAAACAAAGAAAAAGAAAAAAAAATTGATAGGCTAAAATGTCAAAGTGCTCCACATGAAAAAATGATCCTTAGTTTGATTGCCCTTCAAATATAATTTAGGCCTATTTTATCCCTTTCTTTGGCACTCTTTACCCTAGCCTATGTTACATCCTTTAAATGTCCATTTTGATCAAATGTGAATACTTGATTTGGAGAATCATGAATTGAATTAGGGCAAGTTTGCCATTAGATTGTGTGAAGCTTTGATCAAAGTGTCATTGATAAATAAAGGGGGAAAGAGAAATGAAAGAATGAGAAAAAAGTGTGCAAAAAAAAAAAAAGAAAAGAAAAAGGAAAAAGTAAACAAAAATATAAAAAAACAAAAAAAAAAGCTAAGAGAAAGAAAAGGAGAAAAAAGAGGAAAAATTCTTAGGTTGAAAACCTAAAAAGGCGGTTTAAGTGAAGATGAAAACTTGAAAAAAAACAACAACTTTATGTAAAGATTTTAGGAATGAAGATGATGATTGGCTCAAAGATTGAAGATATTAATGGAATATGATTTTTGAGGATGATCTTGAGTTTGAGTTCAAAATTGTTTGAATAGTCATTATTTTGGATGTTAATGTTCTATTCGAATAAATCACAGCATTTTGCCTTTGTTCACCCTTAAGTTGTTCTTGACCCTACCTTTTGTTCTTTTAACAATAAAGATCCTTTTTTGTTACCCTTCATTAAATGAACATTCCTTTAATGAATTGAGAAAATGTATCATGTCTATCATTGATTTGAATGATGGCAAATAAATTAATGACATTTTTCATAAAGAGTTTTTTATTCTTTTGATAGAAATTTAGGATGAGATAAATGAAAAGAAGCATGAGAAAATGATTTACAAAGGGGCAATCAAGATGACTCGGTGATGAATTAAATGATAGATTGGTTGACATGACTTGTGGGTTATAACCAAATAAGAAAAAGGACATGGATCAGTTAACAAAACTTGTCTTGAGATTATTGAGAAACTAAAAAGGATAGGTGAAGTCTTGAAAACCTTGTCACCACAATTGAAATTTCAGGACATCAACTCTACATACATTACATTTGCATAGGGCATGCAACTTACATTACTTTATTATCACTCACTTAATCTTGGCTTAGTCTAGATAATTTTTTATGACTCAAGGTTTTGTCCCGATCATTTATTTTCATCCTTAACTCGATCTTGGTCACTTTATTTTTGACTTGCGATTTTGTCCTAGTCACTTTATTTCTTATGACTCATGGTTTCATCCTAATCATTTATTTTTTACCTCAACTCGATCCTAGTCGCTTTATTTTTGACTCATGATTTCATCCTAGTCATCCGATCTTGACTCAGGTTAGATCATTCTTTGACCTATAGTATCATCTCGATCATTCATCTTCAATCTTAACTCGGTCTTGATCACTTTCAGACTCACAGCATTATCCCAGTTATCCAATTTCAACTTAGGTCAAATTATTTTTCGACCCATGGCATCGTCCCGATCATTCATCTTCAATCTTGACTCGATCTTGGTTGCTTTCAAACTCATGACATTCTCTCAGCCATCTGATCTTGGCTCAGGTCAAATTATTTTTTTGACTCACAACATCGTTTCGATCATTCATCTTCGACCTCGACTTAGTCTTGGCTGCTTTCAAACTCATGACATCGTTCCAATTATCCGATCTTGACCTAGGTCAAATCATTTTTTAACCTGTGGCATCATCCTGGTCATTCATCTTTGACTTTAACTCGGTCTTAGTCATTTTCAGACTCGTGGCATCGTCCTAGTCATTTGATCTCAACTCAGATCAGATTATTTTTGACCCGTGGTATCATCCTGACCATTCATCTTCGACCTTGACTCGATCTTGGTCATTTTATCTTTCTGAGTATTTCAATTTTTTTTATGAAATTTTTACGAATCTATTACCTTTGTGAAACTTTGCAAAACTTGGAATCTTATGAATCTTTCTTTGTTGCAAACCTAAAATTCCTTGCGAATCTTGTATCTTTATGAATCTAGAACCTTTATGAAACTTAGAGTCTTACGAATCTTGCGTCTTTGTGAATCTATAACCTTTACAAAACTTGGACTTTTGCAAATCTTTCTTTCTTGTGACCCTGAAAATCCTTGCGAATCTTCCATCTTTGTGAATCTAGAACCTTTGCAAAACTTGGAATCTTGTGAATCTTCCATTTTTGTGATTCTGAAAACCTTTGCAAATCTTGAATCCTTTTGATTTGGTTAAACTTGGAACATTAGGATCTTTTCAATTTTTGTCCAAATTGTGAATCTTTGGATTTAGAGGGAAATTTTGAACTTTTTTTTTTTTACCCACGGCATCATTTCGATCATTCATTTTTAACCTCGACTCGGTCTTGGTCGCTTTCAAACTCACAGCATCATCTTGGTCATTTGATCTTGGTTCCATCTAAATCATTTTCGAACTCATGGTTCTTTCCTAGTCAACCCTTTTTTACCTTAACTCGATCTTGGTCACTTCATTTTTTGACTCATGGTTTTATCTCATTCACCTAATCTTGGCTCAATCCAGATCATTTCTTATGGCTCGTGGTTTCATCTCAATCATCCAATCTCAGCTTTTAGACTTCAACAAAATGGATATCTTTTGTCTTTGTACAATTCTTGTTCCATAAAAAATGTACAAATAGGGTAGTTATAGACATCCAATTTTGTCCAAAAATTTTTAAGAATGGAAATAGGCTTTCGGTTATGAACTGAGCTAAATTGAGAAACTTTGGGCCCAATAAGAGAAGTTTTAATTTTAATTTGATTCAATTTGTTTTATTCTACTTGTCTAAAAACACAAAAAAAATGAGGAAGTTTCCTATTGAAAAAAACATTGAAGATTTTGAAGTAAATTTTGGTGCTTATTCATGCAATTACGTTAAAGATTTTGCAGTAATTTTAGTGCTTGATTCATGCAATTACATTGAAGATTTTGTAGGAAAATTCAGTGTTTGATTTATGCAATTAATTCACATGCAATTTATTGGCTAAAATAAAGAAGGATTGAATTTATAAAGAACAAAAAAAAAGCAAAAATAAGGAATTAGGGGGCTAACTATCCTAAATGGCAGCCAGCGCTTATTCAATTGTAAATTGGAGCCATGCAAACCAAAGCAGCAAATATAGAAGAAATCACACAACAACTGAAGGCCTCAATTAACAAACAAAGCAAGGAAGAGGTGCTAATAGAGTAAGAAATCATTAACAAATAGAAAACAGAGAAGGAAAGACTTGGAGGTTGATTTTTGGGTTACTGTTCTTAGCCAGGTTTCTCGTAAAAAAGAAGGTTAGAAGAAGTCTTTTGGGGTGCTAGTGAGACTGGCGAATAGCAGATGGCTTGGTGGCTAATTTTGGGTGATATTCGATGGTTTATGGTTTTTGTCCTGGGGGAAGTTTCAACTTCGCAATACCAAGGGAGAAGAATAAGGTGATTGGAAATTTGAATTGAGTTCTTAGATTGTTAGTCGTAGTTGTAAGTGAATAGCAATAGAGTTGTCTTACTATTTTACAATTAGATCAGATCAAAGAAAGAGAATAGCAACTAGTTTGGTAGTCTACAGTTAGCGATGCAGGTTCTTGAAATTTCCAAGGGAAATAGGACAAACATGGAAGCCATATGCATAAAAAAAAAAAAATTAACTTGGGAAATTATGTTATAGAAGTCCACTTGATGTAGACCAAGCCATTTTATCAAGAAGCCTTTCAAAGGTGCCATATAGTGATTGAAGTAGACGAACATAGTTTGGTTTTACTAGGCCTTAATTCTTGACAACATAGACTAGTACTAGGCTTGAAGGTTATCCATTTATAATGTTGGGTTTGTCTCCAATGTCGAAATAATATGGCATCATTTTGGGAGAAACATTAACCATGTGTAGTTCAATTAATCCGAACATCTACTAGTTTTCAGATCTAACTCATTTTACATATATCTTTTTTATTTTTATTTATTTTATGTTTCTAGTTTTTTTTATTTTTTATTTTATGCATTTTATTATTTATTTACTTTTGCTAAATAATTTATTATTTGTTAAGTATTTTGCAAAAATTCTTTTGGAAAACAACCAAAAAATAATAATAAAAAGATATTTTCAAATAAAATCATGAATCCTACAAACTATTAGAGAATTTTCATGAATTTAAATTTTATAGAATCCACCAAATTATTAGAAAATTCCATAAATTATCTTTTCTAAATAATAATAATAATAAATAATAAATAATAAATAAATAAATAAATAATTTTTATCCTCTAAACTATTAGAGGATTGCTTTAAATTAGGTCCCACCAAACTATTAGGAGATTTAATGAAATTCTTAAAAATTTTTACAAACCTTTTGGTAATAAAATCTCACCAAACTATTGGGAGATCTGCTTCAGAGTAAGTCTTACCAAACTATTGGGAGACTTTCCTGATTTTACTGAGTAAAAATATGTTAATAAATCCAATGATTGAGCCTTTTCAGAATGGGATACTAGTCATTATAAATACTGTTGCGGTGAAAAAGTTATCTTAAATTGCTACCAAACTATTGGGACAATTTTAAGATATTTTTTCAATATTAAATTATTTGGTAAATCATAAAATGATCAAAGCTTGGATATTTTGAAATCAAACTAGTACCATCTGATGGATAGCCATTATGGGGTTGCTATAACCTTCCCCATGCGTAATCGACTCCCGAACTTAGTATCTGGTTTCATAGATCAGAACATGTTTCTGGTGGCCAATCACACCTAGACAAAAAAAAGATTGGTGGAAACTCCTTTCATCCACGTCTAGCAGTAGGTCCCTAGATCTTTATGTTATGACAATTGGAGTTGAATTAAGAGTAATTTGGGCACGAGCTTCAAGAAATGAAATGATAGATTGCTTAATTAATAGAAATGATTAAAGGTGATGGTGGGTTAAGTCTGTTGCTCCTTAAGGGTCGTTGTCACTTCCAATTCAATCATATTAAGATCAAATGATTCTTGTTGGGTCCAACACTTTGCCTTAGCATACTAAGGCATTGGGTGATTTGAATAGTGATCAAAGTTGGGCAAGTTCAAGAAAGGAATGGATGAATTAGCCATACAAATGATTGAAACACTAGGCTTCGAACAACCTTCACCAATTATCCCACATCCAAACCCGTATTTAAATCTTTCTAATGGCCATTTTCAACCTTCTTTCCAAGCACCCAAGATTAGGTCCCTAAACTTCATGCAACCTCTGAGAATTCCACACCTGAATTTGTGTCCAGTACCTTGCATTTCATAACCACTTGTTTAGCTAGTTATCCCAATATCACCTTTTTAACTTAGTTTTTGACCTAGAGTTTCCCAATTCACTCAAACACCAACTATGTCATAATTTTTTCCTACAAGGTAACCCAACTATGGAATAGAAAAACTTCTACACCACCAACACCAAAGAAAAAACCCCTATTGACCCAATACCCATGTCCTATATAGATTTATACCTACAACTTCTGAAAAAATATCTCATCGCCTTTGTCCCCGTTGAACCCTTCAAACCATCATATCCCAAATGGTATGACCCCAATGCCTAATGTGAATACCATTTTAGCATTGTAGGCCATTCTTTGGAAGATTACACATTTTTTAAATATAAGGTGCAAGGATTGGTCAAAGGCAGATATTTGGGTTTTGGTGCCAAAATGAAGCCAATAGTTTTGGGAATCCTTTATTGATCCATGCCAAGATAGCAAGCAATGCTATAGGCAATAGTAAAGTTGGCCAGGATAATGAATAAAAAATAAAAGCCCTAAAGAAAAAGGTTGTCCCTACTAGCCATCACAGTCAATTTTTTTTTTTGATTTCTTAGATGAGACAAAGGAGTGTATGAGCGAGTTATGGCCCTAGTCCTAAGATGTCTCGTGATGTATAAACTTGAAAATTTTGGGAATGAATGAAAACTTCTCTTAACTTGAATTTTCTATAAATGAATGTCTCTGTTTACATTTTATTTTATTAATATTGGTATGCCTGAAGGAACTCATGAAAAAGAATGATGGTTGTACATATACTTTCACTAAAATTTTAAAGCAGAAGGAATGTCTTTAAATAACCCAACCTAAATATAAGAGGAAATTTAAGCTTCTTTCTAACAATAATAATAAAATTTGACTTACATATTATGGATCATTTGTTTGAATTCATTGTATTTTTATGCTAGTAAAAGACAAGGAATGGTGATTGTGAGTATACTTTCATCAAACCTTCAAAGCAAAAAGATATTTTTAAAAGTTTTACCTAAATATTAGAGGACTTTTAAATTATCTCTTAAGGCCAATAATAGAATTCATGTCATACATTTATGACTTTTTGTAATTAATAAAAGGTTTAGGGATAATGTATCTTAAGAAACAAGATCAATTAATTTTGCATACTTACAACACTCAAGCCTATACAAGAATCATGGAAAATGAAAATGCAAGTCGGATGGACAAAATGGAAAAGGCCAATGAGAGATTAGGGAAACAGTTATGGGAATGCAATAGAATATAGATAGATAGTTGACAAAATTAAAACAGATGTTAGTGAGTTTGACAAAAGAAAAAATAATTGTTTAAACACATAAGGCAAGGGAGGAAACAACTATTAAGAAACCATTGTATCCACATAGGTTTATATACCACAAGCACTCCCAGTAACCCATCAACCTTATACTGGCATTTTCCAGATTGCCCCCAGTTCAAAAAAATATCAATCTTGGGCCTACTCCCTATGACCATTATTGTGCCTAATTTAGATAATCCTAATAAATGGAAGAAACTAAAAAAGGCATCAGATTCATCAAGAGATATAGTGATGAAGAAACTTAGTCTAGTGCTTAATCCTATTATTCCATCAACTTTTAAAAAGCCTCGAATTTTGAAAAGTATAATAGAACAAAATGTTCTTCGACACACATCACCATGTACTACTGAAAGATGATGGGCCACACTCATGATGATAAGTTGTTGATCTATTGTTTTCAAGATAATCTCACTAGGTCTACAGTAAAGTGGTATGCCCAACTAGACTGAAGTAAGATTTGCTCATAGAATGATTTAGCTAAAGCCTTTTTAGCACAATACAAGCATGTTAAAGATATGGCGTCAAATAGGTTATTCTTGTAGAACATGGAGAAAAGGTCAATTGAAACTTTCAAAAATATGGACATAGATGGAGAGACATGGCAGCCCAAATACAACCACCCCTGAAAGAGAAAAAAATTACTATTTTGTTTGTCAATTCCTTGAACACTCCTTATTACAAAAGAATTATCAGAATATCTCCAAAAACTTTATTGACATGTTGATTTTTGAGAAATGATAGAAAATGAGATCAACAATGGTGGGATTAAGTTGAAAGATGCAACTGATTTTGAAAGGAAAATACATCAAAAAATAATAAAGGGGAGGTATAAGTAGTCACACTTAAGGGGCGTTTACTTAAGAACTTTATTCCATAAAATGCTTATCCTCTTCACTATCCCCACTTCAAGAAAAGTAAGCTGAAAAGGAATAAAGGGAAGTGTAAGTAATCACACTTGAAGAGTATCTACCTAAGAACTTTATCCTATAAAATCCTTATCCTTTTCAGTAACCTCACTTCCCTATCATAGGTAGTATCTCTCAAAACCTATATCTTTTTCAACCAAGCTAGCATTTGGTCTTTTTAGCAAATCTCGATCCTTAAATGACCATTCACAATCTTGTCCCTACACTTGAGCCTATCACATGACCAACAAAAAATTAAAAAAGACCAAGAAATGACCAAAAAAACTTCTAATCCCTATTGCTCACCTTTTGCCTATACTAATAGAAAAATGGTACCTAACTCTTATGCCTTAGAAAATAACACTAAATCTATTGGTCAAGAGTTATGATCCTAATTACAAGTGTCATTTTTATATGAGAGTAATTGGCCATCGATTGAAAAATACAAACAGCTAAAGAAAAAGGTTGAAGATCTCATCAAGAGTAATATTTTGACCCTATTACTTATGGAACAATAGAAGTTGACTCTATCCAATTGCAAAATGTGAAGAGTTGAAATATGGAAAGATGTCTCAAGTTTTGAAAGATTAAGATAGGCTAATTTTCTTTTGAACCTTTAACCTTTTGTGTATTACATATGTATGGTGTTCCTAGGATTTATTTGGATTAATCTTGTTAGAATTTATTTTGGAAGAAATGAATGCTTTGGATTTTTCTATGAAATTTTTTTTTTATGTAATTGTTTAAATAAAAGCTCCATATAATTAGTTTCTGAAATCATAAGATGAAAAGTGCCTTAAAAAGAAAAAAGAAAACAAGAGAGGGAAGAAATAGATAGGGAAAAATAAGTTTACTTTTGCATTAAAAGATAGAAGGAGTCTCTAAAGAGCTAGAAATCTCTATTAGAAATAAACTCACCAAATGCCTACACATCATTTTCAAATCAATCAAAAGATTTCACTCATCAACCATAACCTTGCAAGCGATATAAACTTAAATATGTCAGCCCTACATTTACTTCATAATATTATAATATAAAAGGGTGACATTCTTTTCCTAGACAATGGATAATAAGATAGCCAACTTAAAAAAAGAGAAAAATTTAGGATTCTTAGAAGATCAGACAAAAATAACATTTTTTCAGAATTCAGATGTGATAATTTGATGTGACAAGGCTATACCATAGCTTCAAATTTCCTAAGGTCGAAGCCACCTAAGTCCTTTTAAATACTACAAATATACTAGCCTCTTAATTTTTTACCTAAGAAATTATCCTTGTCTGGTATTTTAGGCCACATGAATCAAGAAAAAAAGATATCATTGCCCTCAAAACAACTTGAATTGTTATCAACCCATCCTTTGTTGTAAAGTGACATAGAGTTCTTGATACCTTAAATGAGTTCATTCCATATGTCCTTTTTTCTCACATTAACTTATATTAATAGTGGATTGTTAAAATAAAGTATTTTTTTTTAATAATGGTAGGGGACCTGAATAGAAAAAGGAAAAAAGGAAAGAAAAGAAAAGAAAAAAAAGAAAAGCAAGAAGAGAATAATGAAAAGAAAAATTATTTGATTATGACATCATGCATTCCAATAAATTTACAAAAAGATTGCGCAAAAAAAATCAAAGAGTTCAAAGAAATAATTAACAATTAGAAAGATCCCAAACAAAAAAGAGAAGAAACTAAACATAAAAAAAAAAAATTTATTCAAACTTTGTTTTTATGAAAAATCGCTTTTCAAAATTGAGCAACTTTGTTTGAGATTATAAATCACCAACTTTCCTCATCCTTTCACGAATCTATAAATTTGTCCCTTGCATAAGATTTCTTTGAGCCTGATAAGATTTCTTTCATAATGAACCTTGACTAAGGATCACCCTATACACCAAAGGGCAAAAAAAGATGCATCTAAGGTTTAAATGTGGCAAAGTCCCAAAGAAATGACCTTATATACTAAAGACAAATATTCAATAAATGGTTTTCAAAATTTTGAATCCACTTGAAGGAAAAGAAAAATAAAAGGTGAAAGAAGGAGAAAATAAGAAAAAAAAAGAAAATGAAAAAAGTAAAAATAAAAAAAAAAAGAGAACAAGAAAAAGGAAAAAAACAAAAAATGAAAAAATGAAAAAGAAATAGAGTAAAGAAAAAGAAAGAAAGGAAAAAAAAGGAAAATGAGAAAAAAAGGGAAGAACAAAAGAAAAAAAAATTGAAAAGGGGAAAGAAAAATAAATGAATGATTGAATGAAAAAGCATGTGAAAATGAAAGGATAAATACCCCAAAATGAATTCTTTAAAGAATGATCTTTGGTTTAAATCACCATTAAACACTTATTTTGGGCATATCTATCCATTTTTTTGATAACCCCAAGCCTTAGCTTATGTTATGTCCCAATAAAAGTCAATATTGGATCAAATAAAGTTGTTTAAAATTGAAAAACTTTTTTTTAAGGAATGACCATAAAACCCAAGAACCTTGTTTGTCTCTTTTTATTACCTAATTAACCGTTTAGACTGTTATCTCATTTTGGATAAGTTTGAATTCTTGAGTGCATAGTGTAATAATAAAAAAAAGAGAAAAAATTAAAAAAAAAAAAGATGAATATGGCTCGAAGGTGAAAACCCTATAAAAGGGCAGTCTAGAACTAACTTAAAAGACCTTAAAACCACTCCTAACGTTAAGATAAGATGTCAACCAAAGGCAACCTATACCTTTCAAAAGATCCAAATATATCAAGACCTCAAAAGCTTGAAATCCATAAGAAAGGGATTGATTTTAAAAATTTGACCTTTTCTTCTTCCTCACTAAATGATCTTTCAAAATTTTAAACCAATCACAGTTAGCCTTACTGTCTATTAAAATGCCGTACTTGGATACTAAAAGAAGTGTCGAACAAATTTAATTTTTAAGGGATTCATGTTTTAGACAAACTTACATCTCATTTGTGAGACTGTGTGGAAAAGTACACACTTTTTTTTACTTCCTTTAAATGGTGAAACATTTTTGAGTGAACTAAAATCTCCATATGCTAAGATCTTTCAATCTATTTGAAAAGACAATTGTCACCTCTTTCATTTCTAATAAGGAACACCAATTCCCAAAAAACTCCCAAAGTCACATTTGTTTAGATATTTTATTCTTTTTTGTTGTTGAATTTAATTATGTGGTGTAAATTTTGTTAACCACTTTTGATTTTTTTTGAATAATAGTTATACTTTTTGTGAAAAACAAGGAAATTATGTTTGAGAAAATTATTAAATTGCTAGATCTTTAGACTAATTTGAATTTAAGAAAGAAAAATACTTTTCATTGAAGGATTAATGTTTTTAATGCAGGATTAATGTTGTTGAAAAGGAAAGAAAAAGGAAAATATGTTTTTGAGAATGGTGGGATGTTTTCTTATTTTCACAATCAAGTCTAAAACACATATAGCATGTTGCATATTGCATGTTCAAAAGGAAAATGAAAAGGAAAGCATGTTGGAAGGAAAATAAAAAAGCTTGTTGGAAAAGTAAAAGAAGCAAAAATTGGTAAATAGACCACAAGAAAGTTAGGTGAAGGTATAACGAAAAAAACATGAGAAAATGGAAAAAGAAATGTTGTCGAGAAGAAGTTAAAAAGCTAATTTGATAAGCAAAGAGAAATCAGCAAAACTAAGATATGACAAAAATGAGAAAAATGATCTTTTCATGTTTGCATTTGTATTATGGAAAAAGGTATTTACACTTGCACTAATGTAATACATTTGCATTGCTAGGACATAAATTTGCATTTGCATGGATCATTTGCATTAGGGAAAGACATTTACATTTGCATCAGAAAAAGATATTTGTATGTTCGCATAGAGCATTTATTTGTACCTTTACATGAAGTAGAAAATTTACAGTTGCATGATTATTTCAATTGTCTTTTGATCATGTTTATATTTGCCAAATTTAGGTGATAAAACAAGGAAGAGGAGATTTCTTATTTGAACTTTTAAAACACTAAAGAAATGGTGTATAACACTTTAAAAAGACAAAATTGAAATGTTAGGCATTTTTAAACCTAAAAGATAAGATTTTTTGAAACAAACAGTGAAAAACTTTTGAAATGAAAAGTGAAAATTTTGAAGTGAATAGAATTCAAACTTTAAAGGAAATTAAGATTAGTTGAATAAGTACATGATTTCCAAGACTTTTGAGTAAAAACTTAGACTTTTGAATAACTTCCAAAGATCTGTGGGTAAAATTTTACATTTTTGAATGGTTTTCAAGACCTCTTAGCAAAAGCTCAAAATTTTAAAAGATTTTCAAAGACTTTAGAGCAAAATTTCAAATCTTCAAATGAATTCTAAAGATTTCTAGGCAAAATCTTAAATTTCTAAATGATTTCTAAGACCGCTGGGCAAAATTGTAAATTTTGAATGATTTTAAAAGATATATGGGCATAATCTTTAAGACCTCCAAGCAAAACATTTTAAAATTTTAAAGTTTCAATGCCTCTGATTAGAGGAGCTTTTATAGATGTCGAGATTTATAAGACCACTAGGTTAAATCTTTAAAGTTTCAATGCCTCTTATTAAAGGAGCATTCATAAATGTTGAGATTTGTAAGATCTCTAAGTATAATTTCTAAGCCCTCTTGGCAAAATATTTTAAAATTTTAAAGTTTCAATACTTCTGATTAGAGTAGCTTTTGTAAATTTTGAGATTTGTAAGACCTCTAAAAATAATCTCTAAGAGTTCAAAGTAAACATTTTAAATCTTTAAAGTTCCAATGCCTCTTATTAGAGGAGTTTTCATAGACGTCAACATTTGTAAGACCTCCAGATATAATCTATAAGTCCTTTGGATAAAATATTTTTAATTTTTAAAGTTTCAATGCCTTTGATTAGAGGAGCTTTTGCAAATGTTAAGATTTGTAAGACCTCTGGACATGATCTTTTATTTTATTTTCTAAAGTTGTTGAACCTTTGTTTAAAATAGTTTTTAAATTTGTTTTCAAATTATCAAATCCCTTTAAATTTTTCCAAAAAACAAAGACAAAAACAAAAGCAAAAGCAAAACAACAAAACAACAAAACAAAAAACCAAAAAAAAGGCCAAAAGAAAAATAACAAAAAAATAACAAAAAAAAACCATAAAAACCATAAAAGCAACAAAACAACAAAACAACAATAAAATCAAAAAAATTAAAATCTTCGAATCTTTTTTTGAATAAAATTATTGTTGATACCTTTGCCTTATTCTTGATTCCCAATAATGTGTAAAGAGAAGCAATTGTATACACCTAATTTTATTTGGATCAATTTGAATTTGTTTGATTTTTATGCTTAATGTCAATGTTCTTATTTGGGCCAGCTTAAGTGTTTAAATTGGATTTAGTTCTCATGGACTTATTTCGGATTAATCTTTTCTATCATTTTATATGGGTTAGAACCTAGTCTAATCCAATTTTAGTCAACTAGGTCATTAGGGTTTAAAAGCCCAGAGTCCAAGATCAAACTTTAAAAGCCCAATTTTAAAAAGCCCAAATTTAATGGCAAAGGCCTAAGCTTCAATTTTAGGCCCAAATTAAGCTTTTAAGCCCAATTTCATTTTTTATTTTTCTTTTCCTTTTTTATTTTTATTTTATAGAATTAATTGGATTAATTAAAATTAAAAATTACAAAAAAAAGGAAGGATAAAAAACAACAAAGAACAGAAAATGAGCAAAAGGACAACAAATAGTGGCTAGAAAGCAATTGTTGAAACCACTACCTTGTTATCAGTGTTGCAAAGGTAACAAGTAGCCATAATAAGCCAAAATTCCCATTCTACAACAAGCTTTTCTTGGTCTCTTATTGTTAATAAAATACATAGAAGGCAATACACGAAAAAAAGAGGAGCAAAAATTCTAGAAAAAAAAAATCCTCCAATTCCACCAACATCAACCTCACTCAGAACACTACCTGAAAACTCCACCATAATAGCTTCCCTCTCTGATAGCTAGAAAACTACCACAAGCTCTCCATAGCAAAAATTCCCCCCATAGTTTCACATTATAGCTATGAACCAAACACCACACGAAACAAAAAAACTACAAAGCTCCATTCTCCTAAAACAATCCCCGTTGAATTATTGCAACTCGCTCTGAACCACAACAAAAATAGCCACCCTTTTCAAAGTACCCAAAAAACCATCACAAAAAGGCACGATAAAACACACACAAAAAAACTAACCCTCACTATCAAACAACTAAAAAAAGTCATGCTTCCATATTGAACCCTTTTAGCCCTTCCTAGCCTCAATCCTGAAACAATCTTCTACAACCAATGCCTCACCTTCAACAAAAAGAAAAATCGCCTTAAATTGAGACCCATCCCATTGTCCAAAAACTAAAAAAAAATCATACCAAACAATTGAAACCCACAAAAATCACATAAAAAAATAGAAAACCATAACCTTTGGGAGGGGAGAAATAGCGCTACTAAGCCAAAAAAATCACACTAAAAACTACAAAAAAAAGACATGAAAAGTTTTCAGTTCGAAAGATTTTGTTAGGATTTAGATGCTTAAAATCGGTATGGAAGGAGATCTTAGGGTAATGGTGAACATACTCAATAGAGAAAGTGTTGACGAAGTGAAAAAGAAGCTTTTGAAGGTTGGAACTACTAGATTTTTCTTAGATCTAGGAAGTTTGATAAAGTTTCAGGCCAAAAGGAGGCCAAAATGGGATAGAGAAAGTCAAAAAGAATTTTATGGTTTTTTCTATGACTTTTGATCGTCGATGATGACAGTCGGCATCTATTGACAATGACCTGCACGACAACGTAGCAATTGGGAACTAGCTGGTGGCAAAGAGCTTTGAAGTTTGTTAAGAGGTTGAAAGCATTTTATTTTTTTTTTTGCATAAAAGGTAAAGAAATGGGTTGAAACAAATTTAGCTTTTATAGTAGAGTAAAATGCCCAAAATGATATAGGAACCCCTAGGATCCTTGTGCAACCCAGTGACCCTACTCATGTCTGCGTATCTAAACCAACAACCTACATTAGTTTTAGTCTTTAGTCGGTCCAACTAAACCAAACCCAAACCGTGTTTGAATTGGCCAAAAATTACCTTAGACTGCCTAAACCACTCCTGAATCAGCCAAAACCATTCCAAACCCTAAAAAAACCACCTGAAACTGGGTCAAACCGCCTTGGATTGTTGATTAGCATTGACCAATTGATTTTTAGGCTTTTTATTTTTTTAATTTTCTCTAATTTTTAAATTATTAATTTTATTTATTAGTGCATATTTTTATTTTTAAATAATTAGAATAAGTGTATATTTTTATAAATAAAAACAAATTGGTGATTTAGACTTAGAAAATTAAGAAACATGTGTATAAAAAACATAAAAAATAAAAAAATAAAAAATGATTAAAAAATATAAATAATGAAAATCTCTGAAAATAAAATATTAAGGATGTTCAAATAGTGAATCCGTAAAATCTCTAGGTGAGGATATTTTTTTAAAACATTGCCAAAGAAATGGAGTACTTGCAAAATATTAAATCTAAAGGTTTTAAAAAAAAATAAAAATAATATAAAATAAATATAAAAATGAATATTTTTAAAAAAGTTATTGCAGTAATCAATATTTAAAATAATAATAATGATAAAATAAAAATAAAAAATGAGAAAAAATAAATTTTTTATCTGATGATGAGAATTTAAGATATTTTAAGTAGCGACGCTTAAAAAATCTCTAAGTGAAAAGATTTTTTTAAATACTATCAGTGTATTAGAGTATTTATAAAAACTTTTCAATACAATAAAAAATTTTCTTTTCTTCTAAATAATATAAGAAAGAAATTAATAAATAATTTTTTTAAAAAATAAAATATGTGTATTTAATTATTTGGATTGCATGTATGTTATCTTTTTTTGGAAAATAAACAAAAGCCTCCAAGAATGGGATTCTTAAGATTTTCAAGTAGTGGGTTTTAATCAATCCCTAAATGAATGTAAACAACAACTTTACAGACTAGTTTTCAAAATTTGAAGGATACACAATGCAATTAATTGGTTTTGTGTTTAAATGATGTTGTGGGTTGCTATTCTTTCTCCCATGCAACCACTCTAAAACACAAATTGTTTCTGCTAAACCTAAAATTATATTTTTAATAAACTTTAATTAATTTTAAGATTTTTTTTAAAATGTAAGTTTTAATAGGTGACCAATCACACCTAGTTAAAAAAATATTGGTGGAATCTTCATTCATCCAGCGACCTAAAAACCATTACGACACCTACTAAACTTATTGTGTAGTGACTTTCTCTGGGGCTAAAAGTAAGAATCTTTATGTAGTAGTATTCGGTGATTCCTTACATCTATGATTTGTAAATCTTTATTATGCTATTCTTGTTATAATGTGTTGTTACTGTCCAATAAAAGGTTTTTTTTTTAATCATTTTAGACTTTTTTATAAACACACACATTTGTAGAGCCTTGTTTTTTAGGGAAGAAGATTTTTTAAGATACTTTTATCTCAATTTTTAGGTTTGGGCTTCTACCGCTTTTTTGAAGAAACATAATTTTCCAACAAAAGGATTTGTAAGCTTAAGTGAATCAAATATGGGGGCAATAGTTGGAAAAAAAAGAAGTTTCATAACCCAAACCTATAGTAACTAAAGCTGCTTTGCTATTAGTCTTGGAGAAGTTCTTTGAGGTTGTTTTGAATTTTCCTTGTGTTAGTGGGTAACAACCCCTTCAAATTGGTCAAAAAAGAATAGATGTTTTTCCAATCTAATTGGATACAAGATGTTTAATTCATTGAAAAGCTTTTTGCTGGATTGACAATTATTTGCAATACACATCTTTTTCAAATATTTGCATGAAATTGTAATATCTAAGTATTTTTTGTATTTTTATTTAATATAATTCATAAACAATTTTGTAAAATATTTTACATTCTTTTATAAATAAAATAAAGCATTTTGTTTATTTATTTTATTTATTTATTTATATTTAGTATTCATGTAATTATTTTAAAAATAAATTAAAAAACTAAAATAAAATGACAAAATTATAAATAAAATATATTAAATATAATTAAAAAATAAGTATTATCAATAGAATTACCATGAATTACCAATTGGTTTTTTTATGGATTTTTCTATTGATAAAATTGACTTTTTTAGCTACAGATTTTTGTCTATTACCAATGGAAAATTTCTACTGGTAAATTTCATCGATAATTACTAATGAAATTTAACTTTCATCGATGGAATAGCATTACCGATTTACTTATTGCCAATGAAATTTTTCGTTGATAAACGTATAACCAATGGAATATTGAATTTTACCAACAAAAAAATTTGTTGATAAAAGTCATGTTTTTAGTAATGAAAGATATACAAAAAAGCCAATGGCATGGCAGAATCCCTAGACAAGACAAGAGTAGATAGAGTAGATAAGCTCTTAGTTTAGTGGTAAAATGTTTACTATTCTTATGTTTATTTGGCTAATTTGAAAGATTTCTTGTAATCCTATTCTAGCAAGAGAAGATTGGTTGTCATCCTCTTTGCATATGTACTTTTTCTATCCTTGCAATAAAATTTGAACTTAAAAAAAAAAAAGAGACCAATGTGCATGATTATAATTTCAATATATGCCACATTATTTCCAAGCTGTATGACAAAAAAGATGAACAATTTCCATCGTTGATAGATTAATTTACTAATGCTTGCTGGTAGACAAGCTTAAAGACAAAAGTCTCTCCTCACATCAAAATAGAGAAAAAGCAGTGGGAAAGAAATTACATCTAGATTCTAGAAGAATGAAGTAAAATGTAATTAAGACTATTGAGTTGTTGGAGTCTTCAACTGATTAGTCAATAAAGAATTTTCAATGCTAGCTGGACAAGTTTTTGGAACCCTTTCAGATTCATAATTTAGAATTTGTCACTAGGCTTTTTAAGTTAATTAATTTGGTTGTATCAAATTAAGATCCCTTGTTTAAGATATATAATGGCATTAGGTCACAAACATTCATATAGTTTGTTGCTATTAGCTATTCAACATATTCTCCTAATCATTATAATGTAACCTTTTCTTTTGTTATAAAATCTTTGTTAATCTGTTTGTTTGATTCATTGGGTCAAATTAGCTAATCTAATCTCATAACTTGTGTTTGGTTTAGTAATTAAAGTACCATATTTTTTATCCATACGCAACACATGGCTTCAAGGCAATTAATCAAGTAATAACAAGATTTTATATTTACGATATATCTGATTTAATGAAGTACAAAAACATATCCTAAAATTTTCTACTACAATAAAAACTACTAACACGCAAGATATGGAATTTGCAGAGGCAAAATGATACGAATAAAAAGTTTATTGGATTTGAATTACATAATATGAGATAGTACTCTTCAATTCCATAGATTTCCACCCATGTATATAGAATTCACCTTTAATTTAGAAATCCAAGCTCTAGTTGTAAGTGCAAGTATTTTTTTTTTGAAATAATGTTAAAAAAATTGTGACAAAGATGATCTTTCATTTTTCAAAAGAGTTAAATAGATCTGTCCAATGGTTGGGTTAATCACCCAAACTTAAAATTCTACTAAATATTTAAGAAGTATTGCATAAAATATTAAGTTTGTTAAACAAAGTTGGGTAAAAAAAATGAAATCAATTTAAAAATAGATCAGGCTTTAGTTGCCATGTTCAGGGCTTGAGATCAATTTTGACTCTTTTTTTAGTTATATATATATATTATTTTTATGACGAGGGATTCACTTATATTAATATAATTTTTACATTTTTTTGGATTCTTGGATCAAAATTACTAAATTTTAAAAATATTATTTTAATTCAAATGGTTTATTAGTTTAATTTTGATCTAAGGGTAAAAAAATGTATTAGTTACACTAGTGTAGGTAGATTCATACTCATTTTTTATATTATGTATATATTATATAATTTATATTATATAAAGGATATATATATTTATAATATTGTAATGTAAATATTAAAAATATGTTAAGTTATCCATGTTTTAAAACTTAATAAAATAAAAGAAGTACTAAAATAAAAGACAACTTCATATACACCCCATGTAGCAATAAAAATCAAGTAGATTTTATTAAAATAATAAAATTACCCTCACCTTTATTTTTAAAATCGTTATCCCTTTTGGTAATGAAAGTGAATCACATGGTTATAAGTGGGCAAAAATTTTCAAAGGAGATGTAAATGAAAAAGTCATAAGTCACAGAGGATGTACGTGAACTTTACCCAATTAAAAAAATATCATGTTTTTATTTTTAAATTAATTTAAAAAACGTTATTTGGTTAGGTATGGATAAAATTTGAGACTCGAATTATAGGATTGAATAATCATATAAAAAGTTGACATCGTGTCTTGATTTGACCCAAACCTGATTTGACCCATTCATGAACACTTTTCAAACTTAATAAAGATTATTACCTCACATGACATTATTTACATTTTGGTAAACATGTTTCAAGTGCCTGACACATCTCATGTGCATAGAATTATTAATGTTTCCTATAGTACTTTTCCTTGTCCTTACCATGTAACAAATTAGAAACAAAAGGCTAAAGCTGATTTGATAATCGATTCATTGTTTTGGTTATAAAATCAACCTTTTTCGATAAAGAAGAATCTTTTCATAGTAGAAATGCAGCGTATGGTGTTGGTGCAAAATTATAAGTAGCTTTCATCCATAATATAATAAAAGGAAAGTTTCAAGGTAATAATGATGTTTTCAAAAAGCAACATTGTTAACTTGGCTCCATCATTTGGTTAATCAAATTTAAAATTTGAACTTTTAAACCCTAATACTAGTAACCAATCATAGGTTTTCTTAAATCCTTTAAATTTTTTGTTAGAAAACCCTTTAATTAATTAGTTAGGAATAAGTGTTTGTAACCTTTAGGTTTTGGGGTTAATTATTTGGTAGGTTGTTCATCAATTGTTATTGTAAATAGATATTTATTCACCTTCTTTCCTTGGTTTGGTTAACAAATTACCATGTTAAAATATGTCTTACTAATTTACATTAGGTCATTACTCATTAATTACTATCTAATCTATAATATACACATTATAACAACTGAAATTTCAATTTATTAAATTAAAACTTGACATACATTTTCACTGTTCAAGCTAAGGAGCTAGCAATTAAGAACCATGCATTCTTAAATAGTTCCTATTTTGTTTTACTTAAGTTCTATCAACCTAGAAAAAGGTAAAACTATATTATAACACCATAATATATTTTTAATGTTCATGTGCACCTCTTAAATTTGCATCTTTGCGACAATTTTAGTTTTAGACTCAATTCTGTTAGTTTTAAAAAAATTTCTCAATTAAGCACTATGTCAAGTTCAATTCAATTTTGGCAAAATTTTGAACTAAGAAAAAGATGTTATTTTGGCCCCCTTGCCTTTTATTTGAATCAATTTGGCCCATATCTTTTTAACTTCTAGTCAAATTGACCATATTTAAACACAAGTACTAATGGTTCCCTTAAGGCTGTCATATGGATGCCATATAAGGACACATTAACATTATTGCCATGTGTCAAACCATGCTATTGTAAAATGCAACATAGTTGATTACATGACAATTCATATGATAAAAAAAAAAGGTCACCTTTGAGCCTAACAACTATTAGGGAACTTTTTATTTTAAAAAAATGCTCTTTTTTATGAGGAGATCATCCCCTTATAAAAAGTATCGAACCCCTTTTCCAAAAGGAATGTTTAGGTTGCTACATTATCAGTCACATGACATTTTACTACCATGTAGATTAGCATGTGATAATAATTGCTGAGGTGTCATACATGTGGTAGTCCACGTGGCAACCCTAATGAAAGAATTAGTATTTCCATTTAAATTTGGTCAATTTGACCAAAAATAAAAAGACAGGGCCAAAATGACACTAATAAAAGATAAAAGAATCAAAATAATCCATTTTTATAGTTCGAGAGCTAAAACGTCTTTATGCCTTCAATTTTCTACCTTTTTGAATTGAAATAGTAGTTTGCCATTTTGATCAATCAAAGAAGCGTATTGACAAAATTATTTTGCTATCCATTTTTAATGTCAATTAATTTTCTTTTATTTGGTAAACAATCTTATCCCATAAAATTCTATCCTGCCATTTTCAAATTCAAACATGAAACATTCAAAATGGATTGTCAATTTCTAATTACATAGGTTGTTCCCTTGGATAACCTCAATAAACATATGTTTACACAAAAAACAAGTGTTGGGCAAAAAAATTTTTATTTTTACTATCTATTAATTAATATGTCAATTTTTTAAAAGGGATAAATTACATGCATAGTCCATAAATATCCCCATCATTTTAATTTTAACATTTAATTAAGTGACCATAGTAGCAATGTGTAACAATTAAGATATCCTATCAATTCTCCTAAATAAGACATCATAAAAAGACATGTTTTCAATGATAGAAACTTTTACTAACAAAAATTTTCAATCACTAAAAATAGTTATTGCCAACATATTTACAATGGATTATCGAAGGATTTTTGTGTACCCGATTTCTATCTTTATCGATTGAAATGATAACAAAATGAAAATTAGTAAAAATGAAAATTAGCGATGAAATAAAAATTAATTCCATTGCTAATTACGTTGATAACGATTTGCACCAAAAGAACTAAAATGGTGCTAATATTAGTGAAAGAATTATGTTGCTAATTCTATTAATTGTGACGAATTTAGTGACAGTAATTTTTCATTGCAAGACATTTTCTTGTCTTTTTTTTTCTCTTAAAAACATTTTTTAATTTTTTAATTTAATTCTTGAGAAAAATACCTAATACCGACAGTTCTGTCAATAAAACCTAATAATTCATTACTTAATTTGGTCACTAAACCTAATAATACCCAATACTTATTAGCAATGAAATTACATTGCTAGTTTCATTTTACTGTTTAAAATCAAAATTTCCTTTCTTTTTCCTTACGTGCTTCATTTCTTTCACTCTCTTCAAGCCTTCCCCTTTGATGCACCCCTAACATGAAAGCTAAGCTATGGTTAGCTAAGGGTCGATTTAAATAAGAAAAGAAAAAAGGAAAATAAACCAAAGCTTAATTGACTAATAAGTTTGCATGCGATAACCAATATATTAATCGGTGATTAGCAATATTTTTAGAAAAAACGACGGAAAAGTGATAAGAATTAGGGTTAATTTACCATAAAATAAATATGTTGTTATGCAAAAGATGCAATTCAAATTACTATTACTTAATAAGATGATTGGCTATTATAGTAAGAAGGTATATTTATAATTTCTACTATGATAACCCTGGAATCTAAGATATATTCTTATGATTCAAGAAAGAGAAAAATCTAAAATACTCCTGACTAATAAAATCTTTTACCAGATTTGGTCAAAGATAAAATCTCTAAAACATACTAAAACTAAAATAAGAAAGATTACAAATAAAAAATCTAATAATTTGCCAAACTTTGCTGCAAATCTTCAAGTCTTCAATCTCATACAAGCACCAACCCAATACACAAAAGCTCATAAGTGAAGCCTATTACAAGCAAAAGCCTATTTAACTTAAAAAAAAAAACTCATAAAAGCTTAATTACGCCAAATGCCCTCCCAAGTGAGCAAAGTGATCATCTTGGGCTTATTTTTCTTTAAAAGGTCTACATGAGCCGCATTCTGCCTTAATGACAAATCAAAGGCCATTTGTAACTTTTGGACCCTAAATCGAGTAATTGGGCCAAAAATAAACATAATGAGGTCTTGGTTCAACACACCATCATCATGATTCATATTAGATTACACCAAGTCATCTGGGTCTTATCATTTTCCCCCTGATTGAAATTGATTTTTCCTCAAATCCATGTATTTGCTATTTTCCAAATATGGAGGCAAGTCTTTCACAATGAAAGTAGCAAAAATGTTTTACTCACCATGCAAATCAATATTATATGCATTATCATTTACCTTGGCAATCATTTTGAAAGGCCCACCGGCTCTAGACATGAGTTTTGACTTTCTCTTGTTTGGAAACCTTTTACCCAAATGGATCCAAACTAAGTCATTAGACTAGATTGGACTTATTTTCCCTCTTTGTTGACAACCTTCTCATAAATCATATTCTTTTTCTTAATTTATTATCGAACACTCTCAAGCATATTTGATTGCTACTTTTATAATGCCTGCACAAATTGTAATCAAGTAATAAAGTGATGAAAGTAGAGTATGATCCCACAAGGATTATATAATTAAATTGTTGGGTGGATTTAACTACCTATCTGTCACCTTTCTAACATTTTGGTGACCAGATTTGGTTGATTCTTCCTTTTTTTCCTTTCTTTTTCACCCTTACTTCCCTAACTGATACCTTTTTCATCACCTCTTACCTTTGCTGCTCACTTTCTGCCCATTTCTCACCTCCAATGTCCCACCTTTCTTCCCTTACTTATCTCCGATACACCTTTTACAAAAAGACCCCTGCACTAGAAAAGATGGGTTTTACTTTTTGCTTTTTGTCTTCAAAGCAATAGCCATTTTTGGTGAAGCTGTGATTTAGAAAAGGTATATTTTTAGAAATATTAGATTTTATTTTAAGTATTGTTGATTTATTTATTTTGTGAAAATTTGTTGATAGTTTTGTTAGAAGTTAGGCTTTTTGAAAAGAAAGAGGAAGGTATGAAAAGAGAATCTTTTGGTCGAATTCAAAATGTAACTGGTATGTGTTACTTTTGTGCAAAAATTTATGTTTCTATGAAATTTTCAAACTTTTATGATCTAATGGTACTCACTATGCTATTTGACCAACAATTAGATATGGGTTTAGATTGTTTAACTAATGAGAAGCTATTATTCCTATGTTGGTTAAAAAATGTTGATTTTTTATACAACTTTTTATATCAATGCAACATAGTTTATTCAACAAAACTAGGTTGAGAAATAAAGAATAAAATAACTAATCAAAATCTTTTTTGTTTTAGGTTAATTTATTTAGGCTTAAATGTAGCAGTAGTTTTTGCTTGTTTGGTTTATAAGATATTACTTTTGTAATACTTTGTCTCTAGTATTCAGATAGAAGATTGAGAAGTAAGTTTGTTAAAATATCCTATATGGTTAGTATTGTACAATTCTATGAAGCATATGTTTAAACTAAGTCTGTGAATTTAACCTCAGGGATCTCTTCTTATAAGCTCCATGTGGTTAACTACCCAAACATAGTTGTTATGGAAATAACCCTGATTGAAACAATTTAAGATTCAAATGTTACTACTCACTATAGATACCTCTTATAAACCTACTCAAATGTATGTTATTTATGTTTATTTAGAAAATGTAAGGCCTATAAGCTTAACTTCTATAAGTTTTTAAATGTTGCTCAATTATTTGAGTTGTTATGGTCAAAAAACATATTTGATAAATTTGTTTGATGAACTATAAGATTTTATAATACCAAACCTACAAATAGATTGCTAGCTATATTCATCATTTTCAATAAATATATTGCTAACTCTTTGAACTTAATTTATGACTTGTTCTCGTCTTTTCAATAAATAGACTGCTAGCTAGAGCTCTTTATTTTGCAAACAAATTAATAGTTTAGATTAATTTAAGCACTATGATATTGATATATGTATTTTGATTAAACATTGTGGATGTATTTAGATAGATTTAATGTTATTTTATTATTTAGAATGTTTTGGTAAAAATGTCTTAGATATTTATCTTTTTACTTCCTATTTGTTTTAAAAAGCACATGAATCTTTTCCAAGGGAGTATGATAGTACTATGGTATAATGGTTTTCTTATAGTGATTATTGTCTTGGTACCATGGGATCACAAATATCAAGAACATATATCATATGAATTTAATAATTTAATGAAATTAAGAAAACAATTAAAACCAAGACAGCCACAAGATCATACTTATGTTTATGCATGTAATTTAAAATTTTTTTTAACACATCTGTTTAGAATCATTCCTAAACTCAAGATATCATAATCAAGAGTTAAAACAATTCTTGGTTGCTTATGAAACCAAAAAGAAATAAAGACTTAAGCCACCTAAGCATTTGGCCTCCAATAATGATCCACACAACAACTTTTGCCCACACCTTCACAAAGACAGATTCTAAACCCATGCTAGCAAGTGTCCAACAATAAACCAATCCTACCTTGGCAGTTAGTTGTAAGTTAACAAGAAGGAAAAAGAAGAAAATACTTTTCTTGGTGATACAGTGAAGTTAGCTCAAACTTTATGGAATTAGGGTTTATGCTAATTTTTTGTAGGTAAAGGGACTTGTGTATTTGCAATTCTTAATTGCAATAGACTTTCTAAAGGTTCTTGATCTATTCGACTAAAGCTAGGAAGAGAAGTATTTATAGTTCTCTTCTATTCTCGCTTTTATACTTAGGATTGTAACTTTTATAGCCCTTTCAATTTAGTCTATATAGGCTTTAAATCTTTTTTTTCCTATTAAGTCCTTCTTAATTGATTAATCCTACATTAATTCAGCAATTTCACTCTATGTGTGTGATACATTAGACATTTAATATGTTAAAAATGAATATAATATCAAATTGATCAAGAATTATCAACATATTCATAAATCAGAGTGGTATTTAGCAATATCATGACCACCCAAATATTTAAAAGTTAAGGAAGTCTTGACTTAACCTTTTAGTGTTAATTTATCAATGTAATTTGATTCTTTTACTATGTATCCCAAAAAGCTATGATTATGGTACAGTGTTTACTTATAAGATCTTTCATATTAGTTATTACAGCATCTAATTAACATGTATGAATTTAGCATGAAACTCTTTCCTCTAAATTCATCATCATGCTTTGACAAAAGAGTTTATAAGATAACTAAAGCCAAAAAGAAATGATATACTTCTTCATATAAGCAGTTGAGAATGAAGATGAAATCCATGAGTTGATAAGAAATTAGAATAGAATTGAGGGAGAGAGAAAGAGAAATATGATGTCTATTGCTTTTCTACTATGCCATACAATGGTCATTCCATTCCTTAAATCTTTCCAACAACTAATGACTCACCTCTTAGTAATTCATTATAACCAATTCAACATCTTTAACTAAGATTGTATTTAACAGCAATTAACAGACATAACAAACATTTAAATTGATCATTATACCACTAGACTAGACTAAGCTATTGTTCTTAAGCATGATTGACCTAACTTCACACCCTTGCATTCTAGCTCATAACAATATACCTCTTATGTAATAAATCATTATGCTTGAGGATTAAATAAGGGAAACTTCTTTTACAACTCAAATAGAACTTTTCAAGTTGCATCTTATGGAAAATAATCCCCCTATTAGACTAACACTTCAATCACCAACCTATCACAATTTTTGTTTATTTGTTAATCCAAAATAACAATTGGCTCTTATGGCTAGTACCTTATCATCATCAAGTAGAGGAAGAGAAATTTAAGTATGCTCTTATGAACATGTTTTTTTAGTTGAGAAATATGGAAAATAGGAGAAATGTTTATAGATGGGAGCAGGTTTAATTGGTAAGCTATAGGGTCAATTATTGCTACTACCTTGTAGGCACCAAAGAATTTAGTAGCAAGTTTAAGACAGGATCTATTACCAAAATAAATTTGTTTATATGGTTGGATCTTAACATAAACAAAATCTCCCACCTCATATTTCCTATCTGTTTAGTATGTATCAACATGTTGCTTCATTCTATTATGAGCTTTATTCAAATGGAATTTTAAAAGTTGAATGGCTATTTCATTGGCTTTTAAAACTACTATCCACCTTACCCGCCTTAGAATCTCTAAGCAAGTATGGCATGTAGGCAAGAGCAGGCTTACCATAGACTACCTCATAGGGAGTGGTTTGTATTGAAAAATGATGGTTAGTATTATACCACCACTTGCCAAGGGAATCCATTTGGACCAATCTTTAAGCTACACATCTATCATGCATTTGAGATAAAACTTTAAGCATCTATTGACAACCTCTAATTAACCATCGATTTAGGGGTGATAAAAAGTTAACATTTTCAACTCAATGCCAAGTGATCTAAACAATTTCTTCTAGAACTGGCTTGTAGAAACCTTATCTCAATTTAAGACAATACAAATTGGTACTAAGAGCTTGTAGACATTATTGAGATAGGACTGAGCAACTGAGTAAAGTGAGCTAGAGTGATGAAGTGAGCATACTTGCTCAAACGATCCATAACCACTATAATGACCTCCTTGTCAAAGGATTTGGGTATGCCTTTAATGACATCCATTGATACATCTATTTAAACCTTCTCTGGTATGGGTAAAGGTTGCAATAGGCCAAAACTTGCAGCATTATCAGATTTATACTATTGGTAAGCTGTACATTGTCTTACAAACTGCCTGACTTGCTTCATCATGCCCTTCTAATAAATCACACTAAAAATCCTTTTCATAGTAGCTTTTGTTTGGAATGGCCCCTAGTCACAAAATTGTGGAAATACCAAAAAAGATCCTATCTAAGTGTCGTATTAGATCTAATCACCAAGTTGCCCTTTTCTTTTAAGATGTCCATGTTGCCAAGTACACTTAGAGATACTACTCTAATCAGATAATGTTTTATGAATAAGTTTGACCATAGTGGAATCTTTTACCCATGAGTGCTTGATTTTGCCCAAAAGATCATTATTAATTACAATAAGAGCATATAGCAAGGTTGCTGGATTGTTGAATAAGATATCAAGGTCATATTTGAAACTCTTTCTTAGATCACATCAAAGTCATTTCCCATCATTTTGGCTAACCAAAGTTGCTGAGCTGGTGTATTAACTTCCTAATGCATAGAAACTTAAGATTATGATGATCTATCTTTATTTGGAATTGCTTGCCTATTAAATAGGAATTCCATTTCTTTACTACCTTTAATATAGCTAACATCTCCTTCTCATAAACTAAATGCAATTGATGTGTGGGTGACAAGGCCTTACTAAAATAGGCCACTAGTCTACCATTTTGACAAAGCACAGCTCTAATACCAACATTCGAAGTATCAAATTCCACAAAGGTAGAATTAGAATCAAGTAGATCCAAGATATGGGCTGAGATCATGGCCTACTTAAGCTTGTCAAAGGCTCTTGTAGCTTCTTCACTCCAAACAAAAACATTTTTGTTTAGTATGGCAGTTAATGGCTTAGCAATGAGCCAAAATCTTGAAAAAATCTTTTATAATACCTAGTCAATCCCAAAAATCCCCTAAGTTCATTACTTTTACTGGGAATTGGCCAAGATTTAATGCAAACAAGTTTTTTATCATCCATAACCACCCTATGCTTACTTATCATGGCATAAATAGTCAATTTCTAAAGCTCCAAATCCGCATTTAGATAACTTAACATACAATTGATGCGCCTATAATGTCTCAAACACTTGCTGTAGATGAAGCAAATTATCCTCCCAGCTTATTGAATAGAGTAAAATGTCATAAAAAAGATAATACAAGCACGAATTTCCTAAGATAAGGTTGGAAAATGAAAGTTCTTAAGGCTTTGAAAAGTTGAAAGAGCATTGGTGAGGCCGAAGGCATGACCAAGAATTCATAATGCCCCTGGTGAGTTCGAAAAACAGTCTTGTAAATGTCTTTCTCTTCCATTCTGATTTGATGTAGCTTGACCTGAGATCTAGTTTGGAAAGCCAGCTTACTCCAGTGAGTTCACCAAGCAGTTCTTCCACCAATGGAATTGGGAACTTATCCTTGATTGTAAATTTGTTAAACTACCTATAATCGATGCATAACCTCCAAGAACCATCCTTTTTTTAAACCAAAACCACATGGGGCAATGGACCTTGTACTGTTTCAACTGATGCCGAAATCTTCATTTCAGATACCAGCTTCTTAATCTTAGTCTTCTGGATTGCTAGGTACTTGTAAGGTCAAATCCTGATAGCTTGAGATTCATCCTTTAATGGTATTCTCTGGTCACGAGTCCTCCTCGGAGGCAACCCCCTTGGCTATTGATAAAAATTTTTATTAATCAAAATTCACTTTTTGCCCCCTAAAAGAATAGAACCTCATCAAACAATCTATCATCATAGCACACTGTTCAATTGAAGCTTCACTATAAAGAACCAAATTGTCCCCCAAAGAAAACATGTGAAGTTGATGACCACCTTCCAATAAACAAACAGGTTTCCACCTATTTTCACGAACTGCAGCATTAATGATATCTAAAAGTTTTTGCAAACACAAAACAAATAGATAAGGAGAGAGTGGATCACCTCATCGTAATCCTATGTTCTGCTTAAAATAAATAGTGAGCTCATCATTCCACAGCAAGTACATCTTTATATGTAACACAGAACATACTCAAACTAATAGTGATCAAGGCAACCCCAAATCCATTCAAATCCAACGAAGGAAGTCCCAATTAATATGGTCCTAAGCTTTTTCGTTATCAACTTCCATCATAATACTCACTGTGGTACCAATTTTCTTCCCATAAGAATGCATATATAGCTTCCTGAACAATCATAATGTTATTAGTATTGCATCGACCATGAATGAAACAACATTGAGTAAGCAAAACAATATCCCTCAGTAAAGGTCTCAAACAACCCACAATGATTTTAGATATTAACTTCACAAACACATTATACAAACTTACAGACCCAAAATTTTCCACTGTTTCATGTTGCTCAATATTTGTGATCAAAACCGATAAAACCTTACTATAAGCAGTATCAAAGCTACTTGTTAAGAAAGCTTGTCTGATGAAATTGCAGACAGAGTTCCGCACAAAGTCCCAATTAGTTTGATAAAATCCCGCATGAAATCCACCCATTCCTGGTGCCTTATAAGCATACATAGTAAATAGAGTTTGACGTACTTCCTCCTCATGCAGCATATAAGACAGAGAATCAATCTGAGACGCTGAAAACCAGCTCTAAGACGAAAGAGTGCTTCAACACCCGCAACGGAACCAAAAGACGATTCATGTTTCATGTTATGACAGTCGTCATATGAAAAAAACTAGTATCTGTGCCAAATTATGATTCTTGTTTCTTCTTATGACAGTTATATCAACATAAAATTTTAAAATTTATCCAAAAAATAATTAAAGTTTAAAGAAAAAATGGCTGACAAATTACCTTTGCATTAAATTGCAAAATACTATAAAAATGCAAATCTTGAAACTGGACCTGAAGCCAGTAATTAATTGGGTTCGGCTCAAAATCATTCGACTTGGATGCCCTGTGCAATTGGATTTGGATCAGTCAAAATAACCTAATTACATATTTACCCTTATCAGTCTCTTTATTCAAATTTTAACCGATTTCTTTTGGCTGTAGCCAACAGAAGGACGAAAAAGGGACGTTAGCAGGCTGACACATGGCTCACGTGCACGTGATTAAAGCCCCCTTTGGCCGTTGGTTTTGATTGCTATCGGCATGTGAAGGGTCCCTCGCATTTCCTGCTTGCCTTTGTTCTTTCGGAGAGTTTTGGGCACTAAATCTCTTTTTTCCCCGTGAGTTGTTCGATCATGGAGCAAATAGTCATGTCTGAATCTCGACAATGAAATGAAATCTGAGTAGTCATATCTCAACTTTCTTTTGTGAAAAAAATAGAATTGATTGATTAAAATATTTTTTATACGACTTTGAATGAAGTTTTTTAAGTGCTTTACATTAAATTTGATTTGATAACATATTCCGCTCGTTTGGAGAGATCGCAAAATTGATTCGGATTTGAATTTTTTATTTGATTTATTCAAAGGCGACACCAATATAATTTAATATAATTTAAAAAGTTTAAACTTTAATTTAAAATTGAAATAATTTAAATTTTAATTATTTGAATATAAATATATTTTACTTTCAAAATTAATAATTGAAATCTAAATTTAAATAACTCAATTACCAAACAAAAACAATCTCAATGGAAATGATCAAATTTAAATGATTCATCCCGTCTAATTGTCACTTCTAAATGAGAGTATAAAAATTCAAATATTTGAACAGATTATTTTAATAAGAAGGTGAAATAAAGCTAAGGAGGCTAGTTATTTCAACATTAAAAATAACCTATCATTGTTTAAGAATAATGATATTATTTTAAAACAAAAGGAATAAAGATATGTTATTTTCAATGATATAAAATGGCATGCATGAATTTAATTGTTTTAGAAAACCAACTAGTTTATGATTATTACTATTATTTTATTATCAATGATAGACATTTTAAATTGTGTTGGTAGTTTAGAATGTGGTACATTTTATATTTAATATAAAATTTTAATTATTGATGAATAAAATTAATTTTTATATTAATTTTATTCATATTTTAAATAATTATATTTGAACAAAAATAATTACCATATGATAAATGGTCATAACTATTTAAATATAAATAAATTATTATTCATAAAAATCATGAATATACATAAAGTCATAATCATTTAAATAGAAGTTTATATATGTTCATTCATGATAAATAGATCTTTCAATATAATCATTTTCACTACTTTTACTTAAAGAGTTTTGAAGCTTTATTGTATCCTAAAAACATAATTATCTATAAGAAAATATTTTTCACACCTCAAAACCAAAATTTTTTTCTATTATTTCTATTCTCTTATTAATTTTTTCTAATAATTTAAACATAATTATGAAGAAGTTTTTATATTTTGTATTTATGGAGATGCAAGAGAGAGAAATTTAGAAATGAATTGAAAAAATCCAAATTCTGGAAATAATTATGGACAAAGAGAAATAATTCTACACCGTAATATCAAATAAGTTTTTCTTTAATTTTCATTCAAAATTAGTATATCATTTAATCATTGTTTGATTATATTACAGGAATCCAATTTCATGATTGTTTTTCATATTACTTGGGTTTTTGGAATTTTATTAATTATGCATTCCAAAAGTTTCACTAGAATGGATTTTCAAAATTATAGCTAGTAGTAGTATGAATTAATAGGATGAATACATTAGCATGATTTCTTTGTGAAATTTTATGTTACTATTTCAAACCAAAAGTTTGGCCAACAAATTAGGTTAAATGTGATAGTCAAGTTTAAATGGAAAAGGCACATTAATAACATTAAACGTTATTGCTAATTACCAATAATTTGAAGGCAATCCACCAATGTCTTATTAGCCATGTTTATGGACTTGAAAAGTCTTATTTTAGAATGCCAAGAACAAGATAACATGGTTTGCAATTCAAATAATTTAAACAAAGTTTGTTTTAATGCAAACAGAGATTATAAATAATTGTAAAGATATATGTGATTATTGTGCATAGATTTATTAAAAAAGGAGAATGCACAATTCTCCATGGGTTCTTATAATTTCATGGCAAGAATGTGTACTAGTCATGCACCCTTAATGTGTGGAATTGATAATAATGATCAATTACAATAGCCTAAATCCTTGGAATTAATCACTAAATGAATTATCCATGGAAAATGTGGTATGACTCTTAAATGAATTGTACTATTGATAAGTTGGAAAATTATTTATTTATAAATAATACACAAATAGTTTTTCTTAGTGGTTTTTGCATAAAAATAATATTTGTTTAATTTATTTGATAATAATTATGGCTTGTATAAATGTTCGGCATCTCATGATTTTAGTTTTAAGATATAGTGAAAGTATAAAATTATATTTACATTGAAAGCCATGAGTGATTCAAAGATTTTGTGAATATAAAAAAAATTAAATAGCAAGATGAATGCTATTTGACCCATTTAGATGATGGACATGGTTTTGCTCATGATAATAAATTGGTGAATGATGCCAATGATGAAATAAATTCATAAGTTTCCATGAGTTGGCATGAAAGTCTCAAAAAGTGACTACAAAAAGTATGAGTATACTAAAAAAAAAATTGAGAGTGATTATATTTGACATCATTTTTATTGATGTATACTCTCATGTTGAGTTTAAATAAAAGTTTTGGAACTTTTATGAGAAGAAAATATTAAGATATAAAATATTTGCTAGTTATTTTCACTGAGGGTGAATTTGGAGGCATCGTACTTAAAAGAAAAAAAATCACCAAATAGTAAAAAGATAAATGAAATGACAATTTGATTAAGTATACATGATATCTTAATAATTGAATGAGACATTTTTTAATAAAAAAAATGCATATTTGCATATGGTGGAGGTGATAAAAATTAAAAAAAATAAAATTGCCACCATAATATTGTAAGATTTTAGTATAATTTTATGAGAAAATTATATAGCTAATAAGTTTAGTATAGTTATTAAAGTAAAATTATAAAAAAGTTCTTATATATCTTAAAAGGACTAAAATGGTTTGGTTTATTCATTGAGTTTATCCAAATATACTAGAAGTATAATTATATTAAAAATGTATAAAGGAATGAAAATAGAATGGTTGAAATTTATAAGTGTAAAGTTGTAGTCACAATCAATACCATTTATTTCTTAAAATGACAAAAATGAGGCAACATGTTTAGAGCATATAAACGATATGCAAAATGAAAAGTTTGGACATATTAGCATGAAATGATTATATTAGAGATTCAATCTCAAGTGGGTGTATTACCATAAAAGAAAATTGAATTTTAAGATATTTGGTTAGTAGTACTACAATTAGAATGGATTTAAACCCTTACTATCAGACACCAATAATGAGAACCCAACTTTGAATTAGTAATCCCTAATTACAAATTTTAAAGGGTAAAAATAAGTTATTATTATGTCTCTGTTAAGCACTAGTAAAATTCATTCAAATTTTAGAAACTAGGGTGATACATTATGTGGGAATGATGAGTTTTTTATACTCTTAATGGAGTTTTAAATGTCTAAAGTAATGGAGATATAATGGAAACTCTACCCATATAAACATAGAAGTGGTGTCGTTTCAGCAAGAAGAATTAAGGTCTTTCTTGTAAATGTTTATAAATAGGATAAGCACATGGCTATAATAATACTAAAGTGGTTATAAATCTCTTACAGAAGAATAAATAAGTATTATGTATATTACATCTTCAATTCTAACACTAGAATTGAGATTTGATCTGCGGACACTATCAAATTTGTTAGAATTCTAAGATATATATAATAATTGAGGATTTAAATCGAGAGATACCGTCTTATGTTCACAATATTAACTTGCATGAAAGGTTAAAGATTAAGTACCAACATTCCAAACCAGTGGGGGATTGTTCGTAGTAGAATGCGGTGCTTCCTACATTGGATAGAAAATTTTAATTGTTGATGAATAAAATTATTTTTTGTATTAATTTTATTCATATTTTAAATAATTATGTTTGAACAAAAACAATTATCATATGACAAATAGTCATAACTATTTTAATAAAAATAGATTATTGTTCATAAAGGTCATGAATATACAAAAGGTCATAGCCATTTGAATAGATGTTTATGTCTATTCATTCATTATAAATAGATCTTTCAGTATAATTATTTTCATTATTTTTTCTTCAAGAGTTTTGAGGCTTTATTGTATCCTAGAGGCATAAGAAAGTATTTTTTAAGCCTCAAAACCAAAATTCTTTTCTATTATTTATATTCTCCTATTTATTTTTTCTAACAAATTGTACATGCAGGATTAAAATATTATCATTAATCTATTTATTATGAAAATTTATTAATATTGATAAATATATTGCAATAGTATTTAGTGTCAATATTTTAACTTTATTGTAAAATTAAAAAATCTATCATAGAGCTTTAGGATAATTTTTTAAATTAAAATGAATATCTTATTAAAAAACAAGAGTAATGGCATAAGTTGAAAGAAAAGTCATTGAGGGTTGAAGTTTTTTTTTTATATAATGAACTCACTAAATACTTCATTTTTCATAAATCAATGAAGTTTTTTTGTCATAATAAACTTGCTAAATATTTCATTTCTCTATAAATGCTTAATTTTTTCAGAACGGTTTTACGTCATTAAATTGAGCTCATTTTATGAAATACCAAAATGGAGATCAAAATAGATGATTTTAATGACCCATTTTTTGGTCCAATTAAAAACCTAAGATAACCATCAAATGAGGCTTGGAATTGACCAAAAAAAAAGGGAAAAGCCGATTAGGGGCTTATTTGGAGCTCGAGAGAATACCCAATTATGGGCTTAATTCACAACCCAATTAAAAGTTCATTCAAGCCTACAAGTTGGCCAATTTAGAGACTTTTTTACGAAGCCCAAATGGAACTCATAATGTAGCTCATTATTGAACCCATTTTTAATCTGAAAAAGGTCCAAAGATAGCCTATTACATGGTCTAATTCACAGCCAAATATGGCCATTTTGTAAACCTAAAAGTAATTTTTTATAGACCAAGTTCTAGTCATATGAGGGAAGGGAAGACAAAAAGGGTTCATTTTAAGAAGGGGTGAAAGACACATAAAAGGAAAAACATTTTTTTTTTTTTGGTTTTAAGAGAAAAAGAGGCTACGAAGAGAAAAGAAAAAGAGGAACAACCATAAACAAAGAGGATAACAAGCTAAAAAAAAAAAATAAAGAAATAGCTTTAAGGAAAAGAAATGGAGCTTGGATAAAAGGAAGGAAGTTGTTATCTTTAGAAGATTTTAGAGGAAAAGCAGCTCATTGATCCATTTCCCCACTTTTTAAGTTTATGTAATATTCATCTTGTTTCATTTGTGTAATTTGTGGGGATGTTCGAGTAGTTTTCTTAGGATTTTTGTATGAAAATGGTTTGATGCATTCTTTTAAACATGAATGGTTCCCATTTAAGCTAAGAGAACCTAAAAAAAGTAATCTTTTTGAGTCACCATAATAGAATCCTCAAAGTAATAGCAACTATTCTTTTTTAAAAGAGGTTTTTTTAAAAAAAAAAAAAGGGAAAAATGAAAGAACATTTTCTTAAGACATCAAACAAGGGAAGGGTTCATAGTTTTCAAAAGCATTTGAGCATTGTCTGGGCAGTACTTATGGCTCAAGTTCACCATTTTCACCGTGGAGTTCAAAAAACTGGCAACTTTGGTTTTAGTTCATTGTATGGAAGCATAAAGCTTCCACCTCTCAAGTGCCACATGTGAGGTATAGGCTGTAGAGATGCCTCACCTTCTATGTTTTAATATGCTTCAAGAATAAAATAAGGCCATGGGTAGAAGAAATGCTAAAGCTGGGAAGAAAGCCATATAAAGAAAAAAATTAAGCTTTGTCCAAAAAAAAGTGGGGCTACATGGGTTGCATGGTTCTTTTAGGATTTAATAATAAAAGAAATAAATAAGAAAGAAAACAAAGCTTTGTCAAAAAAAGGCATAAGGACTATGGGGATAGAATAATTGGATTTTATGTTCCCTTTTGACCCTAACATGATTAAAATAATAACAGTAGAGCGGTAATTTTGAAAAACCCTTTTGTTGGAATTTTGTGATGAATAAAATTTTATAAAATATATAAGGCTTAAAGTTTGTTCCCAACAAGGTTTATTTTTATGTGTGTTAATCTTAGTTTTACTTATACAATTTTTTTTATGTAGTTTAAATTTGATTGCAAGTTCAATTTTATACATTGTTAATTTCTTTATTTTTTAGATTCCCATACTCATTTTAATTTAGTTTTTCATACTTTAATATACTTTTGGCATATTTTGTTACATTCTAAATTTATGCATATAATAATAATAATAATAGTAATGTTAATATTAATAAATAAAAAAATTTTTGAAGATGAGATTTTAAGGAAATCCAAATAGTGATTCCTTAAAACCTCTAAGTGAGGGTATTTTTCCAAAAATACTACTAAAGTAATGGAGTATTAAAAAAAGTCAATACAAAAAATTTCATTTATCTATTTTTCTAAAATTTTGATAGATGTTAATAATAATATATAATGACTCTTTTGGTAATGAAATTAATATAATTAACTATTTTCTAAAAATTAAAGATTAAAAATTAAGATGAATAATTAGATAAGAAAGGAAAAAGTAAATGAAATCTCTAAGGATGGAGTTCTAAGGAAGTCCAAGTAGAGATTCTTAAAAATGCTTAGGTGAAAAAAATTCTTCTAAAGATACTACAAAGTATCAGAGTATGTGGAAAAGTTTTCAATAAAAAAATTTTCTCTACTTTGTTTCTTTTTAAAAATTAGTAATATTTTAAAATAATTAAAGAGATTAAAACAAAATTAAAGCAAGTGACAAAAAATGTAATAAAATATAATATAAAGAAAATAAGTTTTATATATTTTTAGTTTGCATATTCTATTTTATTTTTTGCATTACATAATCCTAAAAGTAATGAGAATTTCTAATGATGGGACTCTAAGAAATCCGAGTACTAATTCCTAAGAATTCCCTAGGTAAGAAAAGTCCTCTAAAAATTACCAAAGTATTTGACTATTTAGAAATTTCCTTTCAATACAAAAAACCTCCATGTTATCATTATTTTCTTTAATTTGAGAAGTATTTTAGATAAAAATATACTTTTTCAAATAAATTTATGGATAACAATATTAGTAAATTTTTTTTTATATTAAAGCAAATGAAAAATATTAGAGGATGAGATTTAAAAAAAATCCAGTAGTTATTCTTTTGGTATTTCTAGGTAAGAAAATTTATCTAAAATTTCATCAATATATTGGAGCATTTAGATTAATTATCGATAAAGATTTCTCATTTGTTTAAATGGTACAAATTTTTTTCATGATTTTTTTAATAAAAATATTGAAAATAACTGTGAACCACCGAGGGTAGGATTTTTCAAAATTTTGAGTAATAATTCTTAAATATTCCTTAAGTGAGAGGGTTCATTTTAATATTGCCAGTGTAGTGGAATATTTTTAGGGATTCTTCAATATGTAAGGTTCTTATTTATTTTTCAAGCTTAATAAAGAAAATTAAGAAAATTAAATTTTAAATGCCAAAATTAAGATCATTTTAGTCATAATTAAGAGATAACACATAATTAATTGATATTGTTTTAAATGGGCACTATGGAAGTGCTAACCTTTCCTTATATGTAATTGACTCCTGAACCCAAATGGATTTTGTAGACCCAAAAAATTATCTTTTTGATAAAGTTTTAATTAATTTTAAAATTTTATTAAAAAGACAAGTTTTAATAGAAAAAAGATTGTGGTGACTCCTTTTTGTTTCCAAATTCGTCTAGCGGCCCTCAAAATGGTTACAATAGCTTGGTAACTCCATTGGCGAAGTTATATCTATTAGAGAGTTAGACCAAAAATTAATAATATGTTATCTTTAATTTTATTTTAATAGTCTTAATTGGTATTTAGCTTCAGTTTCCTTAATTTTAATTTTTTCTAATAGTAGTAGTAATAGTAATTATAATAATAATAAAATTAAAAAAATGATAGTAATAATAACAACAACAATAATAATAATAATAAAAAATGAAAATGAAAAATTGCATTTCATTTTACCCATGTCATTTATTTGCTAGTTGCTCTTTTATTTTATGCTTTGTATGTTTATTATTGTTATTATAGGGTGCTTAGAATAAGGATTATAATACTCTATTCCCTTATTCAAGCACGTCACATTCACATCATTACATGAGCTTTATACCTGGGCTTTAACCTTCTTAAGAGGGAGTAAAGTACCTATACTCTCGTGAAATGATAATCTTCGTAATGACAAGCGAAATACTCCCACTAAAACTGAACTCTTTTTGTTTATAGCCAATAATGGATGAGGATTAGGGTGCCTTACTAGTCCAGAATGGACACCAGTGAGGAACAATTTAGGGACATTTTAGATGCAAGTCAATCCTAATCAAGCATATAATAAACCATAAGAGCCGACTTAAGGTAGAGCCATATCCACCCTTTTGTAGATCGTCTCCAAGAATTAGGATAAAAAAGGGAACATTTGTGTTGTGGTACTCTTTTTTTAAGAAAATCATAAATTTAGGTAGTCATATTTATTTTGATTTTTCAAAAAAAAAATACAATAAAATCTTTGTCTCATTTCCTTTTCTAAGAGAAAACTTTTCCTTTCGTTTCTTTCATTTTTCAAGCTTTTATTACTATTTTTTTCCATATACTAACTTCTTGTTTTTTTCCTTCTGTATTTATTTTGCATAAATTACATTAACATGCTACAATAACATAGTGTGGTATTTACTTCAAGACATCTTTCAGCAAAGTTCTTTTCATGGATCCCATAGTATTATAGATCTATTCTTCTTCTGTAACTACCCATGTGAATCATACAATGAGGTACATGAATGGTCTAAAAAAATCAGCAAAATGGAGGATATTGTTTACCTGTTGGTTTTGTGTCGGAGTTATAAAAAAAATGCATATGAATCTTACACAGAATAATTTGGAAGATTTGGCTACCATATGGAATTAGATAGGTGAAACAAGAAAGAAAAAGTTTTGTAAAAAATATGGGCAGATGGTATCTCTTATCTCAATAGTGATTGAGGAACATTTGATTCGAGTAACCGTTCAGTTTTAGGACCCATCATACAAATGTTTCACATTTAATAAAGAGGATTTGACACTGACCATTGAGGAATATTCAATTTTGGTAGGATTGAAATGGCAGTACCTTGATAAGATATATGTTGGAAAACTAAAGTCAAGGTACTGTAAGAAGATAGCTAAATTATGGGAATGAAAATAAAGGCTATGGATGCTTTGACTAAAGACAAAGCAAAAGTGCCAGCTTACCTTGGCATTTCTTTCGTGATTTCATTTTACGACACTTAGAATATGATCAAGGCATGGTAGTGTTTGCCCTAGCAATTTATGGCATGGTGATCTTTCCAAAAACTTTAGAGAATATTGAATTGGCAGTAGTTGATCTATTTGAATGGATTAAAAGTTAGACAATTAATCCCATTCTAGCCATCCTAGCTGAGATAATAAGATTATTAAACTTTTTTTGTTTAAAGGGAGGACATTTCATAGGGAGTGCATAGCTATTATTTGTTTGGATAAAAAGCCATTTTAGATGCAAGAAAAGTGCTTTTTAAGCTTCATCTTTGAAATAAAGCTCCAGTCAAAAAGTTTTGCTAGAGTTAAAGGCCAATATTGAAATCCAAAAAAAATGGGTAGCATTCTTTCGAAGGCTTACTAGTGATCAAATCAAATGGATGGCACCATAGATGCCTTATGTGCCAATGTTATATTGAGGTGGAGATGATCCATGGGTATTGCTTTTGAGATTATGGGGAGTGGTAAGTTATGTTCCACTAATGATGATAAGGCAATTCTATGTGAAGCAATTTATCCTTGCCACACATGGACTCACCCAAGTAGAATTTGCTTATGGAGAAGTGGGCTCGTCAAGAATAGTGGAACAGTCAGTTTAGGTATGGAAAAAGATTTGGAAGCTAAGATTAGGACCTATTCTTGATAAAGTCACTCCTGATTACTTGATTTGGAAGGCAAAGTGTTTTAGAGATATTGTGCTCCTTTTAGATGATTTCTCATTTCAACAAGTGAACTCGTAGGCAAAAAAACCATTGTCAGAAGTTGAGCTTGTTAGGTAAGAACTTGAAGTGGAAAAAAAGAATTTGAGACTCCAAGAAGAGATGAGTCAACTGAAATATAAAGCAAAAGCTCAAGAAAGTAGACTCAAAAAGGCAATGCAAGATCGGGATGTGGCCCAAAATAATCTAAAAGATTTGCATCAAGAAAACAAAAAGATGTGAACCCAACTAAATGAGGGAAAATGTGTTACATTTGGTATTAGGTAGTAAAGGGAGATGATTAAGTTCAAGCAGAGATGTAACATTGAAAGGACAAAGACAAGGAAAATGAGAAAAAAGCCATAAGGATTTCTTGAGACAGCAAAATTGGGAGGGTTGGTATTCCACAGCTTCAGCAAGGTTGATTGAATGTAAAAAAAAAAATGCTAAATTAAAGGCCCAAATCAAAGATGAAATGAGAAAGCAATGTGAAATGCCAAAAGAGAAGGAATTACTTTGCCAAGTAATTTAAGCGATGGAACAACAATTACAAGACCATAAGGACATATTTCCATAATCATCAAAGAATGGTAAAATAAAAAAGAATATTAGAGATATACTTGTAATCTGGAAGTGGATGCTCACATAAAATGGAAGGTGAGGAGCTTGGGAAGGCAACAATGCATAAAACATCTGGCTAGTCAAATTTGCAAGGCAATAAGGAAAGCAAGAGAGATGGTTAAGAGGGTAAAAACTTTGATACAAGAGATCAACCTAACCGAAAGTTATGGGCAACGTCTGTTGAACTCTTTTGTTGAAGCTAGAGATCATTATGAGCAAATTAAATGTTTTTATGGTTACAATACTAGAATGGTAGACTCTCTGTAATCAAAAGCTATTTGGAATCAATGAAAAGTTCTAGTGTTTGAGATATGTCTTGGAGTAAATACCTCTCAATGCATTCATGCATATATTGTGCATATTTTTCTTTCTCAATATTTTACCTCATTAAAATGTTGTTTTTAAAATTAAAATAATGATTGTTTCACTTTCACAAAAATAATATGGCATCCTAATTATCCAAATTGTGGTAATAAAGGTTTAAGGATAGCACAACCATTGAAAGTTTGAAACCAATCTACTTACCACTCGTACAATACATGGTCACTAGTCAAAATTATAGAAAACAAGTAAGTAGCCAAGATAGAAAGAATAGAAAAAGCTCAAGAAGTTATGCGGGAACAGATGGCTAAAATGCAAGAGGAGATATGAAGACAAATGATAGAGTTAAAAGAGTTACTGGGAGGCAGTGCCAAAAAGAAAAGTGTTGTTGAGACATCTACTACAATGAAGGAAATTAACCCCAAGAAAACAATAATGTTAGAAAAGAGCCACTTTACCCACCCGGGTATACACCACCTTATGCTCGAGCTCCTCAAGTGATGTATCCACCACCTATGAATTTATCGGCTAACCAACAGCCATATTAAGGCCAATTTGAGCAAAACTTATGATGTAATCTAGTTGATCCACTTTTTATTCCCAATTTAGATGATCTTAAAAAGTAAGAGAAATTAAGGGGCATATCAAAGTTAGAAGAGAAAAAAGAAATTCAACATAAGTATGACTTGTTAGAAGAGATATTAAAAGCTATTGAAGGAAAGGATATCTTTGGCAGTATTGATGCAACCACCTCAATTTGGTCTTTAATCTAGTAATTGCATTGAAATTTAAAACTCTTAATTTTGAGAAGTATGATGAAACTAAGTACCTATCAACCCATCTCACCATGTTTTATTACAAGATGATAGGTCACACTAACAATGATAAGCTTTTGATCCACTACTTCCAAGATAACCTCGTTGGATTTGTGGCTAGATGGTATGTCCAAGTAGATAAGAGTCGCATATATTCTTAGAAGGAGCTTGCTAGATCTTTTCTTAGTCAATACAAGCGTGTATCGGATATGGCTCCTAATAGGTTGTCACTGTAAAATATGAAAAAAAAACCATTAAAACTTTCAAGGAGTATACCTATAGATGAAGGGATCTTGCTACTCAAGTACAACTGTCTTTGATCGAAAATGAGACAATGGTGCTTTTTATCAAACTCTCAAGGCACCATATTATGACAAACTTATTGATAATGCAATGAAAAATTTTATAGATATGATAATTTCTAATGAAATGATAAAAAGTACCACCAAGAGTGGCAGAATCGAGATAGGTGATACCTTTAGTTTTAAGAAAGTAATGCCACTTAAGAAGAAAGATAGAGATGCACATGCTGTGGCTTATGGGAATCAACCACTCAAAAATTTTATCCTATATCACCCCTAGCCAACCTACCCATCTTATTATTCCACCACTTATAACATTTCTTAAGGTCTATACCTATATCAACCAGTACCACCACCAAGGTTCCCATAGAGCTTTTGCCCTCGCATGCCTACTTACACCCCTGCACCTATAGCTCAGCCTGTTGTTCAACCAAGCAATCCTAGAGGTCCAAGGGCCACTTAAGAGAAAATTCCTTTGGATCTCATTTCCATGTCTTACACTGATTTGTTCTCGTAGTTAGTAGCAAACAATCTAATTACACCTTACCCCATAGAGCCATCGAAGCCTCCATACCCTAGATGATATAATCCAAATGCTTGGTGTGATTATCATGATGGCATTGTAAGCCATTCCACAAAAAACTGTATAGCTCTTAAGTACAGAGTGTAGCACTTGATCAAGAAGGATACGTAAATTTTGACACCAACGAAAAGTTAAATGTTAAAGAAAATCCTTGACCAAACCATACTGGGCCAACAATTAATGCAATAGATAGCTATAGGGTTGGGCACGTTAAAATAAGTGTTGATGAAGTTAAAACCCTGATAGGTCAAGTGTTTGAATGCTTGTTTAAAGCTGACATGCTTCGTCTGATTCTTTCAAAACAAAAAATCCATCATGATGATTATGATCCAGCCCAAACCTATATTTATCACATGAATATAGTAGGACACTTTATTCAAAATTGTGGCATGTTTCGTCAAGTGCTGCAAGTAATGATGGATTCATCATTGGTAGAATTCTATGAAAAAAATGATCAAAACACGTACAATAGAAGGAGGATCATTAGGGAGTATGCCCTCTAAGTTTATGCTTAAGCCATGATGATTTATTGTGATGAAAAACCAAGTGGGGCACAAGAGTAGTCCACGATGAATGCAACAGGAGGAGATCCTTATGAAGTATGTTCCCTAAATTTGTGCCTAAGCCAGCAACTATCTTTTGCAATGTAAACCAAGCTTAGCAAAAGAGCAGCCATTTCTTTTCCATGAAACCTATAACAATTTAGGTCTCTAGCCTATTCCATTATTAGAGTAATAAGGCAATGCATTGGAAGTATGATTATAATGTTATAGCATAAGGATCAAATGACTGTCAGGTCATAAGTGACTCAAATGCCACCAACAATGCAAATATAACCGAAGTAGATAAAATGACAAGTAGTGGGAGATGTTATACTCTCAAAATGATAAAAAAGGCTTGAAAAGAAAAAGCTAAGAAAGGAAGAAGCATTGGGAGAAAGAGACAAAACTTATCCGATAGTAGCTCAAGATGTATGATATAAAGACCTGTCACTTAAAAAAAAAGCCTATGAGTTTCTGAAGTTGATCAAATATAGCGAATACAATGTAGTAGAACAGTTGAACAAGATACTCATTTGAATTTCTTTGTTATTGTTATTGCCAAATTCTGAACCACATTAGAATGCCCTATTAAGAGCGTTAAACTAAGCACATGTAGATTGTAATATCTTTATTGAGAATGTTGGCCATATTATAAGGAGTATCATGGCTCCAAATTTCATAACTTTTAATGATGATGAGATTTCACCGAAAAGTCAAAGTAGTACTAAGGCCCTTCATATCACTACTATGTGCAAAGATATATCATAGCTAAAGTTTTTATTGACAATGGCTCTTCAATCAATGCCATGCTCATGATCACTCTAACAAAATTACCCATTGATGCATCTTATATGAAGACTAGCCATATGATAGTGAAGGCTTTCAATAGGTCTCGAAGGGAAGTGTTAGAAGTCATTGAAATACCAATGCAAATAGGCCTATGCACTTTTTCTATTAAATTCTAAGTCATGGACATTTCACCATATTATAGCTATCTATTAGGATGACTATGGATTCATATGGTAGGCACTATCCCATCATTTTTGCATCAAAAAGTAAAATTTATAGTTAAAAATTAATTTATCAGTGTTTTTAGAGAAGAAGACTTGTTAGTAACCAAGCCCATGACTACTCTATATGTGAAGGTTGTAGAAAAAGCATTGGAATGCTTTTTTAGATCCTTTGAATTTATTAATGAAACTTATGTAAGAGAAAGATCGAAGGTGCCTACTTTGCGCTTATCATGTGCAATCAAGATGGTCATCAAACAAACACATGGTAAAGGATGGCATGTTGGATACAGCTTCAGAAAGAGTTTGCAAGGAGTCAAGAAGCCACCAAAGGTGTTTAAAAATAAGGAAAGGTTTGGATTAGGATTTAAGGTCACTATGGTAGAAAGAAAAAAAGCTATGGCTAAAAGAAGAGATAAGATATTGGTGTGGCTTATAAGCTAAAGTATGAGAGAATGATCATTCCTTACCTTGATGATACATTTCATTTAGGCGGATGCATCCACCCTGATCCATTGGAGGTCACATAAAAGGAACCTATGCTGAACATGAAAGAAACCTTTTTCAAACTCTATATCTATATGGTGGGTGATAAAGTGACAACAACTCAAGAAGAGAACCCTCTTGTTTATTCAATTCTTCTGGGTTGAAGAGCTGAATAATTGAAAAATAATGAAGTTGTCAGTTATCCTTAAATCTTTCAAAAAGTAATGTAGTGAGTTAATTTCCCCTAATGCTTTTGTCAAAAGCATTTGAAAAATTTTTGTACGGGCTTATCTTTCCTTTATCATTTCAATAAAATGACTAATTTTTTACATTTTCATTTCCTCTATTATTTCATTCATTCAAAGTTGCAATTTCCTTTTCTTTTTCTTTTCCTACACATACACCTACATCCTTTCAATTTCACCCATTTTTAAGTTTTCAAATAATGAAAACAAGGATAATAATGATGATAATCTAGGATTTGACTTTGAAAAACCTATTCATATTGATGAACTTGATAATGAAGAGGATTCAGAGGAATACAATTTACCCCCTCATTTATTTAAACTAATGAAAGAAGAAAGAAAACAAATTGAACCTCATGAGAAAGCTGTAAATGTAGTCAATTTCGTTGATGAGAAAAATAAGAAGAAGGTTAAGATGGGCACATCCCTTTCACCCATAAAAAGAAAAAAGTTAGAAGAATTGCTTTATGAGTTCGTTGATGTATTTGCATGATCATACCAAGTTATGCCAAGACTTAGTTCAGATATTGTAGAACACCGATTGCAATTAAAGCTAGAATGCAAGCCAGTGCAACAAAAATTGAGGCGTATAAAGCTAGACATGTTAAAAAATCAAAGAAAAAGTGAAAAGCAATTTGATGCAGGCTTTTTGGAGGTAGCCAAACACCCAAAATGGGTAGCTAATATAGTCTCAATTCCTAAGAATGATGAAAAGTTTAGATATGCATGGACTATAAAGATTTGAATAGAGCCAGCCTAAAAGACAATTTTCTTTGCCTCATATTAACACTCTTATGGACAACATTGCCAAGCACTCCACATTTTCTTTCATGAATGGTTTTTTAAGATATAACCAAATTAAAATAGCCCATTCTATTATGGAAAAAACCACGTTTGTTACCATATAAGGCACGTTTTGTTAGAAAGTTATGCCTTTTAGATTGAAGAAGGTAGGAGCTACTTATCAAAAAGTAGTGGTAACCCTTTTTCATGACATGATGTATAAAAAAATAGAAATGTATGTGGATGACATGATTGCAAAATCTCATGAGGAAAAGATCATGTTATCAATCTCAAGAAGTTGTTTGAAAGATTGCGAAAGTATCAACTTAAGCTAAACCCAGCTAAATGCACGTTTGATGCCAAGTCAAAAAAATTATTGGGATTTGTGGTTAGTGAAAAAGGTATTAAAGTTGACCTAAATAAGATACTTGCCATCCAAAACTTATCTCTTCCATGCATGCAAAAGGAAATAAGGGGTTTTTTAGGAAGGTTGAATTATATTTCCTGCTTTATTTCTAATATTACTTCTAAATGTAAACCAATTTTCAAGTTGCTTTGAAAACATGATCCTAGCAAATGGGATAATGAATGTCAACGTGCCTTTGAAAAAATTAAATAGTACCTATCAAATTTTTCGATGTTAGTACCATCTATGGTAGGGAGATCACTGATTTTGTGTCTCACTATTCATGATCATTCTATGGGATATGTGTTGGGGCAACGAGATGAAATGAGCAAGAAAGAGTAAGCTGTCTATTATTTAAGTAAAACATTCACTGTATATGAGTCTAAATATTCTTAATAGGAGAAAATTTGCTATTAATCATTCACTGTATATGAGTCTAAACATTCACTGTATATGAGTCTAAATATTCTTAATAGGAGAAAGTTAGTATGATACCAAAAATATGTGATAGATTTGATCAAACAATTTGAAAAGATTCAATTTTGGCATGTACCTCGAGAAGATAATCAAATGGCTGATGCTTTGTCTAAATTGGCTGCAATGTTTAAAATGAGTGATAAAATGGAAATCCAACCTATCCAATTGAATGTGTAAGGATTACCAACATATTGTTCAACTATTGAATAGGAGATTGATGGCCTGCCTTGGTATTACGACATCATGCAATATGTCAAGCACTAACAATACTTGAAACATGCATAGGAAAATGACAAACAAATTATTAGAAGACTAGCTATAGGATTTTTCCTCGATGGATAAATTTTATACAAGAAAAGTTGGGATCAAGTGTTATTGAGATGCATGAATGTTGTTGAAGCCAAAAAGATACTGTAAGAAGTGCATGAAAGAAATTAAGCATATGCAAATGGCTACATGATGGCTAAACAAATTATGAGGGCAAGTTATTATTGGTTAACAATGGATAGTGACTATATCAACTATGCCAAAAAATGTCATAAATGCCATATTTATGCAAATAAGATTCATGCTCCTCTAATCCTTTTACATGTTCTCGCACCTCCATGGCCGTTCTCCATATGGGGCATGGATGTAATTAGATCCATCACTCCAAAAGCTTTAAATGGACATTGATTCATCTTTACAGTGATTGGCTACTTCACAAAATGGGTCAAAATAGCTTCATATGCTAATGTGACATGGACAGTGGTATGCAAGTTTATAAAAAGAGAGATAATATATCGTTATGGCTTTCCAGTAAAGATTATCTCTGATAATGCTCGTAATTTGACTAACAAAATGTTAACGGAGGTTTGTGCTTAGCTTAAGGTGAAACACCACCATTCGACCCCATATCACCCAAAGATGAATGGATCGATAAAAGCTGCCAATAATAGTATCAAGAGGATAATAAAAAAAAGACTGATACCTATAAAAACTGCATGAAAAGTTGATTTTTGCATTACATACTTATAGGAAACTAGTACGTACATCCATTAAGGTAACTCATTTTTTGCTTGTATATGGGAAGGAAGTCGTGCTGCTAATCGAGGCAAAAATTCCCTTTTAAGAATCTTGATGGAAGTAGATTTAGAAGAAACGAAATGGGTCTGAAACCATTATGAACAATTAAACCTCATTGAAGAGAAAAGGCTTCAGTTCTTTGCCAGGATTAGTTGTACCAAGAAAGAATAATACAAGCACATGACACAAAAGTTCGATTTAGGCATTTCCAAGAGGGAGAATTGGTTTTAAAGAAAATTCTTTTGAATCAGCATGATAATCAAGAAAAATGGATGCCAAATTGGGAGGGTTTATATGTAGTCAAAAAAGCTTTTTCGACTAGAGCATTGATCTTGGTAAAGATGGATAGAGATGACTTGCCAAACCCAATAAATTCAAATGCTATGAAAAGGTACTTTGCTTGAAAAAAAGAAAAAAAAAAAAAGAATAAAAAAAGAGAAAACAAAACAAAAACAAAAAAATTAAAAAAAATGAATAAAAATGAAAAACTCATAATTGCAAACCCAAAAAGGACAATTTGAGTCAAATGAGGGATCTAAGTTGAAAACTTGAAAGGCAGCTTAGATGCAAAGGAAGACTAATTCCCAAGTACAGAACGGTAATGTCCAGTATAACAAACTTGGAAGGATCAAGTGTATCAATGGAATAGGTTTTTAAAAGAAAATATTTTGGAATATTGTTCATGATTGTCTTAACATTCATTTCCTAAATACGATTCTCTTATTTAAATTTTTTACTAGTGTTTAAGTATCTCACTGGACATGTCCTTATACCTTCATATAATAAATATTCATATTTCTCTAATTTACCTTACTTTCTGATAATCTTCATTCTCACAAATAGAGGAGATGCTATTTCATCACGTTGGTAATGAAATTTGGAATATGATAAATGATTGATAATATTCATAAATGGTATTACATTATTTTATAGAAGTCAAGGATAACAAAGTTAAAATAAAGATTAAGAGAAAGAAGGAAGATTTAGAAAAGCAACTATTTTCAAACTCATCAAATCAAAGTAAAAACTTGTTAGAAATGGTGTTAGATAACGGTATCAATAAAAGATCATCATAATTCACAAGAAAGCACCCTCTAGAATATGTAGACCAGGATTGAGATTAGTTATTTTGGAAAAAAAAAAAGAAAAAAAAAAGAAGAATGAAAAAGTAGAATAAGAATGACTTAGAAAACCTTGTTATCACAATTTGGATGCGTCATATTGGTTTCTAAAAATACTTGCATCGCATGAATAGCATTCATTACATTCATGAATTATATTTAATATATTTGAACTTTGGGATTTTTAAGGATGAATCATTCAAGCAAAAAATCAAGGTATGGAAAATGATTTCAAAACAAGCACAACTCGTGAGACCCTCGAGTCATAATGTCATGAGGCATTTTCAAGCCATATTAAAAAAAAAAAAGTTTTAAGGCCTCTGTTTGGGATGAGCCATTTTCAAATAAGATTTTTTAAAAAGTTTCAAAGCCTATATTAGGGGAAGCCATTTTCATACAAGATTTTTAAAGTCTCAGGGCCTTTTATTAGAGGAGCTTTCATACATGTTGAGATTTGTAAAACCTCTGGGGATAATCTCTAAGACTTTTAGGTAAAATATTTTAAATTTTAAAGTTTCAAAGCCTTTGATTAGGGGGAGCCATTTTTTAAACAAAACTTTTTAAAATTTCAAAACCTCTGTCTAAGAAGAGCCATTTTCAAACGAGATTTTTAAAGTTCTAAGGCCTCTGATTAAAGAAGCTTTCATATATGTTGAGATTTGTAAGACTTCAGGCATAATCTCTAGGACCACTAGATAAAACAAGATTTTAAAGTTTAAAAGCCTCTGTTTTAGAGAAGCCATTTTCAAACAAGTTCTTAAAGTTTCAAAACTTCTATTTAAGGGGAGCCATTTTCAAAAAAAGATTTTTAAAGTTTCAAAGCCTCTGTTTAGGGCAAGCAATTTTCAAATAAGATTTTTTAAAGTTTTAAAGCCTCTGTTTAGGCGGAGCCATTTTTAAATAAGAACTTTTAAAGTTTTGATGTCTTTGATTAGAGTAGCATTCAAAGATCTCAAGATTTGTAAAACCTTCAGGCATGATCTCGTATTTTATTTTCAAAAGTTGTTGAGCATTTGTTTACAAATAGTCAAATTCAAAAACAAAAACAAAAAAAAACTTTCAGAAGCATCATCCAGACAAAATTGTTGTCTTTGTATTTGCATTATTTCTAATTCTCAAAAATATGCAAAGACGGGTAGATGTAGATACCTAATTTTTTTTAAACAGTCTAACATCATTAAATTGGGCTCATTTTACGAAATACCAAAATAAAGATCAAAAGTGGATGATTTTAATGATCCATTTTCTAGTCTAATTAAAAGCCCAAGATAACCATCAAATGGGGCTCGAAATTGATAAAAAAGGGAAAAGCCAATTAGGGGCCCATTTACAACTCGAAAGAAGACCCAATTAGAAACTTAATTCACAACCTAATTAAAAGTCCATTTTGAGCATATGAGTTAGCCCATTTAGAGACCTTTTTACGAAGCCTAAATGGAACTCATAATGTAGCTCATTACTCAACCCTTTTTTAATCCAGAAAAGCTCCAAAGATAGCCCATTACATGGCCCAATTCACAACCAAATATAACCCATTTGTACACCTAAAAGTTGTTTTTTATGGACCACGTTCTAGTGATGTGAAGGGAGGGAAGACAAAAAAAAGTCTTTTTAAAAGAGGGCAGAACACAAAAAGGGAAAAAAAATTTTATTTTGAGAGAAAAAGAGGCTACAAGGAGAAAAAAAAAGAGGAATAGCCATAAATGAGGAGAACAAGGAGCTAAAAAAAAAAGTAAGAAAAGGCTTTGAGGAAAAGAAATTGAGCTTGGATAAAAGGAAGGAGGTTGTTATCTTTAGAAGATTTTAGAGGAAAGGTAGCTCCTTTATCCATTTCCCTGCCTTTTAAGTTCATGTAATATTCATCTTGCTTCATTTGTGTAATTTGTGGGGATGTTTGAGTAGTTTTCTCAAGATTCTTGTATGAAAAAGGTTTGATGCATTCTTTTAAACATGAATGGTTCCCATTTAAGCTAAGAAAACCTAAAAGACGTAATCTTTTTAAGTTTGCCATAACGGAATCCTCAAAGTAGTAGCAACCATTCTTTGTTAAAAAAATTTAAAAAAAAAAAGGAAAAATGAAAGAACATTATCTTAGGACACCAAACAAGGGAAGGGTTCATAATTTTTTAAAAGTATTTGAGCATTGTCTGGGTAGTACTTATGGCTTGAGTTTGACATTTTCATCATGGAGTTCAAAAAACTGGTAACTTTGGTTTTGATTCATTGCATGGAAGCATAAAGCTTCCACCTTTCACATGCTGCATGTAAGGCATATGCTATAAAGATGCCATACCCTCAATGTTTTAATATGGTTCAAGAATAAAATAAGGCCATGGGTATAAGAAATACTAAAGCTGGGAAGAAAGCTATACAAAAGGAAAACTAAGCTTTGTCTAAATTAGGTTGGGGTTGCACAGGTTGCATGGTTCTTTTAGGATTGAATAATAAAAGAAATAAATAAAAAAGAAAACCATATGAAGAAGAAAACAAAGCTTTGTCTAAAAAGGCATGGGGACCATCATGATAGAATAATTGGATTTTATGTTTCCTTTTGACCTTAACATGATTAGAATAATAAAAGTAGAGTGGTAATTTTGAAAAACCCTTTTTGTTGGAATTTTGTGATGAAAAAAATTTTATAAAATATATAAGGCTTAAAGTTTGTTCCCAACAAGATTTATTTTTATGTGTGTTAATCTTAATTTTATTTATACAATTTTTTTATGTAGTTTAATTTGATTGCAAGTTCAATTTTATACATTATTAGTTTCTTTATTATTTAGATTCCTATACTTGTTTTAATTTAGTCTTTCATACTTTAATCTATTTTTGGCATATTTTGTTACATTTTAAATTTATGCATAATAATAATAATAAATAAATAAATAAAAATTTTTTGAAGATGAAATTTTAAGGAAATTCGAGTAGTGATTCCTTAAAACCTCTAGGTGAGGGTATTTTTCCAAAAATAGTACCAAAGTAATTGAGTATTTAGAAAAATATTTAATACAAAAGAATTTCATTTATTTATTTTTCTAAAATTTTGATAGATGTTACTAGCAATATATAATGACTCTTTTAGTAATGAAACCGATATAATTAACTATTTTTTAAAAATTAAAGATTAAAAGTTAGAAATAAAAATTAAGACAAATAACTAGATAAGAAAGGAAAAGGTAAATAAAATCTCCAAGGATGGGTTTTAAAGAAATTTGAGTAAAGATTCCTAAGAAATCCTTAGATGAAAAATTTTTTTTAAAGATACTACCAAAGTATTGGGGTATCTAGGAAAGTTTTCAGTAAAAAAATTTTCTTTACTTTGTTCTTTTTTAAAAATTAGTAATAATTGTGAAATAATTATAGAGATTAAAACAAAATTAAAACAAGTAATAGAAAATGTAACAAAACATAATATAAAAAAATAGGTTTTATATATTTTTCGTATGCAGATTCTATTTTATTGTTTGCATTACATAATCCTGAAAGTAATGAGAATTTTCGATGATGAGACTTCGGGAAATCCTAGTAGTGATTTTTAAGAATTTTCTACGTGAGAAAAATCTTCTAAAAATTATAAAAGTATTGGAATATTTAGAAGTTTCTTTTCAATATGAAAAAACCTCCATACTATCATTGTTTTCTTTAATTTGAGAAGTCTTTTAGATAAAAATATGCTTTTTTAAATAAATTTATGGATAACAATATTAGTACATTTTTTTTATATTAAAGCAAATGAAAATTCTATGAAGATGAGATTCAAAAGAAATCCGAGTAGTGATTCTTTTGGAGTTTCTAGGTAAGAAAATTTATCTAAAATATCGCTAATGTATTAGAGCATTTAGATTAATTATCGATAAAGATTTCTTGTTTGTTTAAATGGCACAAATTTTTTCATGATTTTTTAATAAAAATATTGAAGATAAATATGAACTATCAAGAATATGATTTTTGAGAATTTCGAGTAGCGATTCTTAAATATTTCTTAAGTGAGATGGTTCCTTTTAATATTACTAGAGTAGTGGAATATGTTTAAGGATTCTTCAATATGCAAGGTTCTTATTTATTTTTCAAGCTTAATAAAGAAACTTAAGGAAATTTAATTTTAAATACTAAAATTAAGATCATTTTAATCATAATTAAAAGATAACACATAATTAATTGGTACCATTTTAAATGGGCGCTGTAGGAATGCTAATATTTTCTCATGCGTAACCAACTCCTTAACCCAAACTGATTTCACAGACTAAAAAAATTATCTTTTTGATAAAATTTTAATTAATTTTCAAATTTTATTAAAAGGATAAGTTTTAATAGATGGTCAATCATATCTAGTAAAAAAAGATTGGTTGTGACTTCTTTTGGTTTTCAAATTCGTCTAACAGCTCTCAAAACCACTACGACACAATCATTTGCAATAGTAGATTCCACGACCCATGGGCATTCCTTTATCCAACAACCACTTTCTTTATTTTCTAAAGCAAATTTGCTAGCCTAGTTAAAAGTTGCCTCACTAGCTTCTCTTTTTACATATTTGTAAACTGATTCTTGAAAGCACTTTAGTCTTAGTTTCACTTATTCAACTAGACTACCTTTGGCTGAAATTTTCTCCTCCTTTTGTTGAAATTGTTGATAACGCCCAAAACATCTCTTTCTAAATTAATGATCCTAGTAAAACCTCTCTCATTTGCAAACTCCATTGCTTTACTAGTCGTATAGCCATTCACATGCAGTGCTAAGTCTCCCCGAACATTCCAATTCTTGTCTCACGAGATCACCTCAATATCTCCTCTTGCCCCTTGAAAAGTTTAAGGCTCCATCAAAATTTATTTTAATTCAATCTCCTTGTGGTTTCATCCTTCGCTCTGTAACCCCATGTTCCATTTTGCCATGCCTTTGCTCCTAAGCTTCATGGTGTTCTCTTGCAAAGTCAGCTATGCTCTAGTCACTTCTATCAACCATTATTGTTCTACATGTGCATTTTCCCACACTTCTATTGCAAAGACACTTTCCTTGATACCATGCAACATGGTTTGTTCATGCTGTTTGCACCATGGACATTGCCATAACTATAATCTTCCTTCTCTTCAAATTCACATATATAGGGAGTATATCATGGCACATTCTCCATCCGAACACCTTTATTTTATTAGGTACATCCGCCATCCACAGTAATTTCCATTCCTCTCTTGTGTTTGAACTCTCGTCCAATGAGTTCCTCTAATATTCTTCCCCCTTATAAGATAACTTGGTCGCCTACAAATGATAACACTAGCACTAAACACTTCATTCTTGGTATGATGCCAAACCAGCATATTTGGACAATCTATGCTGTTGAGAAGAATTGGTCAGATTTTTTTGGCTATTTCTAAAATGAAAATTAAATAATTCTAGCTTCATTGTATCCCACCGCTTTGTATCAATCATAAATTTTAAGCTCACCCTCAATATCAATATCCCTAAAGTCTGGTACTAATATCCTATCCTACTGCTCTCTGATATTAAATCACAAACCTTAAGCTCTCCCTTAATATCAATATCCCTAAAGTCTGGTACTAACCTTGTATCCTCTACCTTTGTGTCCTCTGATATTAAATAACAAACCTTAAGCTCACCTTAAATATCAATATACCTAAAGATTGGCACTAAAAGTTTTGCTATTGGTATCTACTTGTATCTCCAAACTTTAATATGTTTGCCATTCCTAACCCTCAAATGCAACCCCATTTGCAATATGTCTTTCCCTGCACATATACCACACTTGGTGTAAGATGGATAAGATCCTACTTTGGCTTCCGAAAATGTTGTCCTTGGGAAATATTTTGCCTTAAGGACTTTGTAGACTAGTGAAAATGTATTTTGCAACATCCTCCATCTTTATTTAGCAATAAGAGCTTTATTAAACATCACCATATCCTTAAATCGCATACTTCCATCCTCTTGCCTCAACACATTTGATTCTAGCTCATCCAATGTATTCCCTTCTTTTTTGAACATCGTTGCACTAGTAGTTGCAAAGGGTCATGTTTATTTCATGACATAAACTATTTAGGAACATAAAACATGATATTGCATATTGTTAGCTAAAGTGTAGATAACAACTCAATAGAGGATGAATTAGATTATCTCCATACTCTTACCCAAAGATAAATTTCAAAAATTTTGAATGAGAAATTAAAAATATATGAAAATGTAAATTAAAGGACAAATAAATAAGTTAAAAATTAAAAGCAAAAGGATAAAGAAATCAAACACAAGAATTTATAGAGGTTCAGTCATTCTTCAAAGGCACTAACATCTTCTTCCTTAGTTATCCTAGCCAAGCACAATTCACTAACAAAAAAGTTCTATTTCAAATTACAATCCCTATTTTTTAGGGTTAAGATAGCAACATCTACCTTTTATAGGATTTTACCCAATCCTTTTTATAATATCTCTCAAAAGGATACCTCACTCCTTAATTCAAAAGTCTACTTAAATTTGAACACAAAGCAATTTGCAAACTATAAGATACATTTCAAAAGTTAAGTGTTTGTTTAATGAAGTACGAAAATTGACAAATGAAGAACAAATATAGTTTGAATGCAAAAATGTGAAGAATTAAATTCTAAAGTTGTTAATTCTCTTGATAAACTTTAGAAGATAATGATATGGGTTTATGAACTTTTTTTCTTGTTTTTCTTCCCCTCACGGTGTTGGAATTAAAGTTTTTGGATGAAAGAAATTTACTAGTTTAGTTACTTATCTAATTTCAAAACATTTGTCAAATTCACATAACACTCCTCCACCGTTCCTGCCTGCTTCAAGTTCACCAAGTCAGACATGAAACCAGTAGACTCATTTATTATGCAGGATTCAACAGTGGTAGTTTGGCTAACAAACTCTTAAACCATCGACAGTTGTTTTGATTTATCGATTTCTTCTATACGCTTTCTTCAATGATTATATCATCTATTCTTGCCATCGTTTCATCGAACAACTTGTCCAGCTCAGTTAGCAGTTTCTAAGGCCATTGTTTCATTGTCGATCTCTAATCTAGTCACTACGTCCCCCTAACCAAGATCGACCAAATGATATGAGCTAAAATTGTTCACAGAATTTAGTAATGACGGAAGAAGGAAATAAAGAATAAAAGAAGAAGATTAGAGAAACAAGATAAAATTAGAGAAGAAACTTGGGGAGAGAGAATTCTTTTTGATATTGCTTAATAGTATGTTCTACAATACCTCCCCTTCATTATTTGTATTACTCTCAACAGAATGCATTATGATCCGTGAGTATAGGATGCTAAAGCTCCCTTCTTTCTCTTGCTCCTTCTAATGGTAATGACGGAACTTTAAAAACTAAATACAAGCTAATAGACCTGGTCTATAACAAGTCCTATTAGCAAAATCCAACAACATAGTCCACAATTATCTACAAACAATGTATAGCTCGTAACATATTCAAGTGATTCCAAAGTTTATAAGTCTTTCGTGACTAGAAGAATCCTTGGATACCACTTTGGTATATCTGGGCTTATCGAGACCAATGATCAAATTTCTCTCTCTAATACTACCAAACATACACCTTTAACTTGCAAATATAGCAAAACCCTTAAATTTTATCTTCTTATACTTAAAAAATAAAAAAGGATGATTTTCAACCTCCAAGTACCCGGTAGCCTTTTTTTCACTCTTAGGTGTTTTTTAACACTAACAATGAAAAAAATTTGTTTATACTTAGATCTTGTAAAACCTGTATAGCGTTTGATTCACGAGATTTAAGATTTTTCAAAAATCCTACTTTGATTCATGTATTTAGTTCACAAAATTTAAAATTTTTTGAAATCTAACATTTCTAATAGTGTCAAGAAAAGGGAAAATAACCCGAATTTAAAAGCCATCCTTTTTTTGAGATTTTTTTATGATTTTTTATGGAAAGCAAAATTTATCTCATTTTTTCTCTAAATAATTGATTTTATAGTCTATTATAGCTTTCAATATCACAAAAATTACATCATAAATCAACACCGAATTTGACACATAATAATCAATAAAAAAGTTTTGCTTTAATAAATTATGTTTCTCATAATAAACGTAGTTTTTAAAATAAATGTACTACATTATAATAGACTATGCTAAAAAAATAAAACAGTGTAATACGATAATAGGCTACGGTTTAAAAAACAAGGGTAGAATATTATTTCCACATACCATGACTTGTCATGGCTTACTCTTTTTCAATGAGTCACAAAGAGTTCCTGTTGATTTCTTGCCCCTAGTTCCAAGTGACCGCCATTTATCCGCGCCTTGACAAGCACGTTTTTCTTCCTTTTATATAGGAATTATAAAACAAACCTATAATTTTAACGAAGCGGCCACTGATGCTGGATATCTTTTTATTGGTATAAATGGAAAACCTATAAATAATATAAAATATTATGAAAATAAATATATTGGTATAAATAAAATATATTATGAAAATAAATATATTATGAAATTATTAAATAAATAATTATATGAATGTTAGGTGTTATTCATGTATCATAAATGTTAATATAGTAAGAGAATTCATTAGTCAATCTTAGAATCCATAAACTAAAAATAAAATTCTTACGCTCTTAAGGTCCACAAAATACAAAAATCTAATATTTTCTTTGCTTATCACTTTCTTTCGAAATCATTTAACTTATCAAAATCCAAAAATCCGCAAACCAAACACTCTAATTAATTGGGCAAGCTAGTAACTAGGCTCATTAGCACATTAAATCTAAAACAAAAAAAGGAAAAAGGAAAATTGGGTTGGGATGTCACAGGTCTAATTGCTCAAAACAACCTAAAACAGCAGATCAAGAACAAAAACTTAATCTTGAAAATAAAACCAAACACCTGATCACTCATTTTATGCCCAAATTGGGTGAAGAAAGCCGATCTAAGTGCTCCTGCAAGGGGCTATTTGCTATTCAATCTTAGAAACCTACAACCAGTCTGTTACAGGGATTGGGGATTATGAACCAAATTTTATACCAGCTCCGCAGAACCGCTTTATTGAGTGTATGAAGGACAATGCTATTGAGCTTTGTATAGAGATAGAGAGAGAGAGAGAGCAAAGTAAATTTGCAAATTTTACTTTTGATTCTTCAGTTAGAGTTAGCGAGATCCAAATTCACCTTAAACATAAATTAAAGCAACCTAAACACCCTGAACAAATCTTTCTTTTTACCTTCTAGAAATATTACAATTATAAGGGCATATATGAATAACAAGAACCTGTAAACTAATACAAAGGCTCAGCCTTTGATGCGCCTTAATGCAAGGTAAGCCAACAGCCTATATACTACAAACATTAGAAGTAAGATTGCTATACCCAGTTGAGGGCTAATTTGTCCTGCAATGTCTTGATCGATAAACTTGCAGCCAACTCTATTACTTCCATGTCGTGAGCACCCCAACATTGACGAAATTTTCTTGCCTTCGCCGTATTGGACATTGATAAACAGCCTATAACTGTAATATGTGGTAGAAATATACTTGACCCATGCCATCCATGATGGCACCTTATGCACATAGTATCCTCCTGTTAGAACAAATGCCAACATTGTGACTGTAACTATGGTTGAAGCCTGTTTCGCATCCATGATCGCTGCGCCTAATGCAAGGCCAAGCCCTTGAGAGACGACCACGTAGCCGAGAAGAACCAACAATGTCAAAAGAAATGCGACTAAGTCGGGTTTCAATCCAGCCATCCAGTATGCAACAATAAGGAAAACTGTGGGAAGAATGAGCTCCATTGGGAGGTCTCCAATTATCCGTGCCATGAAATAGGACGATAGAGTGTACATACCAGAAGCACGCTCTTTCATAAAGATTGCACGTTCTTGGGGAAAAGCAAATACTGCATTAAACGATGGCAAGACACCCCAAAAGATGGAAATGAAGAAGAGGAGACCAACGCGGTCTTGGATGTCTCGATAATCCGAATGCCACCACATTAAACCGGCCAATATTGCAGCAGTAATTACTTGGAAGACTCTAAGGGTGTTGAAAGATTCATGCTTTCTTTCTTTAAGGCTTCTTTGAAGAAGAATGCTAAATTGATAGAACCAAGTAGACAGGTCAACTCTGTTGCTATTCCTGTGTTCTAATTTGGAAGAATGGCTTCCCACCAAATGCGAGTCTTTTGCTGAAACAGCGGTGATTTCCATACAAGCAGCTTTTACTTTTGGAGCCAGCAAGGTGTTGTAAGAATCAATCAGGGTTTGCTTTACGTTTGGCCTCTCTCTTTCGCTGACATCATCAAGTTTACACACGCCTGAAACATATAGTAGAAGATTTAGGATCTATTCAACAATTAATTCATTTCTCTGAATCTTTTTTATGAAGCAAAAACAGAAATTGAAGTTCTCAATTTAAGTTCAGATAGCTGCTTTTGTATTCAGTAAGAAGTATATTTGGCGACTGACCATCTTGCCATACCATGTCCAGGGATAGTGGTTAATATGCTATATATTATGTATATTTTTTAATCTTTTGGTAAACGAATCTTTTGTAAGAAAACAGTAATTGATGTTAAGAACAAGACCACCATTTGATAAAAATAAACGATACAAGAGATTTATATATTGAACATAACAAAGTTAGCCAAAAAATAAAGAACATAATGCATAAAGATTACTTATGAGTTTGCATATATAAATGTTTCATTTAAGGACAAATATCTGTCCCGCTGTACCAGAGCAGGACCGTTAATTAGGATATATAAATTTATCAGTATTTTGAAGAAAGAAACCCTGAGCATATACCCTAACGCGTGAGATATGGATGAACACGAGGTGAAGCAAGCATTTAAAATATTATTCGAATGTTATACATATCAAAATATTATACAGTTAAGAATTTAGACAGCGCCGATCGAGAGGGGTTTGATTTATTCTTTACAGAAAAAAAAAAAAGGTTAGAAAGTCACAAACATAAAATCTTGTTTAAGAAATATCATCACCACGACTAAGCCATAAATTTGAAAAAAAAAAAGAAAAAAATCTCAATATCATTTTTTTTTTTGGGTATTTGATGATGTTAGAAATTAATTCTTAATGCTAAAACTAAGAGTTCAATACTCTATTAACGGACGACACAAATGTTAATAATATCCTCATATATTGATGGATCAAATTAATGAATTAGTAGGAAATACACCTCCCATTATGAAATAATTTAACGATTATTAGTTTATTGATGTAGGACTTAGTGACATGTACTAATTGACAAGAAATGAGTAATCGGCAAAGCTAAGAAATTAAGATTAAAGCTGACCAGTTTCGGTGGTAAGGTGGGAGACCACTTAGGTTTGGTTCTGCCCCTGCCACTATGGTCGGGCCACCACTTACTGCAATTTTGCCCATTCTTGTCTACATTTCCTTTTTGTTGTTTTCAAATTTAAATCCCCACTTTTATGACTTTGGGTGTTCGAAAGATGCATAGAAGCCAAATACTTGTTGCTTTTCAAACATATCCAAAGTTGGAGAAAACTTGGAATTGAAGGGAAAAGAAAGGGAAAAAAAAGCCAAAAAACTGTGGTCAGATCAATGTTAATTATAATAAAAATCGAGATCAAGTTCGATAAGTGTAAAGGTGGAAGAGGACAGCCTATGGGACAGATACAGCAATTATTTTATAAGCTATAGTAAGAATTATTGGGTAGAAATCACCTACCAAAGAGGAAAGACAGACGAGAACAGATTGAACCTATTTTGAACCTAGAGTGCAGGAGAACTTGGAGAAATATTGTTCACCGTTGAACAAATTCATAGGTTACATAAAAACAACTAAGTCTAATCCCAGAAAAAGACAATGACATTCACTGTGTAATTCAATATCACGTGTTAAATAAAACAGCAACAACTGCAATAACTGTTGTTAATCTATAGGAAAAAGTAATCATATTTGTGAGTCCAAATCTATTGACACCACATTTGAGGAACAGTTATGCGATGCACCACCTTCCAAGTGCTCCAGCTGCATAGAAAATTATGCTTTCTTACGCTATCAATGCGGTCAGCGGTACTCATAACCTTTCCCTTTATATATATAGATATATATATATATATACATACATATATATATATATATATCCTCAAATCAAGCTTATGATCATAGCGTCCAAGAATATATAAAAGGAAAAGTTGAGAAAGATTTCCTATATCACTTCAATTTTGATACCCTAAATTAAATTTAATATGTTAGTCTCCAAAGAGACTCCAAAGATTGAAACATGTCGAAGAGCAGTTCATCTACAGTTTGCACATACATTATTTATGTGTAGACTCAGTGGACCAGTGACTTACCCCACCATTCCTTTTTCTTTCTCTCTATATGACTTATATATCATCCAGAGCTATCCATGTGTAGGGATTAAGGTCCACACTTAACAAGCAAATTTCATTTCATATTAAATTTCTTTCCTAAAATATGGAGTTAATTAAATTCGGCAATTATATGATTCAGATGGCATTAGATTTGACCAATAATTGAAATTTTTCAAGAAACAAATATTAATAGATCTAAAATAAAAGTGTTTCTAAACCTATTTGCTAATTTGTTGTTCTAAAGGTTACTTATCCTAAGGACTCTTTCGTTTTTCCTTTTGTCTTTCAAATAATCCGACTTAGCCCTTAATGATTGTTATATAATTTTTGAGGGTCATAGTATCAAAACTTCCTTGCTCAAATCAAATTCAATAAACAATAAGATCTATAATTAGTAATTCATGAATATAATCTAAATAAAATCACAAATTTGACTTTAAAAAATTGTACTTAAGTTGGGACTAATAATATATTTTGTACACTATCAGATGGAAAACAATTTATCTACTACCATTCCTCTCCCGGCCTAAAATAATATATATATACATATATATATTATTAAATCAAATATTGAGGTGCATAAATAAATAATATGTTGATAGTATACTGAATTTTAAATTTCAAAGACAAATATTTAAATCCCGATAGTTTAAACTACCAAAATAATGAGGTTGCAGAGCTAAAGTTGGAAAAACTGACACGTAATTGGCGTCTTAAGCTTTATGATAAGGTATGGTAACAACGCTCACTCCTGAAAAGATATCATGAATAATACCTGCCCAAGCCCCTCCCAAGTTGCACGGAAGTCAACACGATTGATTGTCCAAGTATATCATTCATTGTTGAATGGTATATTATATCAAATCATATCCAACCAAAATATATAGATGTGATCCTTTAGATGGAGGGATGCATGTGTGAAAGTAAGGGGACGGTCCAGACCCCTTCTGATTATGAAGGATATAACTCTAGGTCAAGGGTCCCACGACTCATGCTGTAATCTACTAGTAATCTCTTTCCAAAAATATGCAGTACTCATAAAGGGCGAGATACGTTTGGGGGCCATACTCCATTTTAAAATGTTTGAAGGAAGAATATGATTCCCAAGCTAACTAATTCATAGTACCTTCTTTTAATACGATATCAAAAATTATTTTTAAAACTTTTTAAAATTAATTTCCTTCTCAATCCATTTTAAAGTCACTCTTCACAATTTCGTTAATGTTATATATATGATGCCCTCAAAAAAGAAAAAAAAATAAAAAGAATGACATTATAAGAAGTCTTAAATCATAAATCAATTTTTTTTGAGTCAAAGCAAAAATCTAAGTCATAAATCAAAAAAAAAAAAAAATCCCACCCACTCCCAATGGAGAAACCCACTAAATTAATTCCTCTATTGTTTTCAAAAAGAATATGTATAAATATATATGACCTTTGTTGCACTTAACGAACAGTAGATAGCAAAAACGACCCAGATTTGTTTTTTTTCTAATTTTTGTCAAATCCAATGACATTTAAGAGGTAAAATGCCTTACTCAATGGGCAGCCAATACATTATCTGATGAATGGATGATCAAATTAGTGGCTCATAATCTTGCACGAGCTAAAAGCTAGAGCTAATTAGCACAGCGCGTTGGCTATGCAAAAGCTTGAGAGGCAGATTTTTTGGAGGGGGCATTAGAAAACTGAACAGACTACATTACTGTTAAAAGGAGTTGGCTAGAAGAAGGAAAAAGAAAGTGAAAATGTCCCTTCAAAATCAAGGATATAGTTACACCTGTGCTCCTAAAGCCAACATTATTATATATTTTCCACGTATCTCCTCTATTTTTATACACCAGATATAATTGCGTAATCTTTTTCCCATATTCTTTTAATAATTAAAAACTAATTATAAATAATCTACTGACTCATCGAAAAGCCATCACTCATTTGGCAAAGTTTCTTTTGAAATCTTTCTCCTAATTAATAAAGAATTGGAATTTGGCAACAAATTTTTTTTAATAAAAAATCAAACTACAAATAAGGAGTAAGAATGCCAAGTCATTGCTTTAGCAAAAGACCATATTCTACAGCTAAAAGGCAGTGGCAGAAAAAAAAAATTAAAGAAAACATCAGTAGGACACATGGTGTCTAGTGATTCTTTTAAATACTGAGTATGGGGCCAGATGAAAGAGAAATGGGTCAAATGACTATGATCAATACGTATGGCAGAAGAGAAAAGAATATTAAAAGGTATGGAGAACTAATTAACTCAGACTGTGTGCAACATTTTTATGCCACATGATCTTGTCTTAATGAATGCAAGTTTTGTTTCTCGCTCTGTACGGTTCCCTGTGGATCAAATCACCAATCTTCCCCCTTTGGAAAATTCATTGGATTATGTCCGACTGCCCTCTTTCATAATTAACCAAAAAACGAAACCCATAAAGGAAGAAAAGAACTCAGAACCTAGTCAACTAGCTCATTCATTCGAATTAACTCAGCTAACTCAAGAAAAGAAAGCAAAAAACAACAAAAAAACAGATATTAAAGCTTACGTACCGTTAGCGAGATCAAGGAGGAAATCCGCAGGATTCATAGGAAAAGACGGTGAGAATCCAACCGACTCAAAATAAGCCATGGCTTCACTTCCCTTGCCAAAATACAAGCTCCTTCCTTCACTCAAAACCAACACTGAGTCAAACATCTGATAAACTCGGCTAGACGGTTGGTGCATGGATGTCACTATGGTCTTCCCTTTTTGAGCCAACGAACCCAAAGTCGAAACCAACCTGTGCGCCGCTGTCGAGTCCAAACCCGACGTTGGTTCATCAAGAATCAACAGACTAGGGTTTATAAGCATTTCATGAGCTATGCTCACTCTTTTTCGTTCTCCACCCGAAATCCCACGTATAAAACTGTTCCCAATGATCGTATGTTCACATTTCGACAACCCCAACTCGGACAAAACCATTTCAGCTACTGAAATCTTCTCTTTCTTGGTCAATGTTTTTGGTAACCTTAAAAGGGAGCAAAACATTAGGGTTTCACGAACTGTTAAGTGAGGATAAAGAACATCATCTTGGGTGACGAATCCGGTACGTTTTGCAATTTGTTTAGTGGGTTTTCTGTTGTTCGCAAGCATGGTTCCGGAGAAGCCATGGCCATGTTGGAGCCTCCCCCCTAAGGCATTGAGGAGAGTAGATTTGCCACTGCCTGAAGGACCAAGGATAGCCAAGATTTCTCCCGGTGAAACCACGCCCGTGATATTGCTCAAGATCATTCTCTCTTGGATCGTACCCGTTAATCTTTGATCAGACGACGTTGATCCATGGTTGAACATGCGTTTAACGCTGCTACCTCGAGTGTTGGTTTGCTGTATCTTCACCTTGTAACACACGTCAATGAACTGCATGAATAAAAATAGATAAAAATAGATATTAGAAAGGTCAAAATGAATCTTAAAAATGAAACGAGTCAATGTTTGGTTGACTAGGGTAGCTTAACACTCTGAACTCACTGAAGATTTTTTTGAATTTTAAATTTTGGGTTTTTTTTTTTTTCTTACCTTAAGAGTGATGGGATAACAAGGAGACAATAAAGATGGGAACTGGTCACGCAAATCTCGAGAACTATCTTTTGAATGATCTGGCCCATCCCCGTTGGGAGTCTTCAGGCCACCAAAATCCGGCATTCTTTTTTCTCTTTCCTTTGTTTGGGTTCTTTTTATTTGTCCAGGAAGGAAAAGGAAAGTTGTGGCAGAAGGATAGAAAAAGAAGGAAGAACAGAGGGAGGATTTGAGAGAGAAAGACTAGATCCCCGGGGTATTTATGTAGGTAAAAGGTTAAGGGAGTGGGTGCCACGTCTAAGGGAATTTCCCACAGTGAAAAGTGATACGTGGCACAAGGACGTTCCAGTTGACAGGTTGTGAAGGTTACAAGTGCGCTATTCCGCGCCGTTCCCCCTTCCCCTACCAAAAATCTTCCTTGCTCTCCTTTCGGCTCTCTTTTTCATAGCTAAGAAAGAGACATTGGAATAAGAAACGAATCAATGCATATGAATGAAAAGTTCATTTAAACCTTGAGAGAGTGAGCGGGGGGAAGTAACTATTACGTACCAAGAATTATACTATACTTTATCTTTTAGAAAATTTAGTTATGTGAATATTTAGTTTTTTTACCTATAATATATATTCTATTATTAGTAAATAGAGAAATTTGATTTCTTTGTCAACAAATGTTCTGGTTTTGTAAGAAGTAATTTTTAAAATAATATTTTAAGATTATATTTGGCATATAAGATTATAATAAGATAAGATAAAATAAAATTATGAATAAGATTATATTAAATAATATCGTCTTATTTTGTATTTGATGTACATAAGGATTAGAACAAAATAATTTATTTATTTATTAAAATTATTCTTCTTCAAAGTTTATACAATTTAAATTATTGAAATAATTTTTAAAGATATAATTAAACATGTAAGTTTAATCTCATGAATTAAAAATAATCCTTTCCACTTAGAGAGAATTGACTAATCTTATGCTAAGAGGATATTAATCCTCCTTGCAATTCTTTTTTCTCTATTTAGATACAAATCAAATATGATATAAAATAATTATTTTCTTATCCTATCAATAATTTTATATATCAAACATGACCTAAATATATAAGATAAATATAAAGAACTACTCTCTTAAAATTAATAAAAATTTTAGATCAAGGGTAAATGTTAGGGTACCATGGAATACATTATAAAATAAAGTGTATATATATTTAGTTAAGAAATTAAGTTCAATTTTTTTAATAAAAAACTTTATATTGTTTTAGAAATTAAGGTCAAGATCTCTATTGATATGGTTATTATTACCAATATTTGTTTATTCCAAAAATACATATTTCTTTATTTAGGGGTCATGCAAAAAGTATAAAAATATAATGAGGTTATCTCAAAATATAAATTTATAATTATTGTTAAAGAAATGTTTGAAGGAGAGAAAGAAAAGTTAAAGACAAAATGGTTGCATTAAGGGCAACCAAAAGTAACTTATGAAAAAAAGAAAAACATTATAACCAACAAAAGGATAAAATATCATGGAAATTTAACAAAAGATTATCAATTTATAGTGAAACTAAAAATTTTATATAAGTTGATCCATTCTCTTTAACAAAAAGACAATTAATCCTTTATCTTTCACGGGTTAAATACTGTTATTATAAGGAAAACAAGTAATTAATTGCCATTGGACTTTTAACACTAGTTATTTTCTTTGTGATTACAAGACAAGGGATTAGATGATCAAAATTCAAAAATAAGGAAAAAAAGGAAGACAATGACACTAGTGAAGCATGAAAAGCTTTTGCCTACTTTATTTTTTTCAATATAATTCACATTAATGCTGCATAGAATATGCTACATGTAAATAATAACAACATTAATAGCAACATCAAGTGATATTGCATTATTTCTATTTTTATTTCAAAAAAAAAATTCAAACTCGCTTCTTAAACTAGAAAATATATTAACATCCCTCAAATCAAATCATATACAATGTAACAAATTTTTAATTATATTATTATATTTGTTTATGTTGAATCAAATCTAAGGTAAGCATTTTTTTTTAAGGCAAAGGAGTTTATTCAATGGAGGGTGACGAAGGATACAATATTAAGAGTTTGAGAGGACAGAATTAAAGAATAACACAACATAACACAAAAACAATTACAACTAAGCACGTAAATCTTGTGAATAAGATATCCAATTATTGGTGCTGAGCTCCAACCTAAGAGTAGAAAGGAATGACGGTTAGAGGTAAAAGCAGGGGATATTTTTTGTATTTGCACTCTAACACATAAGTCAATGAAGATCAAGTTAAGGAGAAAGTGAAAAAGTAAGAAGGAGAAAAAGAGAGAGAGAGATGAATGGGATGAACTTAACTTCATAGTACCTGAGTCTTCATATTTATAAGTAAGCTAAGGGGGATAAAAATGGGACAATTAGGATAAGACTGAGCTGAGACGGTACTGACCATGTCAGATCGACCTGACATGTCAAGTTGACAGAAATGACCAAGATACCCATGGTTATCTACTGAAAGCTTTGAAAGGGAAAAAGATTACTATATTCTTTTGACGATTATATGCCCCTAACACTATGTCTCCTCATGAAGCGGTCTGAGTATTAGATCATCAAATTTATTACTGATGTCCCCAGTGTAGAGCAGATTGGATGTATCTTTCGTCAAAGGCTGACGTTGTAGGGGGAAATTGGTTTTGGACAATAACTAGCTTTGAGCCACGATCCGACCTGACGGTTATCCGATCTTGCACGTGTGTTCTAAAATGAGCGCATAATCGATTTAAATGTTGCCAAGGTGATAATTATCTAGGATGATTCGAGATTATCACTAAAGTTTATTTGGCCGTGGTGAGACTTGTATTTTCTTTTAAAAATTTGGACTTGAGCCTTTTATTTTAAACTTTAAAAGTGAACTGAGCTCTCGAGTTACCCTTAATAGTTATTCGATTTAGTTGGTCTAATCTAGGATTCATTTAGTTAGGTCGATCTAACAGTATTAAATGAAGAAATAAGAGGTTTGAGTTTGTAGATTTAAAACAAAAAGATAAAAAATGTCTACTCGCCCATGCTTTGACATGTGATACGGATTGTGCCGTCTCTCTGGCCTGTAGGGTGTCTATATAAAATACTAGTAGGGCTTTAGCTTTCCATCTTTCACTTTTTTTGCTCTCAATCTGACCTAAAATTTTTTATCTCAATAGCTTTCTTACCTTCAAAGTTTTTTCTACATTCATTTCAGTATGTATTTCTAACCACGTTTCCTAGTATGAATTTTGGAAGGGCTGAAAGTTATTGGGTAAAGCGAGGAAGTGAACAAGAGTAGTAAGATGACGACCTAATCTCTTTTATTATTGAAAGTCGTAACTATACAAAGATAACCTATTGATTCAATCCGATGTTTGAGAAAAGGTGATAACGCAATGAAGAGAATGCTCGAGCAAGAGGTCAACAAGTTTTGAGCACTAAAGAGCTGTGTGCTCAGACTGACTTCAAATTTTAAAATTCACCTATTTTTTCTATCTCTTAGGTTTGTCTATCATCTATGGCTGACCTTTCTTTCTCTTCAATCATTTTTCTTTTAGAGGTTCAATCTTATCCATCTCTTGCCACTTCTACTCTTTCCCTTTAATTAGCTTTTTTTGACATCCCATCCTCTCTTAAGAGGTCTTCACTTTATTCTTTTTTCTCTAGGATGAGCTGCTTTCATCCACTACTTTTTCTCAGGATCCGTCTCCTACCTAAGAGTTAGATTATTCTAATGAGGAGGTTTCGATGAAGAACAAGAGGTAGGGAATACTTCGGTTGAAAAAAGTGATGATAAGAAGAAAAGTCTTATAGAGCAAGATGAACTCGTCGAAGTCCTTATATATACTCTATGTAACCTCAACATGATCTTCAAGAATGTGATGAATGAGCTAAAAGGTAGAACAAATCTAGAAAACTATCCTAACATGTGTTTGACTTATCATATTTAAGCTTCAAGTACCATTTTCCTTTTTTCCAGATAAAGGTATATTATGATAATGTCAAACTCTTCAAATTAAATCATTGATAAACTAAAGCCACATCAGCTCTACATATATTGGGATTCGTTCATGGCTAACCTAAAGTTCCATTTTATCCTTTATTTATTTCAATTTTTAATTCTTACAATTTGACCATTACTTAGCTCATCTCAAATTTTATTCGATATATAGTCACTTTTATTATTCTTTGTCGACAATTGAACATTCTTCTTTTTTTTGCCTTTATTCAAGGAGTTCTTTTCTCTTAGAAAAATCCTAATGATAGTATGTGGTTTTATATCATAGCTCAACTAAATAAAAAATTTCTCGTCGATTGTTCAAGCTCAATAAAAAATTAGAGGCTGCTCTTTTTATGCCTTGAGAAACAAAAGGCTAATAAATATGATGAGCCCAAGGTTAAGGCTTGAGAAATAAGAAGTACACTCAGCTCTTTTATAGATGCACCAGTGGCCCTCTCCATACTCGATTTGTTAGATCGAGATAAAATTTTAGATTTTACACATAGGGAAAAGCTTGTTATTGATGTTCACGAGTTGACCTCTATGGAAGTAATAAACAAAATAAAGTATTGGGATAGGTTTGAGGTAACCTTATAGATTTTCATTTTAAATTAACTTTTTTTTCTAACTGTTAGCTCGATTTTGCAATTATGGCTAAAGTTAATGAGGACTTTAATGTCTCATTGTACTAACATGCCTTGAGGCTTAAAAGAGGAAAAAAAGGATCTAGCTTGGGGCTCCATCATGTGGGGGAGATAAAATGGTCAATACAGCTATACCTAGCACTCTCTCAGGTTAAAACTCAAAAGCTAGGGTAGGTCGAGACCTATCTTCCACATCGACACCAATACCACCCCCTCTAGCTAAAAGACCACTGATAGAGATCTTATCATCTATTCATAAAAACCTCAAAACTAGGGTGTTGAGGCATAGCTTAAAGAGAATATCCATAGGGTTAGAGTTTGCTTTAACGGATGACCTCGTCTCCAACTTCGATGTTGTTAGGAGGTTTTACAAGGTCACGATTCTTTCTCTTAGTGAGTATCTTCTAACCTTAGTTTAGTTTCTTGTTTTTATTTTTGTTTTTATTTTTTCCAGTTTAAAGTGTTTTTATGTAATCCAAAATAAGTTCCCACCTTAACCCATGGAGAATAATGGTCAAGCTCTCCATCATGCTTATCTTACCATGAAACATATGCTGAGAGTTGTGAAAGATATGGTTACCCTAGGCTAAGAGCACAAAAAGAGCTTGAAGACATTAGGCAACATCAGATCAAGCCTCAATGCATCTCATAAGAAAGAGGTTAAGATGAGAAAAAAGATAGATAAACGGATAGCGAAGTTAAAAGTCATCTCAATGGACAAGGCCTCAATAGAATCAATAATGAAATAGGCTAAACTAAAATTTAATTATGCTCAGGCCAAAATTACAAAGTTGAAGTCCAAGCTAGAGGCTCAAAATAAGAAAAAAGATGAGCTACAAATAAAAGTTGTGAAAGAGTATAGGGCCTCTGATGAGTGTCTCCAAGTAAAGGTAGAATTCTCAAGGAATAACATACTTGGTGCCTTCCAACTAGCCAAAGATGAAGTATGGTTTAAATTCTCTTCTCTCAACCTCGACCTTTTTGACATTGACTTCAACAATATCAGATCGAGGCCTTATCAAAATTAGCCTGAGAAGGATAAGAAGTAGGTAGACAAAGATGAAGATAAGGCCCTAAAGGATGAGCTGAAGGCCACCATAGGGATAAAAAAAAAAGATGTGGAGGTCATTAAAGTTGAGGTCATCCCTTTTACTTCTACTAATGAGAGTACTCATTCCGTTGCTACTACTACTGATGAATGAATTTTGTAATTTTTTATTTTTAACTTTGTGAATTTTTTTACTTTAAGGTCATCTTTTTATAAAAACCTCTCATACTTCAACCAATATATTTTGTTATAATGAAATAGAAAGAAAATTTTTCTAAAGTTTCAACTCAATTGTATTGTCATTTCTTTTTTACTTACATAAGTTTGCAAATAGTTATCCGATCTAAAGACAGATAATTAGATAGAAGACTTACATAATTGCTTAGATTAAATGAACATATAGTTTAGATTGCTCCAAATCACTTAAACACAAGCTTATCGAAAATAGTTTAATTCATGTGTTCGCATACAAAATTATAAGTGTAAGCTCGATTTGTACTGATTTACTTGTAATAGACTCGATTTGCATTTCATATACTTAAGATGCCAATCCATTCACAAAATAGTACAAGTGTGAGCTCGATTTATATCGAGCTACTGATAATAAACATTTAGGTTATATGCATTCAATGTCATTGGGATGATGTTGCCATTTAGATTTTGTAATTTGTAGGTCGCATTATGAACGACCTCCTTATCAATATATGGTCTTTCTAATGTCGAGACCAATTTGCCACCTCGATCATCTATCATTGAAGCTTTAACTTTTTTAAGTACTAAATCATCATTCTTGATGTTCTTACATTAGACTCTCTTATTATAATAGTTAGCTACCTTTTACTGGTAGTCTGTAATTTGTATTAGGGCTATGCTTTTTTGTTTTTTGATAAGATTGAGGTTAGCCCTAAGCATATATTCATTTCTTTCATCTAACACCAATTTAACTCTTAAACTCAGTAGTCTGACCTCAACCGACACTATGACTTCTATTTTAAATACTAAGTGAAAGAGAGTTTCATCAGTGGACATTTTTTTGGTTGTTTTCAAGGCCCATAAAGCTCCCAGTAGCTTATCACCCCATTTTTTTTTTTGCTATACTGAGCCACTTTTTCAATGTTTTCAATATTATCTTATTTGCAGCTTCAACCTATCCATTGGATTGAAGGTGAGCAGCTAATGTGAACCTGAGGTTAGTATGAAAATTTAAGCACCATTCCTTGAACCTTGAATTTTTTAACTATTTACCATTATCCGTTATTATAGATCGAGGTAATCCAAATCTACAAACTATGTTTTTTCATACAAATTTTTTAACTTTATGAAATAATATACTACCACTAGGTTGAATCTCTTCTGACCTATGGTCGATGTGAATGGTCTAAGGACATCCATTCTCCACTATATGGATGGCCACCGGTTGATGATAAGAGTGAGCTTGGTTAAGGGTAAATGTTGTATGTAGGCAAATCTCTAACATTTGTTGCATTTCTTCACTAGTTTGATCATATTATTCCTAATAAAGAGTCAGTAATAGCCTTGTCTTAGCACTTTATAAGCCAAAGGTTAAGGTTCGAGGTGACTTCCATATATTCCTGCATGAATTTTTTGTAAAACGTACTTTGCCTCTTCTTCATGAACACATTTCAAGTAAGGTAGGCTAAAAAATCTCTTGTATAATTTTCTTTCTATCATTATGTACCAAGAACCTTTTTTATCAATGTCTTAACCTGGATTCTTTCATCGACTAACACTTTTCATGGTTAGGTATGCTTTAATTAGCATCATCTAGGTTTCTTTTTCTATGACTTGTTTTATGAGTTTGTCCTCGGTGTTTTTATATGCTAGTTTTACTAGAATTTGGTCCAAACTTCCCATTACTACTTCTAAAGCCAACTTAGATAGGGAGTTTGCTATTGAATTTTTTAACCTTGATATCTTTTTCACCTCGACTTTCTTGAAATCAACTACTAAGGCTAATGCTTTGTCAAGATACTTTCGAATTCCATCTTCTCGAGCTCTAAAGTCCCCATTTATATGATCGACTACCAATTGGGAATCGCTATAAGTGATTATGTGTTGAACATTCAACTCGGTTACCAACCCTAGGTCAACTATCAAGATCTTATATTTTGCTTCATTATTAGATACCCTGAGCTTGAATCTCAAAGCGTATAGGTACTGTAGCCTTTCTAGACTAATCAAAATGAAGTTAACTCATTCATCCTAGCTTATAGTAGATCTGTCTACATAGAGCTTCTAATCATCTTTATTTGGGGTTTTCTTTTTTTCTCAAACTATTTCTCAAATTCTATCGAGATGTGTTTCACTATGAAGTCTACTAGCACTTGTGATTTTAATGTTAATATGGGTAAAAAGTGTAGATTTATTCTCTGAGCTTTATTACTTATTTGATTAGACTTCTTAACATTTTAGGCTTCGGCAAGACTTGCGTCAATAACTAATTGGTCAAGACTTAGATTGTGTGGGCTTAAAAGTATGACCCAAATTTTTTAGCCAAGGTGACAGTGGATGGACCAATTTTTCTATATTGCTATAGTTAACTTCATGCCTTGTCAATACTTTACTTACAAAATAGATAGGTCATTATTTTTCTTCTTCTTTTTGGACTAGGATTGAGCTGATAGCCTAATTTATACTAGCTAAATTTAAGTAGAGTGTTTCATCAATCCTCAATTTAGATAGGATAAACAAGAAGGATAAGGACTCTTTGAGTTCATCAAAAGCTTTTTGATATTGAAGAGTCCGCTCGAGGTCAAAGTCATATTAAGGATTTTGAAGAATGGTGGACATTGTTTTGCCAACTTGAACATGAATCGACTGGGCATGATTATTTTGCATGTTAACTTTTGTACTTATTTTATTGAAGTTTGTGCCTTCATTTCTAAAATTGCCTAAACCCTTTTATGATTTACCTCTATCCCTTTTTGGTTGATCATGTAATCGAGAAATTTGCCTGATGTAACCCCAAAAGCATATTTACTCGGGTTAAGTCTCATATTATACTTTTTTAAAGTATTGAAGGTTTCTTTAAGGTCTTCTAGATACTAGGTCAAACTCTTGCTCTTAACTATTATGCTGTCTACATATACCTCTATATTGTGGTCGATTTGGTCTTTAAACACCTTGTTCATTGGTTTTTGGTAAGTCACCCCTGCATTATTCAATCCAAAGGGTATGGCCTTATAGCAATAAAGGCCTTTCTCAATAATAAAAGCTATTTTATCGTTATTTTTTTTAATATTTTGATCTGATTGTAGCTGAAATAGGCATCCATAAAGCTGAAGAGGTTATGCTCGGCACTATCATTTACTAGTTGGTTTATGCTAGAGAGAAAGAAGCTATCTTTCGAATAAGCTTTATTCAAGCTAGCAAAGTCCACTCACTTTCTTCATTTTTCGCTATGTCTTTGACCATGATCACATTGGCTATCCACTTAAGGTAATAAATCTCTCTGATAGAGTCAGCTCGCAATAATTTGTTAACTTTTTTTTTAGTGGCTTGTTGTCTTTTAGGGGTAAAAGTTTTTTTCTTTTATTGAACTGGTTTAACCTAGGGATTAGTGTGTAGTATGTGAACCATCACTTTGATATCAATTCTGGGCATATCAAACGGTGTTCAAGCAAACATGTCGGTATTATCTTTTATAAGTTGAATCAATTGATCTTTATGTTGGAGCTTGGCTTCGATCTACATGTATTTTAATGTAATGTTGTTCTAGAATGAAATTGTTATGAGGTCCTCGATCAGCTTCGGTCAATTTGCATCTGAGTTTCCATTAGGTCGAGATCATTTCCTATGAAAATAGATCTCGACATGATGATTAACATATTGAATAACTTATTGAATGTATTAGTAGAAGTGAAGTATATTTTTCATTTAATGTTGTGTTTTGGTCGATGTGTTAGCTTAATCCAAATAACATCAAATTTTTTGTATTGGCTTAGAAGCTTGATCGTTTCTACTGTTGCCTCAAAAAATTAAAAAAAAAACAAAATTAAACGTTTTCAAAGCTTAAAAGCTCAAAGTGGCTTAAGAGCACGTTTTTCTTAAATTGGTCTTATGTTCTATGCTTTTGTTGATGGTTTCCTACTTCTTATCCAGTTTTTATGTCGATTTCTCTTTGTTTTCCACCTCAGTATCAGTTAAGTTGCATGTTTGATTCCCAATCTTACCCTTTATTGTTATGACATAATATAATTGTACCATAAAATGGTCTCCTTGAACTTCTTTAACCTTTACAGGTGTTGGGAATTTCACTTTTAAATGGGGAGTTGAGCCTATAAAGTACATAACAGACCAGTTAAGTTGACCTAATATCATGTTATAGGTAGATAGGATGTCCACTATCATAAACTCCATGACTGAGGTAATCATCTTTGGCTCTATCCCTAAAGAGATCAAAAGCTTAATAATTCCTTTTACAAGCACTTGCTCATTTTTAAAACCTACTAATATGGTGGTTATTGACTTCAACTGATCTTCAACAATCCTCATTTTCTTGAAATAGTCATAGTACATAATATCAATCAAACTTTCATTATCAAATAGGATTTTTTTTGCCACATAGTTGTACACCAAGGCTATGATCACTATGCATCGTGTGGGTGTTGGATCCCCTCTAGATCTTTCGATTTGAATGAGATCAACTCATTTTTCTAGTCATTTTTTTTAGTTGAGGTGCCCACTGCCATTATCATGTCTGGGTTAAACTTTATTTTCGTCGAAGTGGAGCTACCTCATGTAATCACGTTAATCACCCTAATGATTAGCCTGCTATTATCAACTCGACTCTCTTTTTCATTTAACTTTTCTTCTCAGGCATCCCTTCTACATTGATCTATTCTTTTCTCTCTACCCTGAGTGGGTGCTCTATAGTCATGTCTATAGTCCCTTCTAAATTGGTCTTGTCTTTTCTATCCCACAAATATTTTCAACTGACCTCACCCTATCAAAGCTTCAATCTCATTTTTTAGGTCAACACAGTTGCTGGTATTATGGTCGATGTCCCGATGAAAGGCATATTTTTTGTCAGATCCCATCTTGTGTTTTATTTTAATGGCTTAAGCTATTTAAGGTTAGGATTTTTTTCAATTTGCATCAGAATCCTCTCATGAAAGGTATTCAATGCAATGTAGCTTTTTTCTTTACTAAAGCCTCTAACCATATGTTGTCTTTTACTTACGAAAAGATCGTAAAATTTCTTACCTTTTTTATATTGAGGATGAAATATGAGCTTTTCTCACCTTAGCCACCAAGAAGGGAGGATGAGCCTTTCTTACCTTGATTTGATTTCATTGTAGCTTTAAGATTGATGTAGTTCTCTGCTATTAGCAAGACATTGACTAGAGTTTTAGGCGATTCTAACGATAATGTCAACTTTAAGTAGTACTCTTTATCATTAAGTCCACTAGTCAATTTGGTAACAATGACCGTTTGTTCTAGGTTTTTAACCTGTAAAGCTTTTGCATTAAAACATGTGATATAGCTTTTGAGAGTTTTATTCTGACCTTGGTGAATTGACATCAAGCTTAAGATCATTTTTTTAGCTTTTTGACTACTTACTAATCTAGATAAGAATGAGTAGTTGAGCCCCTTGAATGTAGTGATCGACTTAGCTCCAGACTATTGTACTAAGACCAAGCTACACCTTTCAACGTAGTGATTAGACCTTTGCACATTAGAGCCTTGTCTGCCCTTGTATCATTTGTTAGTTTTATAAAGTTCCAAATAATTAAAGAGGTCAAAAGTACCGTTATATATGTCTAAGGTGGGCATTTTAAATCTTTTAAGAGGCATGTCTTTGTCAATCTCTTTAGTAAAGAGTGAGGTTTCCAGGAACTTGAGCTCATTCTTAAATGCTATTGCTTTCATTTCTAGCTTTTGTTTCATGACTTGCATCCGAGCTTCCAAATCTCTGTTCGATTAAAGTTCATGGTATGTTTGTTTGGATTTTTAGGTTATGGCATATGTAGAATTGTAGCTAGGGCAGTGATGAGATGGATTAGTGTGTTTTTCTTTTTTGAAAGTCAAAAAAGCTTCCACCTCTTCATAGCTCAATTGCCCAATAACAATCTCTCGATCAGGTGTGACTAAGTTTGAAACTTTGTAAACATATAGTGGGGTTATAGTTTGCAGCATCTGCTTGAGAGCTTATATTTATTCTGTTAGGCATAGGTGAGCTAAGCGGATAAATACTAGCTTAGGTGAGTTTTTATTCCGACTAAGGTAACTGCCTCTCCTTCCTCTTGGGTTTTTTTTTCTTAGTGGCATTATTTTATGCTTGGCTAATATGAAATGTGCCCCTACTTAACACACCAAATGTTTGTACCAAGCTCTGACTTGAGGGTATTCCTGTAAATGTAGAAATAACGGATGATTAGAGGTAAAAACAGTAGGTGTTCTCTACGTTTGAACTCTGATGTGCAAGTCAGTGAAGATCGCGTAGGGTAAAAAGTGAGAAATAGAAAAAAATGAGAGAGATGAATGGAATGAACTTGATTTCATAGTGCTTGAGTTTTTATATTTATAGATAAGCTGAGGGGGACAACAAGAGGATAATTAGGATAGGGTCGAGCTGAGGTGGCACTGACCATGTTAAACTGACCTTACATGTCAAGTAGATACAAATGACCAGGATACCCCTGGTTGTCTACTGAAGGCTTTAAGAGGAAGAAAAGACTATTATACCTTTTTGACTATTATATACCTAACATCAGCTTTAGCAAACCCATCGGTAATGGAGTTAGCCTCCTACTAGATATGCTTGAATGTTACTCCCTTGAAGTTGCTAATAAGGACATCAATGTGGTTGGCAATGTGTTTCATCTGCTAAAGAACGGTTACGCAATTGTTGGACCAAAGGATTGCATTAGTAAAATCACTTTTCAGAATAAAAAAGTATGAATTTGCTCAAACAAAAAAAGTAAAAAAATGTAAGACCTTCTTTGATTGCCATAAATTTTATGAAGTTAGAATCTTTGATACTAATGAACTTAGAGAACACACCTAAAAAAAATCTATGATGGTCACGAAAAACACCCTTAACAGCTGATGGCCCAAGTTTACCATAAGCAAGCCATCAATATTTAATTTTATGATGCCAAGAATAAGACAAGACCAAGAGGTTAGGGTCCAATATTTTAATGCAGCATTGGAAAGGCTAATGTCTTTTGGGTTAAGGATGAAGTCATAAATTGAAGTTGTAAGAGAAGGCTATTTACTTTTACATTAGTGAGCTAAACGAACTTTGATGATATCAATCAACTGTATGAAATCAATATTTTTTCCTCAAAATATAATTTCATATCTAAGAAACTAGTTGACCATAAGATTACAAAAAAGAGCATTATCTAAATTTTAATTTGATGCTTTTGAGGGAGGATGTGTTGCTAAGATGTAAAGAAATAGTATGCATCATTCAGGGCAACCTAACATACTCCTCACATTCTGTAACAAGTTAACAATACTTTCCAAGAGAAAATGCAACAAAAGAAAAGGTGACAAATAGATTCTTCTTTGATTTTACAAAAAAGGCAACGAACTGAGTTGGCATTGAGGAGCCCTCTTTTAAGTAACTTGGATATAACAACCATTTTACTATTGAAAACTTGCTAGTAGAAGACTTCAATCTTAGGCAGAGCAAGGTTTGCCTAAGTGACTTTCCAATTATTGTTTGGATGTATGGTTCTAGCATAAAAGGTGTTGCAAAAGGACTATGGAGAATAGATTCCACTTGTTGTGTTCTTCCAAATGACTTTTTAAGGTTCATGTTTATGAGGTAGATGAAACTTAAGCAAAGATAAAATGTTCTCTCACTATAAAAGCTCTTAGTTAAATAGATTCCTACTAAACTTAATATTTTAAGATCATTTGTTAGCAACCCAGCTACCAAACTCACAATGAACTCAATTTTATTGAGGGCATGGGCATAGACATGTAGATAATGGAAAAAAAATATTGTACCTTCAATCTACTCATTATACCAAAATTTGATATTGGAACCACAACCGAGAAAAAAGTTAATATTAGAGGAGACAATAAAGTGAAACCAATTGTTGGATTGTAACAATTATGCAGTATGAGACCAAATAAGAGAAGACTTCTTTAGCATGGTCAAGAAAAATAAGATAAGAGGGTCAACATCATTTTTTGCATAAATAAACCTTTGCCAAAGAGATTCTAGTTCATTAGCATATCTCCAAATCCATTTATTAGGTAAACTCCTATTTTTGAACTTAACTTTGGGAATACCAAGGTCACCAAACAATTTTTTCTTTGCAAACTACATCCCATTTGACCATGCGCATTTTATTTTTTCCCATAACATTGGACCATAGAAAATTCCTTCAGATTTTGTCAAGTTCATTTTGACACTAGAGAGGGGTTAGAAAAAGGATATGAAGTATAAAGGGAAACTTGTAAGCATTGATTTTATAAGAGTGATTTTTCTAAAAAGCGAGCATGTCCCAAACTTTGTCAATGAATGTTTGCCAAGTGGAAAAAAAATTAGAGCAATACCTAATGGTAGACCTAAGTATTTGGAAAGGAGTTGATCTGTCTTACAATAATGGCATTAGCCTAGTTTTGCAGTGTATGTTGGTTAATATTCACCCCCATTAAACAGCTTTTGGAAAAGTTAATTTTAAGTCCCAATATAATCCAGAATCATTTCAAAATTCTTTTGATGTTCAGAAGCTATTGAAGATCAAGTTTGCAAAACAATATGGTATTATCAGTGAATTATAGAAGAGGAATCATTAGAGAATTATTCCCAATCTTCGTTTCTTGAAAGAGTTTTATCAAGGTAAGCACTTAAGAGGAGCAAACAACAATCATAAATAGAGGGCAAAAGTGATTATGACATTTGTACTCCAATGTTCAAGTCATATGATTAATAAAAGAAAGGGAAAGTATGAATAGATTAAGGAATTAGAAAATGAGGGAAACGAAAGGGCTATAGTTACTTAAATGAGAAAATGAGATATTTATACATGAGTTGACGTGGTCAGGTATGACATAACATGATAATGCACCGACTAGACTTGGTTATGGAGTAATTAGTGTGAGGATGACACATATGTTCGATCATGTGATCTTTTCAAGGCATGAAGTGGTTGTGCTAGTCCAAAAATCTCAATCACATAGGAAGGCATTCCTGTAACCATATGATCCTTGTTAGATCGACATAAAGTCCATAATGCCTTTTAAGCTAAAAAAAAATATCTTAAATTGAGTGAAAAACTATTTTGCCTTTGAAGTCCAAAATATCTACATCAATATATTATATAAAAATATTTTTTATATTCACTTACAGAGTGTGTGTGTGTGTATATATATATATATATTATTTCTCTAAATTTTCCTTTTTTTTGTTCATCATTTTTTAAAATCTCAAAAAAAAAATGGTACATATAAATTTCTTTAGGTCAAATTAGGTATAAAGTGAATAGGGATTATGTACCAAAAATAAGGGTGAGTAGGGATTCAAATTTTGAAAACCTTCAATCCACTCTTTTAAGAAATAACATGTTTTTAGGTTAGGAATGAGTTATTTAAAATCTTTACTTGCCCAATATCTTCTAATGTTCACTAAAAATTTCCAAATAACATTTTAGCAAATGGTATTCATTTCCATTTAAAAACCCTTTTTTTTTTTTTTTCTTGTGGGAACTATAGGAAAACTTATATTATTTACTTTTATTCTTGAATCTTGAGTTTTCCATTCCTTTGTTGCTTTTTATTTTTATTTTTTATGGTTACTTTTTACCTCTATTACTTTTTATCTTATCTACCCTTTTCTAATATTACTTTATATGTTTATAACCGAATCAGATTAAGTCAAATTTAGTTGACAATGGGACATTAAACATTAATTTTTCTAATTCAAGACTAGTTCAAAGAAATAATAAATAAAACAAAAGTTGACTCTTATAAACACAAGCTAGGTTAAGGTTTGAGCTTTAAATAAAGCTGGAATTCAAGCGTTTTTTTTTTCTTTTGAGAGAATTAGGAGATAAAGGTGTTTATAGATCAGGTTCAATTAATATTTTCAAAATTTTGTTTAAATTATTTTTAATACTTTAACACTAAATTAAAAATTTTTAATAATAACTTTAATTTAAATAAGCTTAAATTGCTTAATGCAAGCCCATTAAAGTAATACCTATGAATATTTTTAATTATAGTTTATAATTTAAAATTAAAGGCAAAAAATATAATTATTAAAATTTGACAAGAGGCAACCTTGTAAAATCCTTGCAGATTCTAAAACTCTATAAATGATGTATAAAATAATATTCACATACTTGATACTAACAATCTAAAACATGTAAAAAGGTAATCTTTAAATTAAAATTTAGAGAACAAGAAGTTTAACTATGTAAGGAAATGTTTTATTTAAATCTTTGGCAAAAAAAGTATTTTTTTATACGAAATTAATAGGTAAGATATAGTGCAGGTTGAGTATTTTTCATCATGTTCTCAAATTTTATATTATATTAATTCTCATACCAATTTTTTATAAGTATTTCAAATTTATCCCTATCCTCATCCCATAAATATTTAATGGGAATAAATAATTCTCATACTCGTAACATTTTAAAAAATAAAAATAAAAATTTATTTTTAATTTATTTTTATTTTTATCTTACATATTTATATAATATTTTTATAAATATATTTTCATATATATTTTAAATAAAAATACATTAATTCTTATTAATCTAAAATAATAATTTATATTATTTAATTAACATCTATTTACTAAATATATATGTAAGATATGAGTACAAATATGAAGTAGGTGCTATATTACCCATCTCTATCTCTATACCTTATAAAAATTTAAAATTATACCCATCTCCATCTCAATCCCGTTAATGTAATATCCATCTTCATCTCATTTAGATAAAAAAATCATGTTCCTCATTGAATATGAAAAAAAAATTAAAATATCATCAATTTTATGAAAAATTTTCACAATTTAAAATGATTAAAAATCCAAAAAAGTATAATATTGATGGGAGATAGAAGTGATAACTATTTAGGTTAGATTAGATTTGATTTAAATATTTTTAGATAATACATAATTTACGTATTTTCAAAATTCAATCTGAATTCGAATCAATATTTAGATTCAATTTGAATTAAATTCAATTCGATACATCAATTTTTTATTTTTATATTATTTTAATATAAATTTTAATATATTTAAATAAAACTAATTATAAAATAATTATTTTTATTTATAAAAAATTAAAATATATAAAATTTAATAAAAAATATATAATTTAATTATGATATTTTCAATTTTTTTAACCTAAAATCTTATACAAACATAATAAAAAAATTAATATCTTAACTTAAATCAAACTAAATAAATAAAATCAATTCAAAATAAACAAAATACTATCATTTCAAATCAATTTTTTTATTTTCTTCATTTTTTTTCACCGTTCCCGCAAAAAACAAAAGAAAATCCTCTCGCCTCTCCCACTAAAGGGCGCATAGGATGGTGGGACTTTCCAGGAGATAGGACACGTCACGCTTGACCTTTCTTCAGTCTTTTGCTAACTTCACAGCTCTCTTTTGTTGACTGTGACGTCGTACTATCCAATATCCATTTTTACGTGGAACGCAGTGGTCAAACCTAGCTATGCTTGCCTAAGCCTTCGGTGACTTTTCACTGCTTCTAGCGTTCCTGATGTGGTGTCACTGTAAACAAAGATAGTGGTGGTCCTTTCTGTGTGTTGTTACCGGGTCCCACTACCACACTCACAATCCCACCCGCTTTGGAAAGGGGTGACGTGCCGACCACACGACGCAAGTGGCACATGATGCCCACTAATCCCCATATCACTTCCCCACTTCCGACTGTTTGCGTTATTGGGAAAAAAAATAGTGATCTCATTTTCTCGCACGTTATTGGCCCGTGTATGAACGTATCCATAAAGTACAAATACAGATGAGAGGAGCAAGAAAGCGAGATTTTTAAGAGAGGGTACTTTATCGATTTAAAAAAATTAATAATCGATTTAATTAATTTTTATTTAATAAATAGTTAAATCGATCAAAAAATTTTAAATAATTAATTATAATTAAATTAATTAAAATTAATTTAATTGATTTAATTATATAATTAAAATTTTTATTATTTTTTTATTATAAACAATTATTTTATTATAAATTCAATAAAACTCATATTCAAGTATCTTTTAAATTAAAATTAATTTAGTTTAATTGATTCAATTATATAATTAAAATTTTTTATTATTTTTTTATTATAAATAATTGTTTAGTTATAAATTCAATAAAATTCAAATTCAAGTATCTTTTAAACTAAATCATTAAAAAATTAATAATTTTAATAATATTTTATAAAAAAATAAAAATATTTATCTCAATTTTTTTTATTTGTTAAAAAATCAATTAATTCAATCAATTTGATTATTTATTTAAAAAAATTGATTAAATTAATTAATTTAATTAATTTAAAAAAATTTATTATAACCAAAATTAAATAAATTGAATTAAATCAACCAAATTCATTTAATTTTAATCAATTTAATCATTTCAAATCGATTTTTGCTCACTTCTAAAGATTTTGTCTGCCCTCGTGAAGATACAACTCAACGTTTTCTCTATTTTTTCTGTTTGTAAATATACGTAGTAGTAAAAAGCATTTTATGAAAAAACATGGTTTCGATTCAAACGGAGGAGAGTTGCTTCTTTATATATATATATATATATATATATCGGGGGTTGGGTGGAGTAAGATTTATAAGAAACATGATTTTAAGTTATGGACACTATCTTAACAAGGTGTATGTTTTAAAGGTAATATCGTTTTGGATTGATTATTTTGACATGCATAATATTATAAATTGTTTAAATTTTATTTAAATTTAAATCATATTTTTGTTGAAATTTAATTGATTGAAATTGATTTTTATTGGTTCAATTCAATTATTCAAAATTTAAAAATTAAATTTTTATTATTTTAATATATTTTTAATATATTTAAATAAATTTAATATAAAATAATTATTTTTGTATAATAAAAATCTAAAATATATATAAATTAAAAAATATATATAATTTGGTTTGATTTGAATATATATTTTTTTACTTCTTGATTCAAAATTTGATTTAAATCTAATAAAAATGTTCAAATACTAATTGAATTTAATAAAAAATCGATAAGAACATAAATAAATACTATAAATTTGAATTAATTTTGAATTTTTTAATTTTTTAATATGTTTAAGACAAATCATGCTTTTTAAAAATTTCTTTTAAAGTTGATATATTACTTCCCCAAATACAAAGTTGATATATTACAATTAGATGTAATTTATAATATATATTTTTATACAAAGGAAGTTGTTACTTGAAAATAAAAAAAGTGAGTACATTTGTTATAATTTAAATTTTAAATCTATTGAATATAATTTCTTAAAAATAATTCTATGAATCAATTGAATTAATCTATAAATTCAAGTTTTTATTTTTTTCATAATTGAAATGAAATTTTATGAGTTAGAAAGAAGTTACTTCTCATTTCATAATTCAAATTCAATAGATTTTACATGTTTACCTTTACTAAAATATTAAGTTAAAATCACTATTATTACAAAAACTTAACTATATGTATAAACGAAATGATAATAAAAAATTACATAAGGGAAATGTGGAATAGAGTATAGTTTTTTGGTTTATGCATGTGTGATAGTGCTTCTTTCATAAAGTGTGTTTGGGCTTAAATGTATCATGGTTTAGGTTAGGTTGGGGATACCTTTAAATGGTAACTTCGAGTTTTTTTTGGGGACACTTAGGCATGTCCATTTAAGCTTGGTAACATTAAATGATTATTAAAAATTAAATTATTATTAAATTATTTTATTTAAATATTTTAATAAAAATAATAAAAATAAATTTTAACGATAAAATAATATTTCTAATTGAATTGAATCAATTCTAAAAATGAAAAATCATATATAAGGCTTCGATATGGAGAAAATTAAAAAAATTGTTTAGTTACCCTCCAGTGGCAACAGGGGGTACAACATGGTAAGAATGCTCCCATCATGTTGCACCTTTATCACCCTGAAAGATGATTAACATAGTTAGCCCTCAAAATAAAAAGGCTAGATTCTACCACATCTTTGATGCGTTAAAATCCAAACAGGACATTATAAGTTGGTTTTGGCTCTTAACTATCAATAAGCCATTCCAACTTGAACCCTCTCTTATTGATGATGGTATTTTATAATCCAAAAGGTCAAATCATCTTTTCATTAGAAAAAGTGACTTAATAGAATAATAAGGATATTTTAGTTATTTAGGTTGAGCTGACATGGCAAGCTAAGCTTACTTGACAAATTGACCTGATTTCTTAGAGCTTACCTCATCAATGCTAGCATAACATATCACTAATCCCCAAGTATAAATACCTCTTCTTTCACTCTAGGTGAAGAGGCCACTCTTTTTTTTCTCAGCTCATATTTTTCAATTTGCTCTCTTACCTCTTCTTCTCTTCTTTACTTTACTTACTTGAGTGTCGAAACACAAACATCAAGATAACATTGGCCTTTGTTTCTAATCATATTTGTGATTTCAAGTTCTTGCCCTCTAGTCTGAATTTGGCACAAACATTTTGGCACAATAGGTAGGGGCTTTTCTTTGCTAAGTTCAAAATGATACCAAGAAAAAAACTAGTAGAAGATAGAGGTCATCCCATGGTAATAGAAACCTTTAATGCCTAGCTTAGCCAGAAACTATAGTGGTTGAGTTGGCTATAACCAAGGCAGTAAAGATCCAAGGTTTGGTCGACTTGAGAAAGGAGAAAAAAAAAAGAAATCAACCAAATTAGCTGTGATCGAATTGTGGCCAACCTAGGATGGAAAAAAAGAAAGATCAACCACTCTTACCCATGGCTTTTGAAGGTCCATTGTTGAATTCTAATCCAAGGTTTGGCCAACCTAATTAAAGAGAAAGAAAAAGATCATTTGCTTTTAGCCTTGAGTTTCAAATGCCTGTAGTTGGAACCTATAATGGTATTTCTAATCCTTTTAATCAATTGGATTTATTTCGTGTTAATATGATGATACAAGGAGTAATATTATGTAATAAGATTCAATATTGAAGCTACAACAGTGAATAAGCTCTACTATGACAAATTTGAAGCTATAAGAGTGATGAGCTTTGTAAAAAAGCCCAACTTGACAAATTAGCTTCATAAAGGCTTAGCTCGATAAAAGACTTTAGCTCAACAAATTATCTTCATAAGGGCCCAACTTGGTAAAAGAACTCATCTCGATAAACTACCTTCATAAAAGCTCAACTCGACAAAAGAGCTCAGCTTGAATAATTACCTTCATAAAGACTTAGCTCAATAAAAGAGCCCATATCAACAAATTGTTTTCATAAAGGCTTAGCTTTGCAAAACTGCTTCTCTCAATAAATTACCTTCAGAAAATCTCATCTCAACAAAATTGCCTTCATAAAAACTCTATTGGCCTTGAGTTTATCCTTATTTTGAAATGACAAAAATATTAAGCTAAACAAGTTTAATCAAGATTTTAAAAAAGATTTATTTAGAACATGATCTTTAGTTTTACTATTCTTATACTAAATAAATAATATATTTTTCAAAGTGATATTTGATTTGAAAAATATCTTGAAAAAATGTTTCAGAAGCTTGGTCTTAATGTTTATATTAAAAACACAAATTTTCAAGATCGACAGTTATTTGCAAAATGTTTTTCAATGTTTGACAAACATTTCTTTACATTTTTGTATTTCTAAAACCAAAACTATCTTTAAAAATTATATAATCGGGCTTAAATGAAAGTTCATTTGTTATGTTTGAAGTGAACTTATTCATTGTAGACTCAATGCAATTTTTATAATATTGGTTTTGAGGAATGGATTAACTTAAGAAAGATGCTTTGCAACAACAAGGTTTTCCAACATTGATTTTGTTTTATTTTTCTATATTTATTTATAAAGTTTTAATATTTGAATTATACATGGTTAAAAATAGTTTTGAGTCTACATTCTAATTGATCAAGCAAAATCAAAATCCAAAATTTTCAAGAAAAGATTTTAAATTTTTACTAGAGATTATACAGGTTGTTTAACAACTATACAATGGGTAGATTTGGAAATTTACTATAATTTGTATACATTGAATCATATGCTTAATTTTATATGTATAGAAACCCTTTGAAGTCTAGTTTCTAAATATTTAAATGGATCTTGATTTGGAGTTGTATAACTCAAAATATGATCAAATTACTAAGTAAAGTGTAAAATATGGTTTAATTTAAAGTAATTTATTGCATTATTCATCCACTCCGAATTGAAAATTAGCATGACTTGATCAAATCCTTATCAAAACGGATCGATTCCCTAGCCTACAATGGCCAAAAATTGAAAGAAATTCATGACCTAATTGATCCCCTAACAGATCGAATTGATCTTCTCACCCGAACAGCCTCAAATGATTAGTTTTTCAAAGAAATAGTGGCTCTTTTCTCCACCTAGTCTTCTCCAACATCTCTAAGCTCATTTATTTATAAACTTGGCGTTCAAACACATTTGTTAAGCAACAGAATAAGCACAAAAAAGCCTTATTTTCATTTTATCAAGAATTAAGAGCATTCAAAATATTATCTTTAATTCTTTCGGTTCTTGTATCCAAATTATATTTATTCTTCATTTGTCATTCTTTGTACCTAAACCTAGCAAACACTTACATATGAGAGGTTTCATTCAGTTTGTAAAATCTCTTGTTATTCAAAGGGGATTAGTAAGCAAGAAGTGGGGTATCTTATTGAGAACTTTGTAGTAAAGACTGGGTAGAATCTTACAAAATGGTAGAGGTTGCTATCTTGACCTTAAAAGATATGGATTGTAATTTTTAAGAGAAATTTTCAAATAGCATAATGTGCTTGGTTAGGATAGCTAAGGTAGAGGACATAGGTGCCTTTAGAGAAAGACTGAACCTTTATAAATTATTGTGTTTTATTTCTCTATCCATACTTCTTTTATTTTCATTATTGTTTATTTGTGCTTTAATTTCATATAGTTCTTATATTTTCAATTCCTTATTTTACATTTATTTGAAGATAATCCAATTCACCTCATTATAGATTGTTATCTACACTTGAAGTAACAATTGGTATTAGAGCTTGGACTTTATTTTTTGTAATTCTAACAATCGTGGAATCATACTATGGTTCAAGTTTTTGACACAACAATTGGAGAAAGAAATCCATCATAAATCCTCCTATGGTCAATAGTTCAAACTACACTTAGTGAAAAGTAAAAATAAAAGTCTTTATCATGGCTAGAGATATAGGGCATGTGGAATCATCATCAAAGGGGTTAATGTTTCTTAAAATAATTTAGAATGTGATGAAAATCAAATAAAGCTCTTACAAGTCAATGCAATTGGCAAAGGTATGCTTTACAATGTATTTGATTCCAATAATTTCAAGTTGATTGCAAAATGCTTAAATGCTATAAAAATATGGTAAAAACTTGAAGACATGTATAGAGAAACAATAATGGAAAAAGAGATTGATAAAAGGTTTTATAAAAGCCAATCGTCAAACCAAAACAAACCATTTTTCATGGCACTTGATGATTTTGAGGTAACATCTTCCCAAAATCAACTCAATCTTAGGAATATACATTTGATGAATTACAAGATGCACCTAGTTAGTTATTTGTGAAATTTGAGTCTTAAGATTGAGATACAAGAAAATGGTTTCAAAGTTAAATGTTGAAAATGAATTTTTGGTGAAAACGAAGGATAAGTTGGAAAAACATGATAAAATATTGAAAATGAAATTTGAAACTTTACAAAAAAGGAATTAAATTTTGAAAAAAGAAAATTTGATTTGAAAAGGAAACTTGATGAATTGATAAATGAAAAACCAAGAGTTTTATATCCCTCACATGTTAAAATGACTAAATATAATTTTTATGATTTTCATGGTCATATTATATTTATTTGTCTTATTAGAAGAAATGTTCCATATAGACTTAGACAAGTACGAATTCCTAAGGAAATAAGAGATATTATAACTAACCTTTAAGGATCTAAAGCAATTTGCATACCAAAATGCAAATGATAAATGTTTCTTCTATGTGCGCTAGACTAAGGAACTACAATTTGCTTTCAAAAATTGAATACTCTAAACATACAATGAAGATGGGTAACCTTTAAACCTAATCTTTATTTGAACTGAATCTAAATTTGATTGCCTATTCTTTTTTAATTATATGTGCTTTATATGTTACCTAACATTTCTAGAAACTAAGTGATATATTTTGATTATGCCACTTTGATTTGATATGATATATGTTGCATAATCTAGATAAATGTGAGCTTAAATTGAGTGTGTATTTATTTATGCTCTTAAGTGCATGATTTTAATATAAATATATCTTCTTGCTTATTGAAATTGTTTTTATGCTTATTTGCTTGAGATATATTTAGTTTTCATTTTGAGGAGCATATGTGGATAAATAATTATTGCTCTACATGGTTGATATCAATGTTGTATGTTTTATATGTTTGGTGTGATTAATTGTGTGCTTAATTATTTTTATATTTATGCATAAACTTAGGAGAAGCATACAAAGCTTAATGATTTTTGAGATTTCAAGTTTTACTTTGAAAATCATTTTTACTAAAGTCAAGTTTTTTAATGTAAAATTTTGTTTTAACAAGTTTTTAAGTGCAAACGAATTTGAATATATAGAGTTCAATGATTTAAGCTTGCTTAAACAAAAAAAACTTAATTAACTTGTAATAGTTTTTATGTTCGATTGATTAACTTTTATTGGTTTTGATGTTCGATATGTTAAGTGTAAGTTTTAAAAGATTTTAGAGTTTAAAAGATCAAATCTTACTTTTAAGCATATATAGGCACAAAAATCATTTGGAAAATTACAAATTTTGTTATAAAACTTTTCTAAATAGTTTAAAGAACTTAATATACATTTTTAACATATTTGTCCACTTTAATAGCCTTTTTTAAAGAAATATTGGGTTTAAGAGTTTACTTTTTGATTTCCTTATTTCTAAGGCCAAATGACCACCTAAACAAATTTGTTTTTCATTTTAAACTTGTTGCATTAGTTCAAGATGGTTAAAAATGAGATTAGCAAAATTTGAGATTTTTAAGGTCTTTTTCATACAAAAAAGAGTTTTATGGTGTCAAAAATAAAAATTGTGGACATATTATTTTGTTTGAAATAAAGAATTTTGCTTAAATAAGTTTGCTACATATATGATTTTGATGGTCTTAATGCATTTTGTATGGTATATATTGATGTTTGAAGAGTGTAAGGCCTAAAAGAGCTTTTTTGAGAAATTTATTCATATTGCAATTGTTTTGTGACTTAAATAAATTTTCTTATATGTAAAAAATATTTACAAAATTTGGTCCAAATTTTTTTTGAATGAAAGTCATCAAGGTTTAATGTTTCAAGGGTATTTATGAAACTATTCATTGCATAATATGGTTTGGACCATTGAAAAATTGAAACATATGCATTTGTTGAGTATTTATGCTATTATCATAGAAGGATTGATGTTTTGCACACTACTCGAAAAATTTTGTTTTATTGCCATCATTGTGTTATTTGATGATTAATTTGATACATGGCCTATAACTTAAGTTAAGATTGAGTGATTTGTTTTGATTGGATGTATCTCCCTTACAATATACAACTTGTATTTAATAGACAAATTTTATTTTGCTTATAACTTGGAATATGAAATTCATTTTTCAACAATTAATATAAATTTTATGATTTGGTATTTTGGATGCTACTAATGAGTATCTTTGTTGTCATCAAATTTTTTCCAAGTCCATACAAGGAAAATTTTGGAAGTGTATGAATGGGCTTACATTTTGGAATTCTAAGTGAGCAAAAACATGTCATTTCATCAATCAAGCCCAAGTACTTTGAAGATTTGTTCAAAACATTTGAAAAAGAGAATCCAAAGCCAAATGAACACAACAACAAAGTTTGATAAGGATAGAGGTAAATATGTTGAATCTAAATTTAATAGGTTTATGATTGGTTCATTGCTTTATCTTATTATAGATAGACTGTAGAAAATGTTTAGTATATGTTTTGACATATGTTTGTTTTAATTTGTGCTTAAAAGATATATATACTTTGATTGCTTTGAATACTTTTCATTAAAAATTATGTGCAAGAATATTATATTATCCTTGGATTGATTAAATACACCTTGATTGATATTCGTGCTTAGTTCTTGAATGCCTTAATGAGGCTAATGATTTTTAGTGTATCAATATTTGCTTAAGATAAAATCTTTGAGCATGGCTATGAGTTGAATATATTGATTTCTTGAATTCTAATTGATTTGACTTGTAGATTATGAACTTACAATTGAGATCATTAAGATAGCATTTACCACATTATTTCTAAATGTTTGTATCTTTTTGGTAAATTGCTATAGATGATTTGAAATATTTTTGCATACGCTTTTATGATTTTGATTGAAATATATGTTTGAATTGTGTTTAAATACTAGAATATGTTGGGATTGAGTACAATACTATACATTGAAATAACTTGAAATATATTTGACTGATGTACATCATGTATTGAATTTTGGGCATCATGCTTTTATAATTCCTTTGATATAGCATATGTGTTCTTAATGTTTGCAAAATCATGCTTGTGTAATCTTTGTTATAATATGATGAAAGAACATTATTGCTCATTAGTCCTCATGTTTATGTATTTGGATAGGATATGCTTATGAAAGATTGCTTTTATCATTTTAGATTTATTGATTAAATCTTTCATAAGCTTGAAATATGTTTGCTCATTGAAAATTGTCGGACAACATTGCTAATAAATTCATTAACTTTCATGGATCTTTATGTTTATTATGAAAAATGTACCTATCCTTAATATAGCTTATATCTTTCATGCAAAAATTGTGTGCCTTAAATTGAACATTTTTTTTCTTTTGAAGTAGGGAGAGAATTGATTGGACATTTCTGTAAGCGCGTAAACCATTCAAGTAATAATGAGATTAAAAAGTCTAGATGTCAATCCCATGCGGATTAGTTAAAGAAATTCTTAGCCTAAGTATTGGTTATCAACCACACCTTATCTAAACTAGGCTCAATCACGAGTTGAACATGAAACTAGGTTAACTATGAAAATAAAATCAAACAAAACACTGAACATGAGTATAGTGAGATCCAAACTTGCAATATGTAAAATAAGCAAAATAAAATACTCAACAAAAACAATAATTAAAATGGATTGAAATGACATTAATATGAATTAAAATGTATATCTAATCTAAGAATTGAAAATAACAAATGCAATGATCAACAAAAATAGTAGCTAAAAGAATGAACCAAAATAACTAATTTCAACCGAATGTAACTATAACTAACTTTTAACTTCCATCAAAAGACATTTCAGAAACTACTCAAGAATTGATCCATACAAACTGAAAATTGTAAAAGAAGTAGCTTAACTAAGACTAAAACAAAAATGAAGCGAGTTTAAAGGCATAAAAATGCAAGATTTGAGTGAAATATGCAAAACCAAATGCAAAGTGCGAAGCTTGAAAATCGCTAGATCAACAAGAAAACTAATTCTAAATTGCATCAAATTGAATGAACATAAGTTGTAGTTTGCAAGAATAGTAAATGAACTGAGAGAGTAACTAAATTAAAGTGCAAGTGATAGAAAGGAATTGTAAGATTTAACCAAAAACTTGAAAACCAAATGTGCAAATTAAAACTAGTAACTATCCATTCTGGATTTGAAATTTAGATCTAGAACTCTATAAAATGAATGAACTTGAACTGAGATAACACAAACTAAATCAACAAGTTTACAACGTGAATCAACAAAGAAATCACATCAAACAAAAAAATTCTAGCTTATTGAACTGTAATTCCAACCAAATGTAGAAGCATGAAAAACAAAGTAGCTATAAAGAAAATCATCCAAACAACAGGAAAACATATGAATTTAAATGTAATCAAATGAGAATTAACAAGTAAACACATGAATTAAAGAGTGTACATATAAGAGCTGCAAACCAAATGCCAAGAAGGAGAGAAGTCTCTTGATATGCTGTCACTCATTCAAAGATTTAATTCCAGCACTGGTTTTAGCCATAACTTTGAAGCTAGATCTAGAATTGTGCAGATGGAATTTGAATGAGGTTTTCTCCAGATTTAAAGATCTGTGAGTTACAAATCCAAGGAAAAAAATTGGCTTAAAACAAGCTAGATTTGAATGAGAATCGATCAAAACATTGCAAAGAGGTCAAAACTGAAAATCACCAAATAGATTTGATGAACACTTGAATTTAATTGAAATTAAACCCAAAAGCTTAAAGATCTAAAACTTTTATTGGATATATCATAGAGTGCATTGAAAATTAAAGCAAGAAAGTTAAATTTACATGGAAAGTAAAAGAAATTTTCCTTCAAAATGGCCTTGTTTGGAAAAAAAGAAAAAAAATGCAAACTTTTAAAACTAAAAATCTAAAAGTCTATCTATAGCTCCCTTTAGCCTAACCACTCTTTTCTATTTATAGGTAAATGAAAGATGCTTTAGCCCTTAAAATTTTAGTAAAAATATCTAAATAATTGCCAATCTTCTAGATCTTTCTTCCTTTTTTCCTTCATGCCTTTACTTGAACAAACATACTTCAAATTTAAAACTAAAATAAGTTAAAAAATGGAAAGTAAAAACATGAAACTAAAACAACACAAGCAGTTAACAAAAGAAAGTAGTAAAACTTAATAGATGGGCTCAAACCGTTGCTATCATGGGAATATAAGTAGCAAAGTTTGGCCCTCTTCCAAACTTATTTGGTGCAGTTTAACTCATCAACCTTTCATCTAAACTTAGATATTAGATATAAAAATGAAAGACGTTAGGTTTGAGATAAAATGCAAAGGAAAAATCTATGGAAAAAAACAATAAAACAATGGTCAATTTGCAACTACTCTATGCAGGTTGAACATAGTAGGAAAAAATGGCATGATTTTTCCCTTCGTTCTCCCCTTTATCTCCCCCTTTTGATGCATATCTTTGAATTGAAAATGATCATACTCTATTGTCAAAGACAGTAGCTAACTCTTTTAAAAATGAAAAAGCATGCATCACAACAACACATGCATTAAGGTATCAATTTTATGGAGGATTAGTCATGGTTTCAATAGCTGATTTTGTCTTCTTCAAGCATAGTTGGCCAGCTATTTATTTTTCTTTGAAATACTGAAAATGTGGTAGCCTCAATGTCTTAAAAGTTAACCAATATACAGCCAACTCAACAAAAAGTAGTAGCAAGTGAGGCAGCACAAGATAGCTTGCATGTGATTCAATTTAAAGGTGTTAGTTACAACTAAATAAACTAGCAACTGTTGTATCTACCTCATGCACCCATATTACATGTTTTATCCAAAATTTTCAACGTACATAAGTGGATTAAAGTCAACAAACAACCAACCATTTTTTTGGAAAAGTCAGTAGCTTTTAAATTGGGGAGAAATGTGCATCATTTTGGTAAAAAATGGATCAAAAGCTACCTACTGCCAATTGGTTTTCTTTATCATTTTATGCCACCATTTCAATTTTTTTTCTTAACTCGACCAAATAGCAACAGCTGGTATCCACTTTAAACTTGACTAGGTAGCTTCATGATTGGCAATTCTCTTTACCATGCAGTCCATGCAAGTCATGTCTAATATCTTCATTTCATGCACCATATATTGTTTTTTTGTAACTCATGTTTTGGTTTCTTCCACGTTGCACATAAAATTAATGTAGCTCATGAACTTGAATTCGCAACTTCTTATGGCTCATAACATGATTTGAATTAGTTGCCTACATATGAGATAATTAAATAGAATTAGCTAGAAATTTATTTAAATTGTTAGGAATCAAGCAAAAATTTATCAAATAATAAAATTAATCTAATAAGTCCTATAATAATTCTGTAAAAAAATAGAATTATCACACCCCCAAACTTGAACTTTTGCTTGTCCTCAAGCGAAATAAAAATCATGCTAGAGTCAAATTCAACTTCTTAAAGATCAATCTATAATGATTTCCACAAAAATATCGATTATATCTTAAAGGAAATCATAAACAATGGCTAACACAAGCTTTATTGAAAAGTAAGTTTCTACTAATTGAAGTTCCATTATGTGTGCAATGTCCATCACACTTCATCACATGAAATTCGATTGTGATTATGCAACTGAGAAATCAAGCAATGCATCATTAAAGAATAAACATATTTTATAAGTTTTCCTTTTCATCTCTTTTCACTGATATAGAAATGCACACAACCAAGGATCATTAGAACTTTACTAACCTTGTAATGTTAAGCTAGGGTAAAGGTGGGATGAAAGGCAATTTAGGCTTATTTAACTTAATCATGCTTTACTAAGGCTAGGATCATCTTGATTTTCAATGAATTAGAGCTTTTCAAGAAAAGTAATGCCTTCAAACTTGAATTTTTCACATTCTTAATTTTTTTGTATTTTTGTATTTTTTCACACTTCTTTCTCTTTTTTTCTTACCCTTTTTTTTTGTAAACTTCACCTTCTTCCTAAATGTACATAGCTCCCTAATATAATATACATGATCCACATACACATAGGTATGGACAAAAGATAGGAAATATAAAAACAAAGGTTGGTTTTATTAAAGTCAATGTGAAACAAAAAAAAATATATAATGAAAAGCTGAAAAAGGGTGACCATGGATATTCATATAAAGGTTGGCTTGAAAGGCTCAATCGATCCATAGATAGCCTAAGTCATCTCTCTAGTTAAATGTAGTCTAGGATTTTGCTTTAATAGACGATCAAACAAATTCTAAAATATGAGCATAACTTTAGTGATGAAAGCAAAAAATTTCATGATCACATAATCATTCACCAAATGACATGTAAATCAATTATCAAAACAATTACAAACAAATTAAATCTAACAATCAAGTAATCATAAAATCAAGAATTCAACTCATGTTTTGCATAACATTTACTCTTTTCCTAAGGCTATAATTAAAGTCAATCATGGGATCATAGAAAATCAACCAATAAAAGCATACTACTAACTCATAGCAAAGCAAATTAAGCACAATTTTCAAGAAAATTTTGAAAATTTGAAAAAACTTTTAGCAAAATTTTCTCCACCCAAATTTAAAGTGCACATTATCTTCAATGTGTAGGCAATATTGAAATTAAGTGCAAAAGGCGAACAAAACTCCCTTCACTGCTTGTTTATGTCCATTTTAATACCTCTAAGATCGACAATCTTTATTGTTACCTACAAACCAAGAAACGTAAACTAAACATAAATCACTATCGAAAACACACTTATAAATATATAAGAAATAACATAAGAAATTAAACATTTGGGTTGCCACCTAAGAAGCGCTGATTTATAGTCAACAGCTTAACTTTCATCAGGGTTAAGCAATCACCCCACTTTTGGTTCCAGCATCCATTCATTTAATAATTTTTCTTGTCACCACATCTTCAATAATAGGCTTAGAATTTTGGTGTTGGACAAATAATTTTGCCCTTTCATTCGGCTAGATCTTATACATTTTGCCCACTAAATTAGGAATAATGATCACTGGACTTAATTTTAGAGTGAAAGCTACCATCATGGATGGAACAATCTAAAGAAGTGTAGAGAATGAGATGTCTAAGGTGTCAAGTTGAGGGTCAGAAGCTGGAGGAGCCTCTACACTATTAAAGAACTCTTTGACTATATACTCAACCTCTTCATTTAAGAATTCTTTAATTGCATCATCATCTAGCTGTTTATTATTATTAACCACTTGAATATTTTTCAAGAACTCCCCAAACTGGTTATTAACCTTTTTACTAGGCACCTTAAGACATGTGGTTAAGGGTGTATCTAGATTTTCCTTTAAGCACCCTTCATCAACATACTTATCCACCACATTCATTTATGACAAATTAGGCATTTGTTTTTGAAAGTGCTACGAAAATGAAATGGGTGTTCTAAAGGGCCCAAATATGTTTTCATTAATAGAACAAATACTATCTCTTTTTTGAATTTTTGATTCCTAAACTAGTCCATTATCATGACTCTGGTCTCTCTCCCAAACTTAAGTCTTATTTAAAGACTCTAAAGAACATGGCTCTACAAAATCACCACAAAACATTTTATCATTATAAACTTAAGAACATGACACAACTCCTAATCCTACCTTTTATCATCTTGATCTCTACTCCAATTTGTAGTTTCCTCTAAAGGTTTTATAGGTTGAGACATTTTGTGTTCAAGCTCCTTATAATACTCCTCACCTACTCTTAAAGGTAAAGACTCAGAATCACTAGGTGAGGTATCTTGAGGATAGGCACTAAAGGTGTTATAAATTTGACCTATATGAATCTTTAGATTCCTGATGGAAGTTTCTTGTTCTTGAAAAAGAGTTTCTTGCATTTGAAGCATAGCAAACTATTGTGATGCAATTATGTTAAGCATCTCTTCCAAGGATTGCATTCGTTCTTGAAGAGGAAGCAATTGTAGTGATGGAAATTATTGTGGTGTGAAAAAGTAATTTGGTGTTATTGGGTAGGATAGATATTATAGATCTTGAGGATATTGAGGAGACAAATTGTAAGATGGAGAATACTGTAGTGATTGGGATACTACAATGAAAGATATTAAGGTGGGAAAATTTTTATTGGGTAAATCGAGGATACATAGGTATAGAATTGAATGATTGCTTTTAACTCATGTCCCATGAGGGACTCAAATGATTTTCCTACACTAGATTGTAAGTGTTTAGACATAATTTAAATTGTTAACTATCTTGGTAACCCATAAGTTGAATAAGTTCAATGGTAAATAGACATCTATTAGTAAAGTGATCTCTACCACAACTTTTATAACATGGAAATGGGCTCAAGGATGGATGGATGGACAAGAATAGGTTCATAATGAGCTCTGTTACCATCTATTTTATTAGCTAGAGTTGTTATTTGAGAGGTTAAGCTTTAATGGGATTAGATTCACACTCATTAGTAGCATTCTTAGACACTAAATTTTCATATGACCACTGGTTTTGAATTTTGACTCAAATGGGGAAGTGAAATCTCTAAAGGTATTATGCCTTAAAGACTTGGCTATAGTGTTTTGAAATCCATCAACATGAAATAAGGTATAATCACTCTAAAACCTAAGCTTAGAAGGACCTATTAGGTTATTCCAGTTCATTGAAGAGAAACTAAAAGTACAAAAGCTAAGAAAAGAAATGATCTAAACTACACCTGGGTATGCTTGGTATTAATATTGGCATTAAACTACGTCTATAATCCTTGGCAACGGTGCCAAAAACTTGTTGTGTACACTAGAAGTATATGGGTTGTACAAGTAATAAAATGGAAGTATTATCTCCAAGTATTGTCTCTTGAGGGTTGTGATGTTATCTAAAGCTAACTATTAAAATTGGGCATCCTAAATATATTCAAATCTAACAAAAATTAAAGAGTTTGAAAATTTAAATAAACATTAAATTTAAATTGCAAATAATTAAATTGCATGAAAATTTAGATTGCATAAATGTAAAGAGCATGAAAAATAAACAGTATAAAAAGTAAATAAGGGCATGAAAATAATGACTTGAAATTGTATTACAAGAAAAGTAAATTGCATAAATTTAAATAACATAGAAATTTAGATTGCAACTAATTTAAATAACATAGAAAATTAAAATGCTTGAAACATAAATTGCACATGAAATTTAAATTGCAAGAAAATTAAAGAGCAAACAAGTAAAGGTGAACTTAATCTTTATTAAAAAAGACATGAACAGAAAACTTATGTATGTACAAAAGCTAAACATCATGAAATTTAAACCAATTGAACTTGAAAATTAAATGAAAATTTAATTGAGCACTAGAACTTATAAAGCATTGAATTAAAATAACCAAAAGTAGCAACCACAAAGGAACTTAAGAGCATAGAATTTTAGATCACATGGAACATCAAAATAGAATTAAAATACAGCAGCTACACATGGTGAAAATAAATGCAAACAAAAATACTACATAAAAGCACGAATAAACATACTTCAAATTTAAAACTGAAATAAGTTACAAAACAAAAAGTAAAAACATGAAACTAAAAACACAAGCAGCTAACAAAACTAAGAAATGAAGCTCCATAGAGAGGCTTAAACTGTTACTGCCATGAGAAGATAAGTAGCATGGTTTAGCCCTCTTCCAAACTTATTTGGATCGGTTTAACTTATCAAACTTCCATCTAAACTTAGATATTGATATAGAAATGAAAGAAGTCAGGTTTGTGACAAAATGCATAGGACAAATCTATAGAGAAAACAACAAAACAATGGTAAATTTGCTTCTACTTTACGTGGGCCTAACATAAAAGGAAAAAATGGTGTAATTCTTCTCTTTATTCTCCTGTCTATCTCCTTTTTTTAATGCATATCTTTAAATTGAAAATTATCAAACTCCATTGTCAAAGATAGCAAGCTAACTCTTATGAAAAAGGAAAAGCATGCATCTCGATAATAGATGCATTAAGGCATCAATTTTGTGGAGGATTAGTCATAGTTTCAATAGCTGATTTTTGTTTTCTTCATGCATGATTGGCCTGCTATTTATTCTTGTTTGGAATATTGAAAATGTGGTAGCCTTAAGGTTTTTAAAGTCAACCAATATGCAGCCAACTTAATAACAAAGCAGTAGCAAGTGAGATAGCACATGACAGCTTGTATATGATTAAATTTAGAGTTGTTAGTTGCAACTAAATAAGCTAGCAGCTACTTTCTCTTCCTCATGCACCCACATTCCACATTTTTGGCATTTTTTTTCAACTTACATAAGTGGATTAAAGTCAGCAAACAACCAACCATTTTTTTGGAAAAGTCAACAGCTTCAAATTAAGAAGAAATATGCATCATTTTGGAAAAAAATGGATACAATAGCTAGTTACTGCCAACTGGTTTTCTTTATCATTTAATGCTAGCATTTCAATTCTTTTTTTTCCTTACTTGACCAAATAGTAGTAGCTGGTATACACTTTAAACTTGACTAGTAGCTTCATGGTCGAAAATTCTCTTCACCATGCAATCCTTACAAGTCAAATCCAATATCTTCATTTCATGCACCACACATTGTTTTCTTATAGCTCTAGTTTTGGTTTCCTCCATGTTGCCCATAAAATTAATATAGCTCATGAACTTGAATTGGGAACTTCTTGTGGCTTTCTAATGGCTCATTACATAACTTAAATTAATTACCTACATATGAGACAATTAAATAGAATTACATGGAAATTTGTTTAAATTGTTAAGAATCAAGTAAAAATTTATCAAGTAAGTAATAAAATTAATCCAATAAGTCCTATAATAATTCTATAAAAATATACAATTATCAAATGTGCTCAAGTTTCGTATGTTTGCTTACGACTCTTCTCTTCACTAATGTAGATAAACACATAACCAAAGATCATTTAGGACTTTCATAAGTTTGTAATATAAGGCTAAAGTCAAGGTATGATAAAAGACATTTTAGGCTTAAGTACTTTAGTAAAGCATTACTTTGTCTAGGATCATTCAATGTTGAGCACTTAAGGGAAAGAATGGTAAAGCTTATCTAAAAAATCACCCCCAAACTTTTATTTTGCCCACTTTATTTCTTTTTTTCCTTTCTTTGCTTTTCACCACTTTATTGTTTTTGTTCATTTACTTTTCTTTTTTTTCTTTTGGAAGCTAGCTTGATTTTTTTTTCTTTTCCATTTTTTTCATTCCTTTTCTAAGCTCCACCCTTCCTCTTTAATAATGCATAGCTCAAAATGATACATGAATGTGCTAATGCACATAGAGTAAATGACCAAAAGATAGAAAATATACAAATTGAGGCTTTAGCTTGTAATGTGGTTACATATCAAAGAAAGGTATCATTAGGCTCAAATGGGGTAACTATGGAAAAATTATATCAAGGTTAGCTTGAAAATGCTCAAACAATCCAAAGATGGCCTATATCATTTCCCTAATCATGTGTCCTCTAGGATTTTACTTTGAAAGATGATTAAAACAAATTCTAGACCATGAAACACACCTTCAAAGACCCATGAAAAAAAATATTTCATGCTCATATAATCAATCACTAGATAAAAAATACAATTCAATGATCAAAGTATCAACTTTAAAATGAAAACTCATAATCAAAAAGTCATTATACCTAAGCATGATCTTATATTTCACACAATATTTAGTCTTTTTCTAAAGCTGTATTCATTCTCAATCTTTACCTATCATTGACTTCATGAAAAACTAATCAAAGAAAGCATACTAATGATTCAAGCTACAACAAGCCAAGCTCAACTTCAAAGCAAAAATCAGGAAACATTCAAAAATATTTGCAAAAATTTTGAGTAATTTTCCCAAACACCCAAACTTAAAAAACACATTGTCCTTAATGTGTAAGCAAAAAGAAATAAAACATAAGAGAGGAATAAGCAAACTCCCTTATCATAATAAAGGCATGATAGCCGAATCTCCTATGAATGCTTGATTGAAACTAGTGCATCATTTCTTAAAACTTTTATTCATCCTATAAAACAAAGAAAACAACTACTCCAAGAAACTACATCAATATGTATAAAGAAAGGGTGACCAAATGAGCGAATGAACAAATGAACAAGAAAAAAATAAGCAACATAACCGAGTGAACAAATGAGAACATCAACAAAAAGGAATAGCATCTATATACAAACATGAACAAAAATAATCAACCTGTAAAGTAAAACTTGGGTTACCTCCCTTAAGGCACTTTATTTAAAGTTCAAAGCTCAACATTATGTGTCCATAATGATCACTCTACACTTAATTGCCAAATCCAACCATTTATTGACCTCTCTCTTAACCATTTCATCCAAAATAGGGTATAGTGGTAGATCATGTGGGCAAGTAGGAGTGGCCATGAAATTCTTATTTAAACCCTTTAACTTCACACCTAGAATGACTAAGGTAAGCAAGTTTCGATTTTAACATTCAATCAATTAGCATGTCTTCAACATCAACCATATCATATCCTTCTTGTATCAAATCCACATCCTCCTTCCTAGAAAGATTATGATAAGCATTATTAAATTAAAATTTCTTAAAGACCTATAAATTAACTAACAGTGATATACCATTACTAACAACTAATCCATCACCCTCTTTCCTAGAAGAACTAAGATAAAAATGATTCAATTAAAATTTCTCAAATACCAGTGCATCTAGTTTTGAAGGTCTAATCATTTTAAGAAAAGTGTCGAAACAACCAAAGGCTCAATATTAGGACGTGGAGCAAATCGATAAGTAGAGACTATCGATATTTCATCATCATCATCATCATCACTTAAATCCATATCCTTTAATCCTCTACCTCACCAATGATAGAAGATTCTTTAATATGAGACATAGAGTGCTTTAGGTGAAAAATATCATCAACTAATATGCTAACTATCTCTACCTTCAAGAACTCATCAAAATCATCAAGGTATCTTAAAGCCTTGAAAACATTAAATTGAACCTCTTGATCTTAAACTCACATGTTCAATTCTCCTTTCTACACATGAATCAAAGCCCTAGTAGTGGCTAAAAAGGGTCTCCCTAGAATAATTAAGATCTCATGATCCACTTTCATATCTATAACCATAAAATCAACAAGCAAAATGAACTTATTTACCTTCACCAGGACATCTTGCATAATCCCTCGAGGATATTTCAATGATTTATAAGCTAGATGTAGAGTAACCGAGATGGGCTTTGCCTCTCCTATGCCTAATTTCTTGAAGATAAACCAAGGTATCAAGTTACTACTAGTGCCTAAGTTGTATAAAGCTCTATCGAAGGACATACTACCTATAGTGTAGAAAATGGTAAAACTACCATAATCTTTCAATTTTATAGATAGTCATTTGTAAATCAAATATGTGAACTCATTGGTAAGTGCAACTATGTCACAATCCTCTAATCTCCTTTCTCGAGAAATAATATCCTTCATGAGTTTAGCATAGGTGGACATCTATTTTAATGCATTTGTAATAGGGATGTTGATGTGCAACTTCTTATAAACACTTATAAAAATTTGGAGAATTGATTTTTCTCTTTCTATTTTTAAAAACTCTAAGGGAAAAAATGTAAAGCCTAGGTGGATCGACTCTGAGAGTAATAGGCCCAGATGAATAGGGTATTACACTCTGTGTAGGTGTATAAGATAACTGGATAGGAACTACACTTTCATCCACCTTATTGCCTTTGTCTCACTTTCTGAACTAGATCTCTCGCATGCTTATCCTTACACTCATCAACTACTATATCATGAGAACTTACCAAGATCAGGTCACTAACTACTTGTTTCCCTCTCCTAAAGGTAATAGCATGGCATTGCTCTTTCCCTACCCTCTTAGGGTTGACATTTGTGTTATTGGGTAGAGTTTTCTAGGGTCAGGTACTAAAGAGTGTAGTTAATTGATCTATTTGGGTCTCTAGGTTCTTAATTGAATTAGTCTAGTTTATGAACATGGTGTTTAGAGACTGTATCAAAGAAGTCTAGGCTCTGAACATAGAACATAAGAGATCTTCTACTGAGGGTTTCTTTTTAAAAGGTCGCATAGGTAGATATAGAAATGCTATTGTTGTGGATGCTGCTACTATTGATATAGAGCATGTTGTTGGAAACCTAAGGGGTTTTATGGTTTAATATATTGGGGTTGCTACCTGAATAGGCTGAACTAATACAAGATTACTATGTTGCTGATTCCAAACAATGACTGGGTTATTCCTTCAAAGTGGGTTGTATGTGAAAGTATAGGGTTATTACGTTACCTAGGGTTCTGTTCTAAATAATGGATACTCTCTGGGTGACTAGGACAAGACTATCTCAGGTGACCTACCCCACATCCTTCACAACCAGCTATGAAACTATGGGTGAACTTGGACTGACTAGGACTCTACTAAAAAGATATAACCTTAAGATTCAGAGACTCTAAAGATCTGGCCAGAGACTCTACCTTAGCACACAAAGTTGTAAACTCACTAAGTTCATACACCCTTGAAGCTTTTATAGGATGTTGTTTATCATTTGACCCTTAGCAGTTATTAGTGGCCATATCTTTGATTAAATCATAAGTACCATTGGAGGTTTTACTCATTAAGGCACCTCTTGTTAAGCATCTAGGATAGTCCTAGTATTCAATATTAATCCATTATAGAAAATTTAAATCTCTAGCCATTTAGGTAATCTATAATGTGGACACCTCCTTAGAAGCTCCTTGTATCTATCCCATGCCTAATACAAGGTCTCCAAGTCATACTAAGAAAATGTTACAATCTCATTTCTAAACCTAATTGTCTTGGTCGTAGAAAAGAACTTAGCCATTAACTTTTACACTAAATCATCCTAAATGGTAATGGAATCTGGTGGCATCGAGGCTGACCAACTCTTAACTCTATCTTTAAGGGAAAAAGGAAATAACCTAAGTTTAATGGCATCCTCACAAACACTATTATGTTTAAATGTATCACATATCTCTAAAAATCCGAAAAATAAACATTGTGTTCTCACTCGTATGACTACTAAATTGCACTTATTGCTATATCATCTGGATGATTGCATGTCTAATCTCAAAGTTATTGGTTTCTATGCATAACCTTCAATACTAGGTTGTAATGTATTAAGATCAAGCAAAACATAATCCCTAAGTGCTCTAGTGTCTTGCTTGGCTATGGTTGTTTGTGGGATTGAGTTGTTTCTCATTTCTAAATCTTCTAAGCATAGTCTTAAGCTTAAGATCTAGAGGGATCAACTTTTGTCTCCTAGTTGAATGTATACATAGACCACAAGATCTCTAGACCTAATGAACAACTTTAAGAAAGAAGGCCTAAGTATGTACAACTAAGAGAAATGATCAACAAAGGCAAGTAGGCTATGTACACCCAAAATCGAATCAATCCTAATACTAGCCTAGTATATGTACGCTAAAGGTGAACCAATCTATAGAAGAATATGGTGAAAAATGATATTAACTTAAGACTCTTAACTCCAAATCCCCAACAATGGCGCCAAAGAATTGATTAGACAATTCTGCCAAGGTACAGGCCATTCAAGTAACAATAGAGATTAAAAAAATCTGGATGTTAATCCTACAAGGATTAGCTGATGAAATTCTTACCCTAAGTACCGATTATCAACCACACCATAACTAAAGTTGGCTTAATCATGGGATGAACATAAAACTAGGCTAACTATGAAAACAAAATCAAACAAAACACCAAACATGAGTATAGTGAGTTGCAAACTTGCAATAAATAAGTAAAATAAAATACTCAATAAAAATAGTAGTTAAAATGGATTGAAAGGACATTAACATGAATTAGAATGCATATCTAATCTAAGAATTGAAAATAACAAGTGCTATGATCAACAATAACAGTAGCCGAAGGAGTGAACCGAAACAACTAATTTTAACCAAATGAAACTAACTATAATTAACTTTTAACTTTCATCTAAAAGATCTTCTAGAAGCTATTCAAGAATTGATCCATACAAACTGAAAATTGTAAAAATAGTAATGTTATTAAGATTAAAACATAATTACAATGAGTTTAAAGGCATAAAAATGTAAGGTTTGAGTGAAATATGCGAAACCAAATGTGAAGTGCAAAGCTGGAAAACCATATGATCAACAAGAAAACTAATTCTAAATTGCATCAAATTAAATGAACATAAGCTGTAATTTGCAAGAACAATAAATAATCTAAGAGAGTAACTTAATTAAGTTGCAAGTGATAAAAAGGAATTGCAAGATTTAACAAAAAACTTGAAAACCAAAAGTTAGACCTATAACTCTATAAAATGAATGACCTTGAACTAAGCTAAGATAAACTAAATCAACAAGTTTACAACATGAACCAACAAAGATGTTACATCAAACAAAGAAAACTCTAACTCATTTAATTACTTTTCCAACCAAATATAGAAACATTAAAAACAAAACAGTTGCAAAGAACAACATCCAAGCAGTAGGTAAAAATATGAATTTAAATGCAATCAAATGAGAATTAACAAGTAAACACATGATTGAAGAGTGTAAAGTGCAGGAGTTGAAAACCAAATGCCAAGAAGAGAAAAGTCCCTTGATATATTGTCACACATTCAAGGATTCAATTATGCCACTAGTTTTAACCGTAATTTTAAAGCTAGATCTAGAATTGTGTGGATGGAATTTGAATGAGATTTTCTTCAAATTTAAAGATTTATAAGTTAGGAATCCATGAAAAAAAAATTGGCTCAAAACAAGATATATTTGTGTGAGAATTGATCAAAACATAACAAAGAGGTCAAAATAAAAAATCACCAAACAAATTTGAAGAACACACCAAAACAAATATGGTAATTTGTGACAATTTTTCTAACTGACTCATTATATTTCATCACTTAAAGTATGTAAAAGGTAACGAATAATATATTTTGTCACACTTTTATATTATTTTGATATTTTATATGATGATACATAAAATCATCACATGATAACGTCACTAAAATCTTACCACCAAATTTTATAGCCAAATTCATTTGGTGAGAAATTTTTTGTGACTTTTCTTTTATTTTAGGTGATGTTATAATTTTATCATCAATTTAAAATTTTATCTGTGATGAATTTTTTCTAATAGATATTAGGTGATGTTGTTAATTTCGTCACAAATTGAATATTTTAGTTAACTATTAATGACATTGAAATTATGTCATGTCAATGTATGGTGTTATATGACGATAACATAAACGTCACAAACTTTTACCACCAAATTTTTTTGGTAGAAATTTTTTTGTGATGTTTTTTTAATTTAGGTGATATTATAATTTTGTCATTGATTTTAAATTTTATCTGTGACGAATTTTTTCTTATAGATTTTAGGTGAAATTATTAATTTTTATCATAAATTAAACACTTTATTTAACTATTAATGATATTGTAATTTCATCACATAAATTTATAGTGTTATATGACGATAACACAAATGTCACAAACTTTTACCACCAAATTTATTTGGTGAGAAATTTTTTTGTGACAATTTTTTTAATTTTCATTATAGGTGACGTTATAATTTTGTCACCAATTTAAAATTTTATTTGTGATGAATTGTTTTTTGTAAATTTTAGATGATGTTATTAATTTTTGTCACAAATTGAACATTTTAATTAAACTATTAATGGTATTGCAATTTGGTCACGTCAATGTATGATGTGATATGACGATAACATAAATGTAACAAACTTTTATCGCCAAATTTATTTAGTGAAAAAATTTTTTGTGACTTTTTTTATTTTAGGTGATGTTATAATTTTGTCATAAATTTAAAATTTTATCTATGACAAATTTTTTTTAATAGATTTTAGGTGACGTTATTAATTTTTGTCACAAATTAAATATTTTAGTTAACTATTAATGACATTGTAATTTTGTCACGTTAGTGTATAGTATTATATGATGATAATATAAATGTCAAACTTTTAAATGATGTTATAATCTTATTTATCTATCATTAATAAGTTCAAATTAATGTATAATTTATAAGTGACAATTTTACTTAGATTATATATCTATTTAAGAATATAATTTTTAATTTTTTATTAAGCACAATTTATTTAAGTATGTATTCATATATGAAAATTTTCTAATTAAAGAAAATGGATTAAATATTACATATAATAAAAAATTTAAAATGCGCGATTTATTTAGAATTTTAAAATAAAATTTAAAAATTTCTAATTTAAAATTTTGTTAAAAAAATTTTTTTAAAGTAAAAAATGAATCTTAAATAGAAAAAAATTTAACTACACTTGACCATGCTAGTAACTTTTAAGTAAAAAAAATGAATTTTAAATAGTTATTAATAGACATACAAAAAAATAATTTTAGTTGAAGTTTCCCTAAACTACACCCTAAGTAAAATGATAGTAAGTGATACAGACCCAGAATTATTTGCTTCTTAAAAACCTAAAACGGCCCAATGGCATTTTGACACTTTCCCATCCTATGGCCAAGTTCTTAAGAGTACCAAGATGATACTGAATGCAACTAGAAAATAACTCCACATTTTAATTTATGGAATGTTTCTTAAATCTTACTACCTATTCTTTAGAGGCTATAGCAAATTTCATCTATTATCTAACAACTTAAAAACTTACAATCTTGCTTCAATATTTAATAATTAATGGAGTACTACTATTAGTAACTGTTTTGGTGCTTTGGTTTAGTCTTGCCAGTTTAGTCTTTAAATTTTATCAATACTCAAATACTTAATTGAAATTTTTATAATTTTAACTTTTTATAATTAAAATTAAAATTTTAATAATTTATTAATAAATTACATACTATTAGCTAAAAATTACATTTTTCATAGATGACCATTAAATATTATTGATTTTAATATAATCTATTATTAAAATATATTAAAAAAGAAAAGAGAAAAATATTGGTTTGAGTTAAGCTAAATATGTATTCATATATGAAAATTTTCTAGCTAAAGTAAATGCATTAAATATTACATATACTAAGAATTTTAAAATACATATTTTATTTATAATTTTAAAAAGAAATTTAAAATTTTTGTTAAAAGAAATTTTTTAAAATAAAAAAATTTAAGTACATACTAGTAACTTTTATATCATATATAATTTTAATTTAAGTTTCCCATAAACTACACCATTTAGATTTTTTATTAGGTTTTTCACACTCCCTCCAAAACCCATGGTAACAATCTCTTAGGTTTTTTTTATGAAGCCATCTCACCTTCACAAAGTTTTCTCTGTTCTCCTCTCTAGTTAATTATTTTTAAACCGTATGTTTTAGGCTCAAACCAATGTAGCCACTCTCCTCAGCTATTCTCAAACCATTCCCCACTGCTCTTTGGTTAGATGAAGCAAATTTAGCCAACATTGATCAATTAGAAGCCCAGGTTTGTATTCGATCTTCATTCTTTAGAAAATATTTTTTTGTTCACATTAATCTTTAGTTTTAGATTTTGTTTTCAATGTAATGAATTTGTGCTACCTAATTTTTATTAGAAAATTGAAATGAAGGATAAAAGGTTTCTGAAGAACAATCTCAAATTAGGAAATCTTGAGTTTTAGGAAATCTTTTGTTATGGTTGTATGAAACAAGTTTCTTGGTTGAGATTAATGTTGTATGCATATTTTTTTATGTTGGATGGTGCTAATGTATGCCATTTTCTTACATTTTCCTTTTCTTTAATTAGATGCTAATGGATGGCTAATCTCTTCATTTTCTTTTTTTTTAAGTAATTATTGATATTATTTAGTCTGTATGTATGAAAGAGATATCATAAGCTTTTATTTAAAATTTAAACATTAAACTAGAAGCCAGTACATAAAAACTTAGGATATTCACACTTACAAGTTTGAAAGTAGATTTACAAATCCAATATGCAAAAAAACAAAAGTTTGAATCTATTAATCGATTTTAGATTTTAGGTATGTGCATGAAAAAGACTTGAAATATTGGACCACATTTAGACATTAAAGTGGGTTAAGTTTATCAAAAAGACTCCAGGAGGGAAAAAATAGGGTGTAATGCTTGATACTACTATGAAAGAGGTAATTTTGTTTTCAACATTCTATTGGATCAATAAAAAATGTAACAAGATTCATATTCCTTAAGAAAGCAATTGTACACTTGAGTCTAGCTAAAATAAGATTCTATAAAATTTGAAGCTTTGATTTATCTTTATTAAGCATTTATCTCTATATAGTCTTTAAACATGAACTCTTCTATATCTGTAACTCCAAAATCTAGCTGTTATCCTATGTTCATTTTTTGTTTTGATTGCTTCAGTTTTCTTATTGTGCTATATTGATTCTTGATCATTTGAAGCTTGATAAAGATGGTTCATGCTTGCTACTAGATTGAAACATGACCAATTAGGCATCATTGAACTTGAATCAATCATTTTATCCTTTCATTTTAATTTTAATTAAAGTCCATTGGCAATTCATTGCAAGCACTGTCCTATTTTAAACTCAAGTTTAACATTCAAGTTTTTACCATTTTTACTAGTTAAATTCATTTTTCTTTTAAGATTCATGCTACTTTAGTTCTTTGCTAATTGTCTAGTTCATTTTACCTTGAATTTATGCTATTTAGTTGTTTTTTCGATGATGCACTTTCAATTCTGTCCACACCAAATCTATTTTGCTTTACTCATCCATTGCACTTTATATCTTAATCACATATAGATATGCATTGTGAAATTGTTGTTTGTGGAATTTCTTTAAATCTTTTATTCCAGGTTCTAGTCTATGAAGCTCTACCATTTTTGTTGGCTCATTTAAAATTGTTATTATAGCTATTTTTAGTGTTAACTTCCCAAAGGTATGCTATCTTACCTTTGGCAATCACAAGTCAAATTCTGAATTTCTAACATCTGTTCTTCTAATAGAAAGAAATTGCACAAGTTACATGTGATTGTGAATGGCACATTAGAACATAGTCTAATGGAATGGACTATGTTACTTTTTTTTCTACCTACTCATGAGTCATGATTTAATTTGATTTTCCTAAGTCATCATGATGTTTAATAAGCTACCAAATTATATTTGGAAGTTATTTAAATTTACTTTTTGATTAGTAAAAATTGTTCGCCACTTATTACACAAGTAATTTTCGTGATGGCCAAAATAGGTTTGTTAAACTAATAGATTTTAATCTTATTTGTGCAACTAATGTGCAACTCCCTGTTGGGGTTACTTTTGTAATAGCCCATTCATTGGTAGAATTACAAAAAGCTATTATAGCTACTACAAATTATAATAGCAAAGTTGTTGAATGTTGATTGGCTGCTGTAAGTTATATTTCCTTATTTGTATGTGCTAGGATGTATGTGATGACAAAGAGAAAAATGAGGAGGGGAAAGTGAGAGAGGAAAAGAGAGAGAATTGAAATTGCAACTTTTAGGGTCTCCTACATTATTGGTGTTTCTACTCTATTTGTTTTAAGGATATTCACAATGTGCATTTTTTTATCTTTTCAAAATTTCATTTCATTCTTGGTATAAAGCTAGGAATAAAGCCATAAGAAGCAATATCGAAAGGCAAAACTCTTTTTGATGTTAAGGGGTTATGTGTTCAATTTGCCAGTGATCATGGTTCTAATGATCCTGTACTTGCTATCAAGGTTTTTATCATTTAATTTTTTGCCTCCACAAATTATTGTGTTTATTTTTTGTTTTATGTTATAAATTTCAGTTTCCAATATTTAAATTTTCATGAAATTACTTTATCTTTTATTATTTCAAACTATATTTTTACTTTTTGTTGCAAGAATTTTTGAAGAATGAGCCATATACCACTGAAGAAATTAATAAAATCACTGAGGAAAATCTTCCATCTTTGGATGTGCTAAAAGTAGCCAAGCACTTCTAAACACTTCAAGTTACACCAAGTGCTTCTTTTTAGGTTGAAGTTGAATAGAATTTATTTTTTCAAATTAATATCATAATTAAGTATGACTTTTTTTATATTTCTTGCAGTTATATTCCATTTTTTTATTTGTTAGATCAATAGGTTTAAATAGTAGTAAGATCTTTTAAGCATCTTGGAGAAATGTGCAATGAAAATTTCCTTTTTTACTATTAGAGCTTATGTATCCACATTTTCCTATGACTTTTGTGTATTATGGTGGGTCACTGTTTACATTACACTCCCTTTATCATTGGTTCCTTATTGGATCTAGTATCGGTGATCTTAAGATGGTGTTTTCATCCTTATGTGTAATTTTATTGGATTCTTGGTCTTTATAGTGTTTTCATTGTTCACTTAATCCTAATTTCCAGGTAGCTACTCACATTTACTCTGAAGCCAAGTGGGTTCATGCTTTCAAGGATACTATGGCATCAAGCTTAAGGTGACTTTTAATTTTTGATAATTAGCTATGGTTTTTCACAAGTTCTCATAAAATTTTCATGGGATACTACTACTTAGTGTTACCTTATGGTGATTTTTTACTGTTACAATGGATCTATATTCCTATGCCTAGAGATTTAACATCTATTGATTTTGTTAGGACCTACAACATTGGTTTTGATTGGTGTTCTTGTGCAACAGTTGAATTTATGATTGTTAAAAGGGCTAAAAATTTATTAGTCTTTCTTTTATGCTAATTAATGTCTAAATTGTTCTGGTTGAAAACGAAACTCCTTTTGTTTGTTTCATAAACATGACTATAATCACCTACATTAAGAGTTTATCTATTAAATAACAAAGATGGTTATGTGATTGATATTTGTGATAAATTATTTATTACAGCTTCAAGTGACACAAACTCACTACTAACACAATCACCCTCGACCCGAGATTTTGATTGAGAGCTTGAAGACAACATTTCAATGACTACCTATTTCATAAATCTAATACTCTGTTTTTTTAAACAATATTATGTCTATATGATTTTAGGATATACTTTAGAGAATGTATTACATTTAAAAACCAATTCAAACATTTGGGGGATTTGCAAGAACAATACATAGGATTATTCTACAAAAATGGCTGTGACAATTTTATTTTATATACAAGATTTAATAACATTAATTGTGTCATTAATACTATGATGATTTACCTTTCATCACTAATATATCAAATTTTATCATTTATTTCATGATGATTATAGCATTTAATAACATTTTTTTCATATATAGCTGATGAAATCTAATGTCACAAAAAAGCACAAGGTGACATTTGATTTTATTGTCACGTTTGCTGTTATTGTATAATCATTTGTGACATTAACTTTGTCACCAATACTGTGATTATTTACTTTTTGTCACTAATATATCAAATTTTATTATTTTTTTTGTGATAATTGTAGACTTTAATGATTTTTTTTTCATAAATAGTTGATGAAAACTAACATCACAAAAAAAAAAAAAAACATAAGGTGATGTTTGATTTTATTGTCACAGTAGATTCACAATAAGTGGCAATACTTTGGTATTATCACAATAGACCTTTAACGATGGTGCAAACATGATGAATGTTGTCACATTTAATTTTTTGTCATGGAATATATATGGTGATGAAAATCAAAGATTTAGTGATATTATTCTATACGCCACTAATGGCCAAATTTGCTATAGTGACACTTGAATTCAATTGAAATTGAACATAAAAGCTTAAAGATCTAAAACATTTATTGATGAAATCATAAAGTGCATTGAAAATTAAAACAAGAAAGTTAAATTTGCATAGAAAATCAAAGAAAATTTCCTTCCAAACAACCTTGTTTGGGAAAAAAAAAAGAAAATAAAATGTAGAGAAAGAAAATACAAAATTTTAAAACTAAAATTCTAAAAATCTATCTAAAAGTCCATTTTGGTTGGCCACTCCCCTTTGTTTATAAGCAAATTGGGGGTGTTTCAGCCCTAAAATGTCAGCAAAAATATCTAAGTAATTGCCAATCTTCGAGATCCTTCTTCCTCTCTTCCTTCGTGCTTTTACTTACTTGTTTGGTTCTTTTAGCTTCCCTTTCTTTCAGGCCTTATTCTCATGATTCTTTGAGCTCTAAGAAGTCAACATTTTGACCAATAGGGAGCCTTCAAATAGCTAATTCAGCAACTCCTATTTATCTTCATTGAATCTCTAAGAGTGGTACCAAAATGCATTTGATCACAGGGCTAAATATCAACGGCACAAGCTTGCATTATGCATTCTCCTTTTACCAAATACAACAATTTGTTCTTTCAGTTTGCTACCAAAATTCAAGCCATTAAATGAACAAATTTATGCATTATAATCCTAGAAAAGTTTTGGAAAATTACCAATTCAAAGATAGTTTCAAACTTCCTAATGCACTTATTACCTTTTAAAGCGGTATAAAGATACTAAAAAGGTAATAATGCATTAGCGAGCTAAAGCTATCATTTCCAAATGAGACATATAAGAAGTAAGACCTAAAATAAAGTTTCATGAAGTTCAATTTGAGGTTAAGAAATAATAGAAGAAAGCGTTAAGAAAACTCCCATGAAAGGCAAGATAGCACAATCATACTGATTGTGGCATTTTCTAGATTTTTGCACCAAAAATCTTACAAAATGAATCCAAAATATCCAAAATTCCTCATTTTCTATATTTTCACCTATACATTGAATATTTGTGCATTTAGGAGTATTTATGCCAAAATTCTTAAGGAACAAGCAAAATACAAGAGAAATTGCACTAAAAATGAGTAAAAAAATACTAAAATTTTAGTGTAATCAAGAATCTTATAATACAAATTTGCTTGAATTAAAATGATTTATTGATGGTATAACATTTCTTTAACATTTGTAAGGAGCTTGAATATATGTGCTTAAATGTATGTTTAAATGGTATTTATGTTTCATATTCTAAGCACATTTTATAAAAACATGATTTATATCATTCTTTTATCATTTTACTCTTAATTATCATGTAGTGAGTCTAAGACTTTTGTGCTAAAATGTTTAATTGGATAAATTGAAATATTGATGCTATTGTGCTTAAATACATGTATTTAGTCTTCATTATGCCTATTATGCTTAAATACATGTATTCATTATGCTTTTGACTATTGTTCTATCCCTTAGATTGACCTTTTTTTACTATGAAAAAAAGAGAGAAAAATATTTGATGGACAAATTTGCTTTCCTATATGTTATATAGATGTTAAACGAATATATAGATGGCATATTATGAATGTATGTGCTTAACAGAAATCTATGCTTTGGTTCATACATTTATGCCTAATAAATATACTTTCTTTGATACATATTATTACATTATGAGTGTTGGATTAGGACAAAGAATGCCTTAGTTGGGGGGGGGAGTTTTGCTAGGAAACATGCATTGCTTAAAGGTGAGTTATTTAAAATGGTTTTCAAAATTTTTAAATGTTTCAAGGGAATTTTTTCATCAAGCAAATTTACCTTTAAGTTTGGTTATATAAAAAAGGGGAGATTGTTAGCCTTGAATTAATCCTTATTTTGAAATGACAAAACATTAAGTTAAATAAGCTTGATCAAGATTTTGAAAAAAGATTTATTTAGTATATGTTCTTAAGTTTTATTATTTTTGGTACTAAATAAATAATATGTTAGCTTTATAGGTGAGATGCTGATCCAAGAGGGGTGGTGAATTGGATTTCTTCAAATTCTTCCCAAACAAAATATTTCAATATAATTGAATGGAAATTAAAACAATAAGCACTTTTTATGAAAATATAATGCTAACAATAACAATTAATGAACCTAAAATCAAATATAAGTAATAATAAATTGTAAGGAGATAGCGATAGAGAAATCAAACTTCACAAGGCACCTATATCCTCTCTCGTAGTTGTCTACACCAAGGTTTCAATCCACTAATCGAAGAAAATTTCTTACAAGATACAAACCTATCTTGTACTAAATCTCTATCTTTTCTCAAGGCTTAGATAGCAACCTCTACCCTTATAATACCAAGAGGATATACCTCACCTCTTGTTCTCTTCCACCCTTGTGTATCAAAGGTAATTTTGCAAACAATGAACAACCTCTCTAAGGCTAAGTGTTTGTTAAGTTTAAATACAAGAAAATGATGAATGAACAACAAATATAATTTGGATACAATAAATACAAAGATATGGACTTTGAAGCTCTAAAAACTCTTGATTCTTTAAGAGAATGAAAATATGGCTTATTGGCTCTTACTCTCTTGATTCATCAATCTTCTTGGTGTGTTGGAGTGCCCAATTTATAGAGAAATTGAAGAAGTAGCCGTTGGGAAAGCTTGGGAAGTGAAAGTAGCCACTGAATGCATGAAAAAAATAGTTGTTGGTGTGATTTTCCTAGACCCAATGAAGGGATTGATTGGTTCAAGTTTTATGCCATTTCATGCTTCAAAAACACGACCCGATCGATCCCTTCCATGAGGGGATCGATCCTGTCAATGGCTGGGTGGTTGTCTCATGTTTTGCACTCTACTCACTAATTTGATCATATCTTGAGTTATATAAATCTAATCACAAACCATTTGAATATTTAGAAACTAGACTTAAAGGGCTTTCTATCCATATAAAATTCATCACCTAATTCATTGAGTACGAATTATAGTGAATTTTCAAATTTACCCATTGTGCAGTTTTTTTGACAACTGTAGCGTATCTAGTAAAAATTCAAAATCGTTTCTTAGAAAATTTGGATTTTGATTTTGTTTGATCCATTAGAAAGTAGACTCAAAGAGCTTTCCAATCATATAAAATTCAAATATTAAAACTTTGTGAATTAATACAAAAAAATAAAATAAGTTCAATGTTGGAAAACTTTGTTATTGTAAAACAACTTTCTTAAGTTAATCTTTTTCTCAAAACCAATATTATCAAAATTGTATTAAGTCCAAAATAAATAAATTCACTTTAGAAACAACAATTGGACTTTCATTTAAGCTTAAATAAATAATCTTTAAAGATAGATTTGGTTTGAGAAATATGAAACCAAGAAAGGTTTATTTAAACTTTGAAAATCATATTATTTATTTAGTAGTAAAATATAAAACTTAAGAACATGTACTAAATAAATCTTTTTCAAAATTTTGATCAAGTTTATTTATCTTTAATGTTTTGTCATTTCAAAATAAGGATAAATTCAAGGCTAACAATCTCCCCTTTTTTGATATGACAAAACTTAAAGATAAATTTGCTTGATGAAAAACTTCCTTTGAAACATTTAAGATTTTGAAAGACATTTTGGAAAACTCCCCCTTAATTTATGCATCCTAATCCAACACAACTCACCAAACATATGTTAGAGCATATATATTGGATAAGCACAATCAAACATATGCATGTCAAGCACAAGCAAATTTGTCCATATGATATTTCTCCCCCTTTTTGTCATAACAAAAAGGCATGAGCATATTAATGAGCAAATAAACACGAAGAGGGATCATTAACAAATATATTCATGAAACATTTCTCCTCTTTTTTATTTATGCTCTTTATACCAAATATTTAAGCTCCTATATCAATTGCTATAAGCATACAAGAAGAAATATCTCTAAACTCTCTCCCCCTTTTTGTCATTTCAAAAGAAAAAGAGATCAATTTAAGGCATAGGACAAAATGCTTGATACCAATAATATCAAGAGTATTTTGAATACATGTAATCAAGTATAATATGCATAATGAAGTTCACATACATGTATTCAAGCACAAAAGTATAAGTGTATCCAAAATTTAGCATTTTAGCACAAGTCATCAAATGCACTAAATGAAATTTATGAGCAAAGGATAATGAATGATATGCAATCTACTCATAAATCATGTTAGGATAAGATGTGCTTAGAACCTAAAAACATCAATAGCAATTAACCATAAATTCAAGCACATGTAAACAAGCTCATACCAATTTTAAGGATTAAAGATATGTTATTACAAAGCATACCAATTGTTATCACAAAATAAATCAAACAAAATTGTATTCTAAAATTTCTCCTCATTTTCAAAATAAGGATTAATTAATATAAGGCACACACAATTTTGTATGAAAGGTACAAGCTATATCAAGGATAGGCACATAAATAAGCATCTATGAAAGTCTAAAAAAAAATCTTTAGCAATTTTGATATCAATTGTTACCAATTTATTCAACAACTTTCATAGAGGACACATATTTCAAGTATATGAGAGATTCATTCAATACATGCATAAATGATAATAGTAATCTTTCATAAGCTATCCTATCCAAATAAGAACCTAAAAGCTCATATGGATTTAAGAAAGAATGAATACTAATGAGCAATAAGGTTCAATTATTATCATATCATAACAAAGATTATATAAGCATGATTTTTCAAACATGATAAGCATATATGCTATAGTAGAGAAATAATGAAAGCATAATTATTCAATTATAATCCATTTATTTCAATGAAAAGCAAAGTACTTAACTCAAACATATGCAAGTATTCAATCATTTATTTCAATCAAAATCATGCAAGCATATGCAAAATACATAAGCATATACCTAATTGAAAAAATATGCAAGCATTTAGGCATAATTTGGTACTTGTCATCTAAAAGATCTCAATCAATGTTCATGTATATAAATTTCAAAATTGCAAGTTCATAGTTCATAGTCCATGAGTCAAGGCAATTGAAAGATCAAGAAATCAATGTATTCAACTCATATTCATGTTCAAAGATTCAAACAAATATTTATGCAATAAAAACTATTAATCAAAGCAATCAAAGAACTAGGCATGAATATTAATTGAAGTGAATTAATCAATCCAAGCTTCTAACAAAGTTAAGACAAATTCTATCAAGTAGCTTGGTGATTAATTTGTGCAATGTGTTCATATGTTCTAGCACAATATCTCATTTTTGCACACAATCAAAGCAAGCATGTATAGACACATAGTATAGAGTCAATATAATTACCTCCATCCTTGTCAAGTTTTGTTGTTGTGCTCATTTGGCTTTTAATTCTCCAATCCACTTCTTTTGAGCAAAACCAGGCTTGATTGATGCGGATGACTTGCTTTGCTTGCTATACTTGAAATTCCAAAAATATAGGCTCATTTATGCTCATTTTAAGTTCTCCTAGCATAGACTTAGAAAATATTCTTGACAAAGGATTTTCATTAGAAGAATCATGAAAATCAATTAATAAAAATTATACCAATTGTTAGAAAACAATTCCATATTCTAAGTCATTGTAGGCAAAAAAAAAAAATTATTCACTAAGCACAAGTTGCCAATTGCAAGGGAGATATATACTTAAGCTAGAGGCCATATATCAAGTTAAGCATCAAATATCACAATATTGCCACTAAAACTAAAGTTCTCATGTAATGTGCAAAACATGAATCCTTGCTAGATCATTTAGAAATGTTGAACATAAAGAAGACATATTCAATATTCATGTATATTCAATACATTACCAAAGAATATGTCAAAATAAATTTTAGGCCATATAAAAACTAAAAACTCAAAGAAGACATATTTATCATCAAAAACATATTCAAGAAAATTTTAGCATAAAAGCATAAATATGTCTACACAAATTATAGGCCATAATCAACAATGACTTAAGCTAAAAATAAGCATCATAAGAAATTCATTTACTTAAGTCATGTTGCAACCAAGTCAAGTCAAGAAAAATCACATTTATCATATATGCACACACTTGACAAGAGCAATAGATGAACCAATAACACATATCATTTACAAGCAAGTAGTTCATCATCTTCAAAATCACAAATCAAGAGATATATCAATTGAGCACAAAGATCCAAAATATGTCACAAAATTAATAAAACATTTAAGCACAAAAATAAGCATATTTCACAAAATTAATGAATCAATTGAGCACAAGAGCAAGTATATTTAAAAATATTTTAAAAATCAAGAGATAAAAAAACTTTTAAGTATTTTCAAATTATAAGCATTAAGTTCAAGTTGAATTAATGACCATATGAGCACATATCTTGATCGAAAACATAGATGAACAATGAATCAATACATATTACTTAAGCACATAAAGTTCACCAATTCATCCACACAAGAGAAGAAATAAATCTTGAATTAATAAGGATAAAGAATTAAAGCATATTTCAAGACTATTTCATAAGTAATCAAAAGATGAGCAATCAAACATCAATATTTACAATTTAAGCACAAGATGATCATCAATTTAGAAATAAAAAAAACAAATCAAGAGTTAAAACAATTTAAAATATAACAATCAAGTTTTTAAAAGAAAAAAAAATTTCACACCATCCAAGCATTAAGAACAAATTGAGTAATTTTAATCAACATGATCATATAGGCATATTCAACAATCACAAATTAATATGTATAAAATCACAAAATTATTTCCATCATGCCAAAATCATTTACGCAAATATATTTATGGTAAATACCATAAATATATTTAAAGCATTAAGAACAAATTGAGTAATTTTAATCAACATGATCATATAGGCATATTCAACAATCACAAATTAATATGTATAAAATCACAAAATTATTTCCATCATGCCAAAATCATTTACGCAAATATATTTATGGTAAATACCATAAGATAAATCATTCAAAGCTAATATTTTCAAGATTTTTATTTTTGATATTTTAAAGCTCATTTTTGCTTGAAAAAAGATCTTAATAAATCTCATAACTAGTCAAGCTCATTTTTAACCAACTTGAACCATTCCAACAAGTTTCAAATGACAAAACAAAGTTGTTCAAATGGTCATTTGGCATTAGAAACAAGGAAAGCAAAAAATCAACTCTTAATCCCCATATTTCCTTGAAAAAGGCTATTAGTGTTCAAAAAAAAAAAATGCATACTTAACTCAAGCTCACATTTTCTCAAGATTATGCAACATATGTCTTGTAATCAATGTCAACCAAATTTTGCATAATCAATCAAGCATTCAAATTTCATCAAGAATAGGTAACCAAATTCAAATTCTCTTCAAATAAAAGTTTAAAGGTTACCCATCTCCATTGTGTGTCTAGAGTATTCAATCTTCAATCTTACATTGTTAGCTCCTTGCTCTAGCACACCTACAAAAGACAATCTCATTTGATTTTTGGTGCCCAAATTACTTTGGGTCCTTGAGAGTTAGTGACCAAGTCTCTTGTTCCTTTAGGAACCCATACTTGCCTAATTCTAAATGAGACTTTTCTTCTAATAGGACAAGTATGTGTAGTATGACCATGAAAATTACAAAAATTGCATTTAATCATTTTAGCACTTAATGAACTCTTTAAAAGCTTTTGTTTTTAATTCATTAATTCATCAAATTTCTTTTTCAAATCAAAAGTTTCCTTTTCTAAAAATTCATTTCTACTTTCAGAGGTTTTTAAATCTATTTTCAACTTTTCATTTTCTTTTTCTAAAATTTTTTTTGCATTCATGAAAAGATCATTTTCAACTTTCAATTTTGAAATCATTTTCTTATGTTTCAAATGCATATTTTCAAACTCAATTATTAAATCATTGTAAGCATCTTGTAACTCATCAAAAGTATAAGAGTTTGAACCACAAGAGTTAAAGGTTACCTTTGGTTCCTCAATAGCCATGAGACATGATGGATATTGGTTGGAAATTTATCTTTCATGTAGCTCATCCAACTTTCTCCATATCTCATTTGAGGTTGAGCATTTTGAGACCAAGTTGAAGTTGTAATTATTTAAAGCTCCATAAAAAATACACTTGGCCTTTGCATCATCTATTATTTGCTTCATATATTTTGCATCTTTGGAAGGAGTATTAAGCCCTTTTTCCATCACATTCCATGCTCCAAAATCTTGAGCCATAATGAACATCTTCATCCTCTTTCTCCATTTGCAAAATTCAAATTTATGAAACATAAGAGCTTTGAAGACTTCCTCACCATCTTGAAACCTAAGTTGAGCCATAAGGTCTTTACTCAAGGTGGTTAAACCTACAAAAAAGAGACCAAAGCTCTGATACCAATTGTTAGCTTTATAGGTGAAATGGTGATCCAAGAGGAGGGTGAATTGGATTTCTCCAAATTCTTCCCAAACAAATGATTTCAATATAATTGAATGGAAACTAAAACAATAAGCACTTTTGATGAAAATATAATGCTAACAATAACAATTAATGAACCTAAAATCAAATATAAGCAATAATAAATTGTAAGGAGATAGGGATAGAGAAATCAAACACAATGATTTATAAAGGTTCAATCTTTCTTTATAAGGCACCTACGTCCTCTCTCTTGGTTGTCCACACCAAGGCTTCAATCCACTAATTGAAGAAAAATTCTTACAAGATACAAACATATCTTGTACTAAATCTCTATCTTTTTCTCAAGGCTTAGATAGTAACCTCTACCCTTATAATATCAAGAGGATATACCTCACCTCTTGGTCTTTTTCACCCTTGTGTATCAATGGTAATTTTGCAAACAATAGAACAACCTCTTTGAGGCTAAGTGTTTGCTAAGTTTAAGTATAAGAAAATGATGAATAAACAACAAATATAATTTGGATACAATAAATACAAAGATATGGACTTTGAAGCTCTAAAAACTATTGATTCTTTAAGAGAATGGAAATATGACTTACTGGCTCTTGCTCTCTTGATTCATCAATCTTCTTGGTGTGTTGGAGTGCCCAATTTATAGAGAAATTGAAGAAGTAGTCATTGGGGAAGCTTGGGAAGTAAAAGTAGCTGTTGAATGTATGAAAAAAATAGCCGTTGGTGTGATTTCGCCTAGACCCAATCGATCCCTTCAAGAAGTGATCGATTGGTTCAAGTTTTATGCCATTTCATGCTTAAAAAACATGACCTGATCGTTCCCTTCTATGAGGGGATCGATCCTGTCAATGGCTAGGTGGTTATCTTATGTTTTGCCCTCTACTCACTAATTTGATCATATCTTGAGTTATATACGTCTAATCACAAACCTTTTGAAGATTTAGAAACTAGACTTAAATAGCTTTCTATCCATATAAAGTTCATCACCTAATTCATTCAGTACAAATTATAGTGAATTTTCAAAGTTACCCATTGTGCAGTTTTTCTGACAACTGTAGAGTGTTTAGTAAAAATTCAAAATCTTTTCTTAGAAAATTTGGATTTTGATTTTGTTTAATCCATTAAAAAGTAGACTCAAGGAGCTTTCCAACCATATAAAATTCAAATATTAAAACTTTGTGAATTAATACAAAAAAATAAAATAAGTTCAATGTTGGAAAACTTTGTTCTTGTAAAACAACTTTCTTAAGTTAATCTTTTTCTCAAAACCAATATTATCAAAATTGTATTAAGTCCAAAATAAATAAATTCACTTTAAAAACAACAATTGCACTTTCATTTAAGCTCAAATAAATAATCTTTAAAGATAGATTTGGTTTGAGAAATATGAAACCAAGAAAGGTTTATTTAAACTTTGAAAATCATATTATTTATTTAGTAGCAAAATATAAAACTTAAGAACATGTACTAAATAAATCTTTTTTAAAATTTTGATCAAGTTTATTTATCTTTAATGTTTTGTCATTTCAAAATAAGGATAATTTCAAGGTAACATAATATACTTTTCAAAGTGATATTTTATTTGAAAAACATCTTGAAAAATGTTTTATCTTAATGTTTATATCAAAATACTAATTTCCAAGATTGATAATTATTTGTAAAATGTTTTTGAAAGTTTAAACAAAATTTTCTTTATGTTTTTGTATTTCTCAAACCAAAACTAGCTTTAAAGATTATTTATTTGAGTTTAAATGAAAGTCTAATTGTTGTTTTTGAAGTGAACTTATTCATTTTGGATTTAATACAATTTTGATAATATTGGTTTTGACAAATGGATTAACTTGAGAAAATCCTTTGTAAGAACAAGGTTTCCAACATTGATTTTGTTTTATTTTTCTATATTAATTTATAAAATTTTAATATCTGAGTTATCCATGGTTGAAATCTTTTTTAGTCTACTTTCTAATGGAATAAACAAAATCTAAATCTAAATTTTCTAAAAAAATATGTTGAATTTTTACTAGCAACTACACAAGTTGTTTAACAACTACACAAGGGGTAGTTTCAAAAATTCACTATAATTTTTATACATTGAATGAGATGTTTAATTTTATATGTATAGAAATTTCCTTAAGTCTAATTTCTAAATCTTTAAACAATTCTTAATTTAGATTTGTATAACTCAAAATATTATCAAATTAGTAAGTAAAGTGCAAAATAAGATTTATGTTAAAACATCTGATTGCACTATTCATCTAGAATCTCCTCAAATTGAGAATCAACATGAATCAATTGATTCTATAGCCTACAACTATCAAAATTTGAAAGAAATTCATATACCGATCGATCCTTGAATGGATTGGATCGATCCTTCAATGGACCGAATCGATCCTCTCACCCTTGATAGCCTTCAATGGCTAATTTTACAAGGAAATAATCTTTTCTCCTCCCATTCTTCTCTAATGTCTCTAAGCTCATTTCATCTATAAAATGGGCATTCAAACACATTTTTAAAGTAAGAGAACAAGTACCAAAAAGCATTATTTTCATTTCTCAAGAATTTAAAAGCATTCAAATGATTAGAGCTTTAATTCTTCCTATTCTTGCGTCCAAATTTATATATGTTCTTCATTTGTCATTCTTTGTACTTAAACCTAGCAAACACCATCCTATTAAAGGTTTCATTTGGTTTGTAAAATCTTTTATTATTCAAAAGGATTAGTGAACAAGAGGTGGGGTATCATTTTTGAGAGTTTTGTAAAGAGGATTAGGTAGAATTCTACAAAAGGGTAGGGGTTGCTATCTTGACCTTAAAAGATAAGGATTGTAATTTGTAAGAGAAATTTTCACTAGTGGATTATGCTTGGCTAGGATAGCTAAAGGAGAGGATGTAAGTGACTTTGTAAAAGGACTGAACCTCTATAAATTCTTATGTTTGATTTCTTTATCCTTACTCTTTTTATTTTTATTGTTGTTTATTTGTGCTTAATTTCATATATTTCATATATTTTCAATTTCCTGTTTTACATTTATTTGAAAATTTACTTTTTGGAAAGAATTTGGAAGTAATCTGGTTTAACCCTTCTTGGCTTGCTATCTACACTTGAGTTAACAATTAGTATGCTCGACAAAAAGATCGGCTCAATCAAATTGCCTTAAAAAAGGCATAGCTTATCTTGGTTCAACCAAATTACCTTCAAAATAGCTCTTCTCAATGAAATCACCTTCATAAAGTCTTAGCTCGATCAAAATGTCTTTATAAAGGTTTAGCTCAGCAAATTGCCTTCATAAGCTTAATTAAGCCAAATTTCTTTCATAAAGGATCATTTTAGAAAAATGTCTTCATAATGGCTCAGTTTATAAAGGTCAAGCTCTATAAAAGAGTTCATCTTGATAAAATTGTCTTCATAAATGCTCACCTCAGTAATATTTCATCATAAAGGATCACCTCGACCAAGTTTCCTTCATAAAGGATCAATATAGCCAAATTTTCTTTAGAAAGATCAACTCAGTGAAATTGCTTTCATAAAGGTTAAGCTCAGCTAAATTTCTTTCATAATAGACCAGATTAACAAATTGCCTTTATTAGGGCCCAACTTGGCAAAATAGTTTAGCTCCACAAATTACCTTCATAATAGCCCAAACTCGGTGAAAATGCTTAGCTCAACAAATTACCTTTATAATGGTCCAACTTGACAAAAGAGCTTAACTTAACAAATTGCCTTTACAAAAGGCCTAACTTAACAAAAGAAGTCAGCTCAACAAATTGTCTTCCTAATGGTCCAACTCAGTAAAAGAGTTCATCTCAATGAAATTGGCTTCACAAAAGTTTGGCTTGGCAAAATTGCCATCATAAAGGATCAGCTCGGCCAAATTATTTTCATAAAGGCTTAACTCAATTAAATGTTTTTCATAAAGGATTAGCTTGGTCGAAATGCCCTCTTAAAGGATCAACTCAACCAAATTTCCTTCATAGAGGATCAACTCGACAAAAATGCCTTATAAAGGCTTAGCTCGACCAAATTTCTTTCATAAAGAATCAGCTCGACCAAAATTCCTTCATAAAGGACCACCTCAGTATAGATTCACCTTAACATACATCATCTTGACATAGATTCACAATGGTGTAAATCACCTTGGTATAAATTCACCTCGACATAAATCACCTGAACACAGATTCACCATGATATAAATTATTTTGATACAAATTCACCTTGGTGTAAATAATCTCAATATAAATTCACCTTGATATGGAATCATTTCTATGAAAATCACCTCGGTACATATTTACCTTGGTATAAATCACCATAGAATAGATTAACTTTGACATTAATCAACCTTCACAAGCTTCACCTTGGATAAGGTAAAAAATGACTAACCTCAAAGAAATGCTTATAAGATCAAGACAAATAGCCTAATACATGGCCAAACAATTTTAAAGATCAAGCTTGGATATAAGATGATAACCATCATTATCGTTGACCAAACAAGTTGGCCAAATAAAATTATCTAAAACACTTTGAGCTTGACTTTGACATTTTAACAAACTCAGTTTGGTTCATCAGATCATTTAATGGTAGGATAGAATGATGAGAGTATTTTATAGTTTAAAGGGAAAAACCATTTTTTAATTGTAGAGAGTGACTCAATGGAATAGTAAGGGTATTTAATTCATTTGTGCAAAGTTGACGTGGTGAGCTGAACTGATGTGGAAAACTTATTTGATTTCTTAGAGCTCACTTTATTAATGCTAGCATGGTAGGCCACTATCTCTAAATTTACTTTCTTATCTCTTCTTCTCTTCCTTTACTTCACTAATTTGAGTGTCAAAGCACAAATACCAAAGATAACTTTGATCTTTACTTCTAACCAACCTTGTACTTATCATTTTAGCTTTTTATCTTTTGATTTGAATTTGGTGTAACATTTACCCCAATGGAAAAGATTGAGAAAGAGTTTTGGTAAATGGTATAATAAGAGGAAAAATCTCATTTAAATTTTTGTCATAAAGACTTCATACAAATAGATTGTTTTAATAACGCAAAAAAGCTTTTTGAGAGTTCGATTTGTGAGAGTGAATGCATCATTTTTTTTAAGCAAGTATTCTTAAGGTTGTATGAGAAACAATATTTGAGGATTAGTTTTAGTTTAGTTAATCAATCGATATGGTAGATTAGAGTAAGAATGAGTGCTGAAGAGGATTTGGATGAATTATGGCAAAACCTTCAGCTAATGAAAGAGGAAAAGCTTCGGCTAACGAAAGAGAAGAAAAAAGGGAGTAGAAACACCAATAGCTGATACAAAGAATGATGGTAGAGTGACTGTGGCATGGTTGGTAGGGAAGGTGTTGACTCAATGTCCTTTTAACAAAAAAGCTTTGAAAACAACATTGAAACTGATATGGTGGATTATGAGGGATGTTGTTATTATGGATCTAGAAGAAAATGTTTTTCTATTCAAATTCTCATATGGGGTGGATAAGAGAAGGATAATGGAACGAGCCCTATGGAGCTTTGATAACCAATTAATCTTATTTTGTAATTACAATGGTGATTGGAGACCAAAAGAATATATCTTCTCAAAAGCCTTATTTTGGATTAGAATTTATGGATTACCCTTAGAGATAAAGAATCAAGCACTGGCATAAAGCATTGAAAGTAAAATAAGGTCTCTCATAACAACAGATGCAAGTTTGGAAAATAAAGGATGGGCTAAATTCTTCCTGGTGAGAGTGGAGATAGAGATAACCAAACCTCTAAGGAGGACAATACTCATTAATATAGGGCTAGAATTAAAACAAGTTTGGAATAGATTGAGCTATGAGAGACTCTCAAATTTCTGTTACATATGTAGAAGGTTAGGTTATGTTGAAGAAAAATATGATAAAGATGAAGACGGAGAGGCAAACGCATTGGAATACTCAATGAACCATATTAGTGGGAGAGAGGGATAGCAAGGAATACCCAATGAAAGTTCAGGGGAAAATGGTATCTTGCAAAGGTGCGACAAGAAAGTTATATTTGGAAAAAAGAGAGGAACATAATTTAATGCAAGAATCTTGGGATAAGGGTGGTAACAATTATGAATAAATAGGCCAATTACATGCAATGCAATGTTATCCTTGGGCTTCAAATTCAAGTATGCTCACACAAGGAAAGGCATATAAAGAAGGGCTATACGTGACTAGGTTTGTACCTACCAATGATAGATCTAGGCCCATAAGGGGATAGATAGGTACATGTAAGGGAGACACAATAATTTGGGCCATGATGGGCTAGATGGGAAAATAAAGGCACATGTAGAGGTCAGGTCAAAAACCAAGTACCAAAGATGGACTAAAAAGACATTGGAAAAAGCTAAAAGAAGATAGTTACGGGTGAGGCTATGAATGATGGAAGATTACATGAGAATGAACTAATAGTAATCTTGGATCAAAACTCCAAACCAAGGTTTAAAAAATAGTAGTGCCAAAAATGGAAGAAATTGGCAAGTGAATTTATGGACTACAAGACTGCTATATCATTAGAACTGGGGAAAAAGAAAGAAATGAATAAGGGCACAATAGATATGGATATAGAGTTGTATGCTAAACAGGGCAAGAAGAATGAGGAAAAAAAATAAGGATGGCTAACACACTGAAATGGTGGTGACTGGCTACTAGTCTCGTTGAGACAAATGAAGTGTTTGGCTTGGAACTACCATGGGCTTAAGAACCCATAAGTAGTTTGAGCTCTTTAGAAAATCCTAAAGAGAGAAGATTTTAAAGTGGTTTACTTGAATTCGTGAACCATATCTTCACCTAATAATATTAAAGGAGTGATAATCTTTTCCTAAGTAAAGAACAATGAAACAGCCAATTTCAAACAAAAAAAAATTAGGATTCTTGGAAGATCAGGCAAACACAACATTTTTTAAAAAATTTGGATATGGTAATTTGATGTGTCTAGGTTATACCAAGATCGAAGCTACCCAAATCCTATTAAATAATCACAAGCATACTAGTCTTTTAGTTCTTTACCCCAAAATTGTCCTTGTCCTTATCCAATTTCTTAGGGCACATTAACCAAAAAAGAAAGACCTCATTGCCCTTTAGATAGCTTGAGCTATGATCAACTCAGTCATTATTATGAAGCAACACAAACTCTTTGACACCCTAAGCAAGTTCATTCCACATGACATTTGTTTTTCTCACATTAACCTTCATTTGGGGTGGTTTTTTAATAAAACATCTTTCTTGAATTGTGGTGGGAGGCATGCAAAGAACAAAGAAGAACAAGAAAATGAAGATAAAAAAAAATGAAATGGAAAAAAAAGAAAAGAAAAGGAAATAAATATTTAATTGTGACATCATTCACTTCAGGCATTTGAATGAATCCAAAGAAAAAAAATAAAAAGATTTCAACAAAAAGACCACAAAAAGAAAACTCGTAAGTTCAAAGAGAGTTAAAGTCCAAAAAAATGTCAAATAAAGAAATTTTGAAAAAATTAAAAAAAGAAAAAACTTTTCTTCAAATCTTTTCTTCCAAAAAAATTGCTCTTTAAAATTGATTAATTGTGCTTGAGATAATAAATGGCCATATTTCATTACCCCTTAACAAATATAAGAAATTTATCCCTTCTTACCCTTTTGAGCTTGATAAAATTTTTACTAAAGGGCAAAAAAGATGCATTTAAAGGGTTTAAGAATGGTAAAGTCTAAAGCAGGGACCTATATGCTAAAGGCAAAAAACCAATAAAAGATTCCCAAAAATTTTAAATCCACTCAAAATAAAGAAAAGAAAAAAAAGTAAATAAGTAAGAAAAGTGAAAGAAATTAAAGAAAGAACAAAAGGAAAAAAAAAACGAGGGGAAGAAGAATAAGTAAATGAATGAGTGGAAGGCATGGGAAAATGAAAGGACAAATACCCCAAAATGAATCCCTTAAATGAAAAAAATGATCATTGGTTTAATTACCCTTAAACACTTGTTTTGGTCTCTTTCTTTGAAAACCCTGAACCTTGGCCTACATTATGTCCCAAGAAAAGTCCTTATTGGATTAAGCACGAATGCTTAAAATTGAAGAACCACTCTTTGAGGAAAGGTCATAAAACCTATGAACCTTTTTTATTTTCCTTTATTCCTTTATTATCCATTTGGACCATTATCTCATTTTGGATCAGTTTGAATTCTTGAGTGCATGGTGTAATAATAAAAACAATTCAAATAAAAAAATGAAAAGAAAGAGAGATATGGCTCTATGGTGAAAACTTTACAAAAAGGTAGTCTAGAGCAAACTTTAAGGGCCTTGAAGCTACTTCTAATACTAAGTGAAGTTGATGCTAACCAAAGGTAACCTAGACCTTTTAAAAGATACAAAAGCTTAAGATGCATAAGAAAGGATTGATTTTGAAAATTTAAGCCTAATCCCTAAATAACCTTTCAAAATTTTGAGCCCATCATAGCTAACTTTTACATCTATCAAAATGTCATATATGGATAATAAAGAAAGTGTCAAGCATGTTTGGTTTTTAAGGGATTCATGCTTTTTAAGAAAAATTTATATTTCATTTTTGAACTTGCATGGAAAAAATTACACCTCTTTTATTCCCTTAAAGTGGTAAAACCTTTTTTGAATGAATTAAAACCTTCACATGCTAAACCATCCCATTTGTTGAAAAGAAAATTGTCACCTTTTTCATTTCTACTAGGGAATGCCAATTTTTAAGAGATTCCCGAAGTCATATTTGTTAAGATATTTCATTTTCTTTAATTAAGGAATTTAATTATGTGGGCCAAATTTTGTTGATCATTTTGAAAATTTTAAAATTCATTTTTGTAAAATAAGGAAATCATGTTATCAGTTTGGAGTCAAGGAAGAGAAACATTTTTCACCAAAGAATTATGGTGTTGAAAAAGAAAGAGAAAAGAAAAAGAAAAATGCTTTTAGGAATGGTTTGTCTTATTGTTTTCACAATCAAGTCCAAAACATGTGTTGGATATTGCATGTTGCATGTTTGGTGTTGAAACTAAAAATAAAAGAAAACATGTTCAAAATGAAAGAAAAATCAAGAGAACTTGTCTGAAAGCAAAGAAGGTAGAAACTAGTAGAGAAACAAGATGCAATAGATGAAGGAACAAGAAAATGGTAAGTTAAGATCATTCTAGGAAGAAATTGAAGATTTAATTGAATGGGAAACAAGAGATAAGCAGAATTGAAAAAAAAATTCTTGTGAAAAAAGGTATTTTTGGTGTTTATATTTATGTTAGGGCACATACATCACAAAGTTCTTGCATTTGCATAGGCATTGACATTAATAAAGTTTTGTGGTTGTAGGGAGTACTTGAAAAAATTTTATTTTTGCAAATTTGCATTTATATCTTTAAGGTATCCATATCATGAATATCGACATTTGCATCATGGAAAAGAAATTTGCAAATAAGAAAAATTGCCATGCATCTTTTTAGGTACATTTGTGTCATAAGCAAAATTCATATCATCGTAGGGTCATCTACAAGAAAGAAACATAAACATCTACATAATAAAAAAGTCACTTGTAATTGCATTGAGCATTGGCATAATGAAAACGTTCTGTCATAACATGCATTCACATTATTTGTTGGAAATAAACATTTGTGTCATAATTACATTTCTTAACATTGTAACTATTAAAAAAGATGAAAAAAAAAAAAAGACAAGAAGTTTGTCAAAGGAAAAAAACCCAAAAAGGAAAAGAATCTCTCAGTTTAAAAGACAAGAAAATTAGAGTCTACCAATAAAAATAATAGAGGGCAAGAGTTTAAAAAAGAGAAAAAAAATTTAAAAAAAGAAAAACAAGAGTAATAAAACAAAAAGAAATAAAAAAAGGTATAGCATGGAAAAAAGAGAAAAATAAGGAAAAGAGAAAATAGTTTGATAAGAGAAATAAATGGCATAAGAGTTCGAAGAGTTAAAAAAAGAATCTACAAAAAAAGAGGGTTGCTGAAGAAATGAATGAAAAAGATGAGATATGGTAACAATTTGAGTAAATGTCAAGAAATTTTGGAAAAAAGCAAAAGATAAGAATTAAGCCTAGTTTAGCTAGCACTGAGAGGAATTAAGCCTAGTTTAGTTGGTACCAAAGAAAATTGAGCCCAATCTAGCTAGCACCTATGAAGAATTAAGCCCAGTTTAACATGTATCAGGATAAGAATTAAGCTCAGTCTAGCTGGCACTTATGGAAAGCCTAGTCTAGCTAGCACCAAGAAAAATTAAGCCTAGTCTAGCTGGTGCCTAGAGAATTAAGCCCAGTTTAGCTCAAATTGAGGAGAATTAAGTGCAATCTAGCTAGCACCAATGAGATTTTAGCCTAGATTAGCTAGCACCAAGATAAGATTTAAGCTCAAGTTAGCTAGCACCAAGATGAGACCATTAAGCCCAATGAAATTGGTACCAATTAAGAAAAAGGGGAGAAAGGAAAACTAAGATGGGAAAAAAACTAAAAAAATGATAAATGAAATAAAAATGACGATGAAATGATGAATTAAAGAATGGAAAATTGAATAAGAAATGGAAATGATGAATGATTGAAGGAAAAAGGAATGAATGAAGTGGAATCTAGCTAGCACCGATGATATTTAAGCCTAGATTAGCTAGCACCAAGATGAGATTTAAGCTCAAGTTAGCTACCACCAAGATGAGACCATTAAGCCTAATGAAATTGGTACCAATTAAGAAAAATGGGAGAAAGAAAAACTGAGATGGGAAAAAAACTAAAAAAATGATAAATGAAATAAAAATGACGATCAAAAGATGAATTAAAGAATGGAAAATTGACTAGGAAATGGAAATGATGAATGATTGAAGGAAAAAGGAATGAATGAAGTGAAAAATAAAAAAAACTAGAAATGGAAAAATGATGGATGAATGAATAAAGATTAATGATGAATTATGATAAAGAAAAATAAGATAAGATATTGCTGAAAAGATCAAAGTGAAAAAAATGGTAAGAAAGGAAAAAGAACAAAGACTTTAGTTAAGAAAAGATTTTGATCAGATGAGTATAATTTAACTACTGATGACTTTTCCAAAACCAAAAGTTTAAAGACAATTGTGGTCATGGAAACCTTGTTGTCATAAAAATGAGTACATGATGTGAACAAAATTATTTGAATCACATTAATTTGTGTGCCTAGCATTCATTGCATGAAGAATGAATTTGATTTTGGAGAAACAAACACACCATCAAAAAATGAACACCTTTCAAGAAAAATCTAAAGAGAAGAAACCTTTTTTTAAAGGCTTTAGATACAATCAAACTACTTTTCAAAATGTGATTTTTAAAGTTCTTGATCTATTTTTATAAGAGCCTTTTACAAAATGAGATTTTTAAAGTTCCCTACCTATTTTTCTAGAAGCCTTTTTCAAAAATGAGATTTTTAAAGTTTCTTACCTATTTTTATAGGAACCTTTTTCAAAATGAACTTTTATAGTTCCCCGTCTATTTTTGTAGGAGTCCTTTTCAAAATGAGAATTTTAAAGTCCTTTACCTATTTTTATAGGACTCATTTTCAAAGTGAGACTTTTAGAGTTCCCTACCTATTTTTGTAGAAGCCCTTTTCAAAAATGAGAATTTTAAAGTTTCCTTGCTTATTTTTATAAGAGCCCATTTCAAAATGAAATTTAAAAGTCCCTCACCTATTTTTGTAAGAGCCTATTTCAAAATGAGATTTTTAAAGTTCGCTACCTATGTTTATAGGACCCATTTCAAAATGAGATTTTTAAAGTTCCCTAGCTTATGTTTATAGGAGCCTTTTCAAAATGAGTTTTTAAAAATTTTTAGCTTTTAGTTTTCAAAACTTTCAAAAAAAAAAGAGAAAAAAACCTGAAACAAAGGGACACAAATAGCAAGCAAGCCCTTTTAAACCCTAGTCCCAAACAAATTGATGTCTTTGGTCTTTGCATCATTTATGGTTCTCAGAAATATGCAAAGAGGGATAGCTATAGACACTTAATTTTGTTTAAATAGATTCTGACCAATTACGAGGTTTGTAAAATCCAACCTTATTCAAATCCAACAGTTTTTTAATTTTGACAAGTTTTTAAAATTAAAATTAGGACAAATTTGACCCAAAAATCCTAAGGTTAAACTTGGTCAAACTTTGTCAAATAAACTCAATCTTAGTAAAAAATGTGTCAAAATCAATCAAGCTGAATCAAACTTGGGTCAATCTTCAAAATTCACAACCAAATGGCACTCATAGGGCTTAGAAATGATATTTTTGGTTTTAACATAGTAAAAACCTTGGTTGTACCTCAAGAAGGGCAAAATTACTAAAATGCCTCTTAGGGGTATTTTTGTAATTTGGTCTCATCTAAGTTGGATTTTTGTGAAAACTTTCAAATCATATTAAACATTATTTTATGATTTTTTATGCATCAAAAACCCTAATCGCACCCTAAGAGGTATGAAAATTATTAAAATGCCTTTAGGGATATTTTCATAGTTTGACATTCCGAAGGTTAGAATTTCATGAAATGCTTCAAATCTTGTTTTTGAATTATTTGATGATTTTTGGTGTATTGAAAACCTTGATCATTCCTTGAAATCTATGAAATTATTAAAATACCTTTTGGAGATATTTTTGTAATTTGATATTTTTAAGGTCAATTTTTAACAAAACGGTCCAAATCATATTTTCATATTATTTGATATTTTTATCCATTAAAAACTTTGATTGCACCTTAAAAGATATGAAATTACTAAAATGCCTTTAAATGGTAATTTCATAATTTATCCTTCTCGAGATTGATTTTTCATGAAAACTGGTAGATCATAATTTCATATTATTTTAAGATTTTTGGTGCTTCAAAATCACAAAAATGAAGAAAGGATTATGTTTATCCAAGAAAATTGCATAAAAATAAAAAAACTTTCTAATAAGGGTAAAATGGTCTTTTTACTTAGTTCCAACAATATTAAAAATGCAACATTTGGCCATGAATATGCTAAACCATGGGATGATCTTAAGGGGTTGGATCCAAAGGTGAAAGGTCATTCCTTGTAAAGAAAAGAAGGGAGAAATGATGACCATTGGATGAAATCTCCATCTAAAGGCTTGCATGATTCTACATGGGATATTTATTCATCCTTAAGGGCTAGGAAAAACAAGTTTTTAGAGAAGAGGAAATAGCTAGGTGGCATGCAAAACAATGGAAAAAGGTAGAAAGAAAATTTTTGAAAGCTTGCTTGAAGGTGTAATCTTTACTAGTTTTCTTACTTACACTTCATCACATATCATTGTATTTTCATATTATTTCATATTTGTTTTCTTTATTTTTTCTATTTTTCTTGAGAAAATTTATAGTTTTTTGAATTTATATTTTTTCTTCAAATTTGATCTAAAAATGCAATCAACTAGTCCATAGTTTGATTTGAGACAAAAGAGATCAAAGAAAACAAAATCCTCTATAGAAACATTCATTGGGACGTTCAGCCAAGCTTGTGATCCTTCTTGGCCAAACCTCTTTTTGGTTTTTATGTGTTTTCCTACTTCAGATTATGCATATGGATGTTTATGTTGTTATTCAACTTGGTATTTGCATGAATATTGATTAAATTAGTGATTGGTGTGTAGTGTTTGGCTAAATAAGTATGTTTTCATGGTTTCTCTATTAAGTACTTTGCTACATGTTTGATAAAATTTCTCTTGAGATGAAATTTCTTCTTTATCATAGTTGCATAAGTATTGATGTTTGTTTTATCTAACTAAAGCACTGCATGATTGTGCAAGGCCAAATGGAGCATTTGGTTAAGCCATTTCCATGCTTGGCTAAACCTTCTAGCTTGCTTGGTGGCTAAATGTTGTTTGTTTCTTACTTGTGTGCTTGTGTTCTTACTTTGTTCTTCAAGTTTTTTATCTATGATCAAATTTTCATTGAATTAAAATGTTAGATTAGCAGACCTTTTAGTGATTTTAGTTTGTTTATATGAATTTCAAAACAAAAAAAAAAATAGTGAAACGTGTCTTTAAATTTTTAAACTCTCGGTTTTGATCTATTTTTACAATATTGTTACATTCGTGTTTAGTTTGTAATATATTTTCAATTATGCCTAAATTTGTAATAAGTTTATTTTCATGCATGTCCCATGCATTAAAGTTTTCATTTTCATTAATGGAATTTTGGTAATTTTTGTCACATTACTCCTATGCATCAAAGTTTGCATTTTTATTAATGACATTTTACTAATTTTATTACAAGCATCAAAGTTTGCAATTTTATCAATGGTTTTTTTTGTAATTTTTGTCACATGCATTTCCCATGAAACCCTAAACTTCAAACCCAAAATCCAAACCTTAAACCCTAAAGCAAAACCCCAAATCCAAACCCTAAACCCAAACCTAAATGCTAAACCCAAAATCCAAACCCTAAACCCGAGCCCTAAATCCAAACCTAAACCTTAAACCCCAAATCCCAAACCAAAACCCTAAATCACAAACCCTAAATTTAAACCCTAACCATAAATCAAACCGTAAACCATACCCTAACCCTAAAACAAAATCCCAAAACTAAAACCATAACCTAGAACCTAAATAAACCCTAAACCAACTAGATCTCATTCCTGCATTTGCATTTGCATTTGTGTTTCATTTTATTTTTTTATTACATGCATTCTTTAATTGTCATGCACTCATATTTTATTATTCATGTTTAATTTTTCATGGATTCATCATATATTGTAATTATGTTCATGCATATGTTTTATAAATAAGATTTCTTTAAAAGAAAATGTTTTAAAACAAGATAATATCTCAAGTAAATAAAACCTTTGAGAATCTGGCCTAAATATAAGGAAACTTTCGATGGTTATTATTTATGTGAAATATTATCTCTGTTTTATGGGTAATTTGAAAATTCCTAAGTTAGGAATATTTTTGAAGTTTTACCTAAATTTAGGATAGTGGAAAAGGTGTATTGATACTTAGGATATTTTCATCTTGATCAAAAAATAAATTGTTTTGCTTTTCAGAAAAGAAAAAAAAATAATGATTTGCCTTCAAAAGAAAAAGAAAAAAAGATTTGATTTTGTGGAATAAACAAAGGAATTAATTTTTAAACATTAAAAATAGAACCTATTTTATCAAAATTTACTGATAACATGCAATTAATTAGTACCGTCTTTGATTGGCGATGTGGGTGTGCTAATCTTTCCCTACACATAATCGGCTCTCGAACCCAAACTTTGTTTTCACAAAGCACATATTGTTCTTTTGTAAAACTTTAAACCCATTTTAAATGTTTTACTAAAAGGACAAAATTTTTGAATGGCCAATTACACCTTAAAAAGGATTGGTGGCAACTCATCTTTTTTTGGTTTTATTGAAAATGCTTTTAAACCCCTTTTTTTTTCATTCCCCAAATCTAATGGTTGAGTTCTTTGGCCCACATGTTGCAACACACATGCAATTCATTATTAGCCCAGCTGGAGAAAAGAAATGATAGTTGTAAATATACTTTCATCAAATCTTCGAGGCAAAAGGAGATCCTTAAAAATCATACCAAGATATTGGAATATCTTAAGGAATCCTTTTTACGACAAATGATAATAACCTAATATTACATGTAAAAGCATGTCTTAGTACATTTGAACCACATATAATATACATGCAATTCAATATTAGGCTAGCCTGAGAAAAGAAATGATGGTTATAAATATACTTCCATCAAATCTTGGAGGCAAAAAGATCCCTTAAAAATCCTGCCTAGATATAAAAAATCTTAAGGAATTCCTTTTATGGCAAACAATATTAATTTCATACCATACCTTTCTAACTTATAGTTATTAATGAAAGGTTCAAAGATAGCTCAACCTAAAGATTCGAATCTATCTATCTCTCATATGTACAAAACATGAGTTCCAACTAGAATCATGGAGAACGAATAGTTGTTTAGAATTGAAAGTGTCGAAAAAGCTCAAAAGGAAATAAGAGAAAAGATGGCTAAAATGCAAAAGAGGATGGATAGACAGATGATGGAATTAAAACAACTGTTGCTAGGTATGTTGAAGGGTAAAAGAATTGTTAATGCATTTGAAATAAGGGAAGATATCAATACTGAAAAACCAATGTTCCTACCTAAGTTCACCATACCCCACATACAAGCTTTCCATGGCATATACCAATGGCCAACAAGAAGGCAGATGTATACCTATAGGGTTCTTTCTACCAGTCATCCACTAATTCATATGCATGCCAACCCAGGATCCAATCATGTTAATCCCATCCTAGTACCAAACTTAGATGATCCTAGGAAACATAAGAAGTTAAAATGTATGCCCAAGCTAGTTATGAATATGAAAACACAAAATAAGTATGAACTAATGGCAGAAAGACTTAGGGTGGTGGAAGAAAATGATATTTATGGAAACATTGATGTTTAGTATAAACACATGGTTGACATGGAAGGCTCTTGCATGGGCCTTCATTGCTTAGTATAAACATATGGTTAACATGGCCCCTAATAGATTATCTTCCCAAAATATGGAGAAAAAGCCCGATGAAATTTTGAAGGAATATGCCCATTGATAGAGGGATGTAGCAGCTCAGGTTCAACCATAATTAACAAAGAAAAAAATGATGGTGCCGTTTGTTAGTACACTTAAGGCACCTTAATATGAGAAATTGTTGGAGAATGCCACTAAAAATTTCATCAATATGGTAATCTCTAAGGAAATTATTGAGAATGCTATAAAAAATAGCAAGATTGAAGGGCATGACGCATTTGTTGCTAAGAAAAAGATCGCTCCAAAAAAAAGAGAAAGAGACCTTATGCAATGACTTATGAAAATCTGCCACCATGACCATTTATCCCATATTATCCTTATCCAACTTATCCATCTTATTACCTATCCTCAAATCAAGTGTCTCAGGGACTATATCTATACCAACCACCCCAACCATCGCTATATCAACCAAATTTTTGTCCCCAAATGCCTAGCTCTAGTAACCCAACCTTTCGATCCATAGACTAGTCAAGTAAATAACCAAGGAAGTTCATGTAGCAAATTGGAAAAAACCCCTTTTGATCCAATCCCGATGTCTTATACCGACTTGTACCATAACTTTTAAAAGCTCATCTCATCCTTCTATTTACCTAGAACCCTTAAAACCATCATACCCAAAGTGATATAATGTTGATGCTTATCATTATGGAAATGTGACACATTTTACTTTGAATTGCATAGCCTTTAAGTACAAAGTGCAAAGTTTGATAAAGGTCAGGCTATTGAATTTTGATACTAAAACCAAGCCAAATTTAGTGGGAACCCTCTTCTGAATCATGTCAGAAGGGTAATTAATAATTGGGTAATGGAATTGGTGTAAGGATTAAAAGATGTGTGAATAAGGTGAAGACCCCTCCAGAATGGGTATATGGTTGTTCAATTAAGACATCGTGATTTAATTAATATCCTTGTATGCAAATGGCAACCATGATGACCCCATTTAGATTTATAGATAACATGGAAGAATGGTCAAATATTCAATCCAAAGATGTGAAGCCTTTTATCAAATAGTGCAAGGTTTGATGGATGCAGCTTTAATAGAATTTTATGATGAGTATGATGAGGATATTGTGAATGTGGTAGCTAGTGAGCCCTCTAAGGGGTATTTTATCCCCAAACCTTTAACTATATTGTATGAAAAAAAATAAGAGCCTTTAACAGCAAAGTTTGTCTTTTGCCTTATGACAGTAGTGACAATTTATGTTCCTAACTCATTCCCTTACCAAAGTGACAAAGCAGTCTCATGGAACTACAATTGTGATGTTGTGATCCAGTGACCCAATGCTAATGCCATTTTGATCAATTTAGACATGGAGAATGCTACAAACATAGCAAGCATAAGAAGAATGAGTAAGAGTGGCCGATGTTACTCTTTAAAAGTATTGGAATGAGCTAGAAAAGGCAAAGTAAAGTGGGAGAAGAAGATGTAAAAGAAAGCGAAAGTACTCAACTGATAGATAGTCTAGAAGCATAGATTAAAAAACCAATATAAAAAAAAAAGCCTATAAGTTCCCTAAGATCATCAAGTATAATAAGTATGATGTTGTCAACTAGTTGAATAAGATGCTTGCTAGCATCTCTTTATTATCATTGTTGCTAAGCTCTAAATCACCTAGAAATGCTCTATTGAAGGTGTTAAATTAGGCTTATATTAAACAAAACATTTTCATTGAAAATGTAGATATGGTCAAAAATAAAATAGCTGTAAACTTCATAACTTTCAATAACAACGAAATACCACTTGAGGATGAGCAGTGTTAAAGCTCTCCAATCACTGTCAAATGTAAAACCCATACTGTGGCAAAGGTGCTTATAGATAATGGGTCATCAATCAATGTCATAACTATAACCACTTTGGTAAGACTACCTATTGATTCATCTTATATAAGAAATAGTCATATGGTAATGAGAGCTTTTGATAGGTCCCAAAGGGAAATGCTAGGGAATATTGAGATTATGTTATAAATAGGCCCATGCACTTTTAATGTAGAATTTCAAGTGAGAGACATCTTTTTGTCTTATAACTGCCTGTTAGGAAGGCCCTAGATTCATATAGCGAGAGCTATGCCATCATCCCAACATTAGAAAATGAAGTTCATTGTTAAAGAAAAATAATTGTTTAGTTGGAGAAGAAGACTTGCTTATAACCAAAACCTAAACCACTCTTTATGTTAAGGTTGTTGATAAGGCACCTAAATGCTTGTTCAGAGCCTTTAGGGTTGTTAACACTACCTATATGCATGAAGGATAAAAAATACTAGTCCCACGTTTGTCAAAGATCATAGAGACGGTAGTCAAACAAACAACTGGAAGGGAATGGTAACCTAGAGTTGGCCATGGTAGGACATTGCAAGGAATGAAAAAGGCACTAGTTTGATGCTGATATTGTAGAATATAAGCTATCTTAAAATTAAAATGCAAGCTAGTGCAACAAAAATTGAGGTGCATGAAACCATAAATGTTATTGAAAATCAATGAGGAGTTAAAAAAACAATTCGATGCTACTAACTAAACAAATGTCCCAAATAGGTAGCCAATATAATCCTAATCCCCAAAAATGATGGAAAAGTGAGAATGTGCATAGATTACCGGCACTTTAACAAAGCTAGCCCAAAAGATAATTTTTCATTACCTCTTATTGACATCCATGTAGATAATACTACCAATCACTCCTATTATCATTCATGGATGGCTTTTCTGGTTATAACCAGATCAAAATGGCTTGAGATGACATGGAAAAGACTATGTTTAAACTATGTAGGGCACGTTTTGCTACAAGTGAAGGTAAGTATATATCATTGTCAAAGTTAAAACAATGAAATTTTAAAAAATTTTAATTCCTATAGCCAAGATAAACTAATAAGATTATACAAACAACATCTATATACAAGTATGTATAGTTTTGGCTAAAGGTGTTACCTTAAATGCTGAAAATCCCTTGGTTCAATTTGGTGATCTTCCAAATGGACTCAAACCGAAAAGCTACCCATGTGTTTAGCCTTTAATGGTGATCCACACAAACTCTTATGAAAGAACCTTTTTAAGATTTGGTAGTACTTAAAGCCTCACTGTAGCTAGTAAGTATTTGCAAGACCTTTTGTATTTTCTTGATTGATCTCTACTTGCTTGGTTGGTTACTCTCTTACAATAGGGGGTGGCTTGATGTTCTTTTTATAAAAGAAGCATTCGGCTACACTAGCTATCATAATGATTTTGGGGCCTGCTTGACAAATTTGGAAAACAAAAAATGGAGTCGCCACCAAACTTATTTTGCTACGTGTGATTAGCCACCTATTAAAACTTATCTTCTTAATAAAATTTTAAAACTAATTAAAATTTATTAAAAAGATATCTTTTGGATTTGTAAAAAATAGTTTGGGTTCATGAGTTGATTACATGTGAAAACGGATTAGCACTCCCACAGCACCCGTTTAAAATTGTACCCATTAATTATGTGTTATTTTTTAATATTGACTAAAATGGTTTTAATTTTGGTATTTAAATATTTAATTTCCTTAATTTTCTTCAAAAACATATTTTTAGATTTTTAGTAAGCTTGAAAAATAAATAAGAACCTTATATTGAAAAATTCCTAAAAATATTCTAATACTTTGGCAATATTAAATGAAACCGTCTCACCTAAGGAATTTTTAAGAATCGCTATTTGAAATTCTCAAAATCTTATCCTCAATGGTTCATATTTATTTCCAATATTTATGTTAAAAAAATATAAAATATGATAGCTATAATTTAAAAACAAATAGTATTTTCTAAAACTCATTTCTATGCCATTAAAAAAAAAAACAAGAAATCTTTATTAAAAATTAATCTAAATTCTCTAATACATTGGTGGCATTTTAGATAAAAGATAAATTTTCTTACTTAAAATTCCTAAAGAATCACTACTCAGATTTCTTTAGAATCTCATCCTCGGAGATTTTTCATCTGTTTTTAAAATTATTAAAAGTCATGTAATAATATAATTTTCTACAAATATATTTATTTCCTAAAAAACACATTTTTATTTATTAAGAAAATTGTTCAAATTATAGAAAATAATTAAGAAATGGAAATTTTTCATATTAAAAAGAAACTTTTAAATATTCCAATACTTTGGCAATTTTTAAAAGACTTTTTTCACCTAAGAAATTCTCATGAATCACTACTCAGATTTTCCTAAGTCCCACCATCAAAAATTCTTATTACATTTATTAATATGTAATGCAAACAATAAAGTAGAACATACACAAAAATATATATTACTTATTATTATGTTATACATTTTATTATTCATTTTAATTACGTTTTAATCTCTTCAATTATTTCACATTTATCATTAAAAATTCTTGAAAGGAACAAAATAAATAAAATCTTTTATTGAAAATTTTCTTAGATACTCTAATACTTTGATGGTATTTTAGAAAAATTTTCTCATCTAAGGATTTTGTATAAATCTCTACTCGAATTTCCTTAGAATCCCATCCTCGGAGATTTCATTTAGTTTTTTCCTTTCTCGTTTAGTTAATTATATTTTATTCTAATTTTTAATCTTTAATTATTATTATATTATTATTTTAATGAATTAAATTTTTTGAAAGATTATACATTAATTTGTCATTATCTAATATAAATTTAGGAAAATAGATGAATAAAAATATTTTGTATTAAATATTTTCCTAAATACTCTATTATCTTGGTAGTATTTTCTAGAAAAATATTTTCACCTAGAGATTTTAAAGATTTGCTACTCAGTTTTTTTTAAAATCTCATCTACAGATAATTTCATTCATATTATTATTTTATTTTGCATAAATCTAAAATATATGAAGAACAAATTACTCTAAAGGTAAATTGGAATATAAAATTTAAATTGCATAAGAAATTAAGATAAGCTTATAGATCCATTCACAAGAGGTCTAAAAAAAATGAGGAAATTTGAATTGTAAATAAACTTGAACAACATAAAAAAAGTGTGTATAGCTTTGAATGATAAGTCATGCATGAAGAGAGGTCTTATGGAGAACAAGCAAATTTTGACAACTGACCTACTACCCATGCAAAAATAATAAACCACACATAAACAAAGAAATAGTGCACTTGAAGACTATCTATGAAAGTAACAAGTTATATGGAGAAGCAAAAAAAAAAAAAAATGTAAACATGAAGGCCATTAATGAAATTAACAAGCTGTATGTAAGAACAACAAAATAACCAAAACAAATAAATGGCGAGCATAGAGGGATGAAATTTGGTTTAAAAACTCTTTATCGCAACTACAAGAATTGCTAGGTTCTTTATCATTTCCTATAATTTTTATTGACAAAAAAAAAAAGCACTTTTATACCATAAGTTTTCAAACTTTTGTAAGTAGTAAAACAACATAACCTATTTTATGAAAAATAATTTTTCCTTTCTCTCATCTACATGTAACATATCATGTATTTTTCGATGAAGAAAAATGAACAAAAAGACTAGGTGAACAAAAACAAATTTCATAACAACCCTTAATACATTATAGATAAAAAGAGACCATGTGAATCCTCTATACAACGACTAACTTGAACAGAATAGTGCCAAATACACACAAAACAAAAAAAAAAAAACAAGATGAAGGAAAATAACAAGAAACAAGCATCCAATGGAATAGATGCAAATGGAGTTACCTTCATGCTTCTTCTTTTTCCTCTCTTTTTTTGTTGTTTGTTCATTTTGATCTTTTTTCTTTCCTCTTAGTGGCTACCTAGAAACTTCCTTTTTGTTTCTAACCTCCTTGTAAGCTCCATTCTTTTCGTGTTTCTCTCTTTTTTGTTATTGTTTCTTGTTTTTTGAAACCTCTCATCATCTTTATTTTAACTAGGAAACATTTTTTACTTCTTTTTTTTTTAAATAAAAAACCTCCCCAACTGCTTCTTTTTCCCTCTTCCAACTCCTTTGCTCTTTTTTTTTTTGATAGACTTTTTTTTCTTTCAAGCTTTGTCTTCCCTTCTTTTTTTTTTCTCCTTCCTTTCATCCCTTGTTTAATTGGCTCTTTTTCTGCCTTCTTTTTTTTTAGTAGTTTTCTTTTTTTTTTCTTTTTGCCTCCCTTTCTTCCAACCCCCTCCTCGACAAACCCTTTTTTAGCTTTTCAAAAGCCCTTTAAAAATATCTTATTTTCTTGGTGTCTATAGGCCTTGGGATCCAATTTCATCCAAAGGCCAAAGTTTCTTCTTTTTTTTATTCGAGGAACAAAATTTAGCCATTGGATCAAGATCAATGAGAGATCCAATAGTCCATATTATTTGCTGCAAAGGTTGGATTTTTATAGCCTCTACACTTATGGAAAGACCATTTTACCCCTAGTGCAAAGTTTTTTATATTTAAGTCATTTTCTTAGAAATCAATGTTCTCATGCTCATTTTTGGAATTTTAAAACATAAAAAATCATGAAATATTATAAAATTGAGATTTGGAAAGTTTTATGAAAATTCGAGCTTGAAAAGGTCAAATTTACTAAAATACCCCTTACGAAATACTCAAATAGGGGTATTTTAGTATTTTCACACTTCCTAGGGTATTACTATGATTTCAAATACACCAAAAATCATGAAATACTATGAAATTAACATCTTAAAGTTTCATGAAAATTTAAGCTCGAGAAAGGCAAATTACAAAATACCTTTATAGGGGTATTTTAGTAATTTTAAACTTTTCAAGGTATTACTATGATTTCAAATGCACCAAAAATCATGAAAAACTATAAAATTAATATCTAAAAAGGTTCATGAAAATTCGAGCTCGAGAAAAGCAAATTACAAAATACCTTTATAGGGATATTTTGATAATTTCACATTTTTTGGGTATTATTATGATTTCAAATGCACTAAAAATCATGAAATATTATGAAATTAAGATATAAAAAGTTTCATAAAAATTTGAGCTCAAGAAGGCCAAATTATAAAAATATTCCCTATAAGGCATTTTAGTAATTTTGTACTTCCCCTAATGGAATAAAATTTTTTAATGTTTTAAAAATCACCAAATTTAATGTTAAACTACTTTGATTCCAATTAAGTTCTGAACTTTGAGGATTGATCCCAATTATACTCATTTTGATTAAGTTTTGTGTAATTTTGACTAGAGTTGACTTTAGGATTTACTCGTTTCATTAATTCTTTATCTCTCATACATCTACGTGAAAATGTATTATCGATATAAATCCCATATGAAAGAGTTTGATAGTAACTATACGGGTCTCATTTTAATTTGTTTATTAGGCCTAAATATCGATGCATTTTATGGGCTCTTTAAAGGGCTTTTTTACGGGCTTCAAATGGGCTTTGTTCAACCATGCTAAAATATTCCAAACAAAATTTAGTGTCTACATTAGGCTTGATGCTTGGAATACAAATTTTCATAATTAACCTTATGCTAGTCAGATGTACCAAACAAGGAAAACTCTCTCTCTTGTTTTTTATTTCTTTTATTTTTGTTTATACCAAAATCAAATTAAGTCAAACTTAATTTAACCCAATTTTTATCTTTCACAATTATCCTATTGTGTATGACCCATCAGATTCTTTAGCATATTGGCAATAAACACAAACATTATAAGCCTTAGTATTTGGCTATGGATGAAATAAACCTTTTGTCTTCGTTACCAATTCTCCAATTAGGCACTCTTATGTTTATAGATCATGATTAATGCTAGCTTCATTGGCATGACTCCCAATTGCTAAAAAAAAGTCAATATGGCTTTACAACCTATCCATGAATGGTTTTTTTGTATAATTAATTTCCTTTCATGACATAATATCTTGATTTGAACATTGAGTATGGTTTAGTATCTACTCAATCTTGTTCAACCATGTTAAGTTTTAACCTTGACATTAACCCACAAATAAGTTTAGAATAATTCTAAAATCTCATTTCACTTTAGCTAAAGATTCTCAAGTTAATTCAATCAAGACTAGTTAAGTTACTCTCTTGATCATATAAGGTGATGAATCCCATCTTGATTACTTCATGCATCTTCATATGCCTTATATTATATCTAATAATACTTGACTGGAGTATTCTTGGTTAGAACCATAAGTGAAGTCAAAGTATAACATTAATCATAAAAGATCATAGGTAATCTCAAGTCAAAGGATCACTTATACAACCATCACAAAAGAATGTAGCTATAGACAATATGTAAACTACCATATAGCATTCTCATATCAGGTCATGTTCAGTGAACTTGATTTTGTAACAAGCACCTATATGTTGGCTCAAGTTTATGCAAATTTCAACCTATGAGATCAGTTACTTGCTTCATAAGTAAGAGTATAACCATGTGCTAGTCTCAACAACTTTTTTCAATATCCTTTTATTGATAAAGCATCGACTAAGAATAATTTTGGAACATATAGCTTTTATGCAATGATAATCTCATAATTACAATCTCATTATAATTCCTTTGCAAAACTTTATTTATATTCTGAAGACTTTATCATAAAAGCATCAACATTGAAATATATGTATACAAGCTTAATGATAAAAAGAAAAAAGACCTTTATGAGATATCAAATATCAGAGTATTACAAATATGATAATGTCTCAGACAAAATATAATTCGACTTGAAAGTTAAATACCAACAATCTCCCACTTGCACTAAAGCTAATCATTCATGTATCTAATACCATATTTAACTACACACTTATCATGTTTCTACTAGGACATAGCTTTAATGAGAGGATCAGCAATGTTATCCTCAGTGGGTACTCATTTAATTTTAACATTACCTCTAAAAGCAAAGTCTCTAATGAGATGATATTGCCTTAATACATGTTTGGATCTTTGATGAAACCTTCATTCCTTGGCTTGTGCAATAGCTCCATTATTGCCAAAATAGATTGTTATCGAACCAACAAAGCTAGGAACAATGCTTAGTTTAGTTGTAAACTTCTTGATCTAAATGGTCTCTTTTGCAGCCTTAGATGTAGAGATATATTTTGCTTTGGTTGCAAAGTTTGCAGTTGTACTTTTTTTGAAACTTTTCTAACTTACTGCTCTATCATTTAAAGTAAAAACATTCCACTTTGAGACTTGTTATAATCCTTGTCGGATTGAAAGCTTGTATCACTATAGCCCTTAACAAGGTGTTTGATTCTATCATAGACAAGAAACATATCTTTAGTTCTTTTCAAGTACTTAAGAATTATTTTGACAGCCATCTAGTGACATTCACTTGGATTTGCTTGATATCTACTTGTTACATTTAAAACATACGAGATATTTGGCCTTGTACATAGCATGGCATACGTAATGGATCTAATTGTCGAAGCATATGGAACCTTATTCATGCTATCTTTCTCAATTTATGACTTAGGACACATGTTCTTGAAAAGATTTATGCCGTGCAACACTGGCAAGAATCCCCTTTTTGAATTCTTCTATGTTAAACCTTTTTAGCATTTTGTCTACGTATCCAAATTTTAAGAGACCAAGCAACCTCTTTGAATTATCTTTATAGATCCTTATGCCTGGTACATGTGTTGCTTCTCCTAAATCCTTCATGGAAAACTTCTTTGATAATCAAATCTTGGTAGATTGTAGCATAGGCATATTGTTTCCTATAAGTAACATGTTATCCACATATAGCATTATGAAAACAATTGCATTCCCATTTCTTTTCTTGTGTACACAAGGTTCATCTATGTTTTTTATGAATACAAATTCTATAATTGCTTCATCAAAATGCATATTCTTACTTCTTGATGCTTGCTTAAGTCCATAGATAAACTTTTGAAGCTTACACACCATAACAACATTCTTTTTGGATATAAAACCTATGAGTTGTGTTATGTACACATCCTCTTGTAAATTCCCATTAAGGAATTCCATTTTGACATCCATTTGCCATATCTCATCATCATGGTATGTAACAATAGCAAGCAAAATCCTAATGGGTTTTAACATGGCTACTCATGACAAAGTTTCATAAGATTCAACTTTTATTTTTTATTATAACATTTTGTAGCTAGCTTGGCTTTGTACGTTTGTACATTGCCATCCATGTCGATTTTCTTTTTGAAAACCCACTTGCACCCTATGGGTTTTATCTTTTCAAGTGGTTCCACCAAAGTCCATACTTGGTTTGCATACACGGATTCCATTTCAGATTTTATGGCCTCAAGTTATTTCTCAAAATCAAAGTCTAACATTACTTCTTGATAGGTAGTAGAATCATCATCTATGATCAACTCATCCTTATGCACAAGAAATTTGCATCTCTCATGAGCTTGGTGAATCCTACTTGACCTATGGAGTTTTTATGTACTTTGAACTCTCGATTGCACATCTGATGCCTTAGCCATTAGCTCAAGTTCCATTCTTATGTTAATTTGTATTTCTAGAACTTCTTCAAGTTTTACTTTACTCACATTGTTCTCTTTAAGGATAAACTCTTTTTCCAATAAGACAACATGTTTAGAAATAAACACCTTTTGTTCATCAAAGTTGTATAAATAATATCCAATAGTTTCCTTTGGATATCCCATATATTTATGCTTAACCGATCTAGCTTTGTGCAGGCTTCACATAAGCATCACATCATCAAATCCTTATATGTGACAAGTTAGGACTTTTACCTTTCCACATCTATATGGTGTCTTGTCAATGGATTTAGATGGAACTATATTTAAAAGATAAGCAGTTGTTTTAAGTGCATAACCCAAAAGGATATAGGAAGATTTGAATTGCTCATCCTGATTCGAACCATGTCCAACAAAGTTCTATTTCTCCTCTTGGAAACTCCATTGTGTTTTGCTGTTCTAGGTGAAGTCTATTGTGAGAGAATCCCATTCTCTTTTAGATAACATAGAAAATCATGGCTTAAGTATTTGCCACCTTCATCAGATCAAAGTGTCATGATACTTTTACTAGTTTTTTTTTTCAACTCCTATTCTAAATTTTTTGAACTTTTAAAAAGATTTAGACTTGTGTTTCATTAAATACACATAACTATATCTTGTATGATCATCAGTGCATGTAATGAAATAGTAGTATCCTCCCTTAGCATTTATGTTCATTGGGCCATATACATATAAATGTATTAGTCCAAAAACCACACTAGCTCTTTCTCTTATTTCAGTAAAAGGTGATTTGGTCATCTTTCCAAGCAAACATGATTCACAAGTTCCATATAATTTATAATAAAAAAGATCAAAGTATCTTTATTTATGTAGCTTTGTGATTCTTGTTTCATTTATGTGACCAAGCCTACAATGCTACAAGTAAAATTGATTTGGTTTATCTAGTTTAGCCTTCTTGACATTTATATTGAGAACATCATTGTTTAATCTAATAACATATAAGCTATTATCATACATTCCCATGCCATAAAACACATCATTTAAATAAAATGAACAACAATTGCCTTTAATATTAAATGAGTATCAATCATTCAAACTTAAATAAGAAACTGAAATGATGTTCAATTATAACATGAACATAAAAACAATTTTTTAGTTCTAAAATTAAACCATAAGGTAATAAGTCCCTACGGCATAGGCAACAACAGTTGTGCCATTTCCAACATGCAAGGACACCTTTCTCTTCTTTAGGCATCTACTCTTCTTTATTCCCCATATGTCATTACATAAGTGAAAACCACATCCGATATCTAATACCCAAAAAGATGTATCAAGAAAAGATATATTGATCTCAATTATAAACATACTTAAAGTATAAGTCTTTTTAGACTTCTCCTTCAAGCTTACTAAGTAGACTTTGCAATTCCTCTTCCAATGACCTTCCTTACCATAATGGTTACATGCATCATTGTCTTTCTTGATATTGCTACTAGGCTTGATAAATTTGCTTACATCATCTTTCTTATCAACCTTTTTACTTTTTTTCTTCTTGGCTGACTTTTTCTTGGTCTTAGATGAAGAAACTAGAAAAGCCTTAGGCATTTGATTCTTAATGGATTTTTTGGTAGTATGATGCATATTCATCAATTGTAGTAATGTTACTTCCATCTTATTCATATTGAAGTTCATTACAAATTGTGAAAATCTACTAAGAAGAGATGACAAGATCAAGTCAACACTTAACTCATGATCCATCACAAATCCTAATTGTTCAAATTTCTCAATCTAATTTATCATATTGAAACAATGCACTTTGATTGAAATGCTCTCAAACATCACTGTTTAGAATAATTCCTTAGAGGTCTCAAACCTTTCAGTCCACCATTGTTTGTCAAACAACTCTTTAAGGTGTAGAATGATTGTTAGAGCATCCATATTCTCATGTTTTCTTTGCAACTTAGGGGTTATGCTAGCCACCATTATACCTTTGGCTTGATCAACATGGTCTTTTATAGGTTTTATAAGCCCACCACACTGCATCATTAGCACTAGATCCAGTTTTGATGAAATCGATTCATCAAGAACATAAAGTATTTTCTCTTGCTTTAGGACAAGCTTCAGATTGCGGTATCAATCATTGAAGTTAGGCCCTATAAGCTTGTTAGCATCAAATACGTTACAAAGTGACAAATTATTACTCATTTTTGAAACCTATAAAATATGAACAAGTATTAGTTATATTGTTCAATACCAATATAGATAAAGTTCAAATCTATATATTGGTTGCTCTTTTTATATTAATCAAATCAATAGCCTTCATTTTCAATTTAGAAAAATCATATTTTTCTAGTAGGATAGCATCCCATTTAGTTTACTATAACCTTAAGGATGATCTCAACAAGACATGATAAGTAAATTAGGTAAATAACTAGCTTATTAATCACATCCCCATGTGACTTTTAGATCAATTGGGTGACAACTCCTTGTTTAATCACATCTTATTTGATTCACCCAGTCACTTTTATCATTATAAGGTCTAGTTTTTACATCTAGACAATACAATGATAGTTAAGTAAGACCCATTAGCTATAACACAACCTTATTTTGAATAATGAATGCCTTAATTTTTGTCTCAACAGGCCCCATTGGTAGAAAGTTTAGTTGTTTATGTTAATGGAAGGCATCAAGACTTAATATTTTTGATAAGAGATTTTTTTATTCATCATAGGTCTCATCAAGCATGCATAAAAATTCATCATATATCCAATACATGTAATCTGATCATGCATTTCACAATTATACATGGCATTTATCACATATAAATTCTAGCATGTATAACAATAAATCAATATAGCATACATAGTATTTATCTCATAACTAGCATGCATACTACAACAATCATCATTTTAGTTCAAATTCATGATCTTGCATATCTATTCTCTAAATCAACATCAATATCATATATCAATTATCAGTCCAACACAATATGATGTAGGGCATAGATATGTTCAACTAACATGGTCGAATATGTCTAACTATTATCTGAAGAACATGTAATTTGTAATCAAAATTTTCTAAACAATTAAAGAATTATAATTTTACTTGAATTTTAATGAAACATGGTAAACATCACTCTAAACCATTTAGGAATGTTAATTAATTAAAATCAAGCTAAATTACATGGATTAGGATTTTCCTAGTCCAACTAGGTATTGTAGTGAAATAGTTTCTTGTTAATTAGAAGTTCTAAACAATTTAGAAAGTCCAATTCAATTTGGATTTTATTTAAAATCTTATTTCTCAAACCCAAACTATTTAGGAATCCAAATTCAACAAGAAATAACACCAATTTTGGGCTTGGCTGAAAACCTATCCAAGAAGGAAAGCAAGTTTAGGCCATCTTTTTGCTATGCTGCCCCTACTAGCCACCATCCAAGAGTTCTAAACTCTTTCCCATGCTTTGTTATGCCTTTGGTCATGATTCTTGAATCACAAGTAACAATTACTTTGACTTTTATAAAAACAGTCCACTAAACTTGGTGACCAAGAAAACAATTCTTGATATCTTAGTGAACAAGTTTCCAAAGATTCCCAATACTGATTACCAAGTAGATCTTCATTAAAATCTTATTGAGCAAGGTTTTAAAGTCTATTAACTTTTGAGATCACTAGCTGCATCAAGAAAACAAATTAACATAATCATATTAGGGCAACCATGAATCATATGCATATTCTACATGCCCAGCCACCACAGGTAGATTTCTGGGCTGAACTTATTATCAACTTTTGAATGACCAAATCAACTTCAATAATTTTGAAATTCTTACACAATAATCATCAATATGTCTATTTTCACATGTTAAAAATTTGTATCCAAATAATATTCCTAGAATGAGAAACAATTTTAGAAATATCACTATAGTATAATTTTCCTAATATGAATAGATTGCAAAAAACAAATTTTTTAAGCATGCAAATGATATTTATAAATCATAAAATTTAATCCCAATCATCCTAAGACATCATGCTTTGAGATTCTAAAATAATCCAGTCAAAAAAGTATAGAAAAAATTAATTTTTTGGCCTCTGCATCATAATAATAAATTGCAATCAAAACAATTTTGATATGATGAACAATCACACAAACTTCTAATTTGTATCATCTGTATTGATAAGGTTCTAATATCACTTGAAATGAATTATGTATCATTATCAGAGTTGAAGTAGCAAAATTTTTTAAAAATTTTATTCCTCAAAGCGAAGATCAAGTAATAAGATTACACAAACAACATATATATACATCCATGCATAGTTTTGGCTAAAGGTGTTACCTTGAATGCAAAAATTCCTTGGTTCAATTTCATGATCTTCCACATAGATTGCAAGTCAAGAAGCTGCCCAAGTATTCAATCTTTAATGGTGATACACACCAACCCTTGTGAAAGAACCTTCTCCAAGGTTTAGTAGAACTCAAAGCCACATTATAGCTAGTAAGTGTTTACAAGACCTCTTATATTTTCTTGAGTGATCTCTGGATGCTGTGTTGGTTACTCTCTTACAAGAGGGGGTAGCTTGATGCCCCTTTATAAGGGAACCATACGGCCACTTTAGGTTTAATGCTTGGAATAGAAATTTTAAAAATTGACCCTATGCTAGCCAGATGTACCAAACAAGGGAAACTTAATTTTTTTTTATTTCTTTCTTTTTTGGTCATACCAAAATCAAATTAAGTCTAATTTAATTTATCCCAATTTTATTCTTTCACAATTATCTTATTGTGTGTGATCTATTAGATTCTTTAGCATGTTGGCAATAAACACAAGCATTATAAGCCTTAGTATCCGATTATAGATGAAACAAACTTTGTCTTCATCACCACTTCTCCAACTAGCCAATCTTATGTTTATAAATTATGATCAATGCTAGCTTCATTGCCATGACCCCTAATTGCTAAAGAAATAGCTTGACAACCTATTTGTGAATGATCTTTGTGTATAATTAATATCCTTTATAGTATCTCAACTTGAACATTGAGTATGATTTAGTGTCTACTTAATCATGTTCAACCATGTTAAGTCTTATTCTTGACATTAAGTCACAAATAAGTTTTAAAGCAATTCTAAAATCTTATTTCACTTTGGCCAAATATTTCTCAAGTTAATTCAATCAAAACTAATTGAGATACTCTCTTGATCAAATAAGATAATGAATCCCATTTGATTACTTCATACATCTTCATATACCTCATGTTATATCCAATTATACTCGACTGGAGCATTCTTGGTTAGAACCATAAGTAAAGTAAAGTCAAAGTATAACATTCATCATATAAGATTATAAGCAATCTCAAGTCAAAGGATCACTTATACAACCATCACATGAGAATAGTGACATAGACACTAAGTGAACTACCATATAGCATTCTCATATCAGGTCATGTTTAATGAACTTGTTCTTATAAGAAGCACCCACATGTTAGCTCAAGTTTACACAAACTTTAACTTATGAGATAGGATGCTTGCTTCATAAGTAAGAGCATAACCATGTGCTAGTCTCAATAGCTTTTATGAATGTCTTATTGATAAAGCATCAACCAGGAACAATTTTGAAACATATAACTTTTATGCAATGATGATCTCATAATTACAATCTCATTGTAATTTTCTTTCAAAACTTTTTTTATATTCCAAGGACTTTATCATATAAGTATTAACATTGAAATATATGTATACAAGCTTAATGATAAAGAAATAAAACCTTTGTACAAGCTCAAATATCATAGTACTACAAATATGACAATGTCTTAGCCAAAATATGATTTAGGTTGAAAGATAAATACCAATAACAAGGTAATGCCATTTGAGCTAAATAATGTTAGTGCTAAACACTAAAGAGAGATGGTAACTCTTTTCCTTGATATGATATACAAAGAGATAAAAGTGTATGTTAACAATATGACAGCAAAGTCTTGTAAAGGAGAAGACTATGTTGCCAACCTTAAAAAGCTTTTCGAAAGGTTATAAAAGTATCAACTTATGTTGAATCTAGCTAAATGCGCATTTGGGGTCAAGCTTGGAAAATTATTGGGATTTATAGTCAGCGAAAAAGGAATTAAAGTTGACCTAGACAAGATTCATGCTATTAAGAGCTTGTCTCTATCACATACATAGAAAGAAATAAGAGGATTCTTAGGAATACTTAATTATATTTCTCACTTTATCTCTCAACTTACTTTGAAATGTGATCTTATTTTTAAGCTACTTCAAAAAAATGATCTTGGTGAATGGAATGATGAGTGTTAGTAAGTTTCAAAAAATTTAAGGAGTACTTATCACGGCCACTAATGTTGACACCACCTATTATTGAGAAACCTTTGATTTTATATTTAACAATTCAAGAGAATTCCATGGGGTGTCTATTGGGGCAAAGAGATGAAACTAGTAAAAAAGAACAAGCCATTTATTATATAAGTAAAAAATTTATTGAGTATGAAACCAAGTACTCTCAGTTAGAGAAAATGTGTTATGCATTGGTGTAGACTGCTCATAGGCCCAAACATTACATGCTCTACCACATGACTTGGCTCATATCAAGGCTAGATCCTCTTAAGTATATCTTCGAGAAACCATCTTTGTCAGGAAGTATAGCAAAATGACAGGTGATGCTATCTAAATATAATATTGTGTATGTAGCACAAAATGCCATTAAAGGGAGTGCGATAGCTAACTTTCTTGTAGATCATATTGTTGACAATTATAAGCCCAAGAAGTTTGAGCTTTTGAATGAAGACCTAATGATAGTCTCACAAGTCAAGGATAAAGAATTTACAAATGAAGCATGGAAAATATTTTTTTATAAGGCATCCAACATTATAGGGCATTACGTTGCAGTAGTACTGATATCCTTAGATGGAGATTATTATCCTTGCACTGTAAGGCTAGGTTTTAATTACATCAATAATGTGGCAGAGTATGAAGCCTGTGTGATGGGCTTACAAATGGCCATTAAAAAAAAGTTAAAACAATATAAATAAATGGGGACTCGACTTTAATAATTTACTAAATACATGGTGAATGGGAGATGAGAGATCAAAAGTTGGTCTTATACCAAAAATATATAGCTAAGTTGATTGAGCAATTTAAGGAAGTCTAGGTCCAGCACATCCCTAGAGGAGAAAATCAAATTACTGATGCCCTAACCATATTGGTTGCAATGTTTAAGTTGAGCACAAGCATGGAAGTACAACCTATTAGAATGTAAATATGAGAGTTATCGGCACACTGCTCAAGTGTTGAAGAAAAAGTCAATGGACAACTATGGTATTATGACATCATGTAGTACATAAAGTATCAAAAGTGCCCAGAGCACATGTATAAAAATGACAAAATAATAATAAGGAGATTGTCGATATGGTTCATTCTTGATAGGGAAGTCTTGTATAAAATAAGGTAGGATCAGATTCTCTTAAGATGTGAAGACATTGTTAAAGCTAGAAAATTCTTGAAGAGATGCATGAAGGAATTTATGGGACACACACAAATGGACACTAAATGGCTAGACAAGTCATGAGGCCAAGTTGTTATTGGTTGAAACTAGAAAGTGACTATATCAACTATACCAAAAAATGCTATAAGTGTCAAATTTATGCAGACAAGTTTCACAACCATCCAGCTCTATTACATGTCCTAGCACCTCCATGGGCATTTTTGATGTAGGGAATGGATGTGATTAGACCTATTACCTCAAATGCTTCAAATAGGCATCACTTTATCTTTGTAATGATTAATTACTTTAAGAAATGGGTCGAAGTAGCTTCTTACACTAATATCATAAAGGCAATAGTGTGTAAGTTCATTGAGAAAGAAATAATTTACCAATATGGACTCTCGAAAAGGATTATCTCCGATAATGCCAACAATTTGAATGATAAAATGATGAAAAAGGTCTGTACATAGTTCAAGATAGAGTACCACAATTCAGCATTGTATCACCCCAAAATGAATTGTGTAATGAAAGTAGCTAATAAAAATATCAAGAAAATACTGGTAAAGATGATTGACACTTATAAAGAATAGCATAAGAAATTACCTTTTGCCTTGTATGCTTACAAAATAGTAATCCATATCTCTACTAGAGCCACCCCAATTTCGTTGGTATATAGGATTGAGTTTGTGTTGCCTATCAAAGTGGAAATTCTTTTACTAAGAGTGTTAATAGAAGTAAAATTAGAAGAAGTAGAGTGAGTTTACAATCACTTTGAATAGTTGGATCTCATTGAGGAGAAATGGCTTATGGCACTCTATCATGGCCAGATGTACCACAAGAGGATGATGCATGCACATTATAAGAAGATACAACTTAGACACTTTACGAAAGTGCGTTGGTTCTAAAAAATATCCAAGCTGATATGATAATAAGGGAAAATGGACACCTAACCGAAAAGGTCCTTATGTGTTCAAAAAAACTTTTTTGAGTTGAGCACTGATTTTGGCAAAAATGGACAAAAATGAATTACCAAATTCGATAAACTCAGACGTTGTGAAAAAATACTACACTTGAAACCCAAAAAAAAAAGTGAAGAGAAATAAAAAAAATAAAAAAGCAAGCAAAAATAAAAAAAAAATGAAAACAAAAACAAAAACAAAAACAAAAATAAAAAAAATGAAAAAAAAGGCCTAAATTGAAAACCCGAAAAGGGTAATCCAAGTCAAAAAAGGGACATACGAACAAAAAACTTGAAAAGGCAAATCAGGTATAAGAAAAAGCAAGAAAGATATAGTGAAGTTGAAAACTCGAAAAGATGATAGGGATGTAAGAAGGATTAATGTCAAAAGTGGCTTAAATAAAAAAAGCAAGTCTGCATCAATCTCGAATTATAAGGGTAGGGGTCATTTAATAAACTCAAAAACATCAATGTCATTGATGGGATGAGGTTTTTATTAAGGATCCAGATAAATTTGATTTATATTTTCCAAATATTTATTATTTAAAGAACTGATAATTGATTCTATAATTTTTATCTTTTAATTACCTCTCCTTTTTGTACTTCAAAGGCTTATACCTTCTTTTAATATTTTTAATTTACCTATTTCCTAGCAATAATGGATATATCTTTTCTCTTGGATCAAACTCTTCTTGGCCATCTTTTATCATAAATTCATTACATTTATTGTGGAATTAGGATAATGACCAATAATATTCGTAATAAACCTTTATAATGCTTTAGAAGGATTTGAGGATAACAAAAATAAAAGGAAGATAAATGAAAAAAAAAAAGGAAAAAAAAAGAAAAGAAAAGAATAATAAGGAAAAATGGAAAAGAAAAAGAACAAGGGAAACACTAACTTTCAAGGTTTTTAGGCAAACAAAACGCATATCTTAAGTAAGTAGATATGTTATGGGGATCATGATTTGCAAGTTAATATTGGAATTACCCAAAATTGAAAAAGGTGAAATAAGAAACAAGAAATGGAAAAAAAAAAAGAACAAAGAATTTTTTGGAAAAAAATTTTGAATGATTGGGAATGATTAAAGTCGAGCCCAAAATTCGAAAAACAAAGTAGATTATGAGAACTTGATTATTATAAATTTGAATACATGGTATCCTTTGTATTTATCACACCCCATTGTGTGCACACCTTCGTAAAGTATAAGGAATGGAATATCAAACTTGGTCATGAAAGATTGAGCATGATAAAACAAGGTGAGAATGTTTTTTTAATAGATTTTAGATATGATGGGTCAAGTTGTGGCTAAGAAAGACTTTTGGATTTTCAAACTTAACTTGCAAAAGCCTTTTTCAAGATGAGATTTTTAAAGTTATCAAGCCTTTGTTTAAATAAGCTTTTTAAGTTAGGATTTTTAAAGTTGCCAAGCCTTTATTTAAATGAGAGCCTTTGTTTAAAGGAGTTTTTTGATATTAGGATTTTTAAAGTTGTTAAACCTTTATTTAAATGAGCTCTTCTTAGGATGAGATTTTTTTAAAGTTGTCAAGCCTTTGTTTAAAAGAGCTTTTCCCAAGACAAAATTTTTAAAGTTGTTGAGTCTATGTTTAAAGAAGCTTTTCCCAAGACATTATTTTTAAAGTTATCGAGCTTTTATTTAAAGGAATTTTTTAATATAAGGATTTTTAAAGTTGTCGAGCCTTTTATTTAAAGGAGCTTTTTAAGATAAGATTTTTAAAGTTGTCAAGCCTCTAGTGAGAGGAGTTTTTTATTTTATTTTCAAAAGTTGAGGGGCCTTTAATGAGATAAGCTTTTAATTTTATTTTCAATAGTTGTAGAGCCTCTAATGAGATAAGCCTTTTAAAAAGTTATGATACCTCTAATGAGAGAAGTTTTTAATTTTATTTTCAAAAGTTAAGGGGCCTTTAATGAGATAAGCTTTTAATTTTATTTTCAATAGTTGTAGAGCCTCTAATGAGATAAGCCTTTTAAAAAGTTATGATACCTCTAATGAGAGGAGTTTTTTAGAAATTAAAAAAAAAACAAATGAAGAAAAAAAAGAAGAAAAAATGGAAAAAAAGATAAAAACAAAAAAGTCACCCTAACAAAATTGTTATTTGTATCTTTGTATTTTTCATGGTCCTTAGTAATATGCAAAGAAGGGTAGCTGTAGATACTTAATTTTATCCAAAATAATTTGATCATGTTTGATTGCAATTTAGGTTCGAACGTATCAATTTTGACCAATTTGAGTGCTTTTATTTCATATTATATATTCAAGTTCATTTTGCACGGATCGAGGCTCAATTTAATTCAATTTTTGGTTAATAAGACTAAAGGGCCTAACATGCATCAATGTTATTTTTTAGGGCCCAAATACAACCCAAACATAGCCCATTACATAGCCCAGATGTGGCCTATCACATAACCTAAATACAATTCAAATATAGCCCAATACAGCAAAAAAAAAAAAAAAACCTAATCCTTTACGAGATCTTTTTCTGGTCATAAGTTAGGAAGCATAAAAGAAAGGACTTGGTGAGCAAGCAAAAGGGATGAGGTCATTTGGCTAGTTTAAAAAAAAAAAAAAAGAGAGAAGAAATATAGAAAGCTTTGCCAAAAAAGAAAAAGAAGCCATAGCTTTTGAAAAATAGAAAAAATGTAGCTTTTTGGTTCTTCTCGACTAGTTTACATGCATAACTATCATGTTTTCTATATATGGTTTGATCTAGAGAAAAAGGTTAACAATGTAAACTTTTTAAATGAACTAGGAGAGGTCTTTTTGAAAATAAAAAATAAAAAAATTATTTACTGAGTAAGTCTTTTAGAAGAGTGTTTTGGCTTTTTTTTTCTTACTTTAATGCACTAGGAGCTTTAAGCTCCATCTCGACTAATATTTGTTGGCTGTGATGACTTAAAAATGCCTTTTTACTTGAAAAAGAGAACGTTTTCCAAGACAAAAAAAAAGCAAAAATTTTGAAGTTTAAACTCTCAAAAAATGTCTTCCATGTAAGAGTTTCGGGTTTGTCCTCTTTTTACCGTCCATAAAAGCTTAGGTTTTCATCTAGGATATATGTTTTCCAAGTAAAAACAATAAAAATAACTTCTTTTTTATGAAAACAAGTAACTTTTCAAAACATAGGTGAAAAAGAAGCTTAAGGCAATTTGATAGCAAATGTAAATGGTTTTTAAGATTGCATAGGCTGAGAGCCCAAGGAGTTTAAAGACCTTAAAAACCCTTCAAAGCATTGGTATGGAAGCTATAGTTGTAAGGACTATGGTATGGTTGTGTCTTTTTTTTTCCTCTTATGTTGTCTAACTTAAAATAGAATAAAGAAGGTAGCATGGGTAAAATGAAGAAACCATTTTTAAAAAGGGGTGGTATGGTTGTCCAAGAACATTTGATTTTTTTCTAGCTGAAATTTTTCTTTTGTTTTTTTAATGATAAACAAAAGTTTTAAAACATGAGGGAAGGAATATTAAAATGGAATTTTTAGTTTAGATTTAGAAAGGCTATATAAAAACAAATGAAATCCATTTCTTTGGCTTTCCATTCATAAGCTTTTAAATAAAAGTTTCGATTTGTTATTTTAATTGCTACATTTCTTATGGCATACTACAATTGTTTCTTGGCATTTACTTTCCTTGTTCTCTAGTTTATATGTTATTATGTTATATATCTTATGTTAATTTGTTTATAATGTTTCTTTGCATGCTATTTATTAATTATTCATTCATTGCATAATGTTTTTAATATAAAAAATGATTTTTAAAACCCTATCTAAATATTGGAGGGAATTCAAATCATATTTTGAATGATTAATTTTCTCAAAATTCTACCTAGTTATTAGAGAATTAAAGAAAGTTTTCCTTTACAAAAAAAATGAAAATAAATAAAATTTCTTTCATCCTTGATTTCCTTTAAAAGGGGTATAATGCTAAAAAATAAAATTAAATGTGTATAAGATAGATCAAATCGATCATCTATATTTTTTATTTGTATTTTCATCATCCATTTACTTCATATGATATTGCTTGCATTCATCGTTTTCAAAGAAACATAAATTAATAAATGGTGATTTTGGAGAATTATTTTAAATTAAAACTAATATTCCTAAATAAAAATAATTTGTAAGACCCAACCTAGATATTTGAGGGCTTCTCAATAATTATTTTTTATAAAGGAATATTATGTCAGATTTTGAGAATTATTATAAAAGTCACAAGTAGATAAATATTTGTTGAAATTTTGCCTAAATATTAAAGATTTTCATTTTTTTTCTAAATAAAAAGTTTTTAAAAAAATTCATGGAAAACATAAAATTTGAAGGAATTAGTTTTAAATATTAGAATTAAGATCATTTTTATCAATATTAAGGATAACATATGATTAATTAGTATTGTTTTTAAAATGAGCATTGTGAACTGTTAATTTTTCCCCATACATAATTGTACTCTCTAACTTAGAATTGTTTTTTGTAGATAAAAAATTACATTTTTATAACCATTAATTAGTTTTAAAAGTTTCAAGTGACCAATCATATTTAAAAAAATTGATAACAACTCTCTAAATTTTAAAATTTTTGTCTAACAGTCTTCAAAACTATTATGATAAAACCACCATGACCTTTTAAAGGAAAAGACCACCATAACATTCCACATTGATCATGATAGGTATAATTTTTCATTTTTTACCTAAATTAGTGCAAAACTATTAAATTTTATTTATTTATTTTTGTTAATTGCAAGGTTGACATGACTTGATATGTTGATTAAAAGGAAATGAGAATTTGTAAATTTTTTTAATTTATTTTTGAATCTTTTATTTTTATATTTATTTGATTAAAAAATATTATGTGTATATATTTTTTCGAATATACAACTTTTAGGTACCAATTTTAATATTATACCAATTTATTTAAAGATCAATCTATAGAATTTATAACCTAATACTTAATTTTTTAATGTTGAAATTATTTAATCAATGTGCAACTTAATAACCACTTTAATATTTGAGTGGTCGTAACTTAAAAATTATAGTAGTTAGATATTAACTATATCAAATAAATTTTTCTAAGATATTGAATTAATATTATTAATAATTTTAATAAAAATATATACATTATTTATTTTTTTTCACTTAGTACATAAAAAGATATTTTTATTGAATAATATACCTTATTTCAACTCTCAAAGTTAAAATACCGTTCTTCTCAAATTCATTATTTTTCTTTTCATAATTTACATAAATATTTATATAAATATAAAATTATCGTGCGTGCATTTAGACGTGATTAAAACTAACTAGTAAAGAAGAACAAAAGAAAAAACTGAAGTAGTTAATTATGGAATCTACTATGTCCTACTTCTTGTCTTCAAAACTCTGATTCAATACTGATGTGCTTCAGATTATGCATAAAGCTTAAGGAGAAACTTATATGAAATTTCATAAATGAAAATCAAGAAATTTTTTATTAAAAATAAATAAATTAAAATTTTTAAAATATAAATTAAATGTTTTAAAATTAAAAAATTAAAAAATTTTAATATATTTATTAAATAGATATTTTTAATAAAAGTTTAACAAAATTTTTACCGTTTAATAAGTGTCATTTAAATTTAGATTATAAATAATATTATAAATAATTTTTATACATATTATTAATTTTTATATTAAATTTTATCAATTTATTTATTCGATTTTTTATTAAAATTTTTATTTATTTATTTTTAATAAAAACTTTAACGAACTTCAATATAAATTTTATCCTAAAATTTAATCACCGATGGCCAATTGTAGGACAATAAAATTCCTGATATAATAATATAATAATTACTTCTCTAAAACAATATAATAATTAGAACTATAAAATATAAATATTAAATTGAGGTACACAGCATTCGGCGGCTTTCCTTCTAAATTCTAATACTCCAAAATTGAATAATTCTCTGTCAAAATTATACTATGTCTATAATTTTAGTAGCGAGCCCATTATATAAACATAAATTTCATATTTTTTATTATTAATTAAATTGAATTTATAATTAATTTAAATTAAAATAATATTTTTAATTTTAATCATTTTAAAATATAAAATTTACTCTAATGTAAATAAATTCATCTTCAATTAATTTATATAATTATATAATTATTCTTGCAATTCTTTTTCTTACTTTGACCAAAAAAAATATATGATTATTATTAAAAGCTTTTTTCAATTTTTTATTAGTGAAATTTTTAAATTTCACAAACAAAATTAAAAAAATGACACATATCCTTTCAAATATATTTTTAAAAATAAAAATAAATTAAAAATAAAATAAATTATATAATTATTATTATAATTTTTTTCATTTTTTATTAGTGAAAATTTTAAATTTCTCAAGAAAAATTAAAAAAATGACACATATCCTTTCAAATATATTTTTAAAAATAAAAAATTAATTAAAAATAAAATATAAAAAGGTAAAAAACACTTCTAAACTAAAATTCAATAATCATCAAATATCTTATATTTTTTTCAATTAATTAAACCCTTAAACATTTTCTTTCATCAATTAAACCCTTATTAAGGGAAAAACATTTAATTGTTTACATCCAATTTATAATTTAATTGAGTGAAAATAAATATTTAAAAATTTAATTAGATGAAAATAAATATTTAAGGTTCAAATGATTGAAAATAAAAGATTTAAGATTTTATTAAGTATAATAAAATTTAAAATTTTAAATAATTATTAAATTTTAATTTGAATAATTTTTTAATCTTTAGTCAAATAAAAATAAAACATATTTATCAAATATTAACTCTATAATTCCACGTAATTTTTCTTTGTATAAAAACTTGGAAATCATAAAGCTTCAACCTTTGTTTCCGTTCCATTCTATATTTGTTTTATGGTATTGGTAAAAAGTAACGTACTAATGACAAGTCATAGTTTTTACGAAAAAAAAAAACCCATAAAAAATGAAACTGAAGAAGAAAAAACAAACAAGAAAATACAATTCTCTTGCAGAAAGAAAGTGAAAGAGAAAGAGATCCCATCTGAGGTACTTGTGGCAATGAATAAGAAAATCACATCGTCATCATCAACAACTGCAAAGCCCATAGGCACAGTTTTGCCATACCAAACCCCGAGACTAAGGGACCACTATTTGTTAGGCAAGAAGCTTGGGAAAGGCCAATTTGGTATCACGTATCAATGTACTCACAAGGCTACTGGCATCCTTTACGCTTGCAAATCAATCCCAAAGCGCAAACTTTTATGCCGTGAAGATTACGATGACGTTTGGAGAGAGATTCAGATCATGCATCATTTGTCTGAGCACCCAAGTGTGGTGCAGATCAAGGGAACTTATGAAGATTCTGTGTTTGTTCACTTGGTTATGGAGCTTTGTGCAGGTGGGGAACTTTTTGATAGGATTGTGGCTAAAGGACATTATAGTGAAAGAGAGGCTGCTAAGCTTATTAAAACTATTGTTGGTGTTGTCGAGGCTTGTCATTCTCTTGGGGTTATGCATCGAGATCTCAAACCTGAGAATTTCTTGTTTGATACTCCTGCTGATGATGCCATTCTCAAGGCTACAGATTTTGGCTTGTCTGTCTTCTATAAGCCAGGTTGGTTCTTGGCTTTTCTTTTTCTTTTTTTTTTTATATGTTAGTCTTGATTCTCTTGAATAAACGGTAGTTTCTTTTTGGTGGAATGATTAATGTAGTTCTGTAAAAAATCGAGAAATAGAGTTTTGATTTTTCTGATTTTGGTTTGATTATCTGATCGGAAGTTGAGGACATTCTTGATTCTTTGGTTAGAAGTTCAATACCTTTCTGAAGGGTATTGATATCTGATATTGGTTGTTTTCGTTATGATTTTTTTTTTTTAATTAGATTGATTCTTTGAAAATCTTGGGATAATTATTTTTCAGCCTGATGATTCGCTGAATATTTTTCAGATACTGTTCAATAGGATCAATTTCCCTTAGGATTTCATATTTGATGCGTATTTTTGCAAGTTCATTTTTAAAATTGTGGACTGTTGGTTCTGGTTTGTTTGATTAGAACAATGTTCTGTTATATACGGTGCATCTTTTTACAAAGGTTTTTTTTTTTTTTTTTCCATAATTAATGCGCTAAATATTTACTTCAATTGAATATAATGAACCTTCTCCAACATTAGCTGAGATGGTTAAATGACTGTCAATTGCTTTTCGGAAATCTCCATAGTGATGTCGAGATCAGCACCACTAGATTATCTGGTTTTGCCTCAGTACTGAATTCTGCTTGGTTGTACGAATCACATTCAAATTTCTTGTGATTGGAGAATCCTTAGGCTTTTTCAAAGAATGGGCAACTTCATAACTATTGCATGTGCTACTGCTTTCCCTTATTTTTTCTGTGGTATATCTCTCGTATTTAATGGTGGTTACTTTTTTTTTTTTATCCTTTTCCCTTCCAGGACAATATTTTTATGATGTTGTTGGGAGTCCATATTATGTTGCACCAGAGGTTTTGTGCAAGCATTATGGACCAGAAGTAGATATATGGAGTGCTGGTGTTATCCTTTACATCTTGTTGAGTGGGGTTCCACCATTTTGGGCAGGTATTTATCTCAATAATCGTACTCCCTGCAGCAGTTTGTGCCATTTTGTGTTTTAATATCCTATGGTATACTTACGTTTCCTCTCCACTCACAGAAACCGAATCAGGAATCTTCAGACAGATTTTACATGGAAAAATTGATTTTGTATCTGAGCCGTGGCCTAGTATCTCTGAAAGTGCAAAAGATCTGATAAGAAAGATGCTTGAGAGAGGTTCAACGCAAAGAATTTCTGCCCATGAAGTCCTATGTAAGTCATTGCATATTGTGCCTACGGAATTATTTTTTCTTTGCTATAGCAGGGGAATGAGAATGCTCTATCTTTATTGTATGTGTGTAAGTCACAACAATGGGTTGATTTATGAATCAGGTCACCCATGGATTGTGGATGATAGAGTTGCCCCTGACAAACCTCTGGATTCTGCTGTGTTATCACGCTTGAAGCAGTTCTCAGCAATGAACAAACTTAAAAAGATGGCTTTGCGTGTATGTGATTTTCCTTTTTAATCTTCCATCTATAGTTATTGGAAAATTTCCCATGAAAACCTGATTGTGAACCTATTATCTAGTTATCTTCTATGCTGAATTTAAAATTGAATCTTCATGGTGAAGGATTTTTTATGCTGAATTCATGTTTTGACTTTTAGAAAGTAATGAAGGATATATGAAATTATTTCCCTTTTCAGTCGTTAGTTATGTTATAACTCATGGTGGTATAAACGAAGTAGTATTTCACACAAGAAACAAGTTCGTCAATTCATATTTTTGCTGTTACAATATTCGGACTGTAATCAGCTGCATGGTAGAATGCAACTTCCATTCGTAATTTTTGTTTTTGTCCAGCAAACAAACCTTTGGTGTTGGCTAGCTGGTGGCTAGTTGGGTGGAGGCTGGGGTCTAGAATTTAACTTGTTTTTGATGGAGAGACACATTGTCCATGATGTTATAACTGTTCCTAGTCAGCTTAGCGCTCAACTATAGCCTAGGTATTAGACATCTCTTTCAGCAGCAGTTGCATGCAGTAGAAGTCGGGATCCTAATCTCTTGAAACTTCCAAAAGTTTAACAACCTTCTTAATATTGATTCATATTAACTTTATCTCGGGCTTGTGACAAAATACTACCTCAAACCATGCTTTCGCCCCAAGAAGTAAATTCACCATCAAATAGCTTCATGAGAATTGTGAGGAGGGATTGCTACTTGGGATGAGAAAGAAGGCAAAACTATTATAGTTCTGCTTTTACTCAAAATTTATTATTTTCATATTCAGTTAGATAGCTCTGCTATAACTCACGATTCTAGAAGAGTAGTTTATTGCTCAAAGTTTATCCTTTCATATTTGTACAATGATTCTTTAACTCTAGTCAGCTGCATGATGGAATGCAACATCCAGTCATCTTCTGTGTTTTGTTTGACAACATAGGCATGCATGAAAGAAAGCAGCTACTCGACTTAATTTTTTGTCTTGATTGTTTGGGTCACTGTGACAAATACTATGCCTTTTAACATATAAGTAAGTTTAACAATCATCTTTGACAATAGAATATAAATTCTTTTGCAGGTCATAGCAGAAAGACTTTCTGAGGAAGAAATTGGTGGCTTGAAAGAGTTGTTCAAAATGATTGATACAGACAACAGTGGGACGATAACATTTCAGGAACTCAAAGACGGTTTGAAGAAAGTGGGGTCTGAACTAATGGAATCAGAAATCAAGTCTCTAATGGAAGCTGTAAATATACCTTCTTGGGTTGTTATTGAAAAATTAATGTAACTTTAATGTTTGTGCTACAATCTAAGAATGTTTGTGCTATAAACCAAGTGTGATATTCTCTACTGTTACAACATGATTGAGTCTCACAATTACAAATATTGCCTCGGGAATTTTGGCAGGCTGATATTGACAACAGTGGAACAATTGACTATGGTGAATTCCTCGCTGCTACACTGCACATAAATAAGACGGAGAGAGAGGAGAATTTAGTTGCTGCTTTCTCCTTTTTTGACAAAGATGGTAGCGGTTACATCACCATAGATGAACTTCAACATGCTTGCAAAGAGTTTGGTCTAGGTGATGTACATCTGGATGAAATGATTAAAGAAATCGACCAAGATAATGTAAGTACACCAGGTCGATTAGACATTCAAATTTTGAAGTTACTATTTCACATTCTACATTGTAAAAGTTACATTGCCATAGCTTTCACATATCATCAGCATTATCATATTTTCATTATGGTTTGATTTCAGCTGTATGAATGTTATCATCAAGGAGAATTTGTATGACTATTTTATAATGGAGAAGTTAGTGAGTAAAATAAATCGACTGGCCTAATAGGTGTGAAGGAAAGGAGTAGCAAACACATGCAAGGAAAATTATATTAACTGTTTTTACCTTCCTCACCTTTTTCCTTACCAATATGTCCCAAGCATTTATAATTTAGACACGTGATATTGCATTTATCTAAAGAAAACGGAGTGAAATCATTGTAAAAAATCATTATAATTTCTTGTTCCTAACTTATCTTGTGATTACATGAAATTGCAGGATGGGCGAATAGACTATGGGGAGTTTGCTGCAATGATGAGAAAGGGTGATGGGATCGGAAGAAGCAGAACTATGAGAAGCAACCTGAACCTCGGTATTTCTGATGCCTTCGGATTGAATGACCCAACATGCGATACTAACTGAAAATCAACCTCTTTCGTAGAGAGCTACATTTTGTTATACTGAAATCAATGGTTAATGACACTGCCGTCTCATTTGAGTTGCCTAGGGTGTCTATGATTCTTTAGGTTGATGATTTGGTTTTATTCAACTGATGCACTTAAGAATGTGAAGATTAAGATTTTGCCTATCCTTAATGTTTATTGGAAATGGCACAGCTGCTAAGGTTTTCTGTAGAATAAATATTCAGTCTAGTCACTAATTGTCTGTATTAGATAAGACAATTATTCTTTCTTGTAATGTTCTATTTTTAATGAAAGAATAATGTCTGGAGTTTAAACTTATTTACTTTCATTCATTAGTGATGAGTAGATACAAGAAGAGATATGAGATTCGCTTATTTCATCCGCAGACTACAATCTTTGAATTTTAACTAAACAAAAGATCAATTAATGATTCTGCTAACTTGATCTTCTGACATGGTCTTCTCTAACTTCTTTTGAATCCTTGATCTCCTTTAAATGCGCCTCCGGAGGAGGGAATCATTATCGAAAATTTTCACTATTTTATTTAAAATGAATAATGTACTTTTAATTAAATCTATGATTGAAATTTAATGATGATAATCGAATATAAAAATAATTAAAAATTAATTAAAAAAGAAAAAATGATCTGAACAATATAAATTATAAATTTAATTAAAAGTGCAGCTATGACCTTTAGATAAAATAACGAAAACTTGGTGGACAGGAACGTTTCCCATTTCGGATAACATGCTTAGGATGGAAATGGCCAACAAACATGTTATCTGACAAAGTGATAACTTAAGGCTAGATGTTTCATTCTAGAATGGAAAACATGATTAGCTTTAAGATATGTGGCACATATGTTAAGAATTGGAGGGGACTGTGTGATATGTAGCTCAAACAAGAGATTATATATCCAAACTAATTGAGTAGTCTTGTTGGCTATTGCCCTTTATTTGAGTGAATTTTTTTTTATGCAAAATGAGATAGTATTACAAGAATAAAAAAAAATTATAAATGTTAAAATTTAAAATTTAAAAATATTATACACTAATCATATAAACTAACTAAATTAAATCTCCATTCTATTTAATAGGATTGTGTTCAAACTAGATAGACCCAAGTGGTATAATTTATATCATCTAAGTTTCATGCTCAATTAACATCACTAAAAGCAAGGAACTATAACTAGGATGATTTCTTTAAAAACAAACCATGATTAGTAACGACTTCTAGATATCTGCAAACTCATTTTAAACTGAATCAATGACTAAGACTGCAAAATAAAATTAAAAAAATTCAACTACTTATATATTGTGCACATAAAATTACAAATTTAATTGTACATTATAAATTCTTTTTTTAATTTTTACCAAACTTTGCATTTCTAAAATTAAACCTTTTAATGTATTACTTTTAATTTTTAATTTTAATTTTTTCAAAAATTATTAGTTAGATTTTAATTGTTCTTTAAATATTAAAAAAAATACACTTTTTAATTTAATTACATTATTATTATTTTATTAAATTTTTATCAATTCACCTTATTTTTACAAAAAAACCTGGCTTCGTCCCTTCACCGGCACATCCAAAACCATCTTTCAGTTGCATTTTCATAGCATATTCCATTGGAGTAGCCACTTCCTTAGCATGAGTCATGTAAAAATTTTCCAAAATGTCTCTACATGTATTTGTGCTAATTAGAAAAAAGTTCATTGCGTAGTAGAAATGACCTCAACACCTTAGAAAAATTAAAAAAGTTAAGATCTTTTTGGAGATCATATAACTCTTGCTATGCATAAATTTTGAAATATTAATCTTTCATTAATGTTAGTATCTTTTTTTATCTAATTTTTGCTTTTGAAAAATTAAAACCATAAATATATATATATATAACTTTTAATAAAAGCAGTCCCTGGACTCCAATTTATTGTACACGTAAAGGATGTCTTAAAAAAAATTAAAGAGCAAATGATGGAAACGGAACAAGAGGAGAAGCTCCTAGATTGAAAAACAAACCAAAAGCTTCTGCAGCTAACAACTGCAAAAATTAAAAGAAAGAAAGGGGGAGGAGAAAGACAAAGGGAAAGAGAAGAAGGAAGCTTAGGTTTTGAAGGGACTGACTCATGCTTCTACTTCTTCAATGGCACTGATTTTGTTGTTATCTTTATGGCTAATACTGCCTTCTTTTATAGTCTCTTTTGCCATTTCCAATGGTTTAGCCATTGGTTTTTGGTCTTTCAATAGGTGGATTTCCTATAACCAATTTCTTGTTGATTTCACAGCTTTTGACTAAGAATCTATGAGTTGAAATTCCAATGATTTTTTATTACTTACAAATTTTTTTAATTCAATTTCTCTTTTCTTTTTATGAGGTTTTCATGTTAGCATATTAGGTATATTAAGAGCAAACACTTCCAACTGTAAAAGCAAGATGAATTTTCTGTCCGATGTCCACAAACAAAATCCCAAATTTCATTTTCTATTGTTTGCTCCAAAATTTACTTGGTAAGTTCTAATTTTTACAATTTTTTTTTGTTATTATTATTTTTACTAATTTGAATATTTTAATTGTGAAAGTGCTTCTTATAATTAGTTTTGATAATATTTTGTTTATTGCTTTAAGCGTGTTTGAATAAATGTCAATGTGGAAGGACTGCATAAGTGCTAAATCTTTTGTTAGTTTATTTTATGATTGTTATCAGCCATTGGTTTCTATTGAAGGTGAATATCTTGATCACTCTGTTTTGTTGACCAACTGTAATGCAATATCGGATCTATTTCATCTGTGCTGCTTTATTTAAACTATTTGATGAAGTATAAACATTGGTTAGTGAGCAATCTCTTATTTCATTGCAACAGGCTGAAGTGACTGGATTTTGCATGGGGGTGCTCTCTCTATTGCAAGTTATGTTTTAGTTCCTGAAGTCGATGTTATTGTTGCCGCTTATAGGGTTCCTTCACCTGAACTTGCAGACCCTAACCAAGCCAGGGATCCTATTCAAGCTCATTTCGGTGAACTTGATAACTTTGTTGGATTTTTAGATGTGACGGTATGGCAAATTTTTTTTATTCTCCCAACTTCGAATTTTATTAGTTGTTTCCCATCGTATCTTAAATTAGTTTCATGTTTGTCCTGAGTTTTTGAAGTTACTATTGGAAATGGCCCTTAAGTTATTTTTTTTAATACTTGAGGTAATTTGAATCCTGATTACTGTAATTAAGAATCCAGCATTATTATGAGATTTTGCATATATATAATAGATATTACATTATATATAATATATAATAAACATATATATATATAATATATTATATATATGAGTAGGGATTTACTTACACCAGTGTAAGTGTTACATTATCTTTTTGAGAACAAACAGACCATGCAGATGTTGGCTACCCTTAAATTGTTTCTTACTTTCTTTAAGAACAAAATATTTTCAGCCACTAGGCGAGCCATAATGACAGTTTAGTTGCTAGATGTAGTTGCAAATCTTTGTACAAAAACAACAATGATATTGCCAAAAAGTTTAAGACCCAATTTGGTACTTGTGTTTTTATATTCCAAAGGATGAAAGTGATATGTTTCAACTATTAATTTGGTTAGATACTTGTGTATAAGAATATTTTGTTGGATAAGTACTCTTCAATTCCATGTAATGTTTGGTACATATGGTCTAATTTCTCAATGCTTATAGATGCTTTTTTTTTTGTTTGAAATTAAAATATGAATATTTTAAGTCTTTTAAATTTGTATTGTATTAGCTATAAGTTGGTATTTTTACAATATTTTATTATCAATAAAAGATATATATTTAGGATACAAGGTAGCTAACTAATTAGTAATTAATATGTTATAATTAGTATGTATTGTAAGAAGGTTAGAGCTATATATATGAGAATTATTATTATTATTATTATTATTATTATTATTATTATATAAAAGGGTAAAATAATATTATTATTTAATTATTATAATAATAATATTATTATAATAAAGTTTTTTATTATATTGTCTTTGATAATATGTGAACAAAGAAGTGATTTATTTAAAATTTATTTATTTAACATATAAATTATTTATTTAATATTTTTTAAAATTATTTAAGTAAAAGTATTTTAGGTTTTATTGCATATATAATAAATTTTATATGTAATAATAAAATTTTCATATTTTCAAAAATATCGCATTTTTAATTTTAAAAACGTCATCTTTGATAAAATTTAAGAATTCTTAAAAATATATATTTTTTCATATTTTCAACGAAAATCATATTTTTAATTTTAAAAATGTCATTTGTGTTGAGTTTTGAAAAATAATTTTTTTTATATATTCGAGAAAGATCTAATAATTGTTGAATTATGAAGATTTAATAAAAAGCAACATATAAAATTACTATATTTTAAAGATAAATAACATTGTTTATATAGTCTAAAAGTACAATTAAATAAGAGGAAATGAGCAAAATTTTCACTTTTCCTCCGAAATCTAAAAAAAACCTCTAGAAGAGAAAAGCTTTTTTGTTTCCCTACTTTCCCTTTTTTTTTTTTTTTGACACTATTGACATTGTAAGATTCCTAACACGGGGAAAAGTTTCTTGACATTGGGAAAACTTTCTAAACCAAATCAAGGAATAAAATAATGAAAAGTTACATTCAAGGAGGGAAAGTTAGAATCTATGAACCAACACCCCCTAAGTGAAAGAGATAAATCACTTCGATTTTTTCATGTACTCGAAATATGATGAAAATTTTAATGTAGATGTATTAACTAGAAAAATGATAAAAAAAATTGTAACATTTTAAATATACAAAGCATGATATATGTCAAAATATCCAAGTTCTAGAATTTGACGATTAGAAGTAAAAAATATAGAGTTGTCACCAATTTTTTTTATCTAATTATGACTAGCCACTTAAGTGAATTTATCCGTTTTATGTTTATCATAAACTTAATTAGAAAGTCTCTAAAAGAATAAGTTCTGATCTATATAAACATAACTAAGTTCAAAAGTTGAATACATGTAGGAAAAGTTTTAGTGCCACACAATATCCATAAATTGGTACCAAATTAGTCTTATATTATCTTATTTAAACCTTAAATGAAATGTTCTTTATTCCTTATTTTCATTAATTTTTATATTTAAATATTGAAAAAATGTCTTTATGGTTTTTTTATAAAAGAAAGTTTCATGCACATCAAGAGTATTCAAGAAAACTCGTTATTCCCTTAAAGAGGCTTCATCGTCATATTTATATTTTATGAAAAAATTTTAATTTCTTTATTTATTTACAAACATTATTTACAAATAATAATAATTAGGTAAAGTTTTTAAATTCACACCATCAAAATTCACATCAAAGTTTCATTTTCTTTTCTTTTCATTATTATTATTTTTCAAAATTAAAATTAAAAGAAAACAAAATAAATAATTGAAGAAAAACAAGAAATGTAAAAGTTACTGAAAATAAAAAATGAAAAAGAAAATAAAATAGAAAACAAAAAAAAAAAAGAAAAAACATACAACTGGTCCAGTTAGGAAATGGCTCGACGTGTAGGTCAACCAAATTTTCACACGAATCCTAGTTCCTCCAAATGATGTCATTTTGAAAGTGTATTTAACAAAAAAATCTTCTTTTTTTCACTTCTCTTCTCTTTATCTCTCTTCCTTCTCTTCCTTTGCCTTTTCTCTAGAAACCTAACCAAAAAACTCGACAATCTTTAAAAATCGACAAAATGCTTGAATCCAACATTAAAAAATTCAACCAGTTGTCAAAATATTTAAACTTTTTCAAAAACTACTATGAAACCTAGAATCTAACCGCTATGAGTTCCTTTGGCCACCATCTATTTGGTCAAACAATTTGAGAACTCATCGTAAAATTTTAAAAAAAAAATCCCAAATTTTTGTAGAAAATTCAAAATTTTCACAAAAGAAAAACCCCAAAAAGAGTCCAAACAACTTCCTAAACATTATTATTTAAAAAATGTCAAAATAGATCTTAAAAGCAAATTAGCCCAATAAACCTTTCCAAAATCTCAAAAAAAACAAAAAATTTCTCAAACCCAAAAGTCCTTTTTTTTAAGATGCTTTAATTACTCTTATGCGTGCTCTAATTGCAATTGATTTCTTGCTAATTATCATTTTCTTAAGCTTTGAATTAAGCTCTTTATATAAAGATCAAAGTTCCAGTTCAACTTGAAAATTTCTTAATTGATCGAATCTAACAAAATCCAAATTTGGCACTTTTGAAATTTCTTTTCCTTTTTCAATGAATTGGTGCCCAAGTAATTCGAAAAAAAAAAACTTAACCTTTTAATTTCAAATCTAAACAAAATCAAAGAATAAAATTTCTGAAATCCTTCTCCCTTTTTTTAAATTATGATTTTTTTTTACTCTAACCATATAACAAAAAATTAAAAATAAATAAAAAATATCAATAAATAAAAAGACTTTTGGGGCTTTATATTTGGGTTTAAAATGCAATTTCATATTAAAGTACAATCAAACAATTTTGCAACCTAAATATTGAAATGAATTCAAAGCCCATTAATATAAAAAAAATATCGAGACAAAAAGAAGTGTCTACAATTCTTTGCACATTTTTTATGAAATAAAAATTGAACAAAGACAAAATGTGTCCATTTTGTTCAGGTCAAGAAATGTCCTCAAGGAAAATTTAAAAGACTCCTCCTCAATAGAGGTATTCAAATTTAAAAAATCTGAAATTGAAAAGCTCATCCCAATAAAGGTGTTGAAAGTTTAAAATTTTGAAACTGAAAAGCTTTTCCCTAATAAAGGCATTGAAATTTTAAAATTGAAACCAAAAAACTACTCCTCAAAAAGGCATTGAAACTTTGAAAATTCTAAAATACTCTTTTAACCAAGGGCTATGAAACTTTAAAATTTCAAAATAACTCCTCTAATCAGAAGCATTAAAATTTTAAAAATTCTAAAAAGCTCCCCTATTCATAGGTTTTGAAACATTTAAAAGATCACATTCGAAAAATGCTCCTTTTAACTAGAAGTTTTGAAACTTTTTAAAAGGGTTAAATACAACAATGGCCACTATGCTATACACTTTTGTTAGTTTGGTAACTAAAGAAATGAAATTCACAATTAAGTACCTAAATTTTCATTTTGTCATACACTTTGGTACTTCAGAGTGGTATCAATACCTAATAAATCATGAACTGTGTCAAAAACAGCATGATCTTTGCCACATCATCATTATCATGTCAATGTTAGAAGAAAATTTAAAGTTTGAAAAATTCAAGATAATTTACTTAGAAATTAAAAATTATAAAAACTAAAAAAGATTTTTAAATGTCTCTAAAAATTGAAATATTCACAAAATTTTCAAAAAATAGATAAATTTTTTTAAATTTTCAAAAAAATTCAAATATGAAAACATATCAAAAATTTCAAAAATCCAAAAGTTTCAAAAACAAATTCTTAATACTTAAAAAGTATTAAAAAAATGAAAGCTTAAAAATTCCAAAAAAATTTTGAAAAACTATAAGAAATTTTTAAAAAATCCAAAAGACAAAAAATTTAAAAAAATTTAAAAAACTAAAATTAATAAAATAAAATAAAAATTTGAAGCTTTTTCAAGATAAAAAAATTTTCAAATTTGAAAAAACCAAAAAAAAAATGAAAATACAAAAAATCCTAAAAATTGGAAAATGAAAATAAGAAAAAATCAAAATTTAAAAATTTAAAATCTGAAAAATGCAAAAATATTAATGGATAAAAATGAAAAGTAACTTTTGACCTTATTCAATTTTCTCCTTTTTTAGATTTTTTAGATTTTTCATTTTCTTTTTTAAAATTTCAATTTTTTTTCAATTTTTTTGAAATTTCTTTAGAAAATTTTTCGATTATTTGTAAACTTTTTTAGAATTTTTTATTATTTTTTCAGATTTTTCTTTGATTTTGATATTGCATTTTTGAATTTTTAAAATTTATCTAATTTTTTCAATTTTTTGAGTTGTTTCTAAAAATTTTCAGATTTTTTGAAATTTTTGGGAATTCTTTTTAATTTTTCATATTTTTGGAATTTGTTAGGATTTATTTTTTTTTTTTTTTTAAAATTTTATGGTATTTTTTTGAAATTTTGAAAATTTTTATAGATTTTTTTACTTGTCTACAAATTTTTAAATTTGTTCATATTTTTGAAATTTTAGGATTTTTTAAAATTTATAATATTTTTTAGTTTGTTTAATTTTTCATAAATTGATTTTGAATTTTTTTTTTGGATTTTTAGTTTTTTCATATTTTTCTCTTTTTTTAATTTTTTAATTTAAAAAAGGATTTTTTTAAAAAAAATTTTGGATTTTTATTAAATTTTTTATTTTTTATTTTTTCAAAAATTTTTTGAATTTTTAAAAAAAATTTTAGAATTTTTTTCGAAAATTTTTAAAATTTTTATATTTTTCTAATTTATATAAGGTTTTTTGAATTTTTAAAAAAATTTTATAATACTTATGTTTGAATGATAATGTAAGGATAACTAGGCGTTTTGATACATTTGTAACATACGGGTCGGGAGGAACTCGACCACCAAACTTGGAGAATGAAAATTGAGTGGGGTGCTAAAAAGCAATTTCAATAGAAAGAAAAAAATGGTCATCACCAATCTTTTTGAGAATGTAATTGTTCTCTTAAAAATTTTATCCTTGTAATAAAATATTTAAAACGGGTTTAAAGTTTTAAATAAAGTTGGTCTACAAAAATAAAGTTAGATCTGAGAGTCGATTATGCATGGAGAAAGACTAACATCCCTACGGTGCCTGTTGAAAATGGTACCAATTAATTGTATGTTATCATTATATTTTGGATAAAATGGTCCTATTTTAATGTTTAAAAATTAATTCTTTTGTTTATTCCAAAAATCAAAATTTTTTCTTTTTTTTTAACAAATCATTTTTAGGTTTTTTTTTTTGGAAAGCAAAAATGATTTATTTTTTGATCAAGATGAAAATATCTTGAATATCAACACACTTTTTTCACTCTCTTATATTTAGGTAGAGTTTCAAAAAATCTATAACTTAGAAATTTTGAAATTGTCCCATAAATTCGAGATAACACCTTAAGTAAATAATAATCCTTGAGAGTCTCCATATATTTAGGCCCGATTTTCAAAGGTTATATTAACTTGAGATATCATCTTATTTGAAAATGTTTTTCCTTTAAAGAAACCTCATTTATAAAACATATGCATGAACATAATTACAATATATGATGAATGCATGACAATTAAACATGAATAATAAAATATGAATGCATGACAACTAAAGAATGCATGTAACAACAAAAGAAAATGCAAATGCAAATGCAAAATGAGATCTAGTTGTTCTAGTGTTTAGGGGCTAGTTTAGGGCTTGGGATTTGTTTAGGGTCTAGGTTAGGGCTTTGGTTTTAGGGTTTAGGGTTAGGGTTTATGGTTATAGTTTGATTTAGGGTTTAAGGTTTAGGTTTAGTGTTTGGGATTTAAGGTTTCAATTTGGCGTTTAGGTTTTGGGTTTGGGGTTTATGGTTTGGGTTTGAGGGTTTAGGTTTATGGTTTGAATTTGGGATTTAGGGTTTGAATGTAGGATTTGAGATTTAAGTTTTGAGATTTAGGGTTTTATTCGACGTTTTGGTGGTTTGAGAGTTAGGGTTTAAGGTCTAGATGTTTTCAGGTTTTATGGTGATCTGAGGTTTCATGGATAATGGATGTGAAAAATTACAAGAACGCCATTAATATAAATGTAAACTTTGATACATGAAAAATGCATAACTATGGGAACAAACTTATTACAAACTTAAGTATTTTTTAAAAATATATTACAAACTAAACATGCATATAACAATATGGTAAAAATGGATTAAAAAAACTAAGGGTTTTAAAAATTTAAATACATGTTTTACCTCTTTTTTTTTTTTGAAAGTCATGTAAATAACATAAAATCTCTAAAAAGTATACTAATTATACATTTTTATTTATTGAAAATTTGATCATACACATATAAAATTTGATGAACAAACCAAAAGCACAAGCATTTAAAGATGAATCAACCAAAATCTAGCCACCGGCCGAACATCCTTATGACAAATCTACAATTACACAACCTTTCATTTAGCCAAATCATACATCAATCACTTATAAAATCATCATATAGAGGCATTTATATCATAAGATAAATTTTATCAAACATGTAATAAACTAAACTACGAGGAGTCCTTAAAAACAAGAACATTAGCCAAACACCATATGTAAACTACCAAAATAACTACCAAACATGCATTGAACACCTATTACATCATCACAATCACACATACATTTTATTTGAAGTAAGAAATATATCATCACAATCACACATACATTTTATTTGAAGTAAGAAATATATCATCACAATCACACATACATTTTATTTGAAGTAAGAAAAACAACTAAAGAGGAGGTTCGACCATGGTGGATTGGTGCTTGGCCAAACCTCTAATGGCCATAACTATGGTAGTTAGTTGAATGAAAACTTGGATCAAGCTTGGATTTAAAGATGAATAAAAATGGATTTTCTCACAAAAATAAAAAAATTAAAAGAAAAAAAAAAACAATGTGAAAATAATATGAAAATACAATAAAATATAATGAAATGCAAGAAACTAGTAGAGATTATACCTCAAAGAAAGCCTTTAAGTTTTTTCTATTTTTTTTCTCTTTTTTCCTCATTTTTCATGCCAATCCTAGTTGCCTCCTTCTCTTGCCCAAAAAACCTCATTTTTTCAGCCCTTAAGGATGAATAAATATCTTATGCAAAATCATGCAAGCCCTTAGATGATAATTTCTCCTAATGGTCATCCATTCTCCCTTGTTTTCTTTCCAATGAATCACCTTTCACCATTGGATTCAACTTCTCAAGATTTTCCCACATTTTAGAATGTCCATGGCCAAAAATTGCATTTTTAATGCTATTGGAACCAAGTAAAAAAACCATTTTACCCCCTCTTAGAAAGTTTTTACCTTTTATGCAATTTTCTTGGAAAACCTTAACCCCTAAAATCCTAAAATAATATGGAATTATGATTTGAAATTTTTCATGAAAAATCAATCTCGGGAAGGTCAAATTACGAAGTTACCCTTTAAAGGTATTTTCGTAATTTCACACTTTTCGAGGTGCAATCAAAGTTTTTAATGCATAAAAAATCACCAAATAATATGAAAACATGATCTGGAGTGTTTTACAAAAAATCAACCTCGAGAAAGTCAAATTACAAAAATAAACCTAAGGGTATTTTGTTAATTTCACACCTGCAGAAGTCAATGCTTTTAATGTAACAAAATCATGAAATAATATGAAATGATGATCTAGAGAGTCTCATGAAATTTCAACATCTGAAAGGTCAAATTGCGAAAATAACCTTAAGGGCATTTTAGTAATTTCACACCTTTCAAGGCGTGGTCAGATTTTGATGCATCAAAAATCAAAAAATAATGTTTAAATGTCATTTGAAAGTTTTCGTGAAAATCAAACTTCAAAAGGTCAAATTACAAAAATATCCCTAAAGGGCATTTTGTAATTTTACCTTTTTCAAAGTGTAGTCAAAATGTTCAATAGATTAAAATCACAAATATCATTTCTAAGTCCCTACTGGTCCCATATGGTTGTGAATTTTAAAGATTGACCTGAATTTGATTTGATTTAATTGATTTTGACTAACTTTAATTAAGTTTGACTTTACCTGATCAAGTTTGACCAAGTTTGATCTTAGGGCATTTGGGACAAATTGGTCTCAAATTTAATTTTAAAAGCTTACGAAAGTTAAAGAAAATTTAGATTTAAATCGGGATCAGATTTTAAGAAACTCACAATTGATCGACATTTGTCGAACAAAATTAGGTGTCTACAGACACGTGTCATAATTTTATTAAGTATTTATGCTACATCAACAACTTGACTAATGACATTAATCTAAAGTACCAAAGTATGTGAATGAATGAAATTTTAGGTACCTAATTTTGTATTTTATTTCTTTGAATGCTAAACTGATAGAAAATATAAAGTACACGGACCATTTTTGCATTTAACCCTTTTTTAAAAGATCTTATTTAAAAAATGCTCCTTTAACAAAAGGTTTTGAAACTTATAAAATATCTTATTTGAAAAATGCTACTATAACTAAAGGCTTTAAAGCTTTTATAAGACTTAAAAATTTTCCTTAATCAAGGTTTTATCACTTTGCCTTGAAATAACTTCCACATTTTAGACCAATATCTCATTTTCGAAAAACTATTTCTTGCAAGAATCTTCTTAATAGAGAATCGAGGCCTACTTTTTGAAAATGTTACACTAGAATGAAATCTTTTAAAAACTTCCTTAATTGAGAATTGAAAACTCACTTTTGGAAAGGAAAATTTTCTTTAATCGAGGATTGAAATATTATCTTTGAAAATTTTCCTTAATCGAGGATTAATACTTTCAAAAAAATTTCATAAGTAAGAATTAAAATCTTATCTTTAAAAAAATTTTGCCAACCGAGGATTAAAATCTTACCTTTGAAAATTTTCCTCAATCGAAGACCAAAATCCCATTTTTTTTAAAAAAAAATTTCCTTCAATTGAAGCTCAAAATCTTATCTTTCATCATCTTCCCTCAATCGAGAATTGTTAAGTCCAAAATTCTTTATAATGAAAATTTCTCAATATTTTAATTTTAAAATCAAAAGTTAAGATTGCTTATTTTTTTTAAACGTATGCAATGAATGTAACAATGCAATGCATGAAATGCAAAAATCAATGTTATATATCTTTAACTGTGGTAAAAATGTTCTTGAGAATTTTTTTCATGTCTTATTTGCCTTTCAGCTTCTAATCCTATTCTTTTTTCGCTTTTTCAAAACTGACTATCAAGTTTATCAATTGATTTATGAACTGAAATGTCCCTTCGCTATTCTCATCATTTGATCACAACATTTTAACATTAAGTAATTATTGGTTGATAAAAGGATTTAGGTCACAATTCATGTGTTTTCCCTTTTTACTTACAATTGATTTTATCGATGTTTTAGTTATTTAATTATGAATTTAATTATTTATTCTTATTAAACTTTATTATATAATATATTGATTTCTATATGGAAAATTATATATTAATGTCTACATGAAATGTTAATTGATTAGGAATTAAAAATCACAGTATACTAACTTAATTATTGAATTTTTAAACGGGAAAGACAATTTTCAAAAAAAAGTTGTCGATGATTAGTTACCAAGCTCATAAGCACAGTTATATTCAAGCCGAACCTTCAACATGATTTTTAAAGATAAAATTTAATTTGATCTAACTTAAAATATTATTATACCAGTAAAAAAATTATTTAATTTTACTTTAAAATAAAAAATATCAATATTAAAAGTCTTCTAATGTTTTAATTTTAAATATTTTTATAATTCTATTCAAGCCGAATCTTGAACATTATTTTTTAAGTTAGAACTTAATTTGACTTGATTCGAAATATTATTATATTAATAAAAATATTTTTCTAATTTTAATTAAAAACATTAAAATACTAAAGTCTTTTGATATTTTAATTTTAAATATATTTGGTTTGTATATTATTAGACATAAATATTTTTAATATTTCAACAATAAATAGTATTTATACTATTCTTTTAGTAATCGATACTAATATAGTAAATAATATCTAATTATATTAATAATTAATATTATTTAATGTTATAATATAATTATTTTAATAATATGAATATTTTTATTCATTTGTTTAATATTTTCCAATTTAAAAATATTATTTTATATTTTATTGGAAAATTTATTTATATTACTATTACAATAATAAATATAAAAAATAATATTTTTATTATGATTTAATAATAAATACTTTCAATATAAAATATAACTATTTTAATAGTATAAATATTTTTAACCTTATAATAATAAATATTATTATTTTAATATATGATAGTGATAGAAATAATATTTTAAGAATAAAAATACTATTTTATTCATAAATAATTTTTAATATTTTAATAGTTATGTTAATATTATTTAAAAAAATATTTTTTATTAACTAATTTAAACAACAAAAAATTTCTATTTTCTTAAAAATGTAAACAATATTTTTCAAAAAGCATCTTTGCTGATTTTTGCGAAAAAAAGCCTAGATATTTAAAAATATTAACATATTATATGCACAAAAACTAATAAATAATAAAAGTAATAATGAATTACTATTATTCATATACTTTTGCTTAAAAATAAAAGAGTAAATAGCACACGAGATCCTTAAACTTTAGGTCTAATTTTATTTTGGTACTTGAATTTCAAAAGGTTCTTATCAAGTCCTCAATTACCCTAACTAGGACCTATGTAGTCCTTCTATTAGCTATGCCATTTAAATTGATGGAAAAACTTTTTTTTGGTCATGTGTTTGATAAGTTGAATTTTAAAAAATAAATATAAAATATGTGGATTAAAAAAAATTCAAATTTGTGAATTTAAAAAATATAAAATAACCTATTATTTGAAATAAGACTGTACCTTAAAAGAAAAAAGAGTTGATAAGCAAAAGTTGGATAAGGGCGAGTCAAAGGGGATCAAATAAAAAGGACCATCATTTTGTGTCTTGGAGAAAAAGAAAGGGAGAAGCTGGGTTCAAAACAAATTTTTAAGCAATGATGAAGTAATATGGCTTGTCGGCTGTTAATGGTTATGGTCAACATGAGTTGATTAAGGCATTATGGACAGACAACAACCCAAGTTATAGATTTTTCAATTGCAGCAACTATGGCATAAGAATATAGAAAATTTTATTTTTATTTATTGATTTTTTGTTTTGTGGATAGTTATGCTTTAGGGTTTGTGAAAATGGGTAGCAAACATAGGTAGCAATTTTTAGATTCAGGTTGTATAATTGTTTTAATTTCTTGAATTTTTGGAGTTGTAAATAATGTATATAGCCTATGCTCTCATGTTTGTGAATAGGGATAGTAAATATGGATACTGAATTTAGATTGTTTTCAATTTAGAGTTGAATGACTATTTTTACTTCTTTAATTTTTTATTTTTTAAATATTTTAGAGTTTACACTTTTTAGTTTGTGAATTTAATTTGTTTATTATTGTGAATATAGATAGCCTCTTGGTGGTTTAGGATATATAGAAAACTTTTGGTGATTTTTTTTCTTTTTGCATCAACTTGGTGTATATGAGTATTGGTATTTTCAATGATTTGATCTTGTAATAGATGAACACAGTAAGATAGTCATTTTAGGTTTATTAAGGAGGCTGTGTATAATAGAACACTAATTCTAACCCCACAGGGAATGTAAGCAATAACAATCACAATCACAAAAATAATCACTATAAGTGGATTGTAGTGTTTGTTGGGTGTTATTTTTATGTTGTTGTTGGAAAGCAAATGAAGAAATATTATGTAAGGTTTAGGTTAATTGGCTTGTAATTGACTTGACTATATTTTGTTTTGCAAGCTGGTTATGTTTCGAAGCTTGTAGATTTTTTATATTAATGCAAGTTAGTTATATTTATGCAATATTACACTTTGAAAACAGGAACATTTATAGAAAATAAAACTTCAATTTGAGCCTTGAATTTGTAAATTTAGATGGCATCAACAAGTAATCAATGACTTTGGTGATTGTTAGTTTTGAATTGATTTAACATTTTGATATAACAAAATATTATGTTAAATTTATCATTTTCAAACTTATTCATTTAGCAATTTTTTCTTGACATAATTTTTAAATTAATTATTAAAAAATTACCAAATATTATTTGACCTCAATTTTTTTCAACAATTTGTACTATTAAATGAATGTCATTTGTAAAAATATGTTTAAAAAAAATAACTCATTTTCCTTAGTTAAATATATCAAAATATGCAATTTTGAGAAAAAGGGATTGATCATACCATGTGGATAAATCCCACACCCTATAAACTTGTTTTCTATTTTTAAGCACGAAAGATCGATCTCGAGATCGATCCCTTTCACTTGGGAAGTTCAAATAAAGACAAATTTTGAGAGAAATAATGGTTCATTCTCAATTCCAATGACTCACAATGGCTAAAGATGATCTCCCACTATAAAAGGAAGCCTTCAACATATTCTAAATAAAAGAATGATGAACCAAGAGCTTTAAATCAAGAAATCAAGAGCTTTAGTGTCTATAGTGCTTCAATTCCATATTCTTTTTATATTCCTTATATCCAATCTTCATTTGTCTTTTCATCTTTGTAGTTAATAGTAGCAAACACATACCTATTAAAGATTTTTACTAGTTTGTAAAAGCCTTTGTATTCAAAGGAGACTTAGTGAGTCAAGAAGTGCAGTATCCTCTTGAAATCATTGTAATGGATTGGGTAAAATTCTATAAAAGGGTAGAGGTTGCAATCTTAACCTTGATAAGATTGAGATTGTAATTTGCATAATAACATTTTTCACTAATGGATTTGAAGCTTGACTAGAAAATCTAAAGGAAAGGACGTAGGCACTTTAGAGAAAGATCAAACCTTTATAAATTCTTGTGTTTGATTTTTCTACTCATACTCCTTTATTTTCAATGTTGTTTATTTGTGCTTTAATTACATATATTTCTTATAGTTTCAAATTTTCATTTTACTTTTATTTAAAATTTAATTTTTAAGAAAGAATTTAGAGATAATCCAATTCACCACCTCTTGAATTGTTATCTCCATTTGAGCTAACAATTGGTATAAGAGCTTATGGTCTCTTTGTAGGTTTAACAACCTTAAATAAAGATTCTATGGCTCGATGTAGTTTCCAAGATGGTGAGAGAGTCTTCAAAACTTCAAGTTTGATAAATATGAGCTATTGGAATGAAAAATGAGAACAAGGCTATTCATAATGGCTCATGATATTGGACATTGGTTTATGATAAAAAGAAGGCTTGAAACTCTTTCTAAAGATGCAAAGCACATGAAGTAATTACTAAATGATGCCAAGGCCATGTGCATTATTTATGGAGCTTTAGACTCCTATAATTTCAACTTGGTCATAAATTGTTTAACCTTCAATGAGATATAAAAGAAATTAGATGAAATACATGGAGACAAGAAATAGGAGGAAATTAAAAAAAGATCTTGTGAAAGCATATGGTTAACTAGTGACAGACAAATGAAGAAGAGATTCAAGTGAAAAACAATAGTTTAACCATAATGTATTCATGGCTCTTAAAAGCCCAAACCTCTAACTCTGGTGATTCAAACTCTTATACATTTGAAGAGTTTAGCTATGAAATTTGAATTAATAAGCTTGAAATATAAGAAAATGATTTCAAAATTGAATGTTTAAAATGAACTTTTGATAAAAACAAATGGTGATTTGGTAAGTCAAAATGAGAAATTAAGAATGAATTTTGAAGCTTGTAAAAAGAAAAATGAAATGATAGAAAAAGAGAATTTAGATTTGAGAATGAAATTTGAGATGTTAATAAATGAAAAGCATGAAGTATTAGCCAATCTTTCACATGCTATTATGACCAAATGTAATCATTGTAATTTTCATTGTCATATTATATCCACTTGTCCTATTAGAAGAAAAAGTTAGAATTAGGTGAGTATGGATTCATAAGAGAATAAGAGATATTATGACTAACCCTCAATGACCTAAAGCAATTTTGGTACCAAAATCCAAATGATTAATATCTTTTAGAGGTGTATTAGAACAAGGAGTTACAATGTGCTTTTGAAGCTTGAATCCTCTATATACACAATGAGAGATGGGTAACCTCTAAACCTAATATTTATTTGAAATGCATTTGAAATTTGGTTGCCTATTCTTTTTCAATTATATGTTATTTATATGTTGCTCCAACATTTCTAGAGATTTATTGATATATCTTGATTATGCCAATTTGATTTGATATGATATATGTTGAATAATCTTGATAAAGTGTGAGCTTAAATTGATTATGTATTTATTTATGCTTATGAGTGCAAGATTTTGATATAAGTATTCCTCATACTTGTTGAAATTGTTTTTTACACTTATTTGCTTGAGATATATTTAGTTTTCATTGTGAGAAGCATATGTGTATAAATAGTTATTGCTCTATATAATTGATAATAATGTTGTATGTTTATATGCTTTGATTGTTTAAGTATTGTAATTGTTTGACTTAATTGCATTTATGCACAAACTTAGAGAGAGCATATGAAAGCTTAATAATTTTGAAATTTTATGTTTTACTTTGATCATATTTTTTGCAAAAGTCAAGTTTTAAAATGTGAAGTTTTTTTTAACAAGTTTTTAAATGCAAAATGAATTTGAATATCTTGAGTTCAATGATTTAAACTTGCTCCAATAAACGAAACTTGATTAATTTACAATGGTTTTAATTCTTGTTATGTCAAATGCAAGATTTTAGTGATTTTAGATCCTATAAGTCTAAAACTTGATTTTCAAATAATATGGGCATAAAACCATTTGGACACGTAAAATTGTGATATTAAACTTTTTCGAATGCTTTAATGAGCTTAAATACAAGTTTACACAAAGTTTCCCATCTTAATAATCATTTTCAAGGACATTTGGGATTTTAAGAGTTGACTTTTGGTTTCCTTGTTTTTAAATTCAAATGATCATTTGAACAAATTTGTTTTGTCATTTGAAACTTTTTTGAATAGTTCAAGATAGTTAAAAATGAGCTTGACAATTTTTGAGATTTCAAGGTCATTTTCAAGCAAAAATGAGCTTTAAGGTGTCCAAAATCAAGATCTTGGATATGTTAAGCTTTGAATGGTTTATCTTATTTAGTTTGACATAAATGAATTTGGTTAAATGAGTTTGGCACTACAAATATGATTTTTATTGAGTTTTATGCCTCTTGAATGCTTTACTACTACTTGACTAGTTTGAGGCTTAAAATGCTTACTTGTGAAATTTGCTCATATGAAAATGTTTTTGTGACTTAGACAAGTTTGTTGAATGTTAAAATATGCTTATATACTTGTCTCATTGTCAATTGAAGGAAAATGAGCATATTTGATCTTTCATGTGTGCTTTTACCACTATTGATTGTACATAATAAGTTAAATTAGTGAAAATTTTATATATGTGTATTTGAGAGATATACTTGCTATAGTCATGTTTCTTTGGTGTTTATGCATTTTCTTGAAGGTTTGACAATGTATAAATGATGTCTAAACTTAAATAATATAGGAAAATGGCATATTTCTTAAAAATCATGAAAAAGTTATGTCCTTGCTAGTTCAAAATACTATTTTAACCTTACCAAAATTTTAATTTTGATTAAAAACATCAAAATTTGTGTTTTGGAATCAAAATTACAAGTTGTTTTAAGGTCTTTTATGCTAATAAAATATGGAGGATTGATTCCTATTAAATGAGGGATCAATCCTTATTTAAAATTTGTAGAAATCAAAGTGAAACCTAATAGAAGAATGATCTTGGTTCAATTATAGATCAATTCCCCTTGAATGAAGACAAATCCTTTTTGAACAAGGATTAATCCTCCTTTTGGTAGTAGCTAAAAATCATGTGTTTAAGCTTTCAAAACTCATTTTCTTCTCTCTCTTCACTCCTGACAACCCCCTATGGCCAAAATGCCAAATTTTGATTTTTTTTTAGTTGAAAATTGAAATTTTTCTTTAATTTTTAAATCTCTTACTTTCAAATCTTGAATCTTATAGGTGATTCTCAAATCATCACATGCTTATATGTATAAAATTATTCTTCAAGAAAGTTTGAGTAGTAAAATGCTTGGTTTTGAAAATAATCTTGAAATATATATTATCCTAGTGCTTAAATATTGATTTAAGAATTAAATCCATAACTTATGCTTATGAATGAACTTCTCGAGCTTAATGAAATATATATTGATTCTTAGTTCACTTATTATCTTGATCGAGTATGTTTATATGGCTACTTTGATTAGCTTGACTTTGAGAATTAGGCCAAAAGTTCATGTGTTTTAAACTTAAGTAAATGCTTTACTTATGGTGCTTATATTTTTACCTTCAGTTAATATTCATGATGGTTGATATTTTGTATTGACATATTTATTCTTTTGTGGTAAAAGCATCTTGAATATACTTGAATGTTGAACATGTCTTTCTTGTCCTTATTATTTCTATTTGACCTAAAAGAATTGATTTTTGCACATTACATTGACAACTTTAGCTTCAGTGCTACATTGTGCTATTTGATATTTAATTTGATAAATGGCCTATAACTTAAGTTCATAATGAATGATTTGTTCTATATCTACCTTGTAATTGGTAACTTGTACTTAATGAACAAATTCTTTTTTGCCTATAATGACTTAGAATATGAAAATCATTTTTTAACAATAATTATAATTTTTATCAATTGATATTTTTGATAATACTAATGAATATTTTTTGTCAGGTATTTTTCTAATTCTATGCAAGGAAAACTTGAAAGGTGCATGAATGAGTTTATATTTTGAAATTTCAAGTATAACAAACAAAGCATGCCATCTTCATCACTCAAATCCAAGTACCTTAAAGACTTGTTCAAATAAAGTAGAATGGTAAATTTAAAGCTAAATGAGCACAACAACAAAGCTTGACAAGGATGGAGGTAAAATATTACTAATTCAAATGCCTTGAAAGTTTTGCATGAGAGATTATGTTCAAACATGTGATATTGTACTAGAATTTTTTTATATTTTGCACAAATCAGTCACCAAGTTACTCGATAGTGTAGGCACTTAATTTTGGTCAGGTAGAATTTGACCAGTTATAAGGTTCTTAAAATTTGACTTGGTTTAAATCCACCATTTTTTAAATTTTGACAAACTTTCAAAATCAAATTTAAGACCAATTTGACCAAAATACCCTTGGGTCAAACTGGTCAAACCTAATCAAACAAAATAAAATTGGTCAAAATTATTAAAATCAATCAAATCAGATTGAACTCAGATTAATTCTCAAAATTCACAAGTAAATGGGATTAATGAGCATTGGAAATGAAATTGGTGATTTTAACACACTAAAGAACTTTGATTTTACTTCGAAGGGTAAAATTACTAAAATGCCATTTAGGGATTTTTGTAATTTTGCCATCTCGAGGTGGATTTTCGTGAAAGCTTCAAATTATGATTAAACATTATTTTATGATTTTTAATACATCAAAAACCTTGATTACAAGCTCGATAGGTATAAAATTACTAAAATACCTTTAAGAGTATTTTCATAATTAACCTTCTCGAAATTAGTTTTTTACGAAAATCTCTAAATCATAATTTGATATTATTTGATGATTTTTAGTATATTAAAAACCTTGATCATACTGCAGAAGGTATAAAATTACTAAAGGTTATTTTTGTAATTTGATATTCTCAAGGTCGATTTTCTCAAAATGCTCCAAATTATGTTTTAAAATTATTTTATGATTTTTGCTGCATTAAAAATCTTGTTCGCACCTCGAAATGTGTGAAATTATCAAAATACCCTTTAAAAGTATTTTCATAATTCAGCCTTCTTAAGGTCTGTTTTCATTAAAACTTTTAGATCATGATTTCATATTATTTTAAGATTTTTTGGGCTTTAAAATCACAAAAACAAAGAAGGAATCATAGTTTTCTAAAAAAAGTGCTTAAAAAAGTCAAAACTTTCAAAAAGACAAATTGGTCATTCTGCACTATTCCAGTCACACCAAAATCTCATTTTATACTAGATTTATCATGGACCATTGATTTTCAAAATACATTGATCTAAAGGAGAAATGTTATTGCTTGGTGAATAAACAAAGGTGGATTTCTAGCCTTTGATGCATTTCATGATTAAGGGCCACTAATCATTTGCATGGCCTATAAATTCATTATTTAAGGCTAAATGAAGAGGGGAAGAGGTAGTGGGGAATTAGCGTGAGAGAGGAGGAAAATAGAAAAAAATAAAAAAATTTTGAAAGCTTTCTTTGAGGTATAATTTATACTTTTTTTTTATTACATTCCATAGCATTTCATACCATTTTCCATAGTTTCTTATTATTTAACCTTTAATTTTTCTATTCTTAATGAGAAAATCTATAGTTGTTTGTCTTCATAGCTCCAAACTTGATCTAAGAATTCAACCAACTACTCGGTAGTTTAGTTTGAAACTAAAGAGATCAAGGAAATCACACAAACCCACCATTTTTATAGCCATTAAAGGTTCGGCTAAGCACTATTCTACCATGGCCGAACCTTTTTTTGGTCCATCTTGGTTGTTTTCCTTACTTTAAATAATGTGTATGAATTATTTGAATGTTATACTATATGCTTAATGCATGTTTGTTGATTGTTTTAGTGACTTTGTATGTAATGTTTGGCTAGTATTTGTGTTTCCACAATTTCCTCTTTAGTTAGTTTATTACATGTTTGATAAAATTTCTTTCATGATAAATGTGCATTTATATAATAGTCTTTGAAGTTTTGATGCATGTTCTAACTAAATAAAGTGATGGAAAAGTTATGGAATGCCATAGGAGTATTTAGCCAAGCTCCCATGCTTTGCTTGAACCTCCTTCCCTTACTTCATGGATAAATGTTGCTTGTTTCAAATGTGTTTGCTTTGTTCTTCAAGTTTTCTCTATGTTTGATAAAATTCTTAATGAATAAAAATGTTAGATTACTAGACTTTTTGGTGATTTTATCTTGTTTTCATATATTTTAATTCAAAACAAAAAATGGTGGAACATATCTTTTTAAAACCCTAAACCCTAACCTTAAACCTTAAATCCTAAACCTGGAACCTTAAACCTTAACCTTAAACTCAAAACCTAAACCTTAAACTTTCACCCTAAACCCTACCCTCTAAACCAAGACCTTAAACCTAAACCTAAAATCTTAAACCCTAAACTCCAAACCCTAAACCCTAAACAAAACCCTAAATCCTAAACCTAACACTAAGCTGTAAATCCATAAACCCAAAACCTTAAACCAAACTTAGACCCTAAACCTTAACCTAGACCTTAAACCAACCCTAAACCCTGAAACCAACTTTACCCCATTCATGCATTTGTATTTTATTTTGTTGTTACATACATTCTTAAATTTTTGTGCATTCATACTTTATCATTCATGTCTTATTATCATGCCTACATCATATGTTATTATTATGTTCATGCATACTGCATAGATTTTATAAATGAGGTTTTTCAAAAGAAAATGTTTTAAAATAAGATAAAACTTAAGAGAAAAATGACCTTTGAGATCTTGCCTAAATATATGGAGACTCTCAATGGTTATTATTTATGTAAGGTATTATCTTGGTTTTGTAGGACAATTTGAAAACTCCTAAGTTAAAGATAGTTTTGAAACTCTACCTAAATATAGAATAGTGGAAGAAATGTGTTGATACTTAGGACATTTTCATCTTAATCCAAAAATAAATTGTTTTTTCTTAAAAAAAAACTAAAAATGATTTGATTTTAAAAGAAAAAAGAAAATTGATTTTTGGAATAAACAAAGGAATTAGTCTATAAACATTAAAATAGGAACATCTTTACCAAAATCTATGGATAACATGTAATTAATTGGTACATCACTGACAAGCTTTGTGAGAGTGCTAATCCTTCCCTACGCATAAATGAGTCTTGATCCCAACTCTAATTTTTTTAGATTGCAAAATGTTCTTTTAGTAAACTTTAAACTCATTTTAAATGTTTTATTAAAAGGACAAAATTTTGGGTGGCCAATCACACCATAAAAAAGATTGGTAGTGACGTCTTGTTTTATTTTTTTTATCAAAAATGCTTTTTAGCCCTTTTTTTTTCTTTTTTTTCTCATTCGCCAAGTCTGGTGGTCAAATTCCCGGATCTGTGCGTCGCGACAAATAGAAATTGTCTTAACATTATTAAAAGTTTGGATTGATTAATGCCCCTTGATTGATATTCAAGCCTAGTTATTAATTACTTTGATGAGATTAATTATTTTTAATGCATGAATATTTACTTAAGATAAAATCTTTGAACATGGCTCTCAATTGACTATAGTGATTTCTTGATCTTTAAATTGCTTTGACTCATAGATTATAAATATATACTGGAAATACTTCTACATGTTCATTTGATTTGCTAGTGATAAATTATCTTTTAGGAAAAATAGCATACACCACATTATTTCTAAATATTTATATGGTTTTGGGTAATTGCTAGATGTGATTTAAAATATATTTCCATATGCTTGTATAGTTGAAATATATGTTTGTATTGTGTTTAGATAATTGCATATGTTTGGATTGTGTACATTGTCATACATTGAAATAATTTAAAATATATTTGAGTGTTGTCCATCATGTATCGAATTTTGGCATAGTAATGTTTTATTTTTTCTTTGTTATAGTATATATGTTCATCATATTTGAAAAATCATGCTTATATACTTTTTTATTATGACATGATGATTAAACTTTATTTCTCATTAGTACTCATGCTTCATTTCATATGTATGAGCTATGGTTCATGTTAAATATTGATTTGGATAGGATATGCTCATGAAAGAGTGTTTTTATCATTTTAGATCTATTGATTGAATTTTTCATATGTATGAAACATTTTTACTTCTTGAAAGTTAATGAACAAAATTGCTAATGAATTATTGAACTTTCATGGATGCTTGTACTTTTCATGTCTATGTTTGATATAAAATATGCTTGTCTTTGATATAGCTTATGTGCCTTAAATTGATCAAAAAGTCTTAGAATACAGTTTTGCTTATTGTTTACCTTTCTGCCACCTAGGATGAATTGGTCCAAAAATTCTTACAAAAGTTCTTTCCTCCTGCTAAGACTACAAAGCTTAGAAATGACATCACTACTTTCACTAAGTATGATGTTGAGTCTTTTTATGAAGCTTGGTACCAGCATAAGGAACTACTTAGGAGGTGTCCTCATCATGGCCTACTCAGATGGCTCAAGGTTTAGACCTTCTATAATGGACTCTTACGGTACAATAAGAACTTATAGACGTTATTGTTGGTTGCACCCTCATGAGCAAGTCTATAGATGATGCCTTTGAGCTCATTGAAGACATGGCTACTAACCACTATCAGTGGTCATCTGATAGACAAAACACTAAAAAGGTTGCTAGAGTATACAAGTTAGATGCCTTTAATGCCATAAATGCTCATATAGCTAGTTTAACTAAGAAAATAAAGGCCTTTAGATCCAATCTTGTTCCTACTCCTACTCCTAACCCTATCTAGTCTAGTCAAAATTCATTTTCTTACTATGATATGTTTAGGGGTAGCCATTCAGTAGATAAATGCTCTATTAGGTTAGAGCCTGTTTATTCCATAGATCTACTTGTTAGGCAGCAAAACAACCTTACTTCCAAACATATAACCCTGGCTGGAAAAATCATCCAAATGTTTCCTGGACTAATAATAATGGTCAGCCATCGAATTGACAACCTTTACATCCTTCAGGTTTTCAACAACCCTTAGTTCCTCAATACCACTAGCCACAACCACTACTTCCCTCTCAGAAAAAGAAAAGCTCTATTGAAAACATGCTTTCTTCCATGCTTCAAACCTAAAACAACATGTTGATTAATCAAGGTAATATCATCCAAGGTCAAGCTACTAACCATTAAAAATCTAAAAGTTCGATGGAGTAGTTAGTCGGTGCTCTTAGTAGCTATCTTCAAGGTACCCTTCCTAACAACACTGAACCTAATTGTGTGATGAAAAATAAAGAACATTGTAAGGCAATATATCTTAAGAGTGATAATGAGTTACCTAGAGACCCTAATAGGTCCACCTTTGTAGTTATACCCATAAAGCCTGTTGTGGAGAAAAGGAAGCAAAAGACAAAAATGAAAAAAATATGGATGATGTATTGCTTCAACCAGTGAATACTCAAGAGGTTAGCTTTTCTATGCCTAGTGCTAGCAAGCCAAAACCATTTATCCCATGTCCTCAACATTTTCAACTTTAGAAATATGATCAACAATTTTCCAAATTCTTAAAAGCATTTAAAAAGCTTTACATTAATATCCACTTTGCCAATACCTTAGAATAAATGCCCAACTATGTTAAATTCATGAAAGAAACCATCTTTAAGAAACTTAGGTTGGAGGATCATGAAACTGTGGCTCTTATTGAGGAGCGTAATGCCATATTCAAAGGTAAATTCCATCTAAGCTTAAGTACTTAAGGTGTTTAGCTATTCCTTGCACCGCTGGGAGATTGTTTTTCGATATGATACTTTATGATCTAAGAGGTAGCATTAATCTTTTATCCTTATCAATTTTCAAAATGCTTGTTTTAAGTGAGATTAAATCCATTATTGTCAGTCTTCAACTTGCCAATAAGTCAATCAAGTATCCAAAAGGAGTTATGGAGGATGTTTTGATAAAAGTTGGTAAGTTTGACCTCTTAACTAATTTTATGGTCCTAAAAATGGAAGAAAATATTGATATTCCTATTATCTTTGGGAAACCTTTCTTGGCCACTAAGGGAGTGATCATTGATGTTAAGAAAGGAGAACTTACTATGAGTGTAAGATTAGGAAGTGAAATTTGGTGTTTATAAGTGTAGTACGTCCCCAGAGGACATTGATGATTGCATGCTCATTGATGAGGTGAGGGATAGAGAATTTGATGATGAAAAAGTGGAGAGTTTTTAAAAGGAATGACAACAGTTGACATTTTAGAGGATGAGAAGATTGATGAATTTTTGCACTTGCATTCAGATGATGAGGAAATTTAAATCTATTAAAAGGGATGCTAATAGTGAAACATTTGAATGATGATGAAATTGAGTAGTTCTTAAAGGATGAAAAAGCGAAATAGGTGCATGATGAGAATTGTGGTGATAAAGAGAAATTAAAGGTTACACAGTTTCCTTTAGATGCCTCTATTTATCTTAAGCCCCACCATGATATGCTTGACACTGCATCCTTTGCACTTTTCTATGTCAATAAGGTCATGGTGACACCATTGATCCTTGGGTTTAAATGGAAACTTACATTCTCAGCCCCTAAAAAAAAAAAGACATGAAATTCTGTCAAAGGAATACCTATTACCCATTGTTAACACATTACCCACCATTGAGCACCAACTACACTTGGATCTAATCATGGATGATATAATGAAAAGAGAAACAATTAAGTGGCTAGATGTGGGAATCAAGTGCGGTGCCATCACTAGGGCTAGTTCAGATTGAGAATGAAAAGGAAAGTCAAGCTGAGTGACTTTGAAATTAGTGCTTCTTAGGAGGCAACCTAAACTTTTTTTCCTTTCTTGTTACTTTTTATTTATGGCACTTTGATTTTGTTAATCTCTACCTTTTTATGCTGTGTAGATATGAATAAAAGGCATTTTAAGGACTTAGATGATGACATAAAAAACAACATAAAGGTTTTACATTTACTACATTTTACTTATGCTTGTATATTTATTTGCGCTAATGTACGATTTGCTTATTGAATATAGGGAATAATAAAGCCAATCATAGGAGCTTCAAGAAATCTTTAGCCATATCAGAGGAGTATTTTACACCTTTTTATGTTTAATTCCTTCATTGCCTGCACATTAAGGATAATGTGATTTTCAAGTTTAAGGGTAGACAAAAGTTTTGCCAAAAATTTTAAAAATCTTTCCAAAATTTTGAAAACTTTCAAAAATTTTGCAAATTGATATGCTTAAATGATTTTCCTATGAGTCATTTGTATGCTTACCTTGGTTGATTTTCCATGATTCTATGATAGAAACCATGATTGACTTTGACTATGGCTTTAGTAAAAGAATAAATATAGTGTGAAGCATAAGATGGATTTTAGAATTTGTGATTTTTTATTGCAAGTATTCATTTGTGAGTATATGTTCTAATCATTGAATTGTATGTCATTTAGTGAATATGTTATCATAGGATTGCATTCATTTTTCTTTTGTGCTTATACTCTAGAATTTGTATGATCACGTCTTGAGGTGAAATCATAGACTATACTAAATTAGGAAAATGATTTAGGTCACCTTTAAACCGATTGAGCCTTTCAAGCCACCGTTATATGTTCATCCCTTGTCACCCCATTTGAGCTTTAAATTACCCTTTCCTTGTTTACACCACTTAATAAGCCTAACCTCTACGATCTTAATTTTCTTATCTTTTATTTGACCCTATGTGCATAAAGATCAATTGAAATCAAATTTGGATCTATGTTACATATGGAAGAAAAGGTTCAAAAAAAAAAAAGAAAAAAGAGTGCATAATAAAGTTTAGAGAAAAAAAGTTCAAGTTTGGGGGATATAGTACTTGATAAACTTTCATTCATTGTTAACTGAAATGATCCTAAGCTAGTGATGCATGATTAGGGTGATTGAACCTTAATTTCCTTTTATCCTATTTGCACCCTAGCCTTACATTACAAGCTATTTAAGACCTAAGAATCTTTGATTTAGTATGAGTCTACATTAGTGAAAAAAGGTGTAAAAGACAAACATATGAAATATGTGCACTCTTTGATTATGTGATGTTAACTGTTTGATTGCATGTTCACAATTAAATGGCATGTGAGGACATGTGATGTACATTGCACACAAAATGGGACTTCAATTAGATAGAAGCATATTCTATGTTTATGGCTTTCTTTAAGTTATAGTCATCATGCAATCTTTGAGGAAATCGTTGTTGATTGATCATAGAAAGTTAAATTTGACTCTTCGCACAAGTCGATTTTACTTGAGTACAAGCAAAGTTCAAGTTTGGGGGTGTGATAATTTTATTTTTTATAAAATTATCATAGGAGTTTTATGCTAAATTATAAAACATCTATGCTTGCTTTTTGCTTGATTAATCCATTTCCTACCTAAATGTGCTAATCGTCCTAATTGCAGGAAAATGAAAGATTGAGCTACATGAAATTGGAAATACATTTGAAAAGGTAAATTCAAGGTCAAGTGGCTAAATTAAATAGCTAAATGTGGAAGTCAAATTGGATGCAAGAAGCTACCTAAAGACTTGAAGAAAACAAAGTAGCAGTGGCATCATTTTTGTGGACTGTTTAAGGGCTATTTCGTAGGTTATTCGAAGCTTAATTAAAGCTGGTTTGAGCCACAATTAAAGATATTTATTCAAGCTTAAAATGGCAATTCTATGAGCAAAGATTGGAAGCAAAAATAAGGGTTAAAGAAGCAAAACAGTGGCCATTTTTTGGGCACATGTAGTTTTCAGGTTTTATGGTTAAAAAAATACCCATTTCAGTTTTGCACGAGCCAAGCCAAGTTGGAAGCCAAGTTGGAAACAATCTATGCTGATTTGAAGAAGACTTAAAGGAGTTAAGAAGCTACCAAGACCATAAAATTAAGAAGCCATGTTCCTAGAGTGTCCAAGCCGAAAGTTCTTTCTTAATGCATGAATAAGTTGCATAAAATTGCAAAGTTTGACATATTTTAAAAAGTTATGGGTTTGGAGGGATTTTTTGGGTTGAATTTTTAGAGCTGGCTTGAAATTTTCCTTCTCTCCCATTAGATGGCAAGAATGCACAAGGATCACCACACCAAAACCATTTACTTCATACAAAGAGAAGTCGACTTGGACTACTAGTTATCAGCCAATGCTGCTAGATTTCTTCTACTATGTAGCTTCTAACTTTTTAGGGGTTTTGAAAAGGCTTTTAGCTACAAAAATCAGAATGCACATGAGCATATAAATAAGGAATAAGTTTGAACGTCATTAGCAGAAGAAAAAGAGCTAATATGCATGAAAATAGGGTTGTGGTGCATGAGCATTTCCAACGCTACCAGGTTTTAGAAAGTTACAGTTTGAGAGCTTGGAAAGCTTCAAAAACTGGTCTTTGTTGAGCTTAAGTAACTGCCAATACACCTTACACATGGCTAATTAGGACCCTCTCATTGAACCACACACGAAAGCTCACATGATGAAAAAATAGCATAGATAATAGAAAATTAGTATTTTTTATTTTTTTGAACTCTAGAACAGTTCATGTTTGAGGTAGGATTTTAAGGGCTGAGTTGTATTATTAAAGGCCCTTAATGGGCTAAAAATTGACTTAGTTTTAACCATTAAATAGAATATTATAGGGCTAAAAGAAGGAAGGCCACTTTGGAGAACTTTTCTTTGTCTTTTTCATGGCCTTAGGTGTGGCTCAGCAAACAATAGCCATTGTTATTCTTGTTAAGCTCCTTTAGGCTTTTTTTAACTTTGTTTATTGGTTATTTCCCTAGCTATTTTACTTGTCTTTCATTTATCTTTCTTGTCATAAGCTTCATTTTAAATTTCAAGCACTTTTGTTACTCTTGAGTTAATGAAATTTTAGTTTTTAGTTACTTTGTATCCAATACTATTTTTATTATTCTTTTTTTGCCTTTTCCTATCCGGTTTTACTTTAAATTTCTACCATTTTTATGTTATTTGAGCTTTGATTTGACTTGAGGATAAAAGCCTAAGGTGACCTTGAGTTTGAGAAATCATCTAAGGGGTCCTAAATGGCTTTACTCTATTTTAGCTCATTTTATTTTCAGTTTTCATGTACCGTTTTCAACCCAGTTTTTCACCAATTTATGTTCGATTTTTGGACATGCTCAACCTACATTTTTTGTTTGTTTTTAATTATATTTTCAAGATATGTCTTTAAATTTAGTGTATCCTGCACATTCCTTAAGTTATGCTAGCATTTAAGCCAACAGGTCCATGTTGTTCTCATTTTTCATGGTGTGTTTTCAACACTATTTTTGTCCCTGTTGTATTTGGTTTTTAGGAGTTGTTTCCTATATTTTTTTTTTGTCAAATTTTAGGTATATTTAAGTTCATGATGTTTGTTTTAATGTTTCCTTACATCTTATGTTATTTTTCCTTGCATCATAGCTCATAAGTTCATTTGGTAGTCCATTTCGTTTTCTTTTAAGTACTGTGTAAGTGCAATTTGGACTGTTCCCAACCTTATTTAATTTCATTTCTAGGATATTATTTAAGTTTTATTTATGTTATTAGCTGCCATTTAGGTTAGGTTGCACTTTTTAGTTGTTTACATGTTGGTATTTTAGGTGTTTGGTGAAATGCTTACTTGAAATTTACTCTTCTCTTTTTCTATTTTAATTTTCAGTTTGTGTAAGTTTTCAAATCTGTGCATCGTTTGTTTTGTAGAAAACAACTTTTAAAAAATAATTTTTGTATTTTCAAATGTTTGTTTGACAGAAAATTGATTGGTCAATGGAAAATAAGATAATTTTTTTGAAAGTTGTCTTCATCTTTTTAAAAAGAGAAGACAATTTTAGAAAATAAGCTGTTTATGAATAAAACTACTTATTAATGTACTTGACTATAATTTTACTTAAGTTGGACCTTATACATGATTTTTTAAGCTTAAACTTAATTTAACTTGACCTAAAATATTATTTTATTAATAAGTAATATTTTTATTTAATTTTACATAAAAAATTAAAAATTTAATATTAAAAATCTTTTAATATTTTAATTTTAAATATTTTTATAATTATACTCAAGTAAGACTTTGAACATAATATTTTAAGTTCAAACTTAATTTTTTTGACTCGAAATTTTATTATATTAATAATAATATTTATTTAATTTTAATTAAAAATTAAAATATTAACATTAAAAGTCTTTTGATATTTCAATTTTAAATATTGTTATTTTGTATATTATTAAACATAAATATTTTTAATATTTCAATAATAAATAGTATTATATTATAATTTAATAATAAATAATAACATATATAATAATATTTTTATTATTTTAATAATTAATGTAAATGATATAATAATCTTATTATCTTAATATTATATTTTTAATAATTTCTTATTATTTTTAGTTTAAATATATATAAATTTATATTTTATTTATTATGGTATTTTATTACTATTTTAATAATAAATATAAATTTAAAAGATTTTTCTTTTTGATTTAATAATAGATACTTTCAATATAAAATATAAATATTTTAATAGTATAAATATTTTAATAATAAATATTACTATTTTAATATAAATAAAAATAATATTTTAAGAATAGTAATACTATTTTAAATATTTTAAATATTAATATAAAGAATAATAAATAATTTTATTTTAATTTATATTAATATAATATTTTAATATTAAAATATAATTATTATTGAATATTAATAATTTGAATAACAAATAATTTCAATATATTTTAATAATAAATAATTTTTTAATATTTATTTAATATTTTTTAAAAAAATGGATTTTTGAAAAAATAGATTTTTCAAAAAAAAAAAAATACCAAACAATAGAAAACATTTTTGATTAAATCATCTAAACAACATTTGCTACTTTTTCAAAAAATGTAAACATTTTTCAAAAAATATTTTTTGAAAATCAATTTCTACAAAACAAACAAAGCCCTAGTTTCAGTAGTTAAATGATACATTTTAGGTCATTTTCATGTTCAAATAATGTGCATTTAGAGTCTTGCATGTTAAGGCAATGTCTATGTCCATTTAAGGTTTATTCTGAAGTGTTTGATTTTGCATTTTTGTCTTCTTGTCAGGGTTTGGGGACTAATTTTTGCTGCTGTCACATTCTTTTTCCAGCCCTCATCTTGTTTAAATTGTTGTTATTTTCAAGCCTTTTTACATGTCATTTTAGTCATGTTATTTAGCTTTTGTAGTGCCTTGTGGTTAATTGCCTTAAATTTCATGTTAATGAGTAGTTTGCATGTAGTTTTGGTTCAAGTTGTGCCATGCATCATTCATATTCAATTTATATGTTAAATTGGGTTAATGTTATTATATATTTCATACCTTTACTTGCCATGCATTTTACTATAGGTTCAAGCATTTTTACATGCCATTTAGGGTTTCATCATGTTTAGGGTAAACTTTCATTTTTGTTTTTATTTATTGGTTAATTAGCTTACATCATGCAATTTAATTTGTAAAATTCAATTCTATGTTTGTAGACAATTGTTAATTTAGAGCCATTTTATTCAAGGTTTAAAAACTTTCTTTTTTAGTAACTTCTATTTTAGGTAACTTTTTACTTTTATTAAGTTTTAGGGTTAATTTAGGAATTTCAATAATTTGTTAGTAATTAGGATTAAATTTCACTTGATATAGTTTCTAGGTTTAATTAATTGGTAATTTAAGTTTAAGTTAGTTAATTTAGTTTAATTAAACAAAAACAAAAAATTTTCTCTCGAACCAAAGATATTTAACATGTCCAATTTCAATACTTCCCCTTAGACTACAAACCTAATCCCTAAAAAAGGAAAATTTAAAATTTTTTTAATTTATATTACTTATGTGACTTGTACACTTACAATACGCTACATAACTAGCATCAAGACTTGCCTCTAACACTCAAGATGCACTTATTGAAACACATACAAGTTTTTAAGAGATGTAAACAACCTTAAACGAAATTTTATTTTAAAATGTTTTTGGATCCCGAGAGAGCTTATTCTTGGTCTAATTAAGGTTGCTGGTGTCAAGTTAATCCATTTGAGTCTAGTTATCTTTATTATTATTGGATCATAGTCCTTTGGACTTGGACTGCGCTTCGTTGGCTTGCGTAAACTGTACTTCCTCTTGCATTATCATGGGCAAAACGGATCTAATTTTAATACCCAGCCAGCAGCCATGGTGACAGAATTTGGCTTCTTGGTTCCATTTCTGAATGGGTATAAGCAATCTATCTCCATACCTGGATGGGAAGATCTATCTTAGCTGATCCGGAAGTAAGCTTCCAGCATATAGATATAGAGTTGTCAAGCGATTGAGCGAGGCTGCAAGCGACGAGCGAAACACCTGGGAAACGAGTGAACAAACGAGCATTTAAGTTCCTTTCTTCTTTGTTTATTATTATTACTATTAATAATATTATTATTATTAAAACAGAATATATGATCGAATCAAGAACTTTTGGAAATATGAAAAAAAAAAAAAAGATTTGGATCATTTTTTCTTGAAATTGATATTGGAATCAAGTTTTATCAGATAAAGAAAATTTTCAAAATCTTATTCCGGTCCTAGTCAGAAAACAAACCTACATAAACATCAAGAATCAACACAACGAAAGGGAGAGGACAATCAGTCCGCAGATTTTAAAACAATCTTCGGGGTTGAGATGTTGGTTTTAGAGTTTGTGCGTGTTTAGGTTTTCTAGGATTTTTACACCAAGGAAATGGGGGCAATTTGAAAGAGAAACAATTTAGGCATTATTCTTAGAGTTTCGTTCTTAGTGTTCTTGATTTTCTTCGGGGTTGAGATGTAGGTTTTAGAGTTTGTGCGTGTTTAGGTTTTCTAGGATTTTTACCCCAAGGAAAATGGGGCAATTTGAAAGAGAAACAATTTAGGCATTATTCTTAGAGTTTCGATCTTAGTGTTCTTGATTCCCTTTCTGGATTTTAGACCAGGGAGAAATTGATGCACCAACAGAGAGAAACACAAAATTTCCTCAGCAATACACAACAAACACGACAACATACAGGAGAGTAAAAAAAACCAAAAATACTCTTTTTCTGCAGGGAGTTTCTGACTTCGAGTTGGTTGATTTTGGGATTCGTATCAGGTTTCTAAGTCAGTGAGAACCGCAGTTGGTAGTGGCCTGCCCGTGGCAACGGCAGTATCGGCCGCAGTGGTTGTTGCCGGTTCAAGGCGGTGAGTGGATTTTGGGAAATCTGAAACGGTGGAAGAGGAGAGCAGAAAAGGGGAACAACATACTAAAGTTTCAAGACGACCCAAATGGTGGAAGAGGGTGTTTCGGGAGTTGCAAGTCGCGGCCTTGAAGATTGGATCCAGGAGTTTTCGTGAACTTTTTTAAAAATCAACTTGGATAAAAAGAAAGAGAAGCTGCAAAGGAATTTTTGGGCCAAATTTTGAAGCCATAGTCGTCGGCGAACGGCGGCCGGCGAAGACAGTGGTGCGACGACGGTGAAGGGGCGCCAGATTCTGGGTTTGTAATGGTCGACAGTTTAATTTAGAGAAATGTAGAGAAGTTGGAGAATTTTGATTTTCAAAAGAGAGAAAATAATACAGATAAAAGAAAGAAAATTTTTGTTGGTTTTGATACTAATATGAAATGGTGGGCTTTCACGGAAAGAAAAGAAAAGACTCAGTGTACAAGCAGATCCAGACCCGGCCCTCGTTAAATTCAGTCTTGGACTATTGGCCTAGACCGAAAATCAAGCCCATTTGTTTGACCCATATAGCTCTAGACCTCTTTTGGTTTGGGTTTTATCCCAAAGTTTGATAATTTTTTTTCTTTATTTATTTCTTTAAAAACTTCCTTCACTTATTTATATTTATTTTGCATTTTATAATTTCTAGATTTGAAATATATTTATAGATTATTTGAAAAGAAATAAAATTTAAAATTGATTTAAAATTAAAACTTGAAAAATTTTTAGAAAAAAATTGAAATATCAAATTTTTTAAATTTTAAAAAATAATAGCGAATTTAAGAAAAAATTGAAATATAGTTTTTTCTTAAATTCTTGAAAATAAAAAACAAGCTTGAGAAAAAAGTTAAAATTTCAATTTTTATTTAATATAAAATTTTGAATAATTAGAAAAAAATTGAAATATCAATTTTTTCTAAAATTTGAAAAAATAAAATTATTTTTCTTCCAATGATGAGATTACTAGAAAGTTGTAATTGTAATTTTTATATAAATTTCTGGATAAAGAAATATTATTAAATTTCTACAAAAATATTGAAATAATAAATTTAAGAAGATTTTCCAATATAAAAGATTCCAATTAAATTTGGAATTTTGAATAAATTTTTGAATTTGATAATGGACTAACAATAATCTTCTTAAATATTTTTAAAGTGAAAAAATATTATTAAATTGCTATCAAACTATTTAAGAAATTTTAAGAATAATATTTCATATTTAATTATTTAATAAAATTTTAAATATATTTTAAGGCTTTAGATAAAATGAAATCAATTGATACCATCCATTAGACAGGTATTATAAGGGTGTTATAACTTTCCCTATAAGTAACTGTACCTTTTAATCGAGTTTTGGTTTTAGGTAACCAATCATACTTAAACGAAAAATAATAATAGTGAATCCACTTCTTTTGTCTAATGGTTAAGTTATAGATTTAGATAGTTTGACTGCTTCACTAAAGAAATGCGAGAGTCAGGCCAACAATAGATTTTGTGTTATCCAAGCCTCAAATTTAATTATTTTAACTAAAATTTCCTTTTGATTATTATTGTTTTTACTTATCAAGATTTTGTCATCCATATCACATTACAAACATGAGCTCTAGACTTGATTTTATCCCTCTAAGAGGGAGTAAAGTATCTATACTTTTGTGAGGTTTTAACATCTCCATAGTGACTAGCAAAATACTCTCACTCAAATTAATTTTTTTTCTATTTGCAACCTATGGTGGGTGATGATGAAAGAGCTTTACTAATTCGTCGTGAATAACAATAAGGAGCAATTTAGGAACCTTAGTTTATAAGAATTCAAACCACTTATGCAGTAAACCATAAAAGGACTTAACCTGTAGATAAAGTCATACCTTCCCTTTTGTAGAAATAACCCAACATTTAGGTTACATTTTTACCCTGATTGATTTCTCTTATGTTGTAATTGACTTTTTGTATATATCATGTTGCATCAATTGTCATTTTAAAAGCATATGATAAAGTGTGTGTTAATTGAATTTCTTCTATTATCTGTTTTTTGCTTAAAGCAAGATAGCATTAGGCTGCATATATTTTTTTATTTGTTTCATGCATTTTCATTTCGGTTTGGTAGCTTTTTATGTGAGATGGTGATTCAAGAGAGAGGTGAATTGGATTTCTCCTAATTTTTTTTTTCAAATAATGATTTCAAAATAATTGAATGAAAAATTAAAATCAATATCAAAATATGATGCAAATGACAACATTTGATATATCTTGAAGTAAATATAATCAACAATGAAAATAAAGAGATAGGGATAGAAAAATCAAACACAAATATTTATAAAGGTTCAATCCTTCTCCATAAGACACTTACGTCCTCTTTCTTGGTTGTTCACATTAAAGCATCAATTCACTAATCTTGAATTGAAAATACAATCTTATCTTTTCTCTTTAAGGCTTAAGAAATAAATCTTTACCCTTTTGTAGTATTTTACTCAATCTCAATATAAAGCTCTCAAGAGATACCTCACCTCTTGATCTCTTTCCCCTTTGTATATCAAAGTTAATTTTGCAAATAATAGAATAGGTGTTTGCTAAATTTAAGTACAAAGAAATAATGAATGAACAATAAATATTATTTGGATACAATAAATACAAAAATATAGACTTTAAAGTTCTAAAATTCTTGATTTCTTTGAGAGAATGAATATATGACTTGTTTGTTCTTACTCTGATTTGGGACATCAGATGAGTCTATGCTTGGGTCCTTAAGCCGTGTGAGCTTGGAGGTTGAGTAGTGGTATTAGTGTCAGCTCTGGGGGTACTAACGATGTGCCACCGAGGACGGTGGGCCTTCATTAGAGTGGGAGAGGATGTCACGATCTTGAAAGGAGCCATGAATCCCATATCGACTGTGTACTAAAGTTGGTAGTCTCTTATTTTGCATTTTACTCACTAATTTGATCAAATATTGAGTTAAACAGCTCCAAATCAAGAACCGTTTGAAGGTTTAGAAATTAGACTTAAGGAGCTTTCTATCCATATACAATTCATCATCTAATTCATTATATAAAAATTATAGTAAAATTTCAAAACTACCCATTGTGCAGTTTATAGACAACTTTATAGTCTCTAGTAAAAATTAAAAATTTTTTCTTAAAAAATTTGGATTTTGATTTTGTTTATCCATTAGAAATTAGACTCAAGATCTTTTCAACTATATAATATTTAAATATTAAAAATTTTTGAATTAATACAAAAAATAAAATAAAACAAGTTCAATGTTGGAAAACTTTGTTCTTACAAAACAACTTTCTTAAGTTAATCTTTTTCTCAAAACTAATATTGTGAAAATTTTATTAAGTCCAAGATAAATAAGCTAAAAACATTAATTAGACTTTCATTTAAGTTCAAATAAATAATATTTAAAGATAGTTTTGATTTGAGAAATATGAAAATAAAGAAAGTTTGTTTACACTTTGAAAAACATATTATTTATTTGGTACCAAAAATAATAAAACTTAAGAACATGTATCAAATAAACCTTTTTTCAAAATCTCAATCAAGCTTATTTAGCTTTATTTTTTGTCATTTCAAAATAAAGGTCAATTTAAATTTAACAATCTCCCCCTTTTTGATATGACAAAACTTAAAGATAAATTTGCTTGATGAAAAACTTTCTTTGAGACACTTAAGATTTTTTAAAAATATTTTGAAAAACTCTCCCTTAAATAATGCATGGTAAAACTCCTCCTCAATTTATACATCCTAACCCAACACAACTCAATAAATATATGTTAGTAAAATATATCAAATAAGCACAATCAAGAACATATGTATATTCAGCACAAGCAACATATAAACAAATTTATCCATATAATATTTTTCCCTTTTTTTGTCATAGCAAAAAGGCACGAGTAAATTAATGAGCAAATAAACACAAAGAGGCATTAACAAATATATTCATGAAACATTTCCTCCATTTTTGTTTAAGCTCTTTATACTAAATGTTTATGCTCCCATACTAATTGTTATAAGTATACAAGAAGAAATATCTATAAATTCTCTTCCTTGTTGTCATAGCAAAAGAAAAAGAGATCGATTTAACTCATGGAATAAAATGCATGATACCAATAACATCAAGAGTATAGTGAAAGCATGTATTCAAGTGTAATATACACAATGAAGTTCACTTACACGTATCCAATCACAAGAGCATAATATTTTAATGTATCCAATTTAAACAATATAACATAAAAATATTCATTCAACCTAGCCACATGAAATTTATAAGCAAAAGGATAATAAATGATATGCAACCTACTCATAAATCATGTTATTATAAAATGTGTTTAGAATTTAAAACATCAATAGCATGTATACATTCATGCATATACAAACAAGCTCATACCAAATGTTAAGGATATCAATTGTTAAAGATATGTTATTACAAAGTATATCAATTGTTATTACAAAACAACTCATTTTAATTCAAGCAAAATTGTAAAGTTTATCCTCCTTTGAATAAAAGAAGAAGTGAAACAATTTTGAGGAACTCAATTTTATATGAAAGGTACAAGATATATCAAGGATAGGCATATAAATATGCGTCCATGAAAATTCAAATATTCTTTAGCAATTTTGATACCAATTGTTAACAATTGTTAGCTATTTTGTTCACAAACTTCCAAGGACCACAATATATTTCAACCATATGAAAAGTTCAATCAATACATGCATAATAGCTTTCTTTCATAATTATATCCTATCCAAAGTAAATATTTAGTCATCATGTTATACCAAAGAATTATACAAGCATGATTTCTCTAACATGATGAACACGTATGCTATAGCAAAAAAATAATGAAAGCATAATCATTTAAATATAATCCAAATTTTTTCAATACATAGTAATGTACTTAACCCAAACATATACAAGTATTCAATCATATATTTCAATCAAAATCATACATACATATGCAAAATACATAGCAATATACCTAATTCAAAAAAATATGCAAGCATTTAGGCATAATTTGGTACATGCTATCTCAATAATCTCAATCAATGAACATGTATATAAATTTCAAATTTATAATTCCTAATCTATGAGTCAAATCAATTTAAAGATCAAGAAATCAACATAGTAAACTCATAGCCATGTTTAAAGATTCATCTTAAACAAATATTCACGCAAAAAAGATATATTAATCACATCAAGGTAATCAAGAACTAGGCATGAATATTAATCAAAGTGAATTAATCAATCCAAGCTTTCAAAAATATTGAGACAATTTTTATCAAATAGCTTGGTGACTAATTTATACAATGTGTTCATATGTTTAAGCATAATATCTCATTTTTGCACACAATCAAAGTATTCAAAACAAATGAGTCTTTTAAGCACATATCAAGGCAAGCATGTATGCAAACTCATTCATCATAGGCACATAGCATGTAGTCAATACATTTAGCTCCATCCATGTCAAGCTATGTTGTTATGCTCATTTGGCTTTAAATTCTCCAATTCAACTGTTTTGAGCAAAACTAGGCTTGATTGATGAATGTGACTTGGTTTGCTTGTTCCTTTTGAAAACTAAAAAATGTAAGCTCAATCATGCTAATTTCAAGTTCTCCTAACATAAACTTAGAAAACATTCTTGATAAAATATTTTCATTAGTAGCGTCAAGAATACTAATTGATAAAAATTACCAATTGTTAGAAAATGAATTTCAGATTCTAAGATGAATTTCACATTGTAAGTCATTATAGGCAAAAGAAAATTTATTCTTTAAGCACAAATTACCAATAATAATGGAGATATATACTTAAGCTTGAAGCTATATATCAATTTAAAATCAAATAGCACAAGAATGGTACTAAAGCAAAAGTTCTTACACAATGTGCAAAAATCAATTTATGAGAATAATGAACACAAGAAAGACATATTCAATATTCAAAATTATTCAAGAAAACACAAAAGAAAATGTCAAATGCCATGTAGCAATTGAAAGCACAATGAAGACATATTTATTATCAAAGAAGCTAAAATTTTAACACAAAGCGTAAATATGTCTGCACAAATCATAAGCCATAACCAATCAATGACTTAAGGCAAACATAATCATCATAAGAAAATCATTCACTTAAGTCATGCTGCAAACATGTCAAGTAAAGCTCAATCATATTCATATAAGCACACATACTTAACAAGAACAATGTATAAACCAACAATATTTGCATTTAAGATCAAATAGTTCATCATATATCAAATTTAAAAGCAAAAGTCAAGAAATAAAAATTTAAGCATTTTCAAATCAAGCATTTTGACCACATTAGCATTGTATAAAAAATTAATTTTATTTATATATGCACATGGGACTTATAAAATAAAAAAATTGAATTTCAAATATGAGAAACAATAAATTCAAGTATTGAAAGCAAATTTAAAATTTTGGAATAAATACTTGTTCCAATGTAGCATTTAAAAATATAATCAAATAAATATTCATAATGCAGACTTTTTTTAATTCCAAAAAAAAAAATATTGAAAAATTCAAGGTCAAAGTTAAAATTGAAAGTCAAAAGTCAAAAATCAAAAGTCCAAAGTCAAAGGGGTGTAACATAAGCTTGCCACATGTGATTCCAACCCATTTGAATAACCAAAACTCAATTTGGTGGCATTTGCTAGAATAGGTCGATCGCCTCCACAATGGGATCGATTTTGTCATTGGGTGATTGATACCCTATGTAGGGTGATCGATCCATTCTTGTGATTTTCAAGTCTATTTTGCTTTTGGCCAAAAAATCAATCGATCCCTTAAAGAGGGAATCAATCCCTTTTTTTTTTCTACTGTAGCAATAAAACAATAAGAAATTACAATTCTTTCTTTATTTCAAATTCGAGATTTTAATTTTTTTGTCAAAAATAAAATTTAAACATGTTAAAAGCATCATTTTAGACTTGTAGAAATAAGGCATTTAGATTAAAAATATTTTGAAGCAAATTTTTTGCATGATTTTGCAAATGTTCTAACTCTATACCTTTTTGCAACTCAAGTATGAAAATATGTTTGGACAAAGTTTATGCATTGAAACCACTTCAAACAAGTTTGAAATGATCAAATAAATATGATAAAAGCACAAATATTTAACAAATACATGTGTTTCAAATTTTCAATGGTCCAAACCCCATTTTTGCATGAATAGTGCCAAGAACACCCTTGAAACATTAAACTTTTGTCACTTTCATTTAATAGACTTTAGAACAAGTTTGTAAGCTTTTTTTCATAAAAAAGAAAACTTGTTTGAGTCATAAACATGTGCAATATGAACAAATTTTTGAAGCAAGCTTATTAGCCTTTATATAATTCAACCATCAATATATACCACACAAAATGCATTAAGACCATAAAAATTATTTTTGTAGCACTAAACTTATTTAAACAAATTTATTGATACAAAACAAAATAGGGTAAACCATTCAAAGCTTAGTATTTTCAAGATTTTGATTTTTGACACCTTAAAGCTCACTTTTGCTTGGAAAAGACCTTAAAAAATCTAAAAACTTGTTAAGCTCATTTTTAATCAACTTGAACCATTCCAACAAATTTTAAAGTCCTCAAAATAAGTATAAGCATCTCTTAAACAATTAAGCACCAAAATTAATTTCATCAACATCTCAATCATACATTCAAGAGCAAAGATAAATGCATACTCAATTCCAGCTTCACATATATCAAGTAAAATTGGCATATTCAAGATATTTCAACAAACATATACTAATAGCCATTAAGCACTCAATGTTCGACAAAAATGGGCAACCAATTTTATATTCTCTTCAAATAAAAGTTTAGAGGTTATCCATCTTCAATTTTTTTTTTAGAGTATTCAATCTTTAAAATCACAGTGCAACTCGTTACTCTAGCACATCTACAAAAGACATTCTCATTTGATTTTTGGTACCAAATTGCTTTAGGTCCTTGAAAGTTAATCACAATATCTCTTGTTCCTTTAGGAACCCATACTTACCTAATTCCAAATTAAAACCTTTCTCTTTATAGGACAAATATGTGTAGTATGACCATAAAAATTATAAAAATTGTATTTTTTTTATTTTAACACTTAATTATTAAAACCTTTATGTTTTTCATTCATCAAAACTTCAAATTTCATTTTCAAATTAAAAATTTCTTTTTCCAATATTTCATTCTCTTATGAGAGGCTTCCAAATTCATTTCAACTTTTCATTTTGTTTTTTCAAATTATTCTTTGTATTCTTTAAAAATTCATTTTCAACTTTAAATTTTTAAATCATTTTCTTATGTTTTAAGTACATATTTTCAAACTCAATTACTAAACCATTATAAGCATCTTGTAAGATAAGAGTTTGAATTACAAGAGTTAGAGGTTACCTTTGGTTCTTCAATAGCCATAAGAAATGATGCATGTTGGTTGGAAATTTATCTTTCATGTATCTCATCCAATTTCCTCCATATCTTATTTGAAATGGAGCAATTTTAAATCAAGTTGAAGTTGTGAGAGTCAAGAGCTTTATAGAATAAGCATTTGGCCTTTGCATCATTCATTATTTGCCTCGAATAATTTGCATTATTTGAAAGAGTTCCAAGCCCTCTTTCTTTCATTAACCAAGCTCCAAAAATTTGCAACATGATGAACATTTTCATTCTCATTTTGCATTCATAAAATTCAAAAATTTTTATCATAGGAGATTTGAGGACTTCTTCACCATCTTTGAACCTAAATTGAGCCATAGGAGTTTTACTCAAGGTGGTTAAACCTACAAAAAAAAAAACCCTAAAGCTATGACACCAATTGTTAGCTTTTTAGGTGAGATAGTGATCCAAGAGAGGGTGAATTGGATTTCTTCAAATTCTTCTCAAACAATTATTTCAAAATAATTGAATGGAAAATTAAAGTCAATATCAAAATACGATGCAAATGACAACAAGTGATATATCTTGAAGTAAATATAATCAATAATGAAAATAAAGAGATAGGGATAGAGAAATCAAACACAAAAATTTATAAAAGTTTGGTCATTCTTTATAAGGCACCTATATCCTCTCTTCTTGGTTGTCCACACCAAGGGTTCAATCCACTAATCTTGAATTGAAAATACAATATTATCTTTTCTCTCTATGGCTTAAGATAGAATCCTCAACCTTTATAGTATTTTACTTAATTTCACTACAAAGCTCTTAAGCAGGTACCTCACCTTTTACTTTCTTCCTCTTTTGTATATCAAAGGTAATTTTGTAATAATAGACTAGGTGTGTGCTAAGTTTAAGTGTAAGAAAATGATGAATGAACAACAAATATGATTTGGATATAATAATATAAAGATATAGACTTTAAAGCTTTAAAACTCTTAATTTTTTTTAGAGAATGAATATATGACTTGATTGATCTTGCTCTATTGATTCATCAACTTCTTGGTGTGTTGGAATGCTCAATTTATAAAGAAAAATGAGGAAATAACCATCGGGAATGCTTGGAAATGAAAAACCATGTTTTTTTCCTCTGAAACTGGCCATTAGAGCTTGATTGGGATGAAAGGACTAATTGGTTTTGATAAGGGGATTGATTGGTTCTTGAATTTTACTTAATTTTTTATCATTATAGCTGAAGGGATTGATTGGTCTTGGTACTCGATCAATTGGGTCAGCCAGGTTTTGTATTCCTAGTGATTCTGGATGAACAGTGCCATTGGTAGTCTCTTGTTTTGCATTATACTCACTAATTTGATAATATCTTAAGTTATACAACTCTAAATCAAGAACCATTTAAAGATTTAGAAACTAAACTTAAAGGGTTTTCTATCCATATAAAATTCATCACATAATTCAATGTATAAAAATTATAGTGAATTTTCAAATCTATCCCTTATGCAGGTTTTAGATAACTGCATAGTCTCTAGTAAAAATTAAAAATCATTTTTTTAGAAAATTTGGATTTTGATTTTGTTTGAACCATTAGAAAGTAGACTCAAAGAGCTTTTCAACCATATAAAATTTAAATATTAAAACTTTGTGAATTAATACAAAAAAAATAAAACAAGTTCAATGTTGGAGAACTTTGTTCATACAAAACAACTTTCTTAAGTTAATCTATTTTCAAAACCAATTTTATCAAAATTTTATTGAGTTGAAGATAAATAAGTTCACTTTAAAAACAATAGTTGGACTTTCATTTAGACTCAAATAAATAATGTTTAAAGATAGTTTTGATTTGAGAAATATGAAAATAAAGAAAGGTTTTTTTACACTTTGAAAAATATATTATTTATTTAGTACCGAAAATAATAAAACTTAAGAACATGTATTAAATAAACCTTTTTCAAAATCTCAATCAAGCTTATTTAGCTTCATGTTTTTTCATTTTAAAATAAGGATTAATTTAAAGCTAACACGATCATTTGTGTTAACTTTAAAATGTGGTGGTTGCATATTAGGATGATTTTTATAATCTTTCCTTCATGACAGGAGCATGCAATAAATAAACTTTTTAATTTGTGGTAATCAAGGTTTAAGAATAGCTTGATCATCAAATGCTCTGATTTAGCCTACTTGCCACTCTCACCTTGAAGCAAGAATCATAGAATAAAAATAACTTAGCTAATTGGAAAGGGTTGAGAAAGCCCAAAAAGAAATAAAAAGAGAATTGGCTAAGATGATAGATATGCTAAAAAACTTGAACAAAGAGAAAAAAGTAGAAAAAACTCCTAATTTGAATGAGCCACAACCAAAGACATTGTACACTCCTCATATCCTTTTGGGTTCAGCCCAAACTAAGCCCAAGCTTTTCAAGTTACATAGACACAACAAATGCCATTCTTTGGAGCATATCTTAGAATGCCGTTTATAGGCACCCAAGGTCAGTTTCAATGTCATTCTAACCCAACTTATGAAGAAAAAGGCATTGGATCCAATTCAAATCCCTAATTTAAATGATGCTAAAGAGAAAAAAAAAATTTTAAATGAATACATCAAAGGAAGTAAAAGATATAAGTGCACAATAGAAGATGAATATTTTAGAAGAAAGGATTAGAGCTGTAGAAAATATGGACTTCTTTGGCTTCATAGATGTAGCCAAACTTTGTTTAGTGCTAATGTCATTATTTCACCCAAGTTTAAAGTCTCGAAGTTTGAGAAATATGATGGTATTAAGTGCTTAGTGACTTAAGTCACTATGTGCTATTGTAAAATGATTGCCTATTCTCATGGTGATAAATTGTTGATTCACGTATTCCCAGAGAGTCTTATGGGCCTTACGGTAAGATGGTATGTATAGCTGGATAGAACGTAAATCCATTCATGGAAAGAACTAACAAGGGCATTCATTGCCTAGTACAATCATATCATAGATCTTGTCTAGATTTTTTATCTCTACAAAGCATAGAGAAGAAACCTTCTGAGAGTTTAAAAAGTATTCACAAAGTTGGAAAGATGTAGTTGTTCAAGTTTAACCAGTTTTCATCGTGAAAAAAATAACAATTTCATTTGTGAGTATCTTGAAAGCCTTATATTATGAGAAAATGATCAAGAACGTCACTAAAAATTTTGTTGCCATGGTGATATCTGAAGATATAATATAGAATGCCATTAAAAGTGGAAAGCTCAAAAAAGAAACAACCAATGCAAAGATGGATGATGTGCCTAATAAGAGAAAATAAAGTTCAAGTTATGAGCTATGAGGTTAGCAAGTTAGACATTTTTCTTATACCCTTTCCTGATGTATCAAGCACATTATCCTCTTACAAATAATGTAGCACCAACCTTTTACTCCTAGCAGTCTATTCCACCACTAGTTTTTCAATCTACCTTTCATTACCAAACACCTAGCTATATGCCTAACTTTACTACTAGAGAATTGATTGCTTGACTGAACAACCTGACAAGCAATTTAAAAGGGTCACGAGCTAATCAAGAAAAAGCCTGCATTAATGTATTTCCCATGTCATATGTGAGATATTCAAGAGCTTGTAAAAAATTAGCTGGTAGCACTTGTTCACCTAAAACCAATAAAGCTGCCATATTCTAAATGGTACAATGCTAATGCCACTTGTGATTACCATAACGGAAATGTGGACCACTTAATAGAAAGTTGCCTTACTTTCAAACATAAGGTGCAAAGTTTGATTGGGATAAGTTTGGCGAGTTTTGACAAGCCAGAAAAGCTGAGTGTTAGTAAAAGCTCTCTACCTGACAACACAAAGGCATAATCTACAAAATGATATATAAAGTTAAAGATGGTTGGATTTGTCAGTCTTTTTATTTTAGAATGATGCTATGATTTCTTTTATTTTTTTATCATCTTAATAAAAGTGGTAAATATAATGCATTTTTATTACATGACCTCTTTCATTTATTCAAATCATTATTCTATACCTTATGCATCTTGCCATATCTTTTCTTTTACCCATTCCCAAATTTCAAATGATGAATGTTCAAACAATCATGACAATAATTTGGGATTCAATTTTGAAAACTTATTTAAATTGATAAAAGTGATCTATTAAGAAGATAGATTATATAAAAGAAGTCAAAGATGGTTTCATAAACCTTGGGTCTTTTCAGTGATAAATCTATCTTTATTTGATAAAAGTTCTTTAAGAACAATATTAAAATTTAAGGTGATAAATAACCATTTTTCTTTTACCTTTTATATGAAGAAAGCTATCCATTTGCTACCTTATTGAGCTTATAGTTTCTTTAGAAAAACCTTACCAAGGATCACCTTTCACATTTGAAGGGCAAATTTTAAAATCAGACTTGTTTGAAAAAGAAAAGGTCACATAAGATCTCAAAAGCAAAGAAAAATCCCATTTGAATTTGAATTCTTCTTAGTAAAAATGTTGGAAGAAAATAAAGAAAATAAAGAAAAATGAAAAATGTGAAAAAAAGTGAAAAAGTGAAAAAAAAAAAGGCAAAATATTAGTGTTTTCCCATGATGAGAAATGATCTTTTGGTCTTTAAACCCTTCAAATACATGTTTTGAGGTTAATTTATCCTTTTTTTTTCATAACCTTTTACCTTAGCCTATGATATGTGCCCTAAAAGTCCATTTGATCAAATATGAACTCTTGAATTGAAAGATGACATATTGAACTAAGGTATGCTTCATGATAGGATAATGAGATCATGATTTGTTTTCATGTTTTAGGATTGGTCTAAAATTTGATGGGGATATCAATGATAAATGAAGTGAATAAGAAATGAAAAAAAAAAAAGAAGAGAAAAAAGGAAAAGAGAAAAAAAAAGGTGGAAAAAATGAAAACTCAAATTGAAACTTGAAAGAGTGATTTTGGTAGAAAAATATTTGAGCTGAAAATAGAAAAGATAATTAGGTATATGAAAAATCAGTATCATTTGCAGACCTATAAAATTAGGGTAATTTTAATGAGCTCAAAATGATCTATAAGTCAATAAAATTTTTTAGAAATACTTTTGAAGTAAAATTCAAAATTATTTGAATATTCATTATTTGGATGCTAATATTCTATTCAAATATTTGTCCCATTATGTGCTTTTCTTTTCTACCAGTTATGATTTATTCCTTTCAATAAAGAATACATTTTTTTCTCAAATTTATCATATTATTCACCTTTTATTCCCCTAATGAATAAATGAATGTATTATTGCACTATATTTGGCATGAAATTGGAATGATGATGAATAAATGAAAGATAATATTCGTAAAAAATCCTTGCATTCCTTTGGAAAGAAATCCAAGATGATAAGGGCATGAAAAAAATAAAATGAGAATGATGAAGTCCGGGAAGATTTTTTTAAAATGCTCAAATGTATAATCTAATCAACCACACTAGTCAATAAAACTTGATAGGTAGCTTTAAATGTTATGATTGCTTCGAAGTTGAGAAAATAAGATAGAAACCTAAAGAGGAAAGAAAATAGAAAAGAGTCTTGAGAATGTTTCTACCACAATAAGAAGTGAGTGACATTAATTTTCATTTGTAATTGCATTACATGCATTGCATGCATTGCATTCATGACTTTCATTACAGGTGGAATTTTCATGTAAAGATGGATTTTTTTATTTTGGACTTTGAATCCAAATTAGCAAAAAAGCTAAGGACTTTTCGTGGAAAAAAGGATTTTGAACTTAATTCTCAAGTAAGAAAAATCTTTGAGATAAGATTCTTAAACCTTGGTCAAGGAAAACATTTTGAAATGAGAATTTTAAATTCGTTAAGCCTTTGATTAAATGAGCTCTTTTCAAGGTAAGGTTTAAAGAAAAATTTTCAAATGTGAATTTTTTAGTTTTATAGGAGAATCTAGAAAACTCTTTTATGAATCTTTGATTTCATTTGTAAATCTTTGAGTATTATTTGCATTTATTTGTGAACTTTTGAGAGAATATTTGCAAACCTTTAAGATTCTTTTACAAACCCTTGAGTTTTTATCCGTGAACCTTTAAAATGTGTGAATCTTTGAATCTTTTTTATGAATCGTAAAACTTTTTGTGAATCTTGGAAACCACTTGCAAATCTTTGAACTCTTGTGAACTTTTGAATTCTCCTATGAATCTTTGAACTCTTGTGACTGAAAACCTCTCATGAATCTTCAAACTTTTTTGTGAACTTGGAATCTTTTGTGAATCTTTAAACTTCTAGGAATCTTTAAACTTTTGCAAATCTTTGAAGTTTTGAGAATTGTTAAACCTTTTTTGCAAATCTTTGGAACTCTTTTGTAAACCTTTGAACTATTTTTTGTAAATCTTAGAATTATTTTGTAAATATTTGAACTTATGTTGCCCAGCTTTGGACTCTTTTGTGAATCTTTAAAATTATTTGTGAATCTTTAAATTTCTTTGTAAATCTTTGAATTTTTTTTAATTTATTTGCAAATGTTTGAATTTTTATATGTGAATATTTTTTTGAGAATTTTTTAATTTTCAATTGTGAATCATTGAAAATTTTCAAATCTTCAAATATTAGATCTTTGAAAATTTTTAAACTATAAATCTTTGAAATTTCAACATTTTTTATGGTTGTTTTTTTTTTTTATTTCATTAGGTAAATTTTATTTGGACAAAATGGTTGTCTATTTCTTTACATTATTCCTATTTCATATCAAATTCGTAAAGAGAGGCAATTATAGATAATCCATTTTGTCAGAGATTTTATTTAAAGATATTTTTAGGTTTTGAGAGAGTTTATTTTTCGTTCAATTAAGGTTGTTGGTTTCAAGTTAATCCATTCGAGTCTTGTTATCTTTAGCCTATCATTATTAGGTCATACTGTTTTGGACTAAGATTGGACCTCATTTGCTTAAAAAACTTGATTTGGGTTTTATTATTATTATTAATAAAAAATCAATAAATTGAAAAAAAGGATGGAAAATAGAAATTCAAATTTGTAAAAGATAAAAATAGAAATTTTTTTTATTTTATTAGGTAAGTTATTTGAACGAAATGATTGTCTATATCTTTACACAATTCTTATTTCATAGCAAATTCATAAAAAGAGAAAATTGTAGACAATGCATTTTGTCAGGGATTTTATTTAAAGATATTTTTAGGTCTTGAGAGAGCTTATTGTTGGTTCAATTAAGGTTGTTGGTTTCAAGTTAATCCATTTGAGTATGATTATCTTTAGCTCTATCATTATTAGGTCATAATGCTTTGGACTTAGATTGGACCCCATTTGTTTAAAAAACCTGATTTGGGTCCAAACCAAGGCTTAATTTCTTTCTTCTTTGTTTATTATTATTATTATTGTTGTTGTTGTTGTTGTTATTGTTGTTATTGTTATAATATTATTGTTATTATTATTGTTATTATTATTATTATATTATTATTATTATTATTGTATTTTTTAGTAAAATGAAAATAAAAAATTGATAAATTGAAAAAAAAAGAAGGAAAATAGAAATCCAAATTTGCAAGAAGATAAAAGCAGAAAATATGATCAGATCATGAACTTTTAAAAATCTAACAAAATAAAATATTTGGATTGTGTTTTTTTTTTCATGAAATTGAATTTAGAATTAGGTTCAACTAGACAGAGAAAAATTTCAAAACCTTATCTAATCTTGATAGGAAAATATCCCTATATAATCATCAAGAATCAACATGACAAAATGGAGAAGACAATCAATCAGGAGATTTTAAACCAATCTTTGGGGTTGAGATGTTGGTTTTAGAGTTTATGTGTATTTAGGTTTTCCAAGATTTTTACTTTAAAGAAAATGAGGCAATTTGAAAGCAAGAAGCAAAAAATTTTTTAGCATTATTCTTAGAGTTTTGATCTTAGTGTTCTTGATTCTCTTCCAAGATTTTACACTACTGAGAAATTGATGCATCAACAGAAAAAAAACACAACATTTCATTAGCAATGCACAATAAACGTAGTGACACATAAAAGTGTAAAAACAATAAAAAACACTTTCTCTTCTAGCAAAGAGCTTTTGGGCTTTGGGTTGGATGATTTTGGGATTGTTTCTAGTTTATTAGGTTTCTAAGTTAGTGAGAAAAGCAATTCCTAGTGACTTGACAATGTCGATAATGATTGTTAAATTTATAATGATTTACAAGTCTATTTTAGTTTAAACTTTTAAAAATTCTCTTGACATTGGTACTTTTTATATGTGAAAACTTGATTTGTAGGGTGTGGTACATGTAGACGTGCCAGACATATTATCCATGCAAGATTTAACCAAGCACAAGACCAATAATATTCAACCATGCATGGGTGATATAGATGAAGCAATCATCTAAGGAGTTATAGCCAAATCCAACTAGCTAATGGAGTTCTAACATGCGTTTGCCCAAAGAGGAGTTATAGATGCATATTGACTCTTTGTTCAATTTAAAAGAGTTTATCTAAGATAGACACTTCAAAGAAGATAAAGGCTAGAGTTTTGATTCAAGAAGGATTCTTTGATTTTTATCTTAAGAGTTTGAACCCAAGTAAACCAAATCAAGAAGATTGCTCTTGGATTTCAATTTTAACTAAACCAATATTCAACTTTCAAGATGATGATGACATGGCATGACATGAGAGCATTGAGGACCAATCTAAGAACACCATTTGGCCAATACATGTTCCATTAAAGACTCTATATTCAGCCATACTCTTCCAAGATCAAGATAACATGTAATCTATTAGGCATTTGAATTATAATAGGACTTTGTAATCTTATCCCCCTTAGTCGAACCTATGCCTATAAATAGGTTAATGTCCATCACTTGTAAAGCATTCCATTCTCACTTTTTTCTTTTTTTTTTCTTTTCAATTTTTCTTGAAGTTTTCTTAAGCTTTCTTTGTATTTTGGCTAGGGTGTGTCATAATGTATCAGTCCAGAGACTCAATCACTAGATGTAGAAATTTAAAATAATGAAAACATGGAGAGTCATCACTAATCTTTTTTAGGGTGTGATTGGCCACCGAAAATTTTATCTTTTTAATAAAATAATAAAACAGGTTTAAAATTTATTAAAAAGATAATTTTGGTCTATGAAAACAGAATTGAGATTGGGAGTTGTTTACGCATAGAGCAAGATTATCACTCACACAGCGCCTATAAAATTGATACCAATTAATCATGCGCTATTTATAATTTTGGACAAAAATGGTTTTTATTTGAAATTTAATTATAATTCCCTTTATCTTTAGGAAATAAAATCAATTAAAAAATCTTTATTTAAGAATATTACAAAAATATACAAATTAAAGAAATACCTTTAAATTTTTCTACATAAAGGCAGAATTCAAAAATAGTTCCATCTAAGATTTATCTTAACATTCTTTTAAAATAATAAAATAACATTCTTTGTAAATGATAATGATTAATTATTCTCTAACATCTAGGTAAAGTATCAACAATTATATTTCATGGAATGTTATTTTAATTTTATTTACTTAAAAATAATTTTTTAAAGAACTTTTTATATAGTAAAAAAATGAAAAATGATATAATTCATATTAATCATCAATAATTAGAACAAACAAATATGCACATTATGAATGTACACATTAATCTAAAAAATGAAATGCATGCAAATGATGATAAACTATAAATTTAGGAATTGGTTTTTCAAATATAAAGAGATCTTTGAACTCTTCAACATCTAGGCAGAGTTTAGGTGCGACTATTTATAATTAAAATTCAATTCTATTATTTTTATTATTTTATTATTTATATTTATTATTTTAACAAAGCAAATACAAAAATGTATGACAATTCTTAATGAAATAAAATTTTCTAAATATCTTATCAATTAGATAACATTCAGAAACAGATTATTTCATAAAAACTTTTCATGCAAATTCCTGAGAGTTTAGAATAATTTGGAATAACTTGGAGCTTTGAGACCTTAAAGCTTGGTTTTTAATTTAGGGTTTGAGTTTTAAGGGTCTTATTTAGGGTTTTAACCTTAGGGTTTTGACCTTAGGGTTTTGGCCTTAGGGTTTTAATAAGTTTACAAAGCTCTCTAAAATTTTTCAACATCTAGGTAAATTTTGGCACCAAACTTGTATTTTATGATTTTCAAAAATTAATATTTATATTTTTTTTATACTTACTTTTTATTAAAATGTTATTATTATTTATTCTTTTATTATTTTATTTAACTATTTAATAATTTTGCAACACCTATGCGAAATTATTATTATTAAAATATAATTTTTATTCCCTCTAATATCTACGTAGATACTACATGAAATGGAGATTTAGCGATTATTTTTTAGTGACATTTTTAAATAAACTTCACAAAGTTCCATGTTTTTATAAGGTTAGCGGCGTTTTTTTATAAAACGCCACTAAATTCTTATATAGCAGATTTTGATTTAAAAACGCCACTAAAAAAGATATTTTTGTGGCATTTGTTGTCATAAACAACGCTATATACTTTAACTTATATAAATTTCATGACATTTTCAAAGTGTTTTGGGCCAAAAATACTTTGAATAATCTTCAATAAAAAATTAGAGCGAATTATTTAAAACGTTTTGGGCTAAAAATGCCACTAAGTTAGCCGTTTTTTTCCAAAAACGTCTTTATTTTCCCTAATCCAGATATAGCCAACACTTTTAGAGGCATTTTTGGTAAACGCCGCCAAACTTGAAAAAGAGGGTCACTAAAAACTTAATCTCCTGTAGTGAGAGACTTAAAAATCTAAAATTTATTCATTTATTTATTATTATATTTTAGGAAAAAGTTTTTTTTAAGTGCAAATAACAACTAAAATGTATAAAATATAATAAAAAAAATAAGCATGCCAATTTAAAGGTTAATACATGCATAGAGACATTAAACACTCAAAATCTAACATAAATCAAAATAAGCATTATAATAATAAAAATAATAATGATAATTATGCAAAAAAATATTTAAATATTCCTATACCCTAATTAAATTTTTATTATTATTTTTATGTTATTATCCACTTGAGCATTATTATTATTTAAACCATGCAGTAACCTTTATGCCAAGAACGAAATAAGCATAGGTGGTGAACAAAGAGGCATAGAGCTCGTGGGCGACAGGTAGGGCAAGGACGGATTGGGCACAGGTGATTAACAAAGGAACATAAGACAAATGTAGACAAAAACAATGACAGTGGCAGCACCAACACATTATAAACCCATAACAGAACCCACAAGCACCAAATATGCTACAACCAACGTGAAAAAGAAAAAAAAAAAATGGCTCCATGCACAAGAGAGCAAGATAAAAGGAAACCCAGAAGCAAGTTTGAAGCTTTTACGAAAATAGACACAATGAACTACCTCTCGTTTCTATTCCTTCGTGGGAGACTTGTAGAAAGAAACAAAAAAAAAATTGCTTTTGAAATGGCCTGAGTCTTTGCTCTTCTGGTTTTCTTCGTCTTTTCCTTCTTGCGTTTTCTGTTTTTTTTTTTTTTTTTTCTGCTTGATTTTCTAGTTTCTGGTTTGCCCGTTTCTGCTTTTTCTGCTTGTCATGCAGCTTCTACTGCAATTTAATTTTTCCTGCTTCTTCCTCCCCTCCTTTTCTGGTCTGTGAATGCCTTTCTACTGTCTCCATTCTTCTGCTTCAGTCTTTCGTTTCTGCCCAAATGCCCGTCCAGGCCATCTTCCTCTTCTTTTTCGTCCCTTTTTGGTTCCTCCTCCCTTCACGCCCCAATGCTTCCTTCCTTTTTTATTTTTTTTGCTTTTCTTTCTCTGCAGAATGCCCCAAAAAGCCTTTTCCTTCCCTTCTGTTTTTGTTTTGTTTTTTTTTTTTTCCTCCTAGCCCAGTTTTTCAAACCATGTTTTTTTTTGGTTCCAGCCTTTCTTCTTCTTCTTTTTTCGCTGCTTTCAGTTGTTTTGAAACCCCCATGCTTTCTCTTTCTGTTTGGTCTACTGCTCATGCCTTTTCTTTGGTTCCCCTCTCTTCTCCCCGTTTTCTGGTTCACTTCCCTTCCGCACGTTTCTTCTCTCTTTTACCGTCCGCCACCTTCAGTTTTTTTCTTTTAAGTTCTTCTTTTTGCTTCGTAGCACCAATTCTTCTCACGTTTCCAGCATGCCACTTCCTTCCTATTTTTATTTCTCTTCACGTCTTCCTCTCCTTGCCGTTTATGTTTGGCTTGCTTTTTCATGCTCCCTTTCCCCTTTTTTTTTTTATTGCGTTTTTACTTTTTCTTTTTCTTTTCCTTTTCCTTTTCCTTCTCCTTTCTCTGTTTCTTCCTTTTCCGCGTTCACTGGTTCCCCCTTCCTTTTTCTGGTAGCAGCCCCTCTTTAATGCCCTCTCATTTGTGGCCATTCTTGCACGTCCCGTGCATGGCCTATATGCCACGCCCCACTTACATTCCCCCCTTCATGGCAGTTTTAAAATGTTTTTAGGCAGACCTCTCCCTTGCCCGATTTTTCCATCTCCATGCATTTTTTATATGGACTTTTACTTCCAGCAAGGTTAAATTGATGACCCCATTTGTGGCCATATCTGAGCCTATAGGCCTTGCATTTTCTTGGGCTTTGTTCTTTCTCACTTTATGGGCCATGTCGTGGCTATTTTTGAACTCTCATTTTGGACTATTTTGGGCCAACCTTTTTCCTTTTTATTACTATTTATTATTTTATTACTTATTTATCATTTATTATTTTTATATTATATTATAAATATATTTTATTTATTTATTTATTTTTATTATTCGATTTTTTGCTTAGTGGCCAACTATGGGCCATTAATGAGTTTTAAAGATTAATATTTTATCGGACCTTTTATTGTGCCATTTGGGCCTTTCACTCGACCAATACAATGGGTCTCACCATGGGCCCACATTGGACAACATCTTTAAGCATTTAAAAAAAATGGACCGCTAATGGACCTAAAAATTGATAATCAACCTAATTACATAAGCAAATATGAATTAAAATGATGAAATATCTTAGATAAAATTAGGTGTTTACAGTTGCTCATTTTTGCATATTTTTTAGGATTAAGAATAATGCAAAGATATAAACAATAATTTTGTCCGAATGCTACTTCCTAAGACGAAAATTTTTTCTTCTTTTCTTTTTTTTTTGGTTTTTTATTTTTTTTTGTTTTTGCCTTTTGTTTTTGGGTTTTTTTTTTCCCTTACTACAACTAGGATTAAACTGTGAGTTAAAAGATATGGATGATTAGAATTAAACTGCATGTCAAATGAAGTGACCGGAACTAAATCACAAGTCGAATGGAATGACCACTAATATGGGTTTATGTGCCAGCTAATTTGGGCTTTGATGCCAGCTAATTCCGCATTTACATGCCAGCTAAATTGGGTTTAAAACTTAGGTGCCAGCTAATTTGGCTTAAATTTTCATTAAATGCTAGCTAAATTGAGTTTAAAACTTCATTAGATGTCAATTAAACTAGGCTTAAATCTTATTAGGTGCCAGTTAAACTGAGTTTAAATCTTTTTAATAGTGCCAGCTTTATTGGATGCCAATTAGACTGGGTTTAAATTTTCATAAGTGTTAGCTAAACTGGACTTAAATTTCACTTGGTGCCAGTTAAATTAGGCTTAAATTTTCGTTAAGGGCCAAGTAAATTGGACTTAACTTTCATTGTGTGTTAGCTACTCTAGGCTTAAATCTTCATTAAGTATCAACTAAACTTGGTTTAAATTTTCCTTTGTGCTAGCTAATCCGGGCTTGAATTTAGGTGCCAACTAAACTAGACTTAAATTTCATTAGGTGCCAACTAAATTGGGCTTATATTTTTATTAATGCCAACTAGATTGGGCCTATATTTCATTGGTGCTAGCTAAACTAGGCTTAAATTTTTATTGGATGCCAGCAAATTGACTTAAATTTGGATGCCAACTAAATTGGGCTTAAATTTTCATCGGGGCTAGATAATCTAGGCTTAAATTTTCATTCAATACCAACTAATTTGGGCTTAAATTTGGGTGGTAGCTAAACTAGCTTAAATTTTTATTAGGGCCAGATAATTAGTGGGTGCCAACTAAGTTAGGCTTAAAACTTCATTAGATACTAGCTAAACTGGGCTTAAATTTCATAGAAGTGTTGGGCTAAAAATTTTATTAGGTGTCAACTAAATTGGGCTTAAATCTTCATTGGTGCTAGATAATCTGGGCTTAAAACCTAGGTGCTAGAAAAACTAGACTTAAATTTTTCTTGAGAATTGGTGATCCCTATTAGAAATGAAATAGGATAACATTTTCTTTCTCAATGATTAGATGGTTTTCCATCGGGAGATCTTTGTTAATTCAAAAGGACTTCTCCACTTAAAGAGAATAGAAAGGGTGTGTACTTTTTCAACTAATATGGGCTTACATGCCAACTAACTAGGCTTATGTACCAGCTAAACTAGGCTTATGTACCAGCTAAATTGGGCTTATATGCCAGCTAATCTGGCTTGCTTGCCAACTAGACTAGGCCAAAACTTAGGTGCCAAAAAAACTAAAATTAAAATTTTTTTTTCCAAGCGCCAACTAAATTGGGCTTAGAACCTGGATGCCGACTAAACTAAGCTTAAAATCTTCATTGATAGCTAGACTTAAATCCTTTCTCGAGAATTGGTGATCCCTATCAAAAATGAAAGAGATGAAAATTTTCTTTCCTAATGGATTGAATAGTTCAGTGTATGAAGGTTTCTATTCATTCAAAAGGGTTTTTCCACCTGAAGGGAATAAAAGAGGAATATAATTTTCCATGTAGGCTAACAAATGAAACATAAGCTTTTCTAAAAACATGAATCCTTTGAAAATCAAATATGTTAAACATTTTATTTAGCCTTCAAATGTAATATTTTGATATATGTTAAGTTTAGTTGTAAAGGTTTGAAATCTTGAAAGGTTATTTGGGAATGGAAAAAGGTGGAGATTCTTAAAATTAACCCTTATCAAACTTCTAAGATTTTGATATTTCAGATTTCTTGAAAAAGTCTGACTTATCCCTGTTCAGCATCCACCTCATTTAGTATTCGAAATAATATTCAAGATTTGCTTTGGATTGTCTTTTTATAGGGTTTTCATCCTAAAGTCAGATTTATTTTTCTATTTTCTTCATTTTTCCTTTGTTTTTTTTTTTAATTTTTTTATTGATTGATTATCACACCATGCACTTAAAAATTCAAATTTATTTGAAAAAAAGAATAATAGTCCACACCAAAAACTAAGTAATAAAGAGAAACCAAAGATTCATGGGTTTCATGGATATTTTTCCAAGAGAAGCTTTTCACTTTTTAAGCATCCATGCTTGATCCAATATGAACATTACATAGGATGTAACATAGGATAAGGTTTGAGGTTGTCAAAAGAAAAGGATAAAAAGGCCCAAAATAAGTGTTTAAGGCTAATTAAAACCAGTGATCATTCTTTCATTTGAAAGATTCATTTTAGAGTATATTCTTTTTCATTTTCTTGTGCTTTCCAATCACTCCTTTCTTTTCTTTTCTTTCTTCCTTCTTTTCCTTTGTTTTTCTTTCATTTTTTTTCTTTTTTTTTTTTCACTTTTCCTTTTCATTCCTTGACTTCTTTTTTTTTAGTGGATCAAAAACTTTTGAGAACTTTAATATTGGGCCTTTGCCCCAACATATGGGATTTCATTTGGATATCACTATACTTAACCCCTAAATGCATCATTTTTTGCCTCCTAATGTAGAAGTGATCCTTAGAATTCATTTTTTAAAGAATTTTATCAGGCTTAAAGAGGTAACAAAGGATAAATTTTCACATAAACGAAAGGATGATAAAAGACAGTTATTTGTCATTTCAAACATGATCACTTAATTTGAATAATAGTTTCATTTAGGAAGATAAACTTGAACAAAGGTTTTCATTCCAAAAGGATTTTTTTCTTTTTTTTTTCTCTTGACTTTTTGCTTTTTTTTTTTTCTTTTTGGGCTTTTAGTTTTTCCTTATTTCTTTTACCAAATTTTTTGACTTTGTTAAGTTTTTATTTAGATTTATTCAAACTTTTTTAAGTTCTTGATAACCATTTTTTTCTGTTTCCTTTTCTTTTTTTTTCTCTTTTCTTCTTTTTTTTTTCTTTTGATATGGCCCTTATAACTCATATCTAAATTCACTTTGCTAGAAATGCAATTCATGAAAAGATGCCATATTTTAACAAATCATCATTAATAAAAGCTATTATAAGAAAAAGGTTATATGGAATGAATGAGAAAAGGTGTATGTGGAATGAATCAATTTAGGGTATCAAATAGTCCTTATCATCTTACCAAAAAGAGAGCGAATGGGTTAATCATAGCTCAAATTATCTTAAGGGCCATGAAATTTTTCTTTACTTATCAATGTGCCCCCAAGACACTAGCAAAGCCAATTTTGGGGTAAAGAGCTAAAAGGTTGGTAAGTCTAAGGTTATTTTACAAGAGTTAGGGTAGCTCGAATTTTTGAAAGTTTTGGAGCTATGGCATAACATTGACACATCAAATTACCTCATCTGAATTCTTAAAAAAAATTGTCATGTTTGCCTTATTTTCTAGGAATCCAAATTTTTTTTTTACTTTTTAAATTAACTATTTCATTATTCATTGCTTGAGAAAAGATTATCATTTTTTGATATCATGACATTATCTGGCAAGGCCAAGGTTCACAAGTTCAACTTTATGGCTTTTGAAAGGTCATGGATATTGAATGGAATCAACTAAAAAGCTTAAGAAAAAGTGTTTAGGTATTTGATAAATTTCTAATAGTAATCGTCAACTCATCCGAAACTTTTTTTTTAATCACAAAAATTTTTCCCTTTTTTTCTCTTTTTTTCTTTTTTTCTATTTCTTTTTGCTTTTTTCATTTTTTATGGCATTTCTCTTTCTATAACTATAGGATTTAACTATGTAAGGCTTTATTAACATCTACTATTTTCCCCTTTTTACAAGTTTTCTTTCAAAAAAACCCTACAATATCCAAAACTTAAAGAAATGAAAAGACCTCAAATGATAGTATAAATCCATAAAACATAATGATGCACAATGTCCACTCATGCAAAGCAAACATATAAACTTGACACAAAAATTCACATTCTTAATAGTGTTCTTGTAATAACATTCAAACTTAAGAATGAAGGTTCCCCACTTAGCGTTTCAGCTTTAGCATTATTGCCCTTCAACTTTACTACTACCAATCATAAAAATCACTAACCAGTTCATTAAACTTTGTGGGATCTATGTTAGTTAAAGCCTAAATTGTATCATTGAAAGCAGTACAGTCCTCTATAGAATACCCTTCAACCCTATCATAAAATTCACACTTACCATTAGGATCATACCACTTTGGGTAAGAAGGCTTTTTAGGTTTTGTAGGGATAACAGAAATCATACAATTTTTGACTAATAAGGTGAAAAGCTCAGCATAAGACATTAAGAGTGAATGATGCATCTTAATTCTCTTTCTCTTTTGCCTTTATGAATGGCTTGTGTTGATCCTTTGTTTTATGAATGTTTATGGTGAAGGAATTGGAACATAGGAATGAAATGATTAAGGAAAATTACCAGTAAAAGGTGTCGGTTGAGAGTAATATGGTGACCATTGAGAATAGTCATTCAACAAATATTATTATATCATAGTGAGGTTTCCTTCATTTTGCCTTCAACTATTATCTCTTAGGAATATCCATTGGAAATATTTTTTTTCCTTTCATTATGAATTTCCACATTAGCATCCATAGTTCTTTTTTTTTTTTTTTATCTAATCCTCAATTTTGCCCACAACAAATAATAAATCGACAAATTCTAACGATGTATTGCCAATCAACTTATCATAATAAGAAAAAGGAAGGGTATCCACAAATAGAGAGTTTAACACCCTATTAGTTAAAGGTGGTTGAACTTGCAATGCAATCTTTTTTCATCTAGAGCCATATTCTTTGTAGTTCTCATGAGGACTCTCTCTTATGTTTTGAAGGGTTAATTGGTTTGAAGCCATTTTCAACATGTGCTGGTATTGTTTCAGAAATACTTGAGATAAATCCATCCAAGTACAAATTTGGCTACTTTTCAAACTATAAAAACAATTGGTTGCTACCCTAGTCAAACTTTCTTGAAATGTATGAATAAACAGCTTTTCATCACCATCATACCCAATCATTTTGTGATAGTATTGAGCCAAATGTGTCTTAGGATATCTAGTTTTATTATACTTTTCAAATATTGGAACCTTGAACATTGGCAGAATAATTACATCTCAAACTAATTAGGATTCTTTTACATCACAATATTTATCCTTACCTTTAATAGCTTGAATCTTTTTTTTTTCAAGAGACTATACCTTATTTATTTATCTAGATTCCATGATTCCTTCCTTAAGGGTCCTAAGCTAGGTCTTTTAGGTTGATCATTTCCTTGAGCAAAAAGTCACTCGATAATCTCCTCCATCTCTTCTATCAAATCAATATTCTTCTATTCCTTAGAAAAAATTATAAGGATTATTCTAAAAGAAATTTTTTCTTTTTAGAGCATACATGAATTGTGTTTTATTAAGTGGATACATAAATAGATGAATGAACGAATGAAACACAAATGACAAAGCTCTTTAGTGAAAAGTGTTGAAGTTGAAAAAAAGCAAGAATTAAAAAGAAACCATAATTCACATATTCAAGTTCAAAAAATAACAGCATATTAACATAAAAAACATTTCAAAAACAAAAGAAATTTACAAAGCATTTCATTTTTGTAACGCTTGAAGACCTTTTTAAATAAAAAATCCCATCCATGTTCATCATCTTGCCATCTCCTTCTCATTATTCCTAAATCTTTAACCCCTATTGTCATTGGATCGAACCATTTTACATCTATGAGTGATACACCTTGCATTTGAAACTCTCACAATTTTCAATGGAATGCCCCATAATCCCACCATGGTATCCGTATATCACATTTGGATTAAAATATTTTGGGTATAGAGGTTTTAAGGGCTTTAAAGGCATAGAGATAATAAAGTGACTCTCAAACAAGTACGAAAAGATTTTATTATGTGAAATGGGAATATGATCTAACTGTTTATTTTTCTTAGGTAATTTTTAGACAATAGATTGATTAGGAGTCCGAGAATTTGGCAGTGGTGCAAAGGTTTAAAGTTAAGAAATTGGCTGAATGGGTGGTTAAGGAATTAAAGGTTGGAGATGTAAACTTCTCGGAGACTACATGAAGTTTTGGGGCTTGATCTTAGATACTTGGAAAAGAGGTCAAAGATAGACATAAGAAGGATTTGAATGTAGGTTTGGATTCGGTTGGTGAAGGTTGTATGGAACCAGGAAACTTTATCTTAGAAATCAAAATTTGGAGCTTAGACACTTGAATGGTCAAATCATTCATCCTTTTTATGATCTTATCCAAACCTTCACTTTTGCCCAAACCACTGAATGTTTTAGCATGCTCAAAAAATGTACTAGGCCTAGCAGGAATCAATTGATCATGACTTTATGAGTTCATAAGACTTACTTAGACTGAAATTGGTAAGGACCCTTGAGAAGGCACCAAAATAAATTTTTTTAGTTATCTCTAATGCCATGACCAAACTCCTATTGATTATGTTCTAAAGCACTAATTCGAGTTTTCAATTGATTTTCCATATTTTCAACTTTTTATACAAACTAAAATAAATGTTTTATTTCAAGGGTTTAAACCAAAATGCTTATGCTATTATTCTTGTTGAATGAATGACACAATTCTTAATTTGCACACTATACAAAATATATCTATATGAATGCTTGAATATGGTAATGATGCAAAGATATATACAAAAATGGAACAACCCAAAATATACAACTCACCTTAACGATGAATGTGGACTGAAATGATTAAATTTCAAAACGATAACAAATTCCTTATCTATCTTAAATCACCTTTTTACTTTTTCCTTTTTTTTTTTGGACTTATTTTTATCCTAACTTTATTTACACTATTACCTTAAACACTAATTGCATTAGAAAGCCCTATATATCCTACTTTTAAGTAATTTTTACGAAAGAGATTGGTATTCTTTTTCTTAGGTTCTTTCTGATTAGCTTTTAACTTTTAAATAAGTCCTACCAGGGGTTGACACTACTGATGGCTTCATGAGAAACCTCTTTTTTTATTTTTTGATAATTGACCTAAAACAAATACCTTATCTTAAAATATAATGTCTATATAATATATGCAACAAAATTAAAAAATATAAAATAAAATTAATCAATAATTCAAAACAAACAAATAATAGAAACAACATAGTAACCATATAATAGAATACATACAGTATCCTAACTTTTGGTGATCTTCTAAAAGGTGGCATAAGCAAGCTTCTTATGGCTCACGATATGTTGGATCAAGATTTATTTATCTAAAAGTTCTCAAATCAAACCTTACATCATCATCATCCATTACAAACTAAAAAGGCACACTAACCTTCACCCATTACAAGTTACAAATGAAAATGGTTCAATCTGAGTGGAAGTGTTTCACTGCAAATGTGGAGGTTATCACCTCATGAGAGCATAGCTGCTTTACTTCCTCCAATAAGAACATAGCTCGAGTATAGAGCTTATATATGTAAGTGAATGTGTAAAAATGTGCAAAGTGATATATCAATCAAAACAACATAAATAATTCACAAATAACAAAATCAAAACAAGATAATAACTAACATGCATTTATATTATTTTTGCAAAACTAAAATAAAGGGAATTAAATTAAATATCAACTAAAACCAACTAATTCCAAAACTTTCGATAGCGCATGATTAAAATTTTTGGCTTGACTCTTAAAATAGTCTTCAGTGGAGACATCAAGCTGTTATAACGTATCAGTCTGGAGACTCGATTGTTAAACATAGAAATTTAAAATCATGAAAACACGAGGAGTCACCACCAATTTTTTTAAGGTGTAATTGGCCACCCGAAATTTTATATTTTTAATAAAAAATAAAATGGGTTTAAAGTTTATTAAAAAGATAATTTTAGTTTATGAAAACAAAATTAGGTTCGGGAATCAATTATGTATAAAGAAGAATTAGCACCCCCACAGTGCCCATAAAATTTGTACCAATTAATCTTGCGTTATACATAATTTTGGACAAAAATGGTTTTTATACAAAATTTAATTATAATTCCCTTTATCTTTAAAAAATAAAATTAGTTTAAAAAATCTTTATTTAGGAATATTATGAAAAATTTTCAAACTAAAAAAATACCTTCAAATTCTTTGATATAAAGGCATAATTCAAATATAATCTTTCCAGGTAAGAATTATCGTAACATTCCTTTAAAATAATAAAATAACATTCTTTGTAAATGATAATCATTGATGACTCTCCAGCATCTAGGCAAAATACCAACAATTATATTTCACGAAATACTATTTTAATTTCATTTACTTAAAATTAATTTTTTAATAACTTTTTATGTAGTAAAAAACTGAAAAATGGTATAATTCATATTAATCATCAATAATTAGAACAAACACATATACGCATTATGAATGTATACATTAACCTAAAAACTGAAATATATGCAAATGATGATAAAATGCAAATTTAGGAATCAGGTTTTCAAATATAAAGAGGTCACCTAGACTCTCTAACCTTTAGTCAAAGTTTAGGAGCGACTATTCATATTTAAAATCTCATTCTATTTTTTTATTTTAATATTTTAATATTTGTTATTTTAACAAAATAAATTTATTTTAAGTTACAAAAATATATAAAAATTCTTAATGATATAAAATTTTCTAAATACCTCACCATCTAGATAGCATTTGAGAACATATTATTTTATAAAAAGTTTTCATGCAAATCCTTAAGAGTTTAGAATAATTTAGAATAACTTGGAGCTTTGAGATTTTAAGGCTTGGATTTTCATTTAGGGTTTGAGTTTTAAAAGTTTTATTTAGGGTTCTGACCTTAAAGTTTTATTTAGAGTTTCACTTTAAGGTTTTAATACCTCTCTAAAAATTTTAAACATCTAGACAAACTTTTGAAATGAGCTCATTTTTTATGATTTTTAAAAATTAATATTTATATTTTTATATACTTTCTTTTTATTAAATTATTATTATTATTATTTAATCTTTTATTATTTTATTTAACTATTAATAATTCTCTAATATTTAGGCAAAATTATTATTATTAAAACATAATTTTTATTCTCTCCAACATACTTAAAAATCTAATTTACTTCTCTATTTATTATTATTATATTTTAGATAAAAATTTTTGAAGTGTAAATAGCAACTTAAATGTATAAAATATAATCAAAGAACATAAACATGTCAATTTAAAGATTAATACATGCATAAAGATATTAAACACTCAAAATCTAACATAAATCAAAGTAAGCATGATTATAATAATAAAAATAATATTGATAATTATGCAGAAAGATATTTAAATATTTAAATATTCTTATACCCTAATTAAATTTTTATTATTATTTTTTATTTTATTATCTAACTTAGCATTATTCTTTTTTAAACCATGCAGTAACCTTCATGCCAAGAACGAAAGAAGCATAGACACTCGTGGCCGACAAGAAAGGCGAGGATGGATTGGGCAAACGTGATGAACAAAGGAACATAAGACAAATGTAGACAAAAACAATGACAGTGACAGCACCAACACATTATAAACCCATAACAGAACCCACAAGCACCAAATATGCTACAACCAACGTGAAAAAGACAAAAAACAATGGCTCCATGCACAAGCGAGCAAGATAAAAGGAAACCCAAAAGCAAGTCTGAAGTTTTTATGAAAATAGACAAAATGAACTACCTCTCCTTTCTGTTCCTTCGTGGGAGACTTGTAGAGAGAAAAAAAAACCTTCTTTTGAAATGGCCCGAGTCTTGGCTCTTCTGGTTTTCCTCGTCTTTTCCTTCTTGCGTTTTCTGTTTTTTTTTTTTGCTTGATTTTCCAGTTTCTGGTTTGCCCGTTTCTGTTGTTTTTTGCTTGTCTTTTTTTACTTCCAATTTCCGTTTCTAGTTTCTTTCAGCACGTCCTGCAACTTCTGCTGCAATTTTATTTTTCCTGCTTCTTCCTCCTCTCCTTTTCTGGTCTGTGAATGCCTTTCTACTGTCTCCGTTCTTCTGCTTCAGTCTTTCGTTTCTGCCGAAATGCTCGCCCAGGTACTGCTTTCATGCAGCCATCTTCCTCTTCTTTTTCGCTTCTTTTTTGGTTCCTCCTCCTTTCCCGCTCCAATGCTTCCTTCTTTTTTTAGTTTTTGCTTTTCTGCTATCTCACTTTTTCGCGCCACTGCTCTCCTCTCTTTTCAACTTTTTTTTTGCTTTTCTTTCTCTGCTGAATGCGCCCAAGACCCCTTTCCTTCCCTTCTGTTTTTGTTTTGTTTTTTTTCCTCCTAGCCCAGTTTTTCAAACCACGTTTTTTCGTTCCAGCCTTTCTTCTTTTTCTTTTTTCGCTGCTTTCGGTTGTTTTGAAATCCCTATGTTTTCTCCTTCTTTTTGGTCTACTGCTTCATGCCTTTTCTTTGGTTCCCCTCTCTTTCCTCGTTTTCTGGTTCACTTACCTTCTGCACGTTTCTTCTCTCTTCTACCGTCCGCCACTTTCAGTTTTTTTTTTTCTTTTAAGTTCTTTTTGCCTATAGCACCAATTCTTCTCACTTTTCCAGCATGCCACTTTCTTCCTATTTTTATTTCTCTTCACGTCTTCCTCTCCCTGCGGTTTCTGTTTGGCTTGTTTTTTCATGCAGTTATTTTATGCTTCCTTTCCCCTTTTTTTTTTTTTGTGTTTTTTCCTTTCCTTCTCTTTTTTCTGTTTCCTCCTTTTCCGCGTTCACTGGTTCCCCCTTCTTTTTTCTGGTAGCAGCCCCGCTTGAATGCCCTCTCATTTGTGGCCATTCTTGTACGTGCCGTGCATGGCCCGTATGCCACGCCCCACGTATGTTCCCCCTTCATGGCAGTTTTAAAAAGTTTTTAGGCAGCCCTCTCCCTTGCCCGATTTTTCCATCTCCATGCATTTTTTTTATGGACTTTACTTCTAGCAAGGTTAAAATGATGGCCCATTTGTGGCCATATTTGAGCCTTTGGGCCTTGCATTTTCTTGGGCTTTATTCTTCTTCACTTTATGGGCCATACGGTGGCTATTTTTGAACTCTCACTTGATGCCATTCTAGGTCAAGCTTTTTCCTTTTTATTACCATTTATTATTTTTTTATTTATTTATCATTTATTTATTTATTATATTATTATTATATCATATATATTTATTTTATTATTTGATTTTTTGCTTAATGGTCAACTATGTGCCATTAATGAGCTTTAAAGATTAATATTTTATCAGGTTTTTTATTAGGCCATTTTGGGCTTTCACTCTACCAATACAATAGGCCTCACAATGAGCTTACATTAGACCTTTTCTTTAAGAATTTTAAAAAATGGACCGTTAATGGATCTGAAAAATTGATAATTAGCCTAGTTGCAGGAGTAAACCTAAATTAAAAAGATAAAATATCTCAAACAAAATTAGATTCTACAAGGTGACATATTAGCTTAAATCTTTTGTAATTTTTTTTACTTTTGGCTAGGGTCACAGACTAGTCATAATCTTATTTTCTTAAGGATTCTTTCAACACGAGTTTATTCTTATTCAAAGCTCTTATTATTTACTTTTCACACACAACTCTCTTTTTCTTTACAAGCTTCCCAATGCTTTCGTTATATTCAGCTAACATTAAATTCTTTACAAGCTTTCTATTTTTTTTTTATTATTATATAATCGACTTGCTTTTGGAGCTACCAAGTGACAATTGGATAGCTTGGCATTTGGTTTTCACATTTTTAGTCTTTACAATTTCATTGCTTTTATATTCTCAACCAATCACTCTTTTTAAACTGTTTAAATATAAAGTTAGTAAGAAACATCTTTGGTACTTGGTTTATCACTCAATACATAATCCTTATAGGAATGATTCTCTACTTCACTCACTTTATTACTTAATGCAATATGTGCACTTGTAAGCTATATAAAAAGCAACAATCAAGTTTTTGACATTGTTACCAGGGATTATATCAGTGTTAGAAGACCAATATCAATAACATTTCTAGCTACTTTATAATTTAGAATTTTAGTTTCTTGTTCTAATGTGTTCTTTCTTTTTCTTCCTTTATGTTTGATTTTTATTGTAGTGAGGCCAGAACATTTTAAGACTATGCCAAGTGATCTTTTAAGGATTCTCATATTTAACTGTTGTTCCAAAATTCGAGATCAAAGAATGATACTGAAAGGTATAACTTAGACTTTCTTACTGCCATAACTTCACAATTGGCCTCTTTAGCTGAAAAGATAGAATATCTTGAAAGAAATCATAATCTTAGTCATGTTGAGTCAATTTAAAGTGCATCTAATAATTATCATGTCTATGGTGGGAAATACTATAATGATAGGTGTCAAGATAAGCAATCCAACTTTTACTCATACACGTACACTCAAGATTAGACGGGTTAACCTAATTATGCATGGGGGAGAAATCAAGAGCTGTCATCCATATATACCTTACCTATACCAGGAACCCTCCATCATAACTATACTCTTTTCCATCATATGACCCACTTCTTTAATACCATATTAGACCGTAACACTTCCCATCATTTACTCAATATTACCCACCACCTAAATTACCACTTTGAAAAGCATGAACAAGCAAACAGATCCAAGTTGGTTGGGTGGAGTGATTGTACATTAAAAGATGATAAAAAAAAAGATGAGTGGTCTATATTGTTGATGACGATGATGAAGACCTAATGGATGAGCTCGTGGTGGTGAACTTGTCTAGTTTTGTGAAGGTACTTGAAGAATATATTGAAGAGGAGGACAACTTTGAAGAAATAGAGAAAGAGTATGAGATTGAGAAAGATACTGAAAAAAAACCCTTAAAAAGGAAATCTTAAAGAAGTGCAAAATGACATAGAGATGAATTTGGTAGATGTGCCAAAATTTGTTAAAGCGGTAGGAGAAGAGAGATTAAGGATGATGAATCAATTTTAGGATTTGAACTTCAAGAAAGGCATAGCATTAATCCTATTGAAGGTGAGTTTAAGCTTTATAGTTTAACCTTGCCAATTCCCAAGCCCTACAATGATCATATGCATGATTTGGAATTAAATGAGGTAGATGGCAAGGTTAAAAAGGATCGTTTAGCAAAAAATTTGCTTGCACCTTTAAAAACACCCTCTATTAAGCTTAATGGAAAAGAAGACACTTTACCCATTACATTCACCTAGCTTAAAACAACCATGGAAGAACCTTTAGTCTTAGAGACCAACCCTATAGTTTCTATGATTGTACCTCTCACTGGTATTAAAGCCAATGCCCACCTACTTTACTCCAGATAGTGCTATAATGAAGACATTGTTAGGGGTGAGACATATAACCACCTTTACCATAATCACTATGCACAACCACTTAGAGTTTATTAGCAAAGATGTGGTGAGTAGAAAGACCGTTAAGTGGATGGATGCTAGTGTAAAATGTGGGGTAATCATGTAACCCGTTGTGAAGAGAAAGGTTCAGCTATAAACTATAACTAAAGCACTGTTTGAGAGGCAACCTAAGTTTTACATTTTCAAATTTTACATTTTTTAATTATTTTATTTCTTTGTTACAATAGGTATACTTTGATATTTTATTTTGTTTTCGTCTTTATTTTCTTAGGAATGAGGATGATTCAAAAGGATGTTTAAAGAAATCTACAAGTTCATCCTTAAAAGAAGATAAAAATAGGGGAGCATTCATTTTTCCTTAATTAGTTATCTATTTTATATGCAATTCAAGTGTGGGGCAGAAAATTCTCTTATGCTAAAAATGTTTTTCAAAAATTTTCAAAAGTAACCACTAAAATCTTTATTTTCAAATCAAGTTAATATGCTTATAAGCATGATAATGTATTCTTAGCTAATTTTTCATAAGTTAATCATAAGTGACTTATGTATGATGTTAAGACAATTGTGAATGTAGTGTAGCATGAAGTGAAGTTTTAAATAGGTTTTTTTTTTTATTGTGATTTTTATGTCATGTGCATTTAATCTTGATCTTTGACATACATTGATTTTGTGAAAAGTCATGTGACTATAAAGTTGCATAAAGATTTAAGGAATGAGTATAACTTTAGAATTTTTTTTACTTAACTCTTAAGGTAAAATCCTAGACTGTACTTGATTTAAGAAGTGATTTAAGCCATCTTTGGACCGTTTGAGCCTTTTCAAGCTCACCTACGAATAAATCATCTCTAGTACTTTTTCTTAAGCCTTTATATTTCATGTTCTTTGTTTATTTAACCACATTAATAAGCCTAAGGCCTTTTGATGAATTATCCATTCTTTTTTTCACCCAACCCACATTGCTTATGTATGTTAGGGACAAAATAAAGAGTTCAAGTTATATTTGGGAGGTATGGAGGCACAAGGAAGAAAAAAAAAGGGAAAAAAATACAAAAGGCAAAAATGGCTAAAAAAACCCAAAATGGCTAAAAAAAATGTAAATTAAAGATGCTTCAATCTTTATAAAAGTCTCAAAAATTCTCAAGTCCATGTTCAAAAAGTAAGTAAAAGGATTTTGAGTCTAAAATATTCTTTTTTATACCTTGACCTAAGCCTTATATTACAAACCTACAAAGAACTTTGATCTTAGGTCAAGTATGTAAGTCTACATTAATAGAAAAGAAATGAAGAAAGTAAACATATAAAGTATGCTCCATTTTTAGGTTGATATGTAATGGCATATATTGTATTTATAGATTAGAGATAGATTAATTTTACATACATGAAAGGTGCATGAAATTGCAAGTTTACTTTCGAATAAGTTTTATGCCTAATTATGTCGATAACTATCTTGACATGATACTATAGTTTGTGGTTGTTAATTTATGAAACTTTGACTTTATGTGCATCTATTTTGATTGTTAGTATAATTAATTTAAGGATATTGCTTGGGGATAGGCAAAAAGCTAAGTGTGGAGTGTGATGCCTGTTAAATTTAAAATGATTTACAAGTCCATTTTAGTTTAAAATTTTAAAAATTTTTCTTGAAATTGGGGCTTTTTATATGTGAAATCTTGATTTGTATGGTGTCGTACATGTAGACATGTAAACCATGCAATCCATGTAAGATTTGGCCAAACACAAGACCAAGCAATATTCAGCCATGCATAGGAGATATAGTTGAACCAAACATCTAAGGAGTTATAGCCAAATTCAACTACCTAATGGATTTCTAACATGTATTTAGCTAAAGAGAAGCTATAGATGCATAAGGACTCTTTATTCAATTTAAAAGAGTTTAACTCCAAGATGGACACTTCAATGAATATAAAGGCTAGAGTTTTGATTCAAGAACGATTCTTTTATTTTTATCTCAAGAGTTTGAATCCAAGTTAACCAAATCAAGAAGATGATTTTTTATTCTCTTTACTTTCAACCTTAGCTAAACCTACATTCAAATTTCAAGATGATAATGACATGGCATGACATGTGAGCATTAAAAACCAATCCAAGAACACCATTCGACCAACAAATGTTTGGCCAAACTTTTCTAAGGTGATTAAGACTCCATATTCAGCCAAACTTTTCAAGATCAAGATAACATGTAATCTCTTAAGAGTTTGAATTAGAATATGACTTTGTAATCTTGTTCCCCCTTAACCGAACCTATGCCTATAAATAGTTTAGTTTTCGTCACTTGTAAAGCATTCCATTCTAAGTATTCTCTTTTCTTTTCTTTCTTTTCTTTTGGTTTTTCTTTTGGTTTTTCTTATGTTTTCTTTGTATTTTGGCTAAGGTGATAGACTAGCCTAAATCTTTTGTAATTCTTTTTACTTATGGCTAAGGTCAGAAACTAGCCATAATCTTGTTTTCTCTAGCATTCTTTCAATATATGTTCATTCTTATTCAAAACTATTGTTATTTACATATCACACTTAACTCTCTTTTTCTTTACAAGCTTCAAATCTAGGTTTTATATGCTTTCTTTATATTTGACCAACATTAAATTATTTACAAGCTTTCTATTTCCTTTTTGTTTTTTGTATAATTGACCTGCTTTTGGAGCTACCAAGTGACAATTGGATACCTTGGCATTCGGTTATAACATTTTTAGTTTTTATAATTTCATTACTTTTATATTATTAACCAATCACTTTTTTTAAACTATTTAAATATAAAGTTATCAAAAAACATCTTTGGTACTTGGTTTAGCACCCAATAATCATCCTCATGGCAATGATACTTTACTTCACTCACTTTATTACTTGATGTGACTTGTATACTTGTAGGCTATATAAAAGGCAGCAATCAGTCAACGGTAATAGTGCTTATTGTTGAATTATGGTGGTGAGTGGATTTTGGGAAATCTAAAATGATGGAAGTAAGAGCAAAGAAATAAGAAAAACATACTAAAGTTTCAAAACAATTAAAATGGTGGAAGGGGATGTTTCGAGATATGGAAGCCATGGACTTGAAGGTTAGATTTGGGAGTTTTGGTGAGCTTTTTGAAAAATCAACTTAGTTAAAAAGAAAAAAAAGCTAACAAGTAATTTTTTAGCAAAATTTAGAAGCAAATAGTCATCAGCGAGTTGCAATCGATGAAGGCAGTAGTGGAGGCGAAGATAGGATGACGTCGAATTCTAGGTTTGTAAATGGTTGGTGGTTTAACTTGGAAAATGTAAATAAAAGTTAGAGAATTTTATTTTAGAGAGAGAAAGTAATAAGGAAAAATGAAAGAAAAAATTGTTATTTTTTATACTAATACAAAATAATGTGCTTTATGGAAGTGGAGAAGAAAAGAAAAAAGAAAGAAAAGAATAAGAACTTTAGACCCTGACTAGCTACCCACTGCAAAACAAAGACTCGGTGTACAAGCAGATCTAGACCTAACTTATTTTGAATCCAGTTTTGGTCTATAGGTATGGGTAAAAAATCAGCCCATTTGTTACCTTTCTTGGTTTTAGTTTTATCCCAATGATTGGTAATTTTTTTTCTTTATTTAATTTTTTAAACTTCTTCTACTTGTTTATATTTATTTTGCATATTAGAATTTCTAGATTTGGAATATATTTATAAATTATATGAACAAAAATAAAAATAAAATTGATTTAAAATTAAAATTTGAAAAACCTTTAGGAAAAAATAAAATATAAATTTTTTCTTAAATAATTTGGAAATGATTAAGAAAAGTTAAAATATCAAAATTTCCTAAATTCTTGAAAATAAAAAATAAGCTTGAGGAAAAAGTTGAAATATTAAATTTTATTAAATTTTGAAAAAATAAAATTATTTTTTCTCTCTATGATGAGATTATTAGAAATGTGCAATTGTAATTTCTATGTAAATTTCTAGGTGAAGAAATATTCTTGAATTTCATTCGAAATATTGGAGTAATTTAAGAAGATTTTCCAATATAAAAGATTCCAATTAAATTTGAAAAGTTGCAAAAATTTTTGAATTCAATGATGCAACTTGTTTGGATAATGACAATAGTCTCTTTAAATATTCATGAGATCAAGGAAATATTCTTAAATTGCTACCAAACTATTTGAGTAATTTTAAGAACAGTTTTCAAAATTAAATTATCTATTAAAATTTTAAATATATTTTAAAGCTTTGAATAACACAAAATCATTTGTACCATTTTTGGATGGGTGTTGTAGAGTTATTATAACCTTCCTTGCATGTGACTATACTATCAAATTCTCTTTTGGTTTCTTGGACATAGAATCTACCATTTCAAGGAACCAAGTCAAACTTATGATCTCTCTCTAAAAAGGGATAGATTTAGTCTAGTAGCCAATTGTACCAAAATAAAAAAGATTGATGGTGACTCTATGTCTTCTATTTAATGGTTAAGTTCATGGACCTAGATGTTATGACAAGAGGAATGTCTTTAAACTGTGGGACCTTATTGAAATGAGATCTTGACCATTCTTGTGCTAGCCTTTCTAAAAGCCAATCATATGCTGATAGGTGCTTATTTTTCAACTGATCCATGATTTTCTTTCTGGTAATTGGTTTGCTCTTACTACAGCCCATGGAGCATCCTTTACAGCCTTCCCTCTATGTCTATCCATTTTTAAGTTGTTAAATAAACGTCTCACCTTTCGAGTGAGGTTTTCAAACCCTACAACAAAAAAGAATTGATAAGATACTAGAATTATTTTATGACATAATGAATATTTAAGTTAAACAGAAGCATAAAATTTACCTTTTGTTTGTTAGACATCCATGTCCAACTATATGCATTTTCCATCTTCAAATCCTCCCTTAACCTTTCAATGAACCAACCCAATGTTTTGATGTTTTTAATTTCTACCATAGCATATGCAATAGGCCAAATGTAGTTAGTGGCATCAATCTTTATGGCAGTAAGCAATTAGCCTCTGTAATTTTCTTTCAGATGACAACCGTCAACACTAATAATTGACTTCAATAATCAACTCCAACACTAAAAGCTTTCAAATAGACATACATTTTTTGGAAGAGTCTACCATCCAACATACACACACACACATACAAAAGGTATCCTGACTCTTCTAGTTTCTTTTTTATAGCTCTTATCTTGGAATATTGATCCAAATAACTCCCACTAAGTGTTTTCAAAGCTAACTATCTTGACCTTTATAACTTCAACCTTGGCATAATCAACACTTATTTTTTGTACACTTGCTTCTAAAACAAAGGCAAAGAAAAATTTGAATCAACAAAGAAACAATCTAAATACTTATATGCTAACCACTTATAATCTATACTTCTATTCACATATTCTCTGCAACAAGAATGATTGGACTTGTAAATTCAAATATGAAATGTAGGATCCCCTAATTCTCTACTAAATTTTCTACCATATAATATCCATTTACATCCTTCTTTGCATAAAACTCTAAGTTTCAACTTGTCATTCTTAAGAAGAATGTTCACTCTATCCTCGATGCTAGCATTCTTTACAATATTTTTTAATTGTTTCTCATCCCTAAACAACATTTTAACACAGAACATATGGTCCTCCATATCAATGTTTTCAAATTTAGGCCATTTCTTATCCTTGTTATCATTATCATTAGCAAATTCATCAATACTATAAATATCATCAAATGAATTTACTCCTAAATCTTTTATCTTCTCATAACTAATATCATCATTGTTAAAGCCTATTCCTCCATCATTTTAAATGTTAAGGTCCATATAATTCTCAAATATTACATCTTCACCATAATCATTTATTTCATACTCACTGTCCATATAGTTAAAGTCCCTAATTTCACTTTTACCTTCACATCCATCTTCATTTAAATCCACTTCATCCTCATTCATCTCAATTTGATCAGTTTCATTTTCACAAACCTTTTTCTACACAAACCCTTTTTGTATTGGTATTAGTCTTTTGTGCGTTCACCCAACATTTACCCTATATTTTTTATAAACAAATATATACCTATATGGTGACACATAACTATACATCTCAAACACATCAACATCAGTAACAATTTCTACTAATTCATAGTCCCTATGAGGCATTTTCCATAAATACACTATAGACATCCCATTTTTAAAGGAGTTTTTCAAATTGAAATAGGCTTCAACCATAAAATGAGCCTAATTAAGAAACTCTGGGCCTAATAAAATAAAGCTCAAAATTTTAACTGTAATTTTATTTTTATTTTAATCTTGATTTTGATTTTAATATTAATTTTAAATTAGATTTAGATTTTTTTAATTTAGTTTTGATTTTAATTTTCTTTAAAAAAAATAAAAAAGTCAAAGTGAGCAAGTAAAAAAAAATAAAAAAACCAAAAATAAAGAACGAGGGATTGGGGATTCAATATCGGATTTGATTATGAATTTAATGGTTTGATGATTTTTTTTTTGCTTAATTCAGGCAATTACAACAAAATCAAATCAAAGCAAATCACACAAATTCACAAAATTAATCATAGAATATGTTTGATCTAGTTTTCAAATTAAAGGGATTCAATCCTTACAAATAGATGAACAAAAAACACACATAGGAGGAACCACACGACAGCAATTACTAATTCAAGGCAAACAAAGCATTAAAATATTTTGTGTTTTTTTTAATTTTGGGTTTCGGGTAGATTCTGGTGATTTTTTAGAATCAATAAAAGGAAGGCAACCAAATTTTTCAGGGTTTTTACTTTTGGGTTCTAGGTGATTTTTTAAAAATAAATTTTGGGATTTTAAAATTCGTGGGGTTTGATTTTTGATTGCTTGTTTCTAGGTTTTAATTAAAGGTTTGGGTTTCAATTTTGGAATTTGGAGATAAATTTTGGGCTTTGATTTTTGGCTCTAATCTTTGGTTTTGAAGGATTGATTTCGATTTTGAAAGTCTGGGTAGATTTTCCATTTGATTTGAAGCTTTGGATATGATTCTGGGTTTCTAGGTGGATGTTGGTGAATTTCTAGAATTTTTTTGATTTTTTCTGGGATTATATTCAAGTTCTAGGCTTTTTTGGGTTTTTGCTAGAACTTTCCAACATGTTTTTAAGTTTTTTAATAAAATTAATGGCAGCTGAAAGAATTTCCCAATGACGAATTTATGGTTTCATGCAATTTTTTGAAAACGTTTGAATATTTTGATGACCAATTGAATTTCCCGACATCAGATTCTTAATTTCTAGCTTGTGTTCATTGGCTGAAGAGAAAAAACAGAGAAAAAAATAATCTAGAAAGTGTGTGCAAAGGAATTGAAGAGAAAACCAAAATTTTTTTCTTTTATATTGATCGCAAACGACGTTGTTTTACCCCTTAAGATCCGTGCGTTAACTCACGTGGGATCCGTGTGTTAACTTCCCTATGATCCTGCTGTTCAAGTTTTTTCTTTTTTTTTTGTTTATTTTCTGCTTTGATTTTCTTTTTGTTTTTTATGTTTGATTTTTAATTTTTTGGTTTTATTTTTTTATATATTATTTTTATAGTTATATTTTAATTTATTATTTTAAATGGTTGTTTGAATTAAGGTGGTGAGAAAAGAAAAAATAGTTTATTTTTGCATGATTTTTTTATGAATTTTTTTTTTAGTACTTATTTTAGCAAAGAGTTTAATATATTTGCATGATTTTTTTTAATATCTAATTGCATGTTTTTATATGTATTGTGTGATTTATTAAATATATTGCATAATTGAATGATTATATTTTATTGCATGGTATTATTTACATGATGATTTTTGTTTATTTTAATTGATTTTTTTTAAAACTTAAAATGGGTTTTTAAAAAAATGATTTTCAATCTTACTAAACTATTAGAGGATTTAAATATTGAATTAAGTCTTATCAAACTATTGGATGACTTAATGAATTTTCTTGAAAAATATTTTTTAAAAATCCTACCAACATATTGGAGGATAATTCTTGACAGGAAATCTAACCAACATATTACAAAATTTTTCTAAAAATAAATTATTTCTTTATAATAATTAGATTTTAATTGGTTATTGTAAATAAAAGTTTTTTTTTCATAAAAATTAAATGAATCTGATGATGAAGCCTCTTCAGAGTGAGATACTAGTCTTCATGAATACTCTTAAGATGATGAAATTATCTTAAATTGCTATCAAATTGCAAACTATTAAAGTAATTTTAAGATTAATTTTTAATAATTAAATTATTTGGTAAATTATAAAGATGTTCTAAGGCTTGGATAACTTGTAATCAAACTGGTATCATCCTTTGGATGTGTGATGTGAGGGTACTATAACCTTTTTCATGCGTAACCGCACTCCTGAACTTAAAATCTAGTTTCGTAAACTAAAATCTACCTTTTATACCTGAATCAAGTTTGAGATTTCTCTTTAAAATGGGATTGATTTTATTAGTTGACCAATCACACCTAAACAAAAAAGATTAGTGGCAACACCTAAAGTTTATGTCTAGTGATAGGTCCACGAATCTATACATTATGACAATTTGGCAACTCCACTGGGGAGATCAAAAGTCAAGGCAATAAATGATTTCTTGTTATCGAAGCCTAACTTAATAAGTTTTAAGAATTTTTCTCCATATTTGTATCTTTTATTTATTTATTTTGTTCATATATGTCTTTCATTTGCACATGCATAACATGAGCACTATACTCGAGTTTCATCCCTTAAGAGGGAGTAAAGTACTTACACCTTTGTGAGATTTCATGTCTTCTATGGGCTAGCAAAATACTCCCACTCAAATTGAACCATTCTCACTTGTAACTTATAATGGGTGAGGATTGGTGTACCTTACTAATCTATAATGGACAGTGATGTAAGGAATAACTTGAGAACCTTTAGAATGTCAAACCTTTGAAACTAGAATGTAAATAAACCCTAAGAGTCTGAATCTAAATTGAGCCATGCCTTCAAATGTGTTAGAAATTTCTAAATAGGACATATGATGGGATATTTATTATGCTTGTAAATTTATATATTATTTGCATACGAACCATTTATGTTGTTCTTTATATGTATTATGTTGTTTTTTTGTATATATTATGTGCATACTAATCCTTTTCTTGTACTATGCATGCATTCGCATTTATCATAAGGTGTAACTGCCACAAAATAATTTTAACAAAAAAAATCTTAGTTACATTCATAGAGAGCCTAGCGAAGTCTTTTACTAGCTTAAAAAGGGAGTCTGAACATTTAAAACTTGCAAATAGAAGATTAAGAAGGAAAGTTCAAGCATTCGAACAAGAAAAGGTTGAATGACAACATTTGTTTGCTGATTTTAACACAACATGATCATCCACCACTCGAGAGCTAGCTCAACTTTTGAAAGAAAATAGATAGTTGCAAGTAAAGCTAAAAAAGGGAATAGGCACTCTCTAAGGCACAAAGGCACATCTAATTGCTGAATGAAATGGTGGTTGAAATTGAAATACAAATGGGGGCTATGAATGAAGAATGTGAACAGCTAAATGAGGCCTATGTGAGAAAGTATAACCAATTGGAGTCCCCGCTTGACCAAATCACTGTAGTTATTTACAACGCCAAAGACATAGTAGAAAAGGTAGAAGAATGGAAGACAAGGGTGCCACCAATAAGAGCACATAGCCAAAATTGCTAGATTTCCTTAATAAAGTCAAAGTCAATATCGACAAATAAGGGATTTTTTTCCTTAATAAATTCTAGACTTTTCATGGATGTAATATTGGATTTGGTTAGAAATAGCTTTCAATTCAATAAAGATTTTCTTTGTTAACAATTGTTATATGGTAAATTCTCTTTATTGCATTCATACATTCTTGCATTCATTCTCATGAATAGTTAGATGGCTTCATGAATATCATTCTAAATATACACCCTAATTATGGTAAATTAAGGTTCAAAGATAGCTCAACCAACTCACTACCAGTATAACACTCGAGCACAAGCCAAAAGAATAGAGTAAGATAATGCAAGCCATGTTGAAAAGTTAGAGAAGGCCCAAGAAGAGCTCAAAAAAAAGTTTAGCAAAATTTTGAAAGCAATGAGTAAGTTGAACAAATGAAAGATTATAGAAGAAGAGGTTAAACCTAAAGACCATTCGTTGTAAGATGTTGTTAATCCTCTATATCTTTCTGGCTATAACCCATATCAAGCCCAATCTACTCAAGGCACATCACTAGAATAGTTCAAATTTCTATAGGGTATACTTACATAGGAATGCCATCTGTATCAACTTAAAGGTAATTTCAAAATTTTTCTAAGCATATCTTCACTGAAAAAGCAGTAGAGCCAGTCTCGATCTCCAACTTAGATGACCTCAAGGAGAATGGAAAGCCAAAATTAAAGGCAGTTAAAAGTTTAAAGGATTCAAAGTTTGAACATAAGATGAACCTGTTAAAGGAAAAACTACGAGCCATTGAAGGTATAGCCTTTTATGGCTTTATAGATGGAACCAGCCTCTGCTTGGTCCTAGATGTTGTAACCCTATCAAAATTCAAGGCCTTTGAGTTTGAAAAGTACAATGGTACTAAGTGTCTAATCATACACATCACTATGTACTATCAAAAAATGGTTGTCTACACTAATGATGAAAAGCTATTGATACATGTGTTTCGAGATAGTCTTACTAGCTTAGCTACAAAGTGGTATGTTCAACTAAATCAAACCCGCATCCATTCTTAAAATGAGCTCGCTCGGGCAATTATTAATTATTATCGCCACATCATTAACTTGGCCTTTAATTGCTTTTCTTTATAAAGCATGAAAAAAGAAAGTAATAGAATCCTTCAAAGAATATGTTCATTGGTGCAAGGATATCACTATTCAAGTTCAACCTCCTTTAATTGAGAAAGAAATAATGGTGCTATTCGTTAGCACCTTGAAAGTACCGTATTATAAGAAGATAATAAGGAATGTAACAAAAACTTTGCTGACCTAGTGATCTCATGAGAGATTATTGAAAATGCCATCAAAAGTAACAAGCTTAAAGAACGAGAGGCTAGCAGTACCAAGAAAGGTGGAATGCAAAAGAAGAAAGAAATTGAAGCCTAAATTATGAGTTTTGAAGAGTCTTTTACCAACTTGATTACCCAACCATGAACAACATTTTCCCAAGTCCTTATAAACTAGCCTTTCAAGCATCTGCATATAGGCCTAGTCCTGTCATTGCACTAGTTTTAAGGCCTAACAATCAAGCGAGTAATTTAAAAAGATCCAGGGGTAACTAAGAAAAATCTCACATTGATCTTATACCCATAACCTATGTTAAGCTATTCCCATAATTGGTTAAGAATGACCTACTATCCCTAATTTTTTTAGAATTATTAAAGCCACCCTATCCTAAATGGTACAATGTTAATGTCACATGTGATTACCATAAAGAGAATATGGGTCACTCCATAGAAACCTACCCTACTTTCAAGCATAAGGTACAAAGTTTGATTTAAGCAGGCTGAATGAATTTCAACAAATCAGGGGAGCTGAATGTCAATAAAGACTTTTTCCCTAATCACCCAAGAGCATAATTTTGGGAATGATACAAAAAGGCTAACTGAAACTACTTTTCATCTTAGGATTTCTTTAGAATATGGATTTTTTTTATGTATTTGAATTTCATTTTATTAAAAATGGCAGATATGATGCATTTTCATGATATTTCTTCTTTTGTGTGAATCACCATTATATGCTTTTATCTTTTCATATCTTTTCCTATATCCATTCTTTGATTCTAAATAATGAACGTTCAAAAAGTCACGACAACAATTCAAAATTCAATTTTGAAAGCATTATTCATGTTGGTATGATTGATAAGCTGAGATTGTTAACTTATTGGGATTGCTGAATAAAAGAAGATAAATCTAGCAAAAAATTTTGCTCATTGAAAGTGAAAGCAATGTAGTACGTGATCTTTGTAATGATTTGTTCACAAATTTATTCTTGGTCAATAAATGTTCTCCATTGAAAGTATTCATGTTTGAAATAATAAATGGCCATCTTTTTTCTACCTTTTACACAAAGAGTAAAATTATCTTGTTACCCTATTTAAGCCTATTGAAAATTTCTTTTAAGAAACCTTAACAAATAATCACCCCACATTGGACATAAAGTTTGAGAAACTTGTTTATAGAAAGAAAAGTGAAGATCTTAGTGATTTAAGAGGCAAAGCCCTTTTGTGCTCAAATCTTTCATGAAAAATGATGAAAAGTGCAAAAAAAAAAAAAAGCAAAAAAAAAAGGGAAAAAGAGAAGAGAAAAGAAGAAAAAATTTATAGGGCAAAATTTCAAGGTGCTCTACATGAAATGATGGGGAAAAAAATTGAGTGCTCTACATGAGAATGTCAATGGAATGTGTTTTTGAGAAAAAAATTATGAGTTAGAGTTCAAATTTGTCTAAATAGTCATTATTCTAGATGTTAATATCTCATTTATATAGCCATAATATATATTTTTTTGTTCACCTTTGATTTGTTTTTGACCAAACTTCCTTTCAATGATGAACACTCAATTTTCTTTTTCTTTACCAGATGTGCATCCCCTGAATGAATTGAGAAAAATGTATCATATTTGTCATGAATTAGAATGATGATAAATAAGTGAATAACACTGTCCATAAAAGATTTTTCCATTCTTTTGAAAGAAATCCAAGATGATTGAAATAAAAGAAGCTTGAGAAGATGATTTAAAAAAGGTAAATGAAGTGACCTAGTGATGAATACAATGATGGATTGATCAACATAACCTATGAGTTATGACCAAATAAGGAAAATAACATGGATCAATTAATGGAATTTGTTTTGAGATCATTAAAGCTGAGAAACTGAGAAATAATATATGAGATGGTGGAGTCTTGAGAACCTTGTTACCACAATTGGAATTTCATGCCATTGATTTAATGACAATTGTATTACATACATTATGTTTGCATTGTTTGATGAATATTTGAATCCTTATTTTGATAATTGCATTTACATTATGGTTGGGGCATGCATTTGCATCATTTAATGAATATTTGAAGCATCTGCATTATTTGATTACAACATACATCTGCATCATTCAATAAGAATCTAGATTGTCGCATTTGCAGCGTTTAGAAAGCATTTGCATGATATTTATCACATACAAGATTTTGACTTCAGTGGAAGGAAATGTTTGACTATTGAATCCTGAAATGAGAAAAATCTTTCACGATGTGATTTTTTTTTTATAAGAAAAACTTTCCAAACCTTTAAAGTTATAGAGTCCTTGTTTAAATAGCCTTTTTTTTTTTCAAAAATACTTACGATTTATAAGACCTCCAAGCATAATCACTAAAGTTTTTGAATAAAAATCTTTAAAATTTAGAATTTTTACAATTTTGGATGTAAAGCCAAAAATTTTTTGAAAAAAAACCTTTGAAACTTTGGATGTGAATCTCTAAAATATTTTTAATATGAATCTTTGAAATTTTGAATATGAATCCTTAAATTTTTTGAATGAAAATCTTTAACTTTTCAGTATGAATCTCTAAAACTTTTGAATGAAAATCTTTGAATTATGAAAGTGAGCCTTGAAATCTTTGATGTGAGTACATGAATTTTTTATATGAAGGAAACTCGAATATCACCATCGAGAAAATGCAAATGTAGATAAAGAATGCAAATTCAAACTTTAAACTAGGATATCACCATTGAGTGATTTTGAAAATGTCTTGGATATCACCACCAAGAAAATGAATTTCATACTTTAATACTCATATATCACCACCAAGAAAATGCCAATGTAGAGAAAGAATGCAAATTCAAACTTTAAACTTGGATATCACTATCAAGAAAATGTAATTCTAGTTTTAACACTTGGATATCACCCCCGAGAAGATGTAAATGACTTTTAATACTCGATATCATCACTGAGAAAATGCAAATGATTTCAACACTTAGATATCACCATCAAGAAAATGCAAATGACTTTGGATATTGCCACCAAAGGAAACTTGAATATCACCATCAGGAAAATGCAAATGTAAAGAAAGAATGCAAATTCAAATTTAAACTCGGATATCACCATCAAATGATTTTGAAAATGTCTTGGATATCACCAACAAGAAAATGAAATTCATATTTTAATACTTGGATATCACCATAAAAAAAATACAAATGTAGAGAAAGAATGCAAATTCAAACTTTAAACTCAAATATCACCATCGAGGGATTTTGAAAATGCATTAGATATCACCACCAAGAAAATGAAATTCATACTTTAATATTCGGATATCACCACCAAAAAATTGTAAATGTAGAGAAAGAATGGAAATTCAAACTTTAAACTTGGATATCACTACTGACAAAATGCAATTTCAATTTTAACACTTGGATATCACCGCCAAGAATATGCAAATGACTTTTAATACTTGATATCATCACTAAAAAAATGCAAATAATTTTTAACATTCAGATATCACCATCGAGAAAATGCAAATGACTTTAGATACTGCCACCCAAGGAAACTCGAATATCACCACTGAGAAAATTCAAACGTAGAGAAAGAATGCAAATTTAAACTTTAAACTCGGATATCACCATCAAGAGATTTTGAAAATGTCTTGGATATCATCACCAAGAAAATGAAATTCATACTTTAATACTTGAATATCACCCCGAGAAAATGCAATTCCATACTTTAATACTTGGATATCACCATTGAATACTTTAAAAACAATTTATCACAATATTTTTCTTGACTGATGCCAATTTCAATGGGTTAACAACTTTCTTGCTAGCTAGATTGGGCTTAAAGATCTCATCTTATGCCATCTCATAGAAATTCCTAAAAATTCTTAATCTTTTGAATATGTTTTTACCTTTTTTTTTCTTTTTTCTTCTTTAATATTTCCAAAATTGGCAAACACAACATGCAAATGTCTTCTCTTAAAATGATGATGCGAATGAACTGCAAATGTCTTTCCTTAAAATGATGCACAAGAAATGCAAGTGGCTTTTCCAAAACTACCAATGTATACATTCCTATCAATGACCGACAAGCTAATGATGCAAAAGCAAAGTCAAAAGATTCAAATGCTCATAATTTCTTTTAAAAAAAACCAAGTCAAGATATGCAACTGCCCAAAATCTTCTTTTTTTAAATTTTTCAAAGTTATTTTTCTTTCAATCTCAGATCTTTCATCTCATTTCAATTCCAAATCCTTTCTTTGCTACTCATTTTTCATCAATTATTGCTTTCTTTCTCCATAATTTTGATTTCTTGACTTTTCTTTCCATATTTTATCTTCAAATCATATATGCATATGACCAACTTGAACTTGATGAAAGAAAATTGAAGAAAATAAGCCATCAAACTATGGTGAAACTCAACTGATTAAACATACTTTTGTATTAAAAAGTGTTTCGCATGATGCCACTTATTTTTCTCAAAGTTTTTTTCAAAATTTTATTTTTCTTCCCTAAAAACACTTTATTTTAATGATAAAATTCTCACAAAAAATTTCCTTAGTCAACCTTTATGAAACAATGTGACTCATAAGTCTCTAAAAAAATGATGATCACTATTATGCATATGTCTAAATAGAACATCTTTTCAAATAGCTTGGATGATTAATTATCAAATTGAGGTTTGCATTATTAAAAGAGACCTCACAACTTGATAAGGAAAATTGAATTTTTATCCAGGTTTAACAACAAATTTATTTGGAAGGTTTTTTTATGGTTAAATCAGATTTGACACCCTTTTTGTATCACAATGTGGTATTTTAATAGATGTCAAGACCAGTTGTGGTAAATTCAAGATCATATTAGGAAAGGCCAAGATTTTTTATGATAACCTTTGCACATATCTCAATCATTGGTTATAATGAGTTTTCTTGTTGCAATATCATTCTCACTCTAGACTGCCCATTTTCGGGTTTTCACCCTAGAGCTTCATTCTTTTATTTTTCTCTTCTTTTTTGTTTAGTTTTTTTTTTTATGATTTCATCGTGCACTCCATTACTCTTGTGAAAGAGAAAATTTTGCAAAGAAAATAGACAAAAGCAAAGTTGGTCATGAGGATTCTACAAGGAACAAATTCTTCTAGTATCCATGTTTGATCAAAATGGACTTTTCAAGGTATGAAACATAGGCCAAGGTTCGAGGTTCTGAAGGAATGGATAAATAGGCCCAAAACATGTGTTTGAAGATGATTAGACCAAGGATCATTTCACATCATGTGAAGGACTTTCTTTTGGGCATTCATCTCTTTTTATTTCTTTAGTCGTAACATCCAATCATCTCTTTTTTCCTTCCCTCTTTTTTCCTTCCCTCTTTTTTATCTTTTTTTGTTTTTTTATATTGTTTCCACTTTTGCTCTTTCTTACAAATTTCAACATTTGTTGGAATATGTTCAAAAACTCAATTAAAGGCATTTTTCCTTTGTTGTCAAAGCATGACTTCATTAAATAGATCTTTCTTTGTATCTTTACTATAATGTAGAGGGTGATTCTCGATTAAGGTTCATCTAGAAAGAATTCACTAGGATCAAATGGGTAACAAATGGATAATTTTTTTTGTTTGTGAAAGGATGAAGAAAGATGGCCATTTGTCATGTTAAGCTTCGTCACTTGTGCTGAAGAGTGATTTCTTGAAAAATCAAAATTTTGTTTTTATCACCTCTTTTTCTATCATTTTTTCACTTTCTCTTTTTGAGATCATTTGAATATCTAGAGTGCACGATGTAACCATCAACATTTTTTTCTTTTGTTTTTTTTTCTTCTTGTTTTCACAACTTTTATGACAACCAATCTTTGTCCTATCTTGATAAGTCAACAAGGTTTATGTGACAATGAAAATCATGTTGGAAGGGTTTATTTAGGTCCTAATTGAGCACATCATGGAATTAGATAATGACATAAACTAGGCAATCTTAGAGCAATTGAAAATCATGCTCTTCTATTAGTATACCCTTAGACAAAAAAAATTAGTGTGTTTGTGTATTCATGGCTATCTTAATGACTTTTCGTTTAAAGCATAGCCTTGGCACCTATCAAATCACCAACATCTAGATAAAAAAAGCATCATATTTGTTTGATTTTCAAGGAACTTAGAAGTTTTTTTCTAACTTGATCATTTTAGTGTTTGTTGCCTTGACGAGAGGCATCACAAAGTTTAAATTTGTATCTTTTGGAGCATTAAGGTTTTTTAAGTGATTTTGGAATGTGAAAAAGACGTGAGAATATTTTATTTAGATAGATTCATAATAATGACCACCAATTTTTTTTTTAGACTTTTTATTATGAAAAGAAAAGAAATTTATATATATATATATATTTAAAAAAAAACTTGAGACAAAAAAGAAAAAAAACATTCTCTCAATTGGCATTCAGATTCAAACTTTCATACAAGTCATGAAGTTTGTATACATGTCTAATATAGAAGTGAAAAAGGAAACAAAAAGGTCACACTTTTTATTTTGAATCAATCCACCTCTTTGCAGCACTAAACAAAGTGTCCATCATTTCCCTATAATTGCAAAACCATTTTCTAATTTCTCATCTGTCATTTGCATCAAAATTATTCATATCAATGCTTTAACACCCTCGGTTCTCTTTTTTCCCAATATATCAAGGTAGAATGTCTTTAGCAACAGAATGATCCCTCTTAGTTCCAAATTTTGTTTTTCCAGCTTTAATAAGATCTCTAACCTTGTATTTCAGTACGAGATAGTTCTCTGTTGAGTGGCTCTGATTTTCATTATGGTAATCACATTTTGCATTAGAATCACACCATTTTGAGTAAGGGGGTTGAAGGGGTTCTAGACACATAAGCTCTAAAAGTTGATACAAATAAGTTGGGGTAATAATTTTGTGTAAGATATAGGAATAAGGTTGACATAATTCTTTTTTTTGTTACTTTACTATCTTTTTTTGTTATTCTCGAAGAGATTTGATTGATTGACCAGTTAGGGTACAAATGCAAGTGTTCAAAAGTGAAAGCTTGGTTGAACCCCTAATTGGTTTGAGTAAAGATTTGGTGAGACATTATTTATGGTAGGATAGTAAAAGTGGTAAACTGAGTGAGGATAATACAAGGTAAAACCACTATCTTGTTGCTTCTTATTAGTTGTAGTTTTCACATCTTCTTTTTTCTTAGATGCCTTATCTTTCTTTGTATCTATGCCATCGAGTCTTCAACTCTTGATCTCATTCTTAATCATTTCTCTTAAAATTACCATGCTCGAAGAGTGTTAACAAACAAAGCACTGATTTTTTTCTCTATGAGTGATGGCTGAACTTGAGTGATTGCATCTTTCTATCTTTGACCATATTCTTTAAAGCTCTCATAGCTTTTTTCTCCATATTTTGTAATGACACGTGATCTGGGGCCAAATCTATAATATGTTTGTATTGGGTTACAAATGACCTAACCAATTCATTCCATGAAATGATGCAAGTTCTGTCTAACTGAGTATACTATCTAGTAGCAGACCCCATAAGACTATCTTGGAATATATGGATCAAGAGCTTGTCATCACGAACATAGGCAACCATTTTCCTACAATACATATTGATATGGGTTATTGGACATTTGTCCCATCATATTTTTCAAATTCTGAGATCTTGAATTTCGTAAGAACAATCACATTTGGTATTAAACAAAGCTTCTATGGATCGATAGATCCATAAAAATCTATTCCCTTAATAACTCAAAGTCTTTCCTTCATGGGATCTATCTTCTTTTGGGCACTTAAAATTTATATTACTTCAAATGAACTTTCTTTCAATTTTTCTAGTTTTTCAAGATCATTAGAGATTTGGATTGGATCAAATTTATCTTTAGGAATAGTGTATCTTTGAGACTATCCTTGTGTGGCTACTAAATGTATTTCAAGATGAGAATATGCCCCAAAAAGTAGGCCTTGTTGTGATTATGTTCTTTAGGATACTTGGATTTGATGTAAACTAAACCTAATAGGATTTAAGGAATCTTTAATTCTTTAAACATGGGTTTCCTTCGCTTCTCTATTCAAATTTTCCAACATTATCTGGGCCAAGTATCCTTTCATTTCATCTTCAGTTTTTTCAAATTTCTTAGTTTAACTATTTTGTTCTTGCTCCATGGGTATTAGATAAATGGCAGCTGGATTTCTTTGAAACTTTTAACAATCAAGCTCTTGAACCATTATTACCATAATTAAAAATTAAGATGATGGAAAGCTACAAATTTTTACAAACAAACAAGATTTATATGAATGGATAGATACATACGTTGAATGCCATCAAATAAAAAGCTTTTTTTTTTTTAAATTGAAAATCATTTTGACAACAAGAATCTCCAAATAACATTCCTAAATAGTTCTAAAATCTATTGCCTAGTCCTATATTTCAACTTTAAGATCATGGTACTGCTATTGATAGGTTCTTCAATTAATACAATTAGGCAATAAACTTTCAATAATCTTAAGCTTCCTCTCGTTCCTGAAACTTAACCGACCAATTTTGATTAAACCCTGCACTTTACATTTGAAAACAATGCAGTTTTCTACTAATTGGCCCATATTCCTATAATGATAATCAACTGAGCATCAGCATCATACCACTTAGGATAAAGAAGTTTTAGTGGCTCTAAAGGAAATGGTGTAATTAGATGGTGTTTAAAGAGCTGTGGGAATAGCTCAATGTAAGTCGTAGGGATTAGATCAATAATGACTCTTTATTTCTTTTTACTTAATGATTTTTTAAGTTGAATAGTTGTTTATCTCATTGTTGTGGGCCATGAAATAGAATTAGGTGTATTTGTTGGATGGTTTATTAGGAAACTTGTCTGCCAAATAGACTGATAAGCACCAGGGTTTTGGGACGCATTGTTCATAACTGAAAAATAGTATGGGTTTAGGCTATTTATGGGAGTCGAATAGGAGTGGGTTTTGTTTTGGCTGCTAAAAAAGATTGTTGAAGGTTAACTGGATGGGGATGTAGATTTGGATATAAACTAATTTTTAGAGTCTAGACGAAGTTAAAAGACCTTATCTCCACTGCTTTTTTCTTGACTTGGTCTTTTCTTGAGCCATCAGATGTATTGGTAGCACTAGTATTACGAGAAGCTTTTTTATCCTGACTTAGTGTTTGTTTGATGCATGAACAAATTGGGTGTGATGAGGCTTCTTGAGAATGGACCGCTTCAAGCCTTTTTACCAACTTTGTAAGTTGCATTTTTATTTCTCGTATGTCATGATCAAATTCTTCTTGGTTGAGTTCCAAGGCCTATATTCGTGCTTTCAATTAATCTTCCAGGTCTTCTAAATTAGTAACCCAGATAAATCCAAATATTTTTATATAATGCAATGATATGATGAATGAATGATGATGATTTATGAATGAATGACATGCATGAAATGAATGAAAATAAATGAACAAACAAACAAATAAATAAATGCAAACCTATTGAATGTTGACATGATTTATGCAAAAAGGAAAATAAAGTTAGCATACAATATAAATAATGAAAAAGACAAAACAAGTTAGAGCATAACATATGTAAAACAATAGGTATGTAACCTAAATTCAGATTATTTCTATAGAAGGGAAGAACATGGCTCTATCATAAAATTGGACCCCTAAGGTTCATTTAAGGTTTAATATAGGCTAAAAGGTTCCTAAATTGTTCTTTACTATCTTTCATGTTGGACTAGTAAAGCACTCTAATCCTCATCCATAATAGGCTTTAAATGGAAAGGATTCAATTTGAGTGAAAGTATTTTACTTGTCATTGCGAGGATTATTACCTCACGAGAGCATAGGTACTTTACTTCCTCCTATAAAGGACAAAGCCTAGGTATAGAGCTCATGCATGAAGTACAACGTGTCACTATATGTTCAAAAGTTTCCTAATTTATTAAGAATAATATATACAGATAAATAAAATGAACATCAAATTTCTTTTTTGTTTTCAATTTGTTTTTTACTTTTGATTTTTGATTGGTTTTTCTTTTTTAGTGAAAAGGAATCAAAATCTAGGAACTTAAAATTAAATACCGATTAAGATTGTTTAAAGCAAAATTGAGGATAACACATAGTTAATTTTGGACTCACTTTAAAAAAAAAATGCATCTCCAATAGAGTCGTCAAACTATCATAATGGTTTTGTGGTCACTAAATGAATTTGGAAATGAAAAGAAAAAAAAAGCCAAAAAATAAAGTCGCCACCAATCTTTTTTAGCAAGATGTGATTGGCCACTGATTAAAATTTATCATTTTAATAAAAACTTAAAATTTATTAAAAAGATAATTTTAGCATCTGTGAACAGTATGAGTCCGAGAGTCAATTACACATGGGGAAAGATTAGTACCTTCACAATGCCTGTTTAAAATAATACTAATTAATTACATGTTATCCATTGATTTTGACAAAAAACAATCTTAGTTTCGGTGTTTGAAAAACATAATTTCTTTGGCTTCCTTTGTTTATTGAAATTTTGGTTTTTTTTTAATATCTTTTATTATTTATTGCTCCATTTTTATTCAAGAAAAATAAATTAGAAACTTTTTATTGAAATAATTCTTAAAATGTTTTAGTACATTGGTAACATTAGAAGAACTCTTTTTCACCTAAAGATTTCTTAAGCATTGTTTCTCAAAATACCTTAGAATCTCATCCTTGAAGACTCGGATTTATTTTTCATAAAAACTATGTTGAGCATGCAATGCAAAATGCTAATATATTGATGCACATATTTTATTTCTTCTTTAGTAATTGTATTGATTTTTTATTTAAATTTTTGAAGAAAAGAGGAATTTTTATCATATTGAAGATTTTCTATAAATATTTCAATACATTGGTAGTATATAAAAAAAATCTTCTCTCCTAGGAATTTCATAAAGTATCACTACTCGAAATACTTTTAGAATCCCATCATCGGATAAAATTTTTTTCCTTATTTATTTTTTAATTTTATTTTTAGCAAATTAATTAATTTTTATTTATTCTTTTATAGCAAAAAAAAATTTTTTTATTGTATTGAAAACTCTTTATAAATACTCCAATATGTTGGTACTTTTAAAAAAAAGATCTTCTTACCTAGAGATTTCGTATATATCATTACTCAGAATACCTTTAAATCTCATCATCGGAGAAATTTTTTTTTTTTACATTATTATTATTATTATTATTATTATTATTATTATTATTATTATTCATTTTTGGTTATTTTTAATTTTAGAAATTTATCAAAGGTTAGAAACTATTTTTTTTTTTGTATCATAGTCATTAATTATTTTTTTTTGTTATTACTTTATAAAGTTTATTCCAAATTTTAACAAAATTATAAAAAATTTTAACTATGTATTTCATTATTTATTTATTTTGTTCTTTATTAATTATTATTATAAAAACAACAAAAATTTATTCTAGCAAATTTAAGTATTTTAACATGCATAAATACTAATAATAAATTTTAAAATAATAAAAATAATATTAAAAAATAATTCTAAAAATCCAAAAACAAAAAAAATCTTTTTTACCTAAGCCAGACTGATCAACAGTTTGGGCCGACCGATTAGTAGCAATTTGGATCATTTAGACCAATCAATGGTTAAAGGGTGTCGGGTCACCAAGTCGAGTACACAGACCCCGAGTCGGGTCTTGTGTCAATACATAAATTTTTTAGGTCCTAAACGACGTTATTTTGGTCTTGGCAACAATTATAATAGCTTAAATTTTTTAAAAATTCATTTTCCTTCTTCTTTCTCTCTCTCTACCCCTCTACCCCTCTCTCTCTCTACCACACTACCCCTCCTCTCTCTCTCTCAAACTCTTTTTCTCTAACTTTAGCTAGCCATTGAATCTAGCTTCAATCACCGTGCAGTCGCAAATAGCCATCACTATCCGCCAATCACTAGTTGCCGAAAAATTTAAAAACTTTAAAAACCTTCCCTTAACTCCTTAAACACAAATCCAAGTCTAGTTTTGTGAGAAACAACCTCAAACTATGTAGATCAAGCCTAAAGTTATGGCCAGAAGTGGTTTTTCTTTTTTAGAGGCATTGAGATCCTTTCTTCCAAGGGTTAAGTTTCTTTGTATTTTTTTTTTATTTTTGTTTGGTCTTCTTGGCTTTTTTTTATAGAGATTTTCCTAGATTTGGTAGAATTTTATTATCTTATTTTTTTTTTTTAGGTTTTTTTCGATGGCTTCTTTTTTCTTTTTGTCCTTTTATTTTTTATGGCTTTGTAAATAAAGCCAAAAGAAGAATAAAATCCCAATTTTTTGGATTTTTCTTTCATCGTCTAAAATTAGATCGATTATTAAGGCTATTATCAGTCGCTGTAAGGGCGATTGCCAACAGCTGTCAGTGCAGTTGGTAGCATGGCTACTGACAACTGACAAATCAAAAAAGAAAAATAAATAAATAATATTTAGATTAATAGATACCAAAAAAAATGGGTATCTACACCCACGATATAGCACTTAATTCACACTGACTAATAATTAGTTTGGTACCATTTGTGGGGACTCGACTCAACCTAAAAGGTATTATCAGTTTTGACCTGAAGATCTCAAGTTTTGTCCTACAAAAGACATCTCGCACCCAACCTGTAAGGTAGTATCTACTTTGACTCGAAGATCTTATAGTTTTGTCCCATAAAAACTGCCTCATAGATTTGGATTTAGATATATATATATATCATATCATATCCACACATTCTTTCAATATGAGATTAAGGACGTTATAATCTCCCCACATTTAAAGCTTGATGGCCCTGTCAAGCCAAGTCTAACCACAATACCAAGATCAAACCAACTGTTAGGATTCTAGAGATAACTCCCCACCATGTAGCACTTAGTGACTCTTACGATGTAGTACTTAGTTTCCGTCAACTGGTGATTGCTCTGATACCATTTGTGGAGACTCGCACTTAACTTGCGAGCTATTATCCACTTTGACCCAAAGGTGTCATAGTTTTATCTTACAAAAGGTGTTTCACATATTTGGATTTAGATATCTACATATATATTATACTATAACCACACATCTTTCTAATGTAAGATTAGAGATGTTATAATAGGAACCCCATTACTTGCTACCTCCTCTATCGCCACCCGATAGTACACCTATAACCTCCTTCTTAGCTAGCTAGAGGATTGACTTGGAATGATTTTTCCCTTTTTGCTTTTCATCTGCATGATCTTCTTTAATTTGCTAGCATGATACATCTCTATAAAATAGCAACAAAACATTAAAATCAATACTAAACAATCTAAAGAAACTAAAGTAAAAGTAAAGTACCATTAGTAATAGCCCCAAAGTTTGTCACATCACTACAAACCCCTTCTTCCATTGGCTTAAAAAAAAAACCCCTAAGGCCTTTATGTTACTTTATCTTGCTCTAATCACTTGGACCCCTACAACACCTTGTAAGCTAGCACCAATCATGCTAACAACTTAAGCCATAGATGCTCATCTCTAAACACCTATATGTATGTCAACAATTTTTGGCTCATTAACTCCCTAGCGAGCACCAGAGCTTTTATGTTAAACAATAGCCCTTTTCGCTGTAAAGTAAACAACCACCACAAAAACGACATCATTATACAATCTAACACAAGCAACTTAGCCAACACACAAATCAACATACTATGTATACTACATAATAAATATTAAAGTTACTTTCTTTGTTCTAGCCTAGTCTTATTTCCTTTTGGATTTAGGCATTGCTCTTCTCAACACCTTTTGGATAAAAGCCTCCAAATCCTTTTCGTTACCTACCACCATACAATGTTATGTAAAGGTGCAGATAATGATTCACTGTTTGTTGCATCATCTTTGCATGAATTTTTTACATTTTAGTTTTTCATGTAAACCATCATCTACTTCTTCATGTAGGATAAGTGAAGAATAAGTGATGTTGTATGTGGAGGCAATTCAGAATTTTTGTTTCATTGTTGTTTTAAAATTACAAAAATCAATTTCCAATTTATGTTAGCCATAGCTATAGGTTTGTTTCTAGTTTAAAGAATTTTTTCTTAATGTCAATTCTTGCAATTTAGTTCTTATAATTGTTTTTATTCAGTGCATCTCAAGTTGTAGGTTGTTAGCTTTTTTCCTTTTCATGTGAATGTAAACTGTCATTGGCTATTTGTAAATTTTTTTCATTCTATATGCATGTGTAGGTGTAGACTCTAGGATTAAGCCCAATGTATTACTTCCACTTGATTTTTGCCATTGTATTTCATTCTTGACTTCACTTTTATATTTCATTTAAATTCTTACTTGTTTTGCACTTTAGGTTTAGTTTTCTTGAAATCAATTGCCAATTAGACATAAGTTTGATTTTAATTTCACATTTTAGATTTTGCATATTATTTTCTCAAAAAATAGTTTATTGTTTGTTTTCATGACTAGATTTTTTTATTACTTTTTCATAGTTACTAATTAACTGAACCAACTTTAGATAGTGTGTAGGGATAAAAGGTATTTAGGCTAAAAATTTCTTTAACTAATCTTTGTGTGATCAACATCTAGATTTACTACGTCTATTATTATTTGATAGCCTGTGCACTTGCAGAATTCCCAAATTGTTTAGTACAAGTCCTTAATAGAACAACCACTTAGCATTACTTATGCCTTATTTTTAGTCAACTTTTACTACACAAAAAAAAATTCATACAAAGCTATCTGGTTTTAAACCAAAATTCATCTGAATTCACCAAGGTTAAAATAACAAGGGTTACAGGTACAAATTTGCAATCATTGAAAAAATTTTCTAGCTCAGACTTTATGCACTAAGTTAACAAACAAATGCACAAACCCTAAACCCATAACATTTAACACAAGTCAAACACAACATAAGAAACAAAGTTGAAATGCTTTGAAAAACTTTGAACTTTAATTAAAGATAAAAATGTAATACAAAGGAATAAATGTTTAGGCAATAAACAATAATAAGAAAACAACATCTCTAAAGAGCTGTAGAGCTTAGAGCGACGTTTGTGATAGCAATAGGAAAATCAATAATATTAGAGGTAGGCAAATTTATGCCAGTGTCAAGATCTCTAAGAGCAGGTTTATTACCATAACTGCTCACCTAAACCTCTAAAGTTCTAAAAGGCAAAACATTCAAATCAAGCCTTGTAGATATCATGCCCACCCCTTTTGAGACTTTTACCCTCTCTAACAAGGCCACATCTTTAGGGAATTCCATATTAAAGTCTTTAGGTGACACTCTCATCTCAAATAAATCAATGCACCTCATGTCCAATAGTCCCAATTGGAGTTACACCTAGTACATGATTGAAAGCCTATACTACTCACTAGTGGCCAAACAAACACCAGTCCACTCACTTTCATACTCTGCTAACCTCCTTGAACACTCTGCATGCTTAGTTTTTAACTCTCCCTTTAACATGGCGAGCTCATCCTCCAACTATTAGGTTCAAGCCATGCTTTTACTCCTTTCTATTTTTTGCATGGTTAGCACATATAATAATAACCATTTGCTCTACCTATAGCTTCTCCTTATTCTACTTAACCTTATTTAGATGAACATTGGCATCATCCAAACTCTATTACATAGTAGTTGCCTTATTAGTAGCCTTTTTCAATTGGGCCTTCAAGCCTTCCACCTTCTTCACTTTAGCCTTCATCTTCTTCACTTTAGCCTTCATCTTCTTAACATTCCTTTATAAGGTGGTGTTCATAGTCTCCAAACCCTAGATGGTGGTGTTTTTATCACGTAACTTTATGTTTTAAGCCTATCAGACATTAGCCTCTTCTTATAGAATATCCTTTTTCTCTTGTACAAATAGCCTTACTTGCTTGTAGATTCCCACCTTATTCACCAAATATTGCATAAATATACACATCTATAGTTAGCCAACAAAAATACAAATTCACAACATATAACACATCAGTCACGACTCATGCTTACCTTAATTGCAAAATAGTAGCTCATTTTGCATATTGCTAAGCACAAGAAATTGTTATGCTTTCTATACTACAAACCTGGTCAAGCTTGTAATGGCCCACAAGCAACCCATCTTAAGAGGAAGAAAGGTAATTGGTTCATCATAAATGGCCCTAAAGTTTTAAAATGACATCTTATCAAGCCTCTCACCAATGTAACCCACAGTTAGTGTAGCAACCCTCAACGATGTCTCCATTTTCTCGTTTGTGAGAATGTTAATAGTGGTATTCATGATAATCAAAGGGGTTGAAAGGACAAAGGCATCAATGGAAACACAATAGAAAAAATCCTTGGAACAAATTCCCATAACCATTAAAGGCATCTAGAAGTTATTGCTTGAAGCATGCTAGAAGATGGCACGCTAGAGGTTACTACTATTGAAGATGTGCTGACATTTATTATAGATGAAGGAATTCTCAATTAGGTGTGGGACTTACACCTAACCTATGAGATATTGTTTGCTTTGACCTGATGATCTCATGATTTTATCCTACAAAAAGCACCTCACAAGTTTTAGGTTTAGATTTTTACATATATATCATACCATATCCATACATTCTTTCAATGTGAGATTAGAAGCGTTACAATCACCTATTTTTAAAGCTTGACATCCCTGTCTAGCCAAGTCCAACCACAAGACCAAAATCACTCCAAACATTAAGATTCTAGATGTGGCTCCTCACCTGTAGCACTTAGTAACTCCCATGGTCCCACAATGTAGTACTTAGTTCCTATTGATTGGTGACTACTTTAATACCATTTGTGGATACCCGCACCTAACTTGCTAGGTATTGTTCATTTTGACCCAAAAGTCTCATTGTTTTGTTCCACAAAAGGTGCCTCATAGATTTGGGTTTATATCTCTACATATATATCATACCATATCCACACATTCTTCTAATATGAGATTGAGGGTGTTACAATCTCCCTCTTTTAAAGCTTGACGTCCATATCAAACTGAGTCCAACCACAGAACCAAGACCACACCAGATGTTATAATTCTAGAAGTGGCTTCCCATTATGTAGTACTTAATGACTCGCACGATATAGCACTTAGTTTTCGCTGACTGGTGATTGCTCCGATATTATTTGTGGAGATCCATACCCAACCTGTAAGGTATTATCAACTTTAACCCGAAGATCATATAGTTTTATCCCACAAAAGACACCTCATAAGTTTTGGGTTTAAATCTCTATATATATATATCAACCATATCCACACATTCTTCCAATGTGAGATTGAGAGTGTTACAATTTTGTGGAGACCCACACCTAACCTACTAGGTATTATCTACTTTGACTTAAAGGTCTCACAGTTTTATCCCACAAAAAGTATCCCATAGATTTTGATTTAGATCTCTTCATATATATCATACCATATCTACACATTCTTTTAATGTGAAATTGGGAGTGTTATGACCTCTCTACCTTTAAAGCTTTACTTTCTTGTCAAGTCGAGTCCAATTATAAGACCAAAATCCAATGATGTAGCACTTAATTCATGCTGACTAGTGACTGCTCTAGTACCATTTGTGGAGACCCGCACCTAACTTGCGAGGTATTATCCACTTTGACCCAAAAGTCTCACGATTTTGTCTCACAAAAGGTATCTTAAAGATTTATGTTTAGATCTCCACATATATATCATACCATATCCACACATTCTTTCAATGTGAGATTAGAGACATTACAGTAGGAACCCCACTACTTGTTACCTCTTTCATAGGCACCTGATAGTACACCTATAACCTACTTCTTAATTAGTGAAGGATTGACTTGGAAAGACCTTTTCTTTTTTACTTTTCCTCTACATGATCTTGTTTAATTTGCTAGCACGATACATCTTTGTAAAATAGCAATAAAACATTAGAATCAATACTAAACAATCTAAAGAAACTAAAGTAAAAGTAAAGTACCATTATTAATAGCCCCAAAGTTTGTCACATCACTGCAAACCCCTTCTTCCATTGGCTTAAAAAAACCCTAAGGCCTTTACGTTACGTTATCTTGCTCTAATCACTTGGACACCTACAACACCTTGAAAGCCAACACCAATCATGCTAACAACTTAAGTTATAGATGCTCCTATCTAAACACCTACATGCATGCCAATAATTTTTGGCTCACTAACTCCCTGGTGAGCACCAGAGCTCTTATGTTAAACATCAGCCTTCTTCACTGCATAGTAAACAACCACCATAAAAATGACATCATTATACAATCTAACACAAGCAACTTAGCCAACACACAAATCAACATCATTTGCATCCAACACAATAAATATTCAAGTTACCTTTTTTTTTTTTCTAGGCTAGTCTTATTTCCTTTTGGATTTAGGCATTGCTCTTCTCAACACCTTTTGGACAGAAGCCTCAAAATCCTTGTCGATACCCACTACCATAAAATGTTGATGAATATTCTCCACGTGGCCACCTATGTGAAAGACAACTTTTCATATTTCAAACTATTCACATGTTTTATCTTATCATCCCTTAATTCTTGCAATCCCCTCGTTAACGCATTAGCATATGACCATCTTATTTTAAAAAGATATCATACGCTATGACGCTTCATGCATGCCATAATGAACTTGTTATAGTTAGGATGGTTGTTCAAAGAAAATCAATCATGCATGGACTCCTCTGTGCTTAAAGGTAGTATAGCCATTAGTTGTTCTCCTTTAAGCTAAATAGTGCCAATAGCACATTCACCGAGGGCATCCACTCTCTCTAATAGTAGGTTATAAAGTATGTCACCAAGATCCCTTAAGAATTCTACGATAGCTATGACCCAGCTAGGTTAAAGGTGGCAAGCACCAACTAGAAAAACAAAGGAAAAGACAAATGGAACCTATATCTAAAGTTATGGAGATAGAATCTAGTTATTCTTTCATTAATCCCCACATGGTTAATCGTGAAACCCTTCAAAGGTAATGACACTAAAAACAAAGGGTTTCCATGGTTGTACACAACCTTGTCTAAGGCTCTTTTCATCAAAGATATGGTTGTGATTGATCAATAACCACTCAGTGGCCATCTCTCTGGCTCAAAATCCTTTGGCTCCTCCACCATCAACTAATTCTTTTTCCCTTTACTACTATTAAAGCCACCCCCATCGAACCTTGTGCTACCCATTCTCAAATAACAATTCATTTCCCTTGGCCCTGACTACTAACCTCTCAAGTCCCTTGAGCCCCATTACCACTATCGTCAACTGGTGTTATAGTGTTCTCCTCATCACTCAATTCCTCCGTAATCATCTTTTTCTTTGTTACCATTTTTCCCAACCTAGAAAACAAAAAAATCAAAACAAAGAAATTGAGCAAACAATTCACACTTACCCAAAAACTGGAAACTTGTAGAAGACACTTGCACTATCAAGCAAACACAAAAACCCTTCTTCACTCAATAGATTGTAACGTGATTCCCCAATACCCTTTTCTTCCTTTATTTATACCCACCCAAATGTTTCAATGAATCGATTCAAGTAAATTCATCAAACCAAGCTAATCGTTTTAGTTACACCTTTTTAGGAAAAACACATTTATTCGAACCACATCTATTGAATCAATACCAATTTTAATTTTTAATTGAGTTCCCACTACAAAAGGTATATTTGAAGTTCAAAATAAATAAATGCTGTCGCTACCACTCAAACCCCCATGTCCTAAATAGCCACATCAATAAAAAATGCAGTTGTGTGAGTTGCAATGCGCCCAATGACACGCTTGGCTTACTAGTGTCGCGTGCGCTCCACAATGAATAAGGTAACAGAATTTTTCTAAGTCCTCACCTACTACCTTTGTTGCTCGTCATGACACATCATCAACAAAGCTCGTCGAAACGAGCAAGCCAAAGCTCGTCGAGCTTTGTTGGAGCGCAACTCAGTTATACTCCTCCTAACAGCTCGCCTCACCAAAGGTCGCTCAACACTTTTTGGAGTTTGATTGCTTTCTTGGATCAAGGTCTGTGAACAGTCACTTTATAACCCTTTGCAGATCTAGTGGGTAATCGTTACGCCTGCTTACCTAGTCAACAAGATCAATCCACATCCTAATCAAGTCAGTATACGCCCCTAGATAGTATTTTCCTTGCTACGGGTTAGGACTAGTCTTAGCTCGCCTTCACTCAAAACACCGTGAACAGAACCCATTTTATGTATTTGTATTGACTACAAGAACGAAGGTTCTGAAATCATTGTACCCAATCAAAAATTCAAAATCTTCAGTCGAGCCCACTTTCTAGACGTAAAATCTGAAAATCCAAGTCAGAGTCTAATTTGACAAACTATTTTATATTTGATCTTTCGTCACACCTAATTTGTCATTGAAATTGAAGTTTGATTATGAAGGTAAGACAAATTAGGAGCAAAAAGACTTTTCTTTTCCCAAATAGGCAAAACCTAAAAGGTTGACCATATAAAATTTTGATAATGATAATTTTTTTATAATTAAGGCATCAACCAGGAAAAGAGACAATAGAGACTAGCAACCTCTTTCTGAATTTCCTCTATTCCAATTTGGATAAAAAAAAATTACATACAAATTGTTATATATTCAGATTTCTCTAATTGTTCAAATTCTAACATGCCAAAATCATTAAAATATATAACTCCTAATTAACAAGAGAGAGGACAGCAAAGCCGGTCTTTTTCACTTCATGGCTTATCTCTGAAAAATCTAGGGTCAGAAATAGTTAGCAGCTCTCCTACGCGTGACCATTTTCTCCCATTTTTCATTTGGGTAAATTCCAATCAATTCTTTTAATTTTAAACATAATTCAATACAAATTTATTAATTTAAAAAATAAACAATCCATCTCAAAATTTTCAACTTCATCGGATAAATAGGCCTTTCCATTTGTCATCAATTAGTTTTTCCATCAAAACTCTTATCTAATGACCATTTTACCTCAGTAAATTGATATAATCAAATTCTCATATAAAATAATATTTTATAATATTATTTTTTTCAAAATATATTAAATCTATGAATAATAAAAAAATTTTAGATACAACATATAAAAAACAAAGCTTACAAATATAAATATATTAATATGTAAATATACATATAAAAAAATAAATATATTAAGCATGTAATATTATTTTGGCATATAACAATTTAGGAAAAAAAAAAAGGGAACATGAAAGATATAATATGAAAAAAAATTATTGATAAAATTATAATTGGATATTTGTCAACTTAGTTTTAGTTATTATAATATTTATATATATGTTAAACTTAAATTACTTATTTGTAAAAATATAATGATGATAAATTTATTTATTTTTAAATTGAAAATCATTTATAATACGTAATCCTATATTAAAGAGTTGCAATGTTTAAATATAAATATTTTTTGTTATTATATATTTAATAGATATATTGAACAAAGAATAATACATATAAATATAATAAATTTAGGTTTGAGGGATAATTATGTAATTGCATTAATTCTATTAACAGTCTTAAAGAAGTATGGAGTGAATTATCCATTTTTTAAACCAATAGACTTATATTAAATTATAATCAAAATTGAGAGATTTGGATAAAATTTACTTTTTCTATTTTGGCGTTTAAAGATAGACAAAGTTAATACTTAAAAATTTTTTATTGTCAACCTTTGTGAAAGCGATAGAAATTTTTTTCTTTTCTTACAAATAAGAAGTAGCATGCAGATATTAAAAAAATAATAATTATAAATACTAAGATTTAAATTTTAAATTTATTAAATATTATTTTTTACGATTGACGAGTAAAAATAATTAAATTAAGCTCCGATTTCAAGCAACAAAAAGTTTCTTTAATATCATTATATTCAGGATCAACTAGACACAGAACATACATTCTGTCATGTATATATTACTCAACAGTAATAAGTAATTGGGAGAAAATTTTTCAAAGAATTTAAGTGGGTTCTTAATTCTTATTTTCTTTTCTCCAAATCAAGTCGATAAATCTGGAAGTTAATCAAAACTACAATTGTGGAGATTGTCACGGCATCATTTACGTTAGAATTATTGCACATAATTTATTTTAGTCAACTACTTCCATTTAATTATGAACATAATTAATTTAGATCTTTATGACTTCCATTTGTTTTTGACTTTCATGTTAAAAACAAACTACTAATATTTCAAACTTGGATCAGTTCAAATCTATTGTGCTGTAACTAGCTAACTTTTTTGAATAAGAAAGTCGGATTTATTGCAAAGGAAAGTTGAACTTTTTTCTTCAAGCAATTTTATACAACAAGTTAAGAAGATCAAAACTTTTTAATCATTAGTGTATCTCAATATGCCATTACCGTTAATTAGTAAAAGTTACTAAACTAATCATGTGATACATGGCAGGATAATCTCAAAGTAATAACTTTCAAAGGAATAAGCACCAATTTTTTTTATGGAATGAACTTTTCTTTTCTAATCTTTTTTGAATTCTTTTATTTTTCAGTTGTTTCAATAAAATTATTTATTAACAAACTTATTTATTTTGGTTCCATGTAATTAATTTATTTAATTACTTTATTTATTAATATAAAAAATAATTACATTAATTACATTGCATTCGAGAATCTGACTCAATTGATTAATTCATTATTTTTGCTAAAAATAAAATAAAATGTTCAATCTCCCCTCACCAAATCGTAAAAGGAAAAAGTTAATTACATTCAATTCAAATTGGTTTAATGGTTTTTATCTATTAATAAAAGATAGATTATCACTTCTATCATTTTTAATTTTTATTGATATTTTCATTAATAAATATAAAAGGTAATGTATTGGAATTATTGTATGAGTACGAATTATACGCAACTTCATTTTGTTGACTTAAAACCTTTACATACTATAATTTATTTTTATAAAAAAAAAAATCTAATTTTCACCATCAATAAAATGTTGAAGACTTAACATGATCTTCTCTTTCTCTCTTTTTCTCTATTAGACAAATGTATAGAAATTTAGTAACTTAAAATATTATTGAACAAGGACACCAATGAAACTATTGACTCCCAAATTGGAATACAAAAATATTTTAACTGTAGAAAATATTTGACGAGACACGTTTGACTTTTGATTATTTATATTTATTTACTAAACTTAACAAATAATTATAAATAATATTTTAAAATTTATTAATTGAACAAATAGATCACGAACATAACAAAATTCTTTCATATTTAATTCATTTGTGAAAATGAATAGACTGTTCGATGAATAGTTCATAAACATATTCGATTTCTATTTTTTTTATTTATTTATTAAACTTAACAAATGATCGCAAATAATAGTTTATGATTTATTACTAAACGAACAAATCACAAAAATAATCATATTTATTTATGCTCGACTAAACATAGATTGACTTTGACATGGTCTATAATAACATGAAATCTAATTTGTTGCGCCGAGTCTTAATTTTGAAAAATTCATATGTATAAAGAATCAGGTTGACCAAAACTTAATTACAATCATGACATGTGATCAGTTTTATATCATTACTAGATTATAACTAGAGCGATGTATGAAATAATTTACTTATTTAATATGAATATATATATATATATATATATACAAATTAGATTCTTTTCAAATTATATTCAAATTTTAAACTTATAGCATATATAAAATTTATATATATTGACTTGTTCTTAAAACATAAACTTTCTAAAACAACAAGAGAAAAATTATATATTTTCTTTGGATATTTTTGTTTACAATAATATTTATACACCTTAAGATTATATTAAATAATAATAAATTATGCCTTTCTTAAAAATTATATATTATTAAATGATAAATTAAATAATAAAAGAAGTATTAACTTACTTTCACTTTAGTAATCTTAACTAAATTATTATGCAAAATATGAAAAATGTTAGAAAATATGTGAAAAAAGAAAAAATAAATTGACAAAAATATTATTTTTTAAAATGAATGTAAAAAATATAATATCTTAAAAAAAAGTTATAACTTAAAAATAAAAAATAGTTATAGAATATACTTGAAAAATTTATTAAATAAAAAAATTGTATTTTAATTTATAGTCTTATTTATAGGATATTTTAGTGGTAATTAGGATTAAATAAATAATTTTTAAATTAAGTTTTAAAATTTAAAATGATTATAATAAGTGATAAAGATAATATTAAATTTTTTGCATTTATTTGAATTATAAATTTGATAATTAGAGTTCAAATAGATATAATGGTTTTGATGATCTTATTATTTAAACATTTAAGATGAAAATTTTTTGAATTTTCAAAATCTTTTATAAGGTTGCTTGAATTTTTAATGTCTTACATAAATTTTTTTAAAAGGATAATTTTTTAAATCAAGATAAAAAAATATTGTTGAAAGATTTTGACGAACTTAATCTTTATAATTTTTAAATATGTTTGAAAGATTTTGATAATTAAATAACTTTTTAAATAAGGTTATTTGGTAAATAACTAAAATTATTTATTAAAAAATAAAATACATATTTCATATTTTTATTTTTTATATAAAAAAATATATCTCTAAATTGATTTGATTTTCAGTTATAATTTGAATAATTTTGATATTTGAATAAATTTAAAATTATCTAATTCATAATTAAAAGAAACTATCTTTTTTTAAAAAAACTATCATATGTGTCATTTAAGAAAATTGTTCACATAGGCCTCGTATGATAAACTTGTTTATATATGTTGTTATATATATATATATATATATATATATATATATTAGATTACAATCAATCTCGGCTATGCTATGATAGATTAATTATTTTAATATAAAAATAACAATAAAATAAAATAAATAAAAATATTGTAAAATTCTTAAAATTAAAAAAAATATATGTGGTATTTTATATATTATTATTACCTTTTTTTTTCATGTTATCTTATGAGTTTTAATTTTTATTAATTATTTGATCTAAATGTATGATTTTTTTATTTTTGTAAATTATAAACTTTTTTATATAAAATTTTTAAAACAAAAGAGAAAAAAAAAGTAACTTAATTTCATTTTTATTTTTATTTGTTATATTATTTTATATTAATGTTTATCATTGTTATTATGTTTTTATTGCTTTATTTTATTTGATCGTAGATAATAAATGGTAAAAACTCAAAACTTATAAAAATTTATACAATTACAATCTAACATCAAACAAACACCACATTTTTTTTTTCAAATCCAATTAAATCCCAACTCATCATGTCTCAATTCAATTAAAACCAAACACACTTTGACCTACCAAACTTAATACTTTATTAAACTCTTTTATCAACCAACAACTATTTGATAAATAGAAAGTAATTTGTCAACTCAATTATGAGTTACCCTTCAATTAAGAGTTGTCCCCACCTAAAGACACTTTTTTTGTATGTTATTTTGTTAATCTAAATGTAAAAAAGTTATTAACACTCTCACAATATCCATTCAAAAATGGCCATCCAAAGACAGTAATAGCACTTTCATAAGCTCCATTCAACGTTGGTATTAATTAATTCTATATTATCCTAAAAGGATCTTATTTAAATAGTTTTTTATTTTTAATTAAATATTATTATTTAAAATATTTAAAAATATTTAACTTTTTTCCAATATTTTGACAGAATTCTAAAAAACTTTTCTTATCTCAAAAGTAATTAAAAAACTCATTCATGTTTTTGTTTTTCTAAAAAGGTTTCATTGTTTGATTAATTTAAAATTTTATGGAAAAAAGTTTATATTTATATTTACATTTTATTTTACCAATTTCTATTTTTGCGAAATTTTTTATTAAAAATAAATAAAATATTTTTATTAAAATACTTCTAAAATCTTTCCAAAAGTTTTGGTAAGATTTTAAGAAAATTCATCACCTAGGAATTTAAAGCACCATTTACAAATTTCTTCTAATTTAATTATTGGAATTTTTTTAATTTACATGATACAAATAAATAAATATAATTATAAAACTTATAAATTTTTTTGTCTAACACATATTTTTAATTTTTCATGTTGGCAAATGATTAAAATATGTTCCTAATATAAAATTTAAGTATGTAAGTAAATAAAAAAAATAAAGAGAAAATTAATAAATTAAAATTAAAATAAAAGCAAATAAAATAAAATACTAAAATAAAAAGAATTTGATTGCCATGTGTCAAAAAAAAAAAAAAAACTAAACTAAACTAAAAGTACTCTCTAAATCACTCCAACTAATTTATTTCATGCCTTAATTAACTATCTAATCAATTTTTATGATTCATCTTAGGAGTCTTCGAAATTGAAAAATCTCACATTTGTGGAAACTTTAGTTTGTTGTGTAGATAGGTATAATTAATATAAATTATATGTTTTATTTTTTTTTTTCATAAAATTAATAGTTGGTTGATATTTATTGTATTGATTAAGTGCATATTTGCCATGTGTCAAAAAAAAAAAATTAAAAGTACTTTGCATATTTGATTAAGTGCATAGGAATTTTTTTATTTCTTGAAATTTTGTGATATTTTTGTTTGATTTTGTGATTTTTTTGGAAAAAACTAACTCCAAAAAGGGCTTAATTTGATTAAAGGCTTAATTGTTTGATTTTTTAAATTGAGACCTTAATTAAAGATAATATAATAACTCAAATTTAATGTTTACTAACTTAACCCCACAAAACATAAGTTAATATCCTAACTTGACCCCAAAAACATTAGACAAAGTCCTAAATACCTCATTCAGAGTTAGTTGAAAAGTCCAAACCAACCCTAAAACTGTTACTAAATATTCTAATTAACGCAAATTCTTAAGTTAAAAGTTAAATTCATCCATCAAGTCATTATTTATGACACAATTTAGATGGTTAAAAATTAAACTTCAATTTTTCATAAGGATAACTTGAATATATTTTATAGATTATTATTTATTGACTGAATACCGTTTCTTCTAGGTTAGGCATGGATTTTGGAACATTCTTTTATTTTCGCCAGTCAACAAATTATACCTTCCAAGAAGAAACTGGAGAACGACACGCTTTCTTCCTATAAATTATTGGATTTTATGACCCCGAATAAATCAAGGGGTGAACTGAGCAGCACATTAGAAAGAGGGAAAGTGGCTTTCTAATTATCTTGAGAGAAGAGTTTGAAAGAAAAAAAAAAAAAAAACAAAACAAAAATGGGTTTATTGAGCCATGGTTTTGTTTCATGGTTGCATGGGGTTTTGTTTCTATGTATCCTGGTTCTTTGCAGGGCAGACGTCCATCGTTACGAGTTCTTTGTAAGTCCATTTCTTTACATATTCAGCATGAAGAGTAATTTTCGTAGAGTTAGTTTGGAATTCCAATTGATTTAAATATGATCTTAAACCGACTTGATTTAACGAAAAAAATATAAATTACTCATCTTATCCATTTTTGTGTATTTAGTTTAAGAGTTAATGAAAATTTATGCTAAATAATTAATATAATATTAATAGTGTATATAATTTATATATCGATGGTATATTAAAAATAATTTTTTTATTCATATTTTTTTTAAAAATCTTTTAAAATTATATTTTTTATTCTTTTTAAATTAAAAACTCAATACTCTTAATTTATATTCTGAAATTACTTTTCATGATTATTTTTTAGTTTTCTAACGTTAAAAAATTTGAACATTACCTTCATAAAGAGGTTGAAAAATCGAATCCTTTTTCTCATAAATTCTGTGAAAAAAAAAAAAAAAAAAAGACAAAGAAAACAAGATAGTGAAAGTATGATTTATGACTTTATCCTTCAAATTTAGGTGTGATGATAAGACACCTTCGTAGTAATATAAAATTATGGTATATATGACATATCCAAATATCATGGCAAAACGCCTGAGAGAGAAGTCTACCATTGATACTTGCTTGCCTTTTTTTTTTTTTTTTTCAGATAGCAAAATAATAATCATTTTTTTATATTGTTTTTGTTAATTTCATTTGGCGGTTTCGGTTGCAGGTGCGAGAGTCAAACTTCACAAAGCTGTGCAACACAACAACTTTGCTGGTCGTAAATGACAGTTATCCTGGGCCTGAGATTCGGGTTCGCAGAGGTGACACTGTCTACGTTAATGTCCATAATCAAGGAAACTATGGCTTTACCATTCATTGGTAACTAGCTTTCTCGCTTTACTCTTTTTTTTTTTTTTATTTAAGACTGTTAGTATTTAAATTTTGATCACTAAAACTAAAAATTTAATAGCATGAAAACAAATCTTGCGGCTGTTAGATAATAATTTCATCAAAGAATTGAAATCTAAAGGCCTTTTAAGTAAATTAATTTTACAGGCATGGTGTGAAACAACCAAGAAATCCATGGTCGGATGGCCCTGAGTTCATAACGCAGTGTCCGATTCAACCAGGAACAAACTTCACTTATGAAGTTATATTATCTGACGAAATAGGAACTCTGTGGTGGCATGCCCACAGTGACTGGACTCGTGGCTCCGTCCAAGGTGCCTTCGTCATTTTACCGGCTGAGAACGAAACTTATCCATTTCCCGCTCCAGACGCGGATCAAACAATCATACTTCGTAAGCATTTTTTTTCAACCTTTTTTTTTCCATAATTGACTGAATTTTTTCTATTATATATATTGACATCAGACCAGTTGAAAAATTATAAAAAAATAGTAACAGTCCTCTCTTCGTTTGTCTTACTGTAATATTATATGAATTAATCTGACAGAATCATGGTATAACGGAGACTACAAGCAAATCATCGATCAAGCACTTGCAACCGGTATCCCTCCACGCCAACCAGATGCTTACGCTATCAATGGACATTTGGGAGACACATATGGATGCCTCAATGGTACGTTCCAGCATTAAAACCAGGATCAAGCTGTCCCTTTGAATATTGCTTCTTGTAGTTATTTTTCACTGTAAATTACCTCCTAAAAGTTGTTATAGTAACAATTTATAATTACCTAGTGCAGATACAATATTCCGTATGCAAGTTGATTATGAGAAGACATACCTTCTGCGTATAATCAATGCTGCAATGAATGAACCAAAATTCTTCAGCATCACAAACCACAGCCTTACACTCGTAGCACAAGATGCTTCCTACGTTCAAAGGTTTACAAGCGACTATATTTTGATAAACCCTGGACAAACCATGGATGTTTTGGTCTTTGCAAACCAAAACATTGGCCAATATTATATGGCTACTAGGCCTTTCTCTGATTCTGCAGCTATGCCTGTTGACTTTATCACTACTGGTGTTTTTCAATATACAAACAGTATGGGTGGACTGAATGCTTCTCTGATAACACTGCCCACAAGAAACGATGCAAATGCTACAAATAACTTTGTCAGCCGTATTAGGAACGCAAACGTCACTCAAAATCCACCATTGAATGTGCCGACAGATATTGATAGACGAGTCTACGTCGCAATCGCCACAAACAACATGCCTTGCAACACCTCAGAATGTCTTATGCCTAATAGGATTGTCGCAAGTTTGAACAATGTCAGCTTTGTTTTCCCACGTATTGACATCCTCCAAGCATACTACAACAGGTATACATGCATAGTTCTAGCCTCGTCGATTCAATTTAATCCATTTTATATTTTCAACTTTTAGTAATTTTGGACTACTGGTGGACTTTATCTCCTTCCTCTTATTCCACAGAGCGAACTAACAAATTTTGGTAACGGCCATTAGAAAATTAGTAGTTTCATTATTGAAGCTAATTACTATATAATTTTTCCTATGACAGTAGCACCAATGGTATTTTCACAGAAGATTTTCCCCTTGATCCACCTGTATTCTATGACTTCACTGGAAACTTGACTGATCTCAATCCGAGAGTTAATCTAGGGACAAGGGCTGTTGTGCTAAATTACGGTGAAGCAGTTGAGATTGTGCTCCAAGCAACTAATCTTGGTGCTGGTGGAAGTCACCCAATTCATTTGCACGGTTTTAGTTTTTATAGGGTCGGAACTGGTTTTGGAAATTTTAACAATGTGACTGACCCAAGCACTTACAACCTGGTTGATCCACCACTCATTAACACTGTCCACGTCCCCGGTAGTGGATGGGTTGCCCTCAGATTTTTTGCAACAAATCCTGGTAAGTTTTCGTCTTTGTTGAAGAAAATTAGAAAACTCTTCTGCCATCTTTCTGTAACAAAGTAGGTTATTAATTCATATGAATGATGTATATTTTTTTCAGGGGTATGGTTTATGCACTGTCATTTGGAAAGGCATAGTAGCTGGGGAATGGACACTGTTTTCATTGTGAGGAATGGAACCACCGCAGAAACAAGCATCCTTCCACCACCAGCCGGCATGCCTCGTTGTCCTGGAACCTAGAAGTAGGATAACTGGACAAGTAGTTTATGTATCTATATTTTTTAACAAACGAATGAATGCATCAAATTTTATTTGAAATACTTTAAATAAGGTTCTCATTCGGAAATGTAACTTTATAATACATATATGATTTATGTAATTATTTCTGAGAAGATTTCATTTTTAATTGTACTTGTTTACATTCATCTTAATATGATTTAAATTTGTTTGATTGGAAGTATGGCTTTTATATGTTTTGAAATTAGAAAAAGTATCACTTGATAACAAGAATAGACTCTATGTGTTTCCACATGGTCTCCAGGCTAAAACATTTGAACTTAAATTTGTGATATAATTTAGTTTTTATCCCCAAAAAATTAAGACGAGTAGAGTACAAATTATGACGGAAATTAGAATTTTCACCTACAACTCCTTACCTGGTACCATTTGAGGTAAAAATCCTGAAATGGCCTGGAAGAGTTTTACCAGTTTAGCCAAGCGATTAAACTTGCGAAGAAAAGACCAAAATTATACAAATTGATCTACATTTTGTATACATTATGGTAAAATCAATCTTCAGTTTTACTTTTCGATGATCGGTATAAGAGAAACGAAAAAAAAAAAAAAAGAAGGCTCATAATATTATAAGTAAAAAGGAAAAATTCCATTCTAAAGATTTGTCTTTTATTTCAGATTTCGATACAATTACTAATATTGCAAACTTGAATCAGTTAAAACGTACTTTCTTTCTTATTAAGAAAGTTCCAGACTAAAAATCCAATCAAATTAAAGTTTCTCAAAAGAAATGCAAAGCAAAGTAGAATATTTTCATTGGAGAAATTTTAGAAACTTTAAGATTTTAAGACCAAAATCTTTTTAACTTTAAAAAGAAACGAATTTATAAAGACCAAAGCATTTTATGAATGTATGCCAAACAAGCGTTTCGGACAAACTATAATCTGAAAAAGGTTAACAAAGCCGTACATGGCAGGCTTCTAATCTCAAAGTAATAATATTCAAAGGATGTCTGTTTTAAAATCACAATCACGTGTAGACACCGATGATGTACCAGTCAAAATGTTACTGAGGTAACCATCAAGGTATAACAAATATCAATGGTGTTCTCATGACAGACTTTCCCCTTGAGCCAACCGTTTCTATTACTTCAAAGACTTGTATCACAATTGGTATAAAGGAAAAGAAAATGGAATGAAACCATATAATAATGGCTGGTATAAGATTGATTTATTCACTAACAGATTACTAATCAACTTGTCGCATTTGTAGTTTCCAGCTCCAATGAACATACAAAATTACACCCAGTGGTCCTAATTACACACAACATGAATGCTGTACCAATGTAAGAACTACAATTCAATAAAACACCACTTACTAAATAAGAACAGTTAGAAATGAACACCATCTTGACTTTAAACTGTAATATGGATAGAACAAAGCGGTCAAAACCTAAATGGAAATCAAGGCAGACAACGACCTTGTTGCTTGTTGAGATTGGCATTTGGTCCCAAACTTCTCAATCTCTGTAGGATCTCAAATTTTTGACAAATATTTTATCTTATAGATATTATGCTTTATACCATAAACTAACTAATCAACAATCTCTTAAAATTGCACAAACAAAAATCACACTGAAAATTCAATGCCACGAGCCTACGTTTTTGCCTCAAGACTCATATTCATTCAAATTATCAATGCTCAAGTACTTTCACATGAATCAAATATCAAGGTTCAATAGGAAACTCTATTCTACTAAATACGTGAACCAAACCCACAAACGCAGGACTTCCTAAATACCAATTTCTGCATAGGGTGAAGAATGTCAGTGAGGATCATACAGAAGATCATGGCTTTATATAAGAATATAAACTCACCAAAACAGATAGAAAATGTAACAGATCTGGACGCTCCAATAATAAAATCCCAAGTGCTCAAATAATAATTGAACTCTTCTAATGTTATTTTTTCTCCCTTCTTTTATGGCTCAATTTATATCTCAAAGAACTCAAATAAAAACAGCCAATATATGTATAATCAAAATCTAAGATGTTGATTTCAAATTTTCACATAATAGCTAAACCACAAGTCCAACACATACTTTGGCACACCATTGCCCTTAGCCGACCATTGCCCCTACTTAAAGGATTCTATGAGAATATAATAAGCCATAACAGAATTCATTGATCCAAGCACATGTAAATCAACAAAGAACAAAGCCCCTTTATAGGAATTTGGTCCCAGCATTTGACTAACAACTCATTCTTTTTTGGGGCTCTACCTTTATTTCCTAACAATCAAACTCCACTTTCTTCAGGTTTTCCAAGAAACCAAATGTGTGTTTAATCATCTTATGACATTCTTAAACAAGAAAAGGGTAATGTATGAATTAACCATTCTCAACGTCATGCACTATGATCATCAACCAAAACAACTTGTATACACAACTAAATATGCCTATCCAAACAACTATAAACATTTCTTCTTGTATTTCTTAACTATCATCACAAGCCACAAGGTTAAGCTGTCCTTAATAAATTTTCACACAGGTAACTGTCACATGTTTTATTAAATTCTATTCCATTTAGTCATATGAAATTAAGATGTTAAATCAACCACATTCATAAAAGGTTACATTCATATCATAAGAGTAAGACCATGCCTAGATGATCAAGTAGCACTTTAGCATTCTTAAATTACAACTCATACCCCTTAAGAGAGTTATTGGCTATGGCCATTTCTCTCCATGAGAAGTTTATATTTTCAAATAATGAAGAATTATTCAAATGGACATCCCCTTCAAGGCTATTATTACTAATTAAGGATTATCAATAGACTCAACCAGCAATTACTGGTATAAAATGACGACTGAAGTTGGTATTTGGCAAAGAAAAAATTTCTATTAATAATGATAAGAAGAGGATACTAAATTACTCAATTTTTGAAATCAAGCAAAGCAACTCCATCAGATTCATTTGCAAAAGTTGGTATTACTGTAGATCTCGAACATGAATTCACCAACAAAAATCAAAACCCCTCAAAAAAGAAACTTCTAGAGTTCAAACAAGTGTGCTTCATGCTTAAGGACATACCAAGTCCATAAAAAAAAAGAAGCAATAAGAATCTAATACATAAGAAATATGTAAAAGAGAAACTAACAGGAAGAGAACTCACTGGAGGACCACACTTTCATGAAAATATCTAGGGATGCAAAAGTTCAACCGAGATGGTCCAGATTACTAAGATGATTAAACATCTTTCTCTTTTTACTTTTGGTGCAACCGAGTGATAACGAATTTAATCCTTTCCGTCATAAAGGTAATTCTAAGGACAACATATCTCTTAATACTTTAGCAGATTAAAGCCAGAGTGTAGAATAGGGGAAATGTTTGGTCAATAATAACAAACCATTAATATCATAATGCTTCACACTTGAAAAGTTGTTCAAGCTCTGCAATTGCTTGATAATGACCAAGATATTGCCTCTCATGTTTCCAGGTTGCAAGAACAACCATTACATTTGATCCCAAGGAAAAAGAAACTTGGACCAGAATTGGATGAGAGAAAAAGAAAGGTTTAGGGAGGAGGGGGAACACATAAATATCAGACATCTTCTGATAAAGGAAATTTAGAAAAAAAAATAATGTTTTATATGAAGTGAAATGGAATAATAAAGTGTGTCATCAAATGAGAAATGGTAACACAAGATAAACCTAATCAAAGCACGGATAAATATCTCAAGCAAAAGCTTCAGACATCTTCTGATAAAGGAAATTTAGAAAAAAATAATGTTTTATATGAAGTGAAATGGAATAATAAAGTGTGTCGCACAAATGAGAAATGGTAACACAAGATAAAACTAATCAAAGCACGGATGTTTGGATGAGAATAGTAACACAACCGACTAATCGGAGCAAGGTAACATAATACATATCCAAAGAATTCCTAGAGTGTTTACAGTTTTATTATTTAGCAATAAAAAGTGATTTCTTCTTTTTCAAGGCTTGTTGGTCAATGCCAATTGTTCTTATCTTTAACTTACTCTCATAGTCCTACTAACCTAGCAGGACCATGTACAGAGAATCTTAATTCCTCCCTACGGATACTTAAACATTTAAGAATGATAACAGGGTTCAAGGCAACTTTAGTTTATTTATACATTTTGGACAGCTTTCTTTTCAATCTTCTTTCAATCAATTACTCCAACTCAATGCAAGGTTTTTTTTTTTTTAATTTCAATTAACAAACAGGCCTAATTTCAGTAGACCCTTTGTAAACATATATAATTCCACTCCAAGATGAACTTGTAAAATAAGAACACTGATTTAGAATAATCACATTAAAACAGGATAAGTAAAAGCAACCTTGGAATGCATAATAGTATGCAGTTCTTGGATCTTAAACATTACCTACACTTTTAACTTACTGGTTCCTATATACGAGTATATGTTTACGGAATGGGCAACAACAAAATTTCTCCACCCAAATTCATCTGTGCTTTGCTCTCTGATTAATAACGGGTTCATAAATTCTAGTTTCCATCTATGCTTTAATTCTATTTCAACTCCCTTTGAGATAAATAAAATAAAACCATTGTCAATAAAGCTGAATAAACTATGAAAAATAAACACAACTATGAATTCCTAATAATTTAATTTACCACTAATAAAAGGTAGCAGCCAAGGCATTACTAATTAAATTCAAAATGAAAAAAGCATAGCAACCCAGTATAACCTAGTCCAACTAGCAAGGGCCAACAGTAGTACAACATAGAAGGAGAAAAGCCAACAAAAAAACAATAAAAAATGGGTCTAGACTGTAGAGAGTCAAAGGTTATGCTTCCCCCTGATCTTGCCTTTACCACAGGCACGACGCTTCTTTTTGGCAAGCTTAAACTTGTTTTTGGACTTCTTTCCTATTCCGCCAACTGCTTTCAAGGAGGCCTTGCCCTTGCTTTGATCACTGTCAGCCATCCCCACTTCTGTCAAAGGAAAGGAAAAGGATGAATAATATACAAAACAATCCAGCGCATGAAAATCAGAAATTGAATGGATCGAATCAGTATATACCCATGGGATTGAGATTGGTAGTTGTTGAATTGGGTGCTGTTACTTGTTCTTCTACTTGCATAGAACCAGTGTCCGGGGCTCGGACGGGCAGCTTAGGGGCAGCCAAGGCAGCTTCTTGAGCAGCCAGCTTGGCTTCATCTTTCTTCTGGTAGAAGGGCTCCACTATTTCCCTCCTTATGGCTCTCAGCCTCTTCTCTCTCTTCGATCTCATCGACTTTGCCATTTTTTTTCCTTCTAGTTTTCTACAGTATAGTCGTCTTTTAGGGTTTATATTTCTCCTTCTATTCACTTCAGAGTCTAGGGTTTTGCATTTAGATTTTGGTATTTATACGTATAAATCAGTTTTAGATCTGTTTGGTTATAGGGCTGCTTTTATCCCTACCTCCTTTGCAAATATGCTTTTCCGCCGCCTATACCCGTTTTATGAATTATTATTTATAATACGCCGTTTTTAATTTTTATTTTATTATTATTAATTAACTTCTTTCAACATTTATTTGCATTTAATTAGGTTTATTGGATAAAACAATTAACACTATTAATTTTTTATCAATTTAAAATAAAATTTCATTTATCATCAATAAAATAAATAAAAATTTATCTCATGATGTAATAAATATATAAAAAATTAAATAAAATAAACTTTTTCCTTTTTTGGTTTTTTATTTCTTTCTATTTTCTCTACTTCTCTCTCTTCTCGATAAGATCTTTATAAGAATTCGATTGATTGTTAATTTGAAAATTTAATTGATTAGATTTTATCATATTAAATTTCACCCATTTAAGGATTAGTTAATCAAAATAAAAAATTAAAGATTTAATTAATTATAATTAATATTAAAGACTTAAATAATTATTAAATTATAATTCAAGGACAAGTTTATCTTTTAACTTTTATTTTATTTTCACTTCAATCTTTAAATTTTTAAATTGTTAAATTTGAACTTTTTTAATTTTAAAAATTAATTTCATTTTGATTCTTTTATCAGACTTTTCTTTAACAATTGAAAAAATTTTAACCGACCATTTAGATATTCACATGTCATGTCACATAAATTACAATATGAAAATTCCATTGATGTTAAAAGGATCAAAATAAAATCATTATAAAAGTTATGGCCCAAATACGATAATTTAAAGGTCAAAAATTAATATAGAATCAAAATAAAAAAAAATAATAATAATAAGAGCTTCTAAATGCATCCCTTGACTTACTCTTTACATTCAATTTTCTTTTATTACAAAGTATTCTCATAGAGAATTAGATAATTAACTATTTTCAAATTAACATTAAACGCTTCAATACACCATTTGAATCAGCTTCATTTTCTTCTTTTATTCTTTTATTTAATAGCGTTTGAATAGAGATTTTTATGAATAAATTCATGCATGTTTTTATTTTTTATTTTTATTTTAGGAAAAAAACGTATAAAAAGTACTTGAATTATAATTAAAAAATTATTTAATTTTTATTTTTATTATTATTAATTAACTTCTTCAACATTTATTTGCATTTAATTAGGTTTTTATTGGGATAAAACAATTAACACTATTAATTTTTTTATCAATTAAAATAAAATTTCATTTAACATCAATAAAATAAATAAAAATTTATCTCATGATGTAATAAATATATAAAAAAATTAAATAAAATAAACTTTTTCCTTTTTTGGTTTTTTATTTCTTTCTATTTTCTCTACTTCTCTCTCTTCTCTATAAGATCTTTATAAGAATTCAATTGATTGTAATTTGAAAATTAATTGATTAGATTTTATCATATTAAATTTCACCCATTTAAGGATTAGTTAAATCAAAATAAAAAATTAAAGATTTAATTAATTATAATTAAATATTAAAGACTTAAATAATTATTAAATTATAATTCAAGGACAAGTTTATCTTTTAACTTTTATTTTATTTTCACTTCAATCTTAAATTTTTAAATTGTTAAATTTGAACTTTTTTAATTTTAAAAATTAATTTCATTTTGATTCTTTTATCATACTCTTCCTTAACAATTGAAAAAATTTTAACCGACCATTTAGATATTCACATGTCATGTCACATAAATTACAATATGAAAATTCCATTGATGTTAAAAGGATCAAAATAAAATCATTATAAAAGTTATGGCCAATACGATAATTAAGGTCAAAATTAAATAGAATCAAAATAAAAAAATAATAATAATAAGAGCTTCTAAATGCATCCCTTGACTTACTCTTTACATTCAATTTTCTTTTATTACAAAGTATTCTCATAGAGAATTAGATAATTAACTATTTTCAAATTAACATTAAACGCTTCAATACACCATTTGAATCAGCTTCATTTTCTTCTTTTATTCTTTTTTTTATTTGATTGGTTAAATATTAAAGTACCCTTGAATTTTATTATTTTATTTAGATAAGTTCTTATAATTTTATTATACTCAAATAAACTCTTAATTTTTTATTTGTATTCAAATATACTCTTATTTCAAACAAAATATTGATTTATATTAAGAGTTTATTTAGTTATAAATTAAAAGATAAGAACTTACATGGATATAAATTAAAATTTAAAAGTTTATTTAGTGCAAAATAAAAGTTAAAGGTATATTTGAATATAATAAAAATATAAAAATTTATCTAAAAAATATAAGGGTCAGAAGTTTTTTTTTATTATTTTAGCCACATCTATTCTTCTATTCCCTTTCATACATTCATATCTATCACAAACTCTAAACTATAAAAACTAAAATTATTATCAAAACGAAAATTAAATTACCCAGAAGGGAAAAAAATATATATATTCGTCGACAGATGGGTCCAAAATCTCTATTAATTTCATACTTAAATATAATCGGATAAATTAAGCATTAATTTCTCTCTTTTCTGCCCTAAAAATTTAAATCACTAGCTCCTGAGCAATTATGTGATTAAATTGCCGCCTGTTTTGACAATAATATTGCTTGACCATAAATTGGTGATGCAAAGTCCACGCAACAAGCTCCACTTATATCCTCGAAAGAAATAGAGAGATGAAAAGAAGGCTGTTGTCTTCTCCAACAAGAGAATTGAGGAATTAAGTACTGGTTTGGCACGACACCTGCATGGAATGCGGTGAATTCAAGTGAAAAGATTTTCAGTCTGCATAGCCTGAGGATCCACTTCCAACGTTTAAAGCGTTAAAAAGGCGGGAGTCAGGGAGACCATATCACAAGCTGCTTTTTTTCTTCTTTTTTATCCATGTAGAAGGAAATGGAAAAAGGTATGTGAGTGGTGTTTATGAAAAATAAAAAATGCGATTAATAGGTGCAATGAATACAAATATTTGTTCGATTTTAAACTTGAGATGTAAAAATTAATTTTTGAGCTGTAAATAGAAGCTCTCATTAAAATTTAAAATTGTAAATAAAATTTATCATATAAAAAGGAACAATGAGTAGCAATTAACAAAAAATAACTACCAAACCAAGCAAAAAATATTTGTTGCAAATATGCCATTTCTTTTGCTAATTCCTAAACACACACAATGGCAGAAAAAGCATAAATTAAAATTTGTAATAATAATAAAATAAAAAGAAAGAAAATCAAAGTGAGTAACAGTCCTTATGGCAACAACATTTGGATTTTGGAGAATTGAGATGAGAGCTTTGCATTCTCAGTCTCTAATTCCCGATTCATTAACTACAATATATATATATATATATATATATATATATATATATATATAAGAAATAAAATTTTGATGATAATAGAAGTGTTGAAAGCAAACGAAATTAACCAATAACGCAAAGCAAGAAGTGCATTGACTCTATTTCAAAGTTACGTGTTTACCACATAAGCTATTAATATCATTTTTAATATAAATTAAATAAATATTTTTTACTTAAACCATAAAAATGATCTAAAATCAGTCAATTTTTTTGTTACGCGACATCCACGTAAAAGTTTTTACCAATATTTAACATTTTTATTTAACATATAATATGCATATAACAAAATCATATTGCTTAAGCATCATATTTGATGCTAGAGAATACCGCACAACAGGCACAATCTCACGATACATGTCCAAGCCGGTGTGACAGGCCATAGACAAACAGATCATTCAAGCACGCACAAATTATTCATTCATAGCTCATGCAAATGATCAAACATAATTAACTCACAATTTCAACAGGCTCAAAACCTTTCTCAATGGATGCCTTGACAGCATCCAGAACCAGTTGTGTCTTCCTGCTTATTGTTGGCCACTTTTTATCTGGCTGTGCACCATTCTTTTTAATATTTTCAACCAAGCCAGCAAACTCTCTCACCATGCAGGCTTCCTGAGGTAGATCTACGGTGACAGTGTGTTCGCTTGGAAGTGACACCCATCCTGTTACAAGTTTGTTAAATCCAGGTTTTGTGGATGTAGTATAAGAGGCCTCTTGCTCTTGGTAAGGAATAATGAAATCCGTGAGATGCAATGTTCCAAATGTTCCTATAGCAGTGATATTCATTGTCAAATTCGATAAGAAAGAGCAATGGAAGGTTGCAGTTTTGCCATCTTCCCAGTGTAATGAAGCCCCACAATTTAGTATTACCCCTGCTTCATTGAGAACAGGACCTCGCAAGGCTGAAACAGTCTTGGGTAGCTCATAGTCAGCTGCCCACAAGATTGACCTGATGCAATACCACCCAGCATCACCAAGTGCACCAAGAGCATCAAGATCTGGCTTCACACGAATGTCATTTTTGAGAAAATCTGGATCAGCAAAAAATGAGAAGTAGCTGTTTACCTGAGGAAACCAAAGGTTATTAATCAATCTTGTCAGTCTCTATTAAAAATACATAGCTTAAGAGGGCGAGAAGGTAGCCTAATCAATATATTTTTTTCAAAATAACTTGTCACTACCCTCAGCATACCATTAATATGGTAACAATCATTTTAATATCTTACCATAAAAGCATAGACTGCAGCAAAAGAGAATTAGACAACATTCTGCACAAACTCAAGTTTATGAACAATTAAGAGGCACACACACCCCACCCTCTGCCCCTGTCTCTATCTTCTAAAAGCACCTGATAGGCCATTTTACCACATATTTATGCCTTATTCTGGCATACTTTGTCGAAGCATGTCAATCTTTGGAGAAACATCAATAACAAGGATTGAAATAAACATATCACTGCAAGTTTATCTCAGACAGGTTTTTACCATGACCTAGTTCTTTCCACAGTCTAGCTTAAGGGGACTACAAACGTTTTGAATTCATATCAGACAAATTTTATCAATATATAAATAATAGTTCATCACAAACAGCAGCAACTTATCTCAAAAAGGTGATAAACAGTAAGGATGTTAATTGAGTTGGTTTCCAAGATTGGTTGGTTGAGTGTTTTGCAAACATTACTATGCATGCAGACATACAGCTTCTCTGTTTTCACACACAAACAAAATGCATATATATATATATATTGCTTCTTCGAATTAATAGGAACTTACGAAAATCCTCAGCAACTATATCTTAGAGATTGTGCATTTGGGCCATATTTTGAGATCTATTTCAGAACAAAAATATCATCACCACTCATTTGCTTCATCCTTTATAAAACCCTTTCAGTAAACCCAACTGAAGCTTATTTTCAGTGGCCATAAAAACTAAAAAATTCAGTTCATATCACTTTGTCGGTAAAAGAAAGTTCATAACACTGTTGACAATGAACATTCACATATCTAGACCATTAGTTGTGCTTGTTTTCTTTTCCTTCATCTGCAACCCACAGGATGTAAGATTCTCCAGCCAAAGCGATCCTAATTACCTTTTCTCATCCAATTAAGTAGCAAATCACAAGTACTTGGCTCCTTGCTCACCACACACCCCACTTTTCTCAAAGTAGTGCAATCCTTCCCCAGCATCATAACTTAGTCTATAGGGTATAATGCACTTCAAATAAATCTCAGTAAGGTTCCAAAAGTGACTTCTTAACAACTAACACAAGATTTTGCCACACCAATAAATGAATCATGGTCCAATAAGGTGCTAGGTTCTGATTCAACAAGCATCGAATGGTTCATGTTTTACCAATAACAAGCTCGGCTGAAGAGGTTCATAAAAGCATCAGGTTCTGAATCAACAGGAATACTGGATGACTCCCTCATCCAAACACAGACATTCAATGTAGTCAAAGGTGAAGGGCACTAAGTATAATATTTGAGTCAAGCAAGTTGCTAATTTTTTAAAAAGAAAAGCAACGCACCCACAGAAGCGGACATTTACAGAATTCAAGAAGTTGACCCATTCCATTGCCTAATTTATTACAAAAATCAGGCATTACCAAAAGGTATCATCAAACTCTAGCTCAAAATAAAATTTACAAAAATAATAACAATAATAATGAAAATAAGAATATGAATCAATAATATTTTATTTTTTGAGAAAATAATTGAGTTGGTCTCCTGTCCTATTCCATTCCTACTTCTCCAATTTCTTTCCTGCATAAAATAAGCTTTAACCTTTCTTCTATTGCCTAAGAAGAAATTGATAAAGTACATAACAAAAGAAAAACCTGATATTGAGCTGAAACCCAGTAAAGTATCTACCGTTTTAAGCTGACCAAACCGCTCCTTATCGTTTAAAAACTCCTTCATTTTCTGGGTCCTGGGATGATGCACCCACATGGTCCCATCCATCATCTGAACTCCATTTTCTTCACAAGCCTTTAGAATCGTATCAAACTCAGACACGTTCAACGCCACGGGCTTCTCCGTTAACAGATGCTTCCTTTTCTGAGCCGTCAATACAGCCCATTTGAGGTGGAGGCTAGTGGGTAAAGGCAAATAAACGGCGTCGATGTCGGGGTCGTCTAAAAGGGATTCGTAGGAGCCGTAGATCTTGGCTTCAGGTGGGAACCCATTGGCCTTGGCGAAATTGGCGGCCTTGTCGATGGAGCGGCTGGCGACGGCGGAGAGAGTGGCGTTTGGAGCAAGTAGGATGGCTCGAGAGACTTTGCAAGCTATCTCGGCGCAGCCAATGATTCCGAATCTGATTGGAATCTCAGCCATTTTGTTGGTGCGAGGAAGAGAGAAAGAAGATGAGATGATGACGGTCAACGATCGAATATGTTTGGGAAATTACAAATAAAAAAATACTACCATACCAAACTTATTACTTGGAATTATTTCAAAAATTTTTTTTTCTTAGAATAAAATAGTAAATTGTAAAAATTATTAGGAAGAAATCAAAAGATTAAAAGCTCAAAAATGTCCTTAAATTTGTAATTCAATAATTATTTAAATTTTTAATATTTTATTATAATGTCATTAATATATTATTTCAACTCAATTAAATCTTTAATTGAATAAAATTTAATCACGTAAAAAAAATTGAATCAAATAATATCTAAATTATATTCAATTAAACTTTTAGACGGATCGTAAAAAAAAAGTGAGAGAAAAAATATTTTATTTTATTTTAATTATGCATGATAAATTTTTATTTATTTTATTAATGTCACATGAAATTTAATTTTAATTAAAAAATTATTGATGTTAATTTTTTTATCCAAATAAAAATTTAATTAAATGTAAATAAATATTAAAAAAATTAATTGATTGATTACAATAAAAAATAAAAATTTAAATGAATTTTTAATTATGAGTCAGAATTTTTTTTATAATGTCACATGAAATTTAATTTTAATTAAAAAATTAATGATGTTAATTTTTTTATCCAAATAAAAATTTAATTAAATTTAAATAAATATTAAAAAAATTAATTGATTGATTACAATAAAAAATAAAAATTTAAATGAATTTTTAATTATGAGTCCGAATTTTTTTTATTTTCTTTGATCAAATCAAAATTATCATATTGATTTTCATAAAACATTTGGTTTAGAGAGTAAGCGCAAAGCCAAATGTAATGATTCCTTTCTGCCTTTGTGATCGTGCCTTCCTTTCTCATCAAATAGTTTTCTTTTCTCATTTTTCTTCTACTTTTCACCATTGTCAAACATTGTGAAATTGTTTTGAGGTATGAGCTTTCTGTTTTTCAAATTTCTCATTGTTTGTTTAAAAGTTTAAAAACAATGAGAACAGAAAATTCTGTTACAGTTCTATGTATTCAATAGAAATTTTAAATTTAATTTTTGTAATGTAATTTATATTAACATAATCCTTATATTAATTTTTTTTTAAAAGCTAATGTGATAGTTTAGGTGATAATGTGTTTATTGATTTTGATTATATCACATTTTAATTGCTTAAAAATATATATGATGATGACGTAGATTAAATGAAATGGCACATGAACATTTGTATTAATACATATTATATTTTTATTTTTTAAATTAATTTAAAATTTTAATTTATTAATAATTAAAAAAACTTTGAAGAACAAAATAAAACCAAAAAAATGAAATTTTACTTTTACTTCTCTCTTTAACTTCTTTCTCTCTCCAAAGCCTCTCTCTTCCTCAAGAATCGGTCAATATTTTTCCTGGTGCCACCTCCAACAAGGGTGTTCTTGAGGGTGCCACCATGAGTCCAACAACGACAAGACTTACAAAATTGGCAAGGCTGAAAAAAGTTATAATTGTTGTAGTAGCAAAACTTAGTGTTGATAGTCATAGCATGGAAAGGTAGTTGTCTGGTGCTGGTGGTGGGGCTCGCGTGTTAATGGCCACTGTTGAACCTGCCTAAGTTATGGTAACTTTAAACAAAAACAAGTGGCTTTAAGTTATATTTTCTTCTTGGTTTTTGTTCTTTTTAGCATGGAAAGTTTTTCTTTTTATTTTTCTTTGTTTTTGGGTAGGTGGCTTTAGATTTGCTTGTTGTGGTTTTAGATTTGCTTGGTAGGTGGTTTTATCAAGGGTGTTTATTAAGGAGAAGAAGAGGAAGAGGAAAAGAATTTGTTATACAAGTGAAACATTTTGTCAAAGGTGTTTAGTCCATAAATTCTTAGATATGATAAGGGTAAGTGATTCTAGAAAGAGTAATAATCAAAGAAATGATGATTCTTGTATTTTGTTGAAGTTAAAAAATTTAAGATTTTTGTGTTTGGTTTGTAAAAGCTTAAGATGAATGCTACTAAATGTACTCTAGCCTTTTTTCTTCACATCTAAACTTTTTTTAAAATTTTTATAAGTTAAATTACTTAATTATTCTTTTTCTTTCACATAAGTTTTTGAAAATGGATTTTTGAAAAGTTATAAACCGTTCTGAAAATAAATTTTTAAAAAGTCATAATTTTTCGAAAATGAATTTTCAGAAGATTATAAACCTTTTTGAAAATGAATTTTCTAAAGTCAAATTTTCGAAAAGATTTATGACTTTTCAGATATCCATTTTAGGAAAATTACATGACTTTCTAAGAATAAATTTTCAGAAAGTTATGAGAAGGGTAATTAAATAATTTCACTTATAAAAAATTTTGAAAAACAAAATTGAGTGCCAAGAAAAAAATAGAAGGGCAATTAGCTGCACTTATCTAAAATTACTTAATGATAATTAAGGAAAAATTATCAGCAAATGATTAAAACATGTTGTAACAATGTTAGTGATGGAATTGTGATAGATTTGTAATAGTCATTACAAAGTCTGTCATGAAATTTTGAGAAAAAATGAAATAAATTTTAGCGCCTTAATATTGTAATGAAAAATTTTGTCACAAAATTGAAAACTCATTAGTAATGAAAGCAATGATAGAATTGTGATCAAAGGTAATTTAAATATGGTTTAAAATAAATAAATTTTTTTCTAAAAATATAATAGATAGTAGCGACACAATTTGACATATTTTTTTGTCATAAATTTTTCTATCACTAATTTAGGAGAGCATTTTACTTGCAACTCTTTTTCTTACAATACTGCAATTGTCTAATCATAATAAAAAATTATGTAAAGGTCCACCTCTTATAAGTATGAGTTCTACATAGAATTTTAATGGTCCTTACATAATTTTGAATTATGATTAATTAATTATACTAAAATCATTGTAGTTGATATGCTCCCCTAATTTAGTGACAAACTTTTTATGATAATTTTTCTCGTCACTTATTTTTTAATGAAACCTTTAAAACATTCTTTCTGCTTTTTCCTTTCCCAAACATTTACACTCTTTCTTTTTTTCTCTTTAGCAACGCCATAGCTTGACCTTGCTTTCCCTTGTCCATCTAACCAACCTTTTCATGCCGCTTGTCACTCTTTTGATCAATCAAACCTTATACTAGCCTCTTTCAATTGTTCTCCTATTGCCAAGCCCTATCTCACCTTCTTTTGTCATACATTGTCTCACACACCTCTACCACTCCTTCACCTTCCTTCTATATTGTCTTCATTTGACCTGATCTTTTCTTTTATACCTAAACACGAAACCATAACAACTTAGGCCATTCTTGAAAACATTTTGTCCAGGTCATTCTTGAAACCCTTTACCTAGTTATTCTTGATAGAAATTACTCCTCTTGCATAAGTTCATATTGCTTGTACTCATGATGCCCAAAAAGTTACTGTAAAGGTTTCAACCTTTGTTACTTTTACTTGAAAACATTTTCAGTTGAATTTTACAAATATAGGACTAAAATATTTTTTTGTTAGGATTTACTTTCCATGTCCAATTATTTTTCTTGAAATTTAGGTTTAGTACACTTACATGATAGATATTGTAGTTGCAAATCAAGCCATTGTAGAATTTCCTTATCTGGCTTCTATATTATGACTTATGATGCATACATAATTGGATACAGGATTGTAGAATTGCTTGACTTGAGCATATAGGTTTTCTATTGTCTTTCTCATGGGTTTTTATGTGGTTTCAAACTATTAAAGTTTGTAAATTTTCTTGATTTATGCATGTAAATGGCTATTAGTTGAAATTTAAGAATGTTTACCTAAGGAAAATTACTTTAATAATCTTCTCGTTTATGTTCTCCATGAATTCCTTAATGACTTAATATTCTTAAAAAGTTTTCTAAATTTACTTCTTATAAAATCCAATTGTATTATGAAATGGTATTCATGTGTTTTACTTTTTGTTAAAGTGTTGGTATACCTTCCAATGAACCCTTGCTTGTAAAAGGTGGACATAGACAATTATGTAATGTCTATGTCTTGGATAGTTGTTTTTTTAATTTATCCAATATATGTTTAGCTTTTTTTCCATCCAAGGTGCTATAGCATGACATTAGTCGATGGATTAAATTCTTATTACACTTTATATCCAAGGTTATGTTTTAATTTCAAAAAAATTTTATGCTTTATATCTAGTCTATCTATGTACATTCACTATGTAACATTTGCTTGGTAGATTATAATTTTTATTACTTTTTAAGAATAAAACTATGTAGGATGGTAGATATAGTGACAAACTAAAAGAATGGATGGGAAACAATCATTAGAAAACTCTTCATAGTTACCATTTTTGTGGTCTTAGTTTATATCCTGTTAAGGGCATTTTTAGGTTCAGAGGGTGTTTTGGTCATTTTTCCTTATTAAAGATTGTTAGTAACCAACCAAGAGTATTTTAGACTTTATGGCTGACTTAACATGTTAAATCAACCTGAGGTCACAATGTCATGTTAGTTATGCCACCTCATCAATTTACCTGGTTGGCCTTTCTCGATGCTAACTTGTCATTCTCTAAATGGACGATCAGTGTCCAGGTCAACTCGACTTTTTAGGTCATCCCTGATTGTAAAACTGACCATAGATAGCCTAAGTTACCTAGAACCCCTCACTTTTTAACTATAAATAAGGACATCCAGGAACCATTCAAACTATTTGATAACCTTATATTCTCTTATTTTCTCTATTCTTTTTTCCATTTTCCTCTCTAGTTGATCTCTAATTTGAACGTTGGAGCACAAACGTTGAAGACACTTTCAGCCTTTGTTCTTAACTACATTTTTTCTTTTTTCTTTTTAATTTTAGGGTTTTGCCATGTCAACTAAGGGCATTCTTTTATTAGTTTTCTTAGTCAAGTTAAAATACCATGCCATCGAGAAAGAGGAACCAGTTGTTGCAATTGAAACTGAAACCCAAATTGGCTAACCCACAAATTGACCTATGCCAGTATGCCCTACAATGGAGCAATTACTTGCTTTCAATCAACAATTACAATCTCTAAAAAAATTGATTCAAAACCTCATCCTTCCATAAACATCCAAAGCACCTAATCCAAATACCCCAAGCAACCCCCATATAGAAAAATTATCAAGCTACAAGGATACTAAAGCCTTGTCGGCATCAAAAAAGATAAACAACATAATACCATAGTCAACCATTACCACACCGACACCTCTACACAAGCCACCACCCAAAAATCTAAACAAACCATCATTGAGCCTCAATCGAGTAAGGACTTCAAAGCTTGAATGCAGGTTATGAAAAAAGAGCTGAAAGAAAAAGTCATTGCATTTGAGGACAAACTAAAATTCTTGGAGACCTCGTCCTTTATCGAGGAGATTGATAGGATAATGCCCCCAAAAAGATTTAAAATATCGATCTTGGAGATATATGATGAGACGACTAACCCTTCTGATCATTTAGTGTTTTACCAAACTAACATGATGATGTAGAGGGTAGATAAAGCTCTAATGAGTAAAAGACTAGCCACCACACTAAAAGAGGTAGCTTAGTCCTAGCATTGTAGTCTGAAATCGAGGTCAATTACAACATTAAAAGAGTTCAATCATTATTTCTTATCCTGTTTTGTTAGTAGCTAAAGAATAAGGAAAACTATGTTAGAACTTAATGTCTATTCACTAAGGCAGAAATGAGTTTTTGAAAGACTACATTATGCATTTTAATTTGAAAGCCCTATAAGTAAAAGATTTAGAGCAAATTATTACAATTGTTGCCCTAACAAGAGGACTCAGTGATAGAAAATACCACTTTAAGCTCATTTTTTCCCTAGCACCTCTCAAAACATAGGCCAACATGATACTTATTGTGAAAAAATGCATTAACGCCAAAGCTACAATGAAAATAATTAAGGTGAAAAAGGCTCATCCCTTTTTTTTGGCAGTTAAGGTGAGAAAGGCTCATCCCTTCTCTTTGATAAGAAGAAAAAAAAACAATCTACAATTCTCCCCTAAAAGAAAGATGACAAGAGTTCTCTAGAACCAGAAGCATGAGCAAATAAAGGAACAACACTACAGTAAATACCTCTAGATAAAAGATTCTGATGCATATTGAATGGGATCTCGAGCTTAGATAGCCAAAGCTATTAAAGTAGAATATAAAAAAGATTCTACCAAGAGCTGTGCTTTTCACATGGACATCAGCCACAATATGAAAGACTGCATTGACCTAAAGAATGAAATTTAAAATTTGATCAAAAGAGGTAGGTTGGGCAAATTTGTAAACCATGCTAGACAAGGTTAAAGGAGACCCAACTTTGGAAGAAAAAATCAATGAGAAGGGATAGGAAGGAATCACAAAGACAAACAAGATGAGAAATGAGGTGATGAAAATTAAAGAAATGAGCAAGAAAAAGATAAAGGTTAAGCTATAGACAACAGGCCAATAGTAGGCATTTTTAACGTAATAATTGGAAGGAGCTCTACCTTAGCTAAAAGAAAATTTGATCAAGGGATGATTATGGCCATACAATCCTTGGCCAAAAAAGAAAAAAAATGAGTCATTCTCCTTCACCTCAAAAGAAATCAAAGGGATCTAATTCCCACATAATGATGCCATCATAATTATAGATGTTGTGTATACTTACGTGCTGAAGAAGATCTTATTTGATAGTAAAAGCTCTACCAACGTCTTGTACTATGCTATAATGTTGAGAATGGACATTAAGAGGAAATGTTGAAACCGTTCACCACCAAACTAATCAGTTTCAAAAATAAAGCAAGTGCTTGTAAAAAAAACCATTAAATTATCGATCTCATTGGGCACTGAACCGAAGAGCATCACCTCAGTTGTTGAATTTATGGTGGTAGACATCACTTTACCATATAACATGATACTAACTAACCTAGTCAATCCATTATGAGGATGATTAGCTCAGGTCCTTATCTAAAATTCAAATTTCTAACATTAAATAGGGTCGGGAAGGTCAGAGGAGAGCAGTCTACAGCACGTAATGTTATGTCACTACAATGAAAGGTAAGATGAAAGAGCAGATTGAAAGTTTAGGCAAGACTGAAGAACTAAGAAAGGTAAAAGAAAAAGAGATAAAAATTAAAGAAATTGAAGAAGCAAAGTAAGGTAACCCAGTAAAAAGCTTCATAAAACCTAAGACAATAATGAAGCGCATTCTAAAGTCGCTCTAAGCTCTAAAGCCGCTCTAATCTCTAAAGCTCTATACTTGTATGTGCTACAAACTTTTACGATTTTTGATGAAATCTATAAATATTGAACTCTTAAGTTGGCACACATACATGTCAATAAAATCAAGCTTTTAAGCCAAATAAAAAAATACAATAATTATTTTTTGTTCAATTTTACTTTTCTATAATAATGTGCCGAACAGAATTTGAAGCGAGTTAAGTGATAGTTAAATTGTAAAAAAAAAAGTTAACAACAAAAAAAATGTAAAGGGAACCTTAGACCAGCTACCATAGACTCTTAGTACATTCAAATTATATCAATGTCTAAAAGAGTAATAACTTGGTCGTTGGTGGTCAGTGGCATTACACTCTACCCTACTCTAGGAAGATCAAACTTAACTTTCAAAACACGGGAGTGATGCACTAAGCACATGTTAAGGCAGTCTTAGGATTAGTCTTGCTCTTTAAACTTTGTATTATATCTTTTGGGGTTATACCTAAGTCACAAGGAGTATAAAAGGGTATAGGGTCATAGCATCACCACTTAAGGCATCATCATCGTTGCCTTCACTTTCCCCTCCCTCTTTAGCTTGGTTGGCCCTCTCTATCCACTCAATTATAGCTTACTCATCTTGGGAAGTCTCAATGTCAGATTACTCATCTTTCAAAAAGGGAGAAAGGCCAGTGTTTGAATAAAACTTGGAGCATAAATCTCTCTTACCTTGAAAGAAAAAAAAGATGAACAAAAAACAAGAGAGTCCTTAAACTTATAAGCCAAACTAGGGTTAGAACTTAAGATTGGCTGGATGGGTGTCGAGAAAAAATAAAAGTAAATGTTTAAGGATGAGGAGACAGAATAGAAAAAAAAAGTGTGAGGGAACGAAAAAGAAGAAGAAAAAAAAGGTAAGGGTGAGAAAAAAAAGGAATAGAATAAAAAAGGTTAACCAAAGAAGCTAGACTGACCTTTGACATTAAGGTTCATGGATTTTAAAGATCATAATCTATTTAAGCAAGAAGCTCATTCACCTTATGATAGACTTGCTCTCCCCTAGCACGAGCATTACCTTTAACTCGTCTTTGATCAGTGGCAAACTTTAGATTCACCCAAAAATTAGCTCGAGTATAATACCTTTCTACAATCACAAAAGGGACTTCATCATTTGAACCCTGATGACCCTTTAGCTCTACTCTAAAACTCTCAAAACATGAATCAGAAGACATAATTAAAGGTAAAAAAACATACCAAACTAAATGAAGATGAAAAGGTCAATTCAAAAAAAATTTAAAAGTTTGGAGGTCGATAAAAATAAATAGGCATGATAGTAAAAAACTTGTAAAGTGAGAGATAAATGCCCCAAAGGCTCTTTAAATAGCTAACAAAAGGATCAGATAAACACTCCAAATCGTGTCACATGTTCAATACGATTACCAAGGATAGCATTTTGCATTCCTAGCTATGAATTTTAACCACCTAATTTCCTATATTTTCATTAAAAGCCATTTTTAGATGACATAAGGGCAAATCAACCATTTTACCCACCTACATCAATCAACCCACCTATGACTTGCCAAGTCAATCATTTGTCAGGTCAAAAATCAAAATTTTGCAAGAAAAAATATAGGTTCCACGTTTGCCTAGACAAAAAAATCATGGTCAAATACAGCATAAAACGTATAAGTCACATCGGTAATCACTCATAAATTTGTCTAGCCTAACCCTTATCCACCTCGGCATCATTCACTTTGGTGATTTTAGGTTGGACTAATTAAGTGTAAATTTCTAAGCCCATGTTCAAGATTAAGCTTGGCACCATCAAGCATGCATCAGATGGTCACAAAATAAATCAACTAAGACTAACTCAATAGTCTAATACTCAGATTGCTTAGTGGGGGGATAGAATGTTAGGGACATTCTTAGGTCCAAAAGGCAAAATGTTTTTTTTCCCTATTAGAGGTTGCTAGCAAACAGTCAGAGGTATTTATGACTTTTGGCCTGACTTGACATTTATAGTGCAACCTCATCAATCTACCCGAAATACCCCTTTTTATGCTAACTTGTCACTCTTTGAATGGATTATCAATGTCTAAGTCAACTTGGACTGCCAAATCATCCTGACCATAGGATTGACTGTGGATAGCTTAGGTTAGCTCAAAACCTTTCACCCTTAACTATAAATAGGACCATTTAGTTATTTTCAAGATGTATCATACTCTTCTACTTTCATACTTTTTTTTCCTATTTCCTCATTGACTAACCTCTAACTTGAGCATTGGAGCGCAAATGCTGGGAAAACTCTCAGCCTTTGCCTTAAATCGCTCTCTTTCTCCTTCTTGTGGTTACAGGGTTTACATCTCATCTCGAAACTCAAAACAAACACTATCATTGAAACCCAAAATATCAAGACAAGCTAGGGCTAAGTAAGTATATAAGTTATTAATAACAAGTATACCCCCCCCCCCAATTAGCTTGAACCTTACATGACCCCACTTGGCCCATGAATCTCTAATCAAAACCCATCAAAATCCACCTATTTTTCAAATTTTAAATAAAAAATAAGAATAAATTTATAATAAATATTAACAATGACGAAATAAATAATAAAAAAAAGCTTAAAATTGACTTTGTTAATTTATTTTGGTGTTTGGAAAGGATTAGATACATGTTGGCATAACATATTAATGTGTACACATATATTTTTTAATTATCAATTTATTTTTATATAATATAATTATAAATCTAAAATACATAAATAAGTATTAGGTTGGGTCTAGGTTTTAAATGTTATCCGTAAGACTTGATCAACTTTCTAAATGAATCTTCAATTTAAACTCAGATTGAATCTAATATTCATATCCAAGCCTTTTTAAATTTTGGATGGACTTTTGGATTCGGACGGATAACCAATCCTTGAACATATCTACAAATCACCTATCTTTCTATATTTCTTTAAAGTTATACTAATCAATTATTACATTCATATAATCAACTGAATAATCAAATATTATATCATAATCAAGTAACAATCACTGAATAATCAACTAATTAACTAGAATATAACTAAATAACCAAACTAACACACTATGAGATTTGAACCTAAAACCTCAAAATTCTATATTCATCAATTCATATGTAAGCAACTTTAGAATTTTATAACATTCCAAAAAAAAACATAAAAACAAAAACAATACTTTCTTTCATTTCTAACCCTCCAAACCTTACTAAAAACTTTATTAATTTATTAATCTAATTTGAGGAAAAGAAACAAAATGCTATTTATATAATAAAAAACAGCACAAGACTTTTCTTGTTATTTTTAAACTTTCAAATAAATAATGAGAATCATAAAAATTGAAAACAAATCATCAAGATGTTTGGTGACGCTGGGAAGTAAAAGAAAAATTAAGAAGGAAAATTATTTTCTAATAAAGGAAGGCAAAATCACAGAGGCAGACCCAAGAAAGTACCAAAGTCTCTTACTCTTTTTTTTAGGTCAAATGTTTTATGGAAGTCGAAATGGTAATTCCGATTTTCTCTATATAAAATTTACATTTTACTTTTATTTTTAAGTAATAATTTTTTTCATTATAGCAATTGATAAAAAATCCTTAATAGAATCATTTTTTTTAAATCCCCTGAAGGGTTTAGGAATCTCACTCACCTATTTATCCTCATTTTTTTAATTAAGTGAAATTATTTGATTTTTTATCCTATTTTTAAAAGTTTTTAGATATATATATATATATATATTTGATAAATTTTATAATTTATCAAATTTTTATATATGATAAATCTAAAAAAGTTACATTCAGGATATTTAGTTTACGGAATTTAAGATTCCTCCAAAGAATTATACTTTTTTTCTAATATAATTTTTGTATTTGATTCACGAAATTTAAAATTTAACCCTTTGCGTTCAAAATATAACATTACCAACAATATCACTAATCGTGAAAATAGCTTGAAATCATAAGTCTTCCTTTCCTTAAAGTTTTTTAAAATTACGAGGAATGCAAAATTTAGCTTACTTTTATTCTGAATAATTGATATTTATGATCTATTATATCCTTTAATATAATAAAAATTACATCATAAATCAAAACCCAATCTAACACACAAAGACTTCCAAACTCAACATTTGACGCCTATTAACACGCATAAAAAATATTATTTTTTACAAAATAGAAATTAATTAAATTAAACTAATTTATATTTATTGAATTTTTTCAACTAAACTAACTTTGTATTTAAGTTTATACAATTCATTTGAATTTATTTAAAAAATATAATAATAATAATAATAATAATAATTATTATTATTATTATTATTATTATTATTATTATTATGTCAATAATATTCTAATTATTTGAAATATATAAATATAATCATATTTTTAAAGATAAACATATGAGCATACTTTGTAATATTAGTTCTGGTTTAATTATTTATTATATAGACTACATTTGAAAAATAAAAGTGTAATCTATTAAGATATATGACTACGTTTGAAAAAGAACTATAATCTATTGCATGAAAAGATGAGGTCATACATTAGTGTAATAGAATGTAATAGACGATGATTGTTAGAAACAAACGTAATTTTTTAAATAAGACTACAGCTGTGATGCTATCCATCACTCCTTCCGCAAACCCACCAGAATTTATTTACTCATTTCCCCCATTTAACCGAATACGCGAAGAGAAATGAAGCAGAGGAGAAAATGGTTTCTCCCAAACAAAGAGCCAAGCTAGTGCTTGTTAAAATTCCGACAATAAAAGGATCTCTGCCTTTGGCTTTCGCTTTGTTTCCTATGACGAAGAAACTTGACGAATGGATATACTTAGCAACCCAAACTCTCGTTCACTTTGTTTGCGAGGTAATGGATGCATATATTAACTTTATACAGTTCTCTCTCAAAGTTGCCATGGTTAATAAGCACAAGATGATGCAACACAAGTGGCTAAAGAATAGATCTATTATGAACAAATAATCATATGGATGATGTTTTCGGCTCAAAAGCAGTCTATTTTAAAATAAATTACCGTTGATATTAATATACTTAATCTTTTTATGTATTAAATTACAATTTTTGTAAACGACAATAGTTATTATTATTATTATTAATATTATTGTTATTATTATTATTATTTTAATATTTGAAGTACATTCCATTATGTTGATTGTATTAATCGTATTTTTTATTCATGAACACTACCTTTGAAATAAAAAGTCCTAAGTTTTTTATGTTAAATAAATAAAAATATAAATCTTACATGTTAAATTTATATATGAATAATTTATTAATAAAAAAAGTAAGTTGTATAAATATAAATATATAAATTAATTTAAACAAACTGTTGCTTTCAAGTTAAATAAATATATTATAAAAATATTTTTAAAAATCAGTTATTTAATTATTTTATAAATGACGCATGTTATTAATGTGTCATTAAGGGCAACATAATAAAATAAATTCATTAGTTAATCTTAGATTCCTCGAACCAAATACAAAAATTTTATCTTTTTTTATACTAAATTAAACATAAAAATTTACAATTTTTCAAAATCCATGAATGATTTGACAGAATCACTTTTCCCATAAAAATCTTAGATTTTACTAATCACACACTCATCTAGGGTTTTCAACAAAATCCATTTTATCAATATCATCTTGATCTAGCCAAGAAATATTTATTTAATTTTTTGAGATAGCAATAAAACTCAAAATTTCAGTTGAAGAAAGAAAATCTTATATCCTAATGAATTTTCAAGATATTCCAAAAATACAAGCACAATTTGTTTCAAATAATTACAATCTGATTTATAAATTAGTAAGTAATAATTATAATTTTAATAAAAAAAGCATTCGATTATAATATACAGGTCTTTAAATTTCTTCATAATTTCAACTGTTTGAATAAGAAACTTTAAAAAGTTTTCGATATCTATATTCGAAAACTTTTAAAATTTTTTGAATTTATAAATTCCAAAACTTAAAAATAAGAAAAATTAAAAAAAATTAAACAATTTTACTTAAAAATAATTTATTAAAAAAAAAAAAGCGATCTGAAAAAATATACAAATAAAAGCTCCCATGAAAGATTAAGAGATATGGCCAGACAAAAAGACTTAAGACTTCATGGTAAGTACTCCCGAAAAATATCTTCCGACATGTCAGCTGCATTCATAAGAATCTACTTTCGAAATCCACGGCTGCTGATCACTGCTTAAGTTGAATGAGAGAAATAATCAACACACAACATCCAGAATTAACCAAGAACAAGAATGAAAATGAAACTGGGTTAAAATTTTAGCTAATCCGGCAAGCGGTCTAGATTCTCTTTTTCATGCTAGAAAACCACATCACTTTGGCCCCACGCCAGGTAAGCCCCAGACAAGAAGTTAAAGGCAAAAGGTACACCACTAACAAGTGACTCAAACGTCAGAGAATGAGAAGATAAAGACAATTTTCTTTTTCTTTTTCCTTTTCCTCTCACTGATTCTTTTTCTATTCTCGTAACAAGCTTTTAAATGTTACATTGACGATACATGCTCCTTTGCTTATCAAATTTAGAATCATATTCTTCTGCAAAAAATAATAATGTTACAAGCATTGAGAAATTTTAATGAATAGACAACAGAGATCTTCTCTGCTGACAATAGTAGCATTGGAAGTCTGCCTGCTATGATGGCCGCATCTGATCTTGCCGAAGTGCCTTTTGAAGTTGAATGACCTGTTGGCGTTGTTCAGGTGGCAATGAACTCAACTGTTCTGGTGTTAGGTTTAGCACTTGCTGCAGTAAGACAGACTCCATATCAGGGGCGAGCTGTGGCTGACAAAGAGAAACAATGGTGTGAGGTAGATCATGTGAAACCACAATAGCACTGGTTCGTTCAACATGAGTTATGCGGTTATTATAAAATCAACCACATTGAGCTATGAATTGCCAAAACCATGCAAAATTTATATATATAAAATGCCGAGTATTTCTCCTATAGATATGCATAGCATTACTTTCATATTGGCAAACTGTTGTGGTCAAAGACACAATGACATAATTAGGACCGAGACTCGCAGACTTCACATCAGTTTGTAAATCCAATTTCCACCATGATACTATAGATGACCAGTGCCATGATTATAATAACTTGGTTGTAGAAACTTACTGCAGGTTTTTTAAATGTTCGCAGTCAAACCTAATTATTTACCACAACTGCCTCCCATCGAATAGGGTTGTCAAGCAATTAAGCACACATTTGGCTATTTATTACCAAAGTATTTTGAAGAAAACATTATTTCAACGACACTAATAGGATAAGTACTTTCAGATCTTTGAGAATTAATGAAGTAATGATCAATGTAGATGTCCTTTAACATAGCAGAAACAAGAGATAAAATAAAAAAATTATCAAACCAAAACTCCGAAAGCTCTCATCACCCTGCACCCCAAGGGGAAGAACTAAACCAAGAAAAATAAGATCAAAACTATAATTTTGATAGTTCAGCTTTGACATAGATACTCAACTATCATATTGATAGACTCACCACATTTTAAGAATTTTTCAAGTTCCAGTGGGATGACAACTAATGTTTGACCTTCCAAATAACTCAACCAGAGTTCACCTGACAGAGTCAACCATAGCAATCTTGTTTACAAATATTGAAACTATTAGCATATATCTCTGATCAGCCATTTATGTGTACTATCACATAGATACACCTTACAGTGAAAAAATATTGGAAAACCCTATTGTATCTGTCCAACCATTGCTCTCAAAACCTCCCACAGAAAAGAGAGTAGAGGTGTTAACTAGTGCTTGTCCTTGTGAATATCTGACGTGAACATACAAACTTATTCTAGAAGAAGGCTCCAAGCATCTACAATGTCCTCAAAAGACCAAACTGCAACCTTAAAATGAATTTGGGGCAACAGATATGGAGAGAAGTCTTAGGTCTCCCTTATTTGCTCAATAGTGAAAAGAAGAGAAGACACAAGAAAGTATCCCTCAACTTGTTTTTCTTAACCTACTTCTAGATCTCTCCAAAAGTAGAGAGATTTACAGTTAAAGGAAACTGACAGATAAAGTTAACATTTGATAACCAGACAAAACAAACTGGACATGATGGTTTTAAATTGACAGTAAGTACTTCAAAAACCCTACATTTGGTAACAAGTTTAACTTGTGTATGCCTCACTTTCCCAGCCATTAGATACAACTAAAACAGCGCAGATTCAAGACTTTGGAACAATGAGATCACAGAAAATAGTTTAATGTAGTACCACATCTAAATTACAACCATAACCATTTTTATGCATATTATTAGTAAGATGATATTCACTTCTTAATTAAGATGTCTACTATGTGTAATTTTTTATTCAACGCTTCATATTTATAATTCTGCAAATTGCCAAAATGATTAAATAGACATCAGGAAGGCAATACAGACATCTAGGCCCAACAAGGAACTAAATCAAGAAAAGGTATCATTTAAGGAACTATATTTGTTTTGCATAAAACATATCTAATCCCTGCCCTTGAACCTACAAGAATGACCCCCCGCCATTTAAGGCTGAAGCACTGATGCACGAAAAAATCAACTCACAATACAGTATGCATGGTTGTAACTTTTGATATCACTAATTATAATACATTACCTGAGAAATTGGCTTTTCAGCATATTGCACCTCTTCTGCTCTAGGTATTTGATTGACAGGCGTTGAATCAACACCAAATGTTTGTGATGTTCTGAATCCACTTACATTGGACATATTCAAACCTTCTGTTGACAAAGAACTGCTCCTTCCATCATCTAATTTCACCATTTTTGATGGCCGACTTATTGCTTCTGAAGGATAGTTAACCGTGTTTGATTTCTCTACAAAGCCTGGTGTTAATGAGGGACCAGGCTGTTATTAAAAAAAAAAAAAGTTAATTCGAAATGCTAGGATATTAAAAGCAATAAAACCATTGTTCTACCAATTTGAAAAGGGTACAGTCTAGCTGCTACATACTAAAGAAGATCACACGAGAGAGGAGCGGCACTTGTTTGAGGGAAAGGGGAGTGAAGGAGGGGCAAGGATCCATCGCTATTTTCAACAAATAGGAAAGAGAAAATATATTGTTCAGTGGAGACCACTCACCATCTTTCCAGTTTTTTTTTTTTTTTTTGGGTGTGTGTTTGTGTGTGTGTGTGTGTGAGAGAGAGAGAGAGAGAGAGAGAGAGAAGGGGGGCTTAGATGGATGTGTGGTAAGACTAGAAGAGACAAAATCATAAATGAAGAGATTTGAGGAAAATTAGGTGTAGTCCAAGTTGAGGAAAAGATAAAAGAGGGCCATTTGAGATGATTTGAACATATGAAACATAAGCCTATCTATACACCAATTAGGAGAAATGAGTTTCTAAATTTAGGAGAGATGAAAACTTCTAGGGATAGACCATTAAAGACATAAATGCAAGTAATAAGAAATGCTATGTGGGTTAAGGAAATAGATAAAAAGGTTGTTGATAGAAATGAGTGGTGCAAGAAGATTCAAAACTACAACCTAACATGATTTCTTTTTTGGCCTTTCATATGCCGACCCCAGATTTATGGGATATAAGGCTAAGTTTGTTGTGGTTGTTGTTGTTGTTGTTGTTGTCGTGCATTTGCGTGGAGAAAGAGAGTTTCGTAATGCCCAACATGAATTTAATATCTTTCAGTGAGATTTGACAAACTGAATTTCAAGATAATGGAACTCACTAATTCTTCTTATTAAATATTCAAAACAAGCTACCCTAACAAATAAGATCTTATGAATCGTGGGACTGTATATTCTTAAATTTTCAAATCCAATGATTTGATGATTTCTCTCAAGAGTATATAGCTATATTCGAAGCAACAAAGCAGAATTCAATCTAAAGATGATTGTAATTAACAAAACCATTACTAAAACTTCTCTAGGGGCATGCACTAGCTCAAGTTGGTGAAAGAAGCATTTGCACCTGGAAGCCAGCATCTGATAAGGGAGGACGAGGCAAAGGAACTGACTGCATGATTGCATTTGGCTGAACCATCCGATTGCTGTGACTTAAATTAGTAGTTCCAAGCTGTCCTGAGAGTGGCAATAACGGCTGCAATTGCTGGTTCAAAGATGAGGAATTTGCCACCTGAATTTGTGGTCTAACAAGGGGGTTTACGGAAGGAAGTTTGGGAACTACAGAATGTGCAGCAGCTTGTGGTAGAAAATGATTGCTGGAATGTTGTGGAATCTGTGTTCGAGGCTGCAAAATTGATTGTAGGGTAGCAGAAAATTGGTTGTGAGCTAAAGAATTAAGAGGCCCAGCAGACATTTGACCTTCTAGTACTTTAGGGATCAAGCCAGTCTGCACCTCCAGAGAAAGAGTTTGTGCTGTTGGCTGCTGACCATGCTGGCCATCTTGTAATGGAATCTGTGCTGGTTGAGCAGGAGATTGTCGAATGTTTGGCATCTGCAACTGCAAAATCAATGAAAAAAAAAACTTTATGTGACACAATGTCAAAGCAGTGGACAACCAACAATCAATTTTTTTGAGACAATGGAACGAACCACTTGTGAGGTGACCATTCCTAGCATTATTTGCGCCTGAAAAGCAAAGGCAAAGTTGTAAGACCAAATCTAGATCTTTCTTATAAATAAAAGTAGCTTAAAAGGGTGTAAAATTTCTATAAAAACAAAGAATACCTTTTTTTATTTTTGATTAACTTTCTAACATATGGCATTTTATTGTTATAAAAATAGTTTTAAATTTATTAATTAATAGAGTAGTCCCTATTCTGCTACAACACTAAAAGTCTAAAACGAAGTAAAGGGCATAATCCAAAGACCTTGTGATGAATGATCAATATTATTCAATTTTTTATAGATCAAATCATGATTTTCTTAACAAACATACTTCGATTTTCTAGCTATCTAATATATAATCTTGCATAGGTTGACTTGTTGTTGACCACTCCTCAAAATGCCAGGTGTCAGCACCCTATTACATTTTTTTTTTTACCAAATTCCTTTCTCCTCTTCTTCCCTAAACAAACTGTTTAACACAATTATAAAATGCGTAATTTTTTTGGTTGATTTTTCCTCTCCTCACTCACTCTAAACTCTTCATTCCCTCACTCCCTCTCTCTAAAAGAAGCGGATTGCTTCTCCTTTGCCCCCTTTCCTTTGCCTGCTCCTGCCGGCTCAGTTCATCAGCGACAGAATCTCATAAAAAATACCTGCAAACTCCTCTCAATCCCCTTTTCATGTATATCAAGTTGGATTTTCCAAAACCAAGCCAAAAATTAATGGATCTAAAACTCAATCCCACGGTTTCAAACCCCCAAAACTCCATTTTTACAGCCTAAAACCACTTGAAATTTCACTATGTTATTCCTTTCTCCTTGCTTTTCTTTTCCACCGATTTAGATTCCAACAACTTCAAGATCTGTCAATAGATTTGGGCTGCTTGGGGTCAGTTTTTCCAAATTTCCTTTTCATCTTTCTTTTCTTATTTTTGTATTTGACATTTAACACCTTCAGTTTCTTTTTTTTTTTTTTGTTTTTTCCAAGTTTAGAGACGAGATAAAAGCAGGTGAAGAGAATGGTTCCACCTCCAGGAGGTAATGTTTCATTTTCATCTGTGTTACAGAAGAAATTATAAAAACACTTTCAAACATCATGATTATTTCATTAATTTTTCTTTTTATAGTATATTAATTAAGAGAAACAGAAAAACCAGACAAAATCAGGTCCCAATTTTTATACTTAGCTTCAAAAAAACAACAGAGAAAACAGGCTGACAGTAAACAAAAGTCAGCGACCACTGACCTTCTGTCTTTTAAATGAAAATATTTTACAAGCATTCCAAGATGATCCCATGGCTATGAGATATAAAAAATAGTTATTAATGTATACATTCAAGTCAATGAATATCTAATGGGTGATTTTTTTAATATGTTGATTGTGCAAATTTTTAACTACGTTGATTATGCAGATTTTTGCTTTACTATGTTTGGTGACTGAGTCAAGCATTGGGTGATTATGAATGAACCAAATGGGTACAGCATTAGCAGTGCCAATGGCTTGCTTCCACTTCTCCAACTGAGCCTTTTATCTTGGCCCATCACTTACTTCTTTCCCATGCAGCTGCTGTCAAACTCTACATGGGCAAGTACCAGGTTTGTATAGCTTTCAAGGAATGAAGAAATCTGTTGGGCAACATAAGCATAATCCTAATGCTGACAGAAGGTGCAGGCATCTCAAAAGGGAAAAAGTGGAATTACCATAACAACTAATTCATTCAGACTAAAATTTGATACAACTGCTGACTACAAGACATCAACCAGAGCTCAGAATTCCTTTTAGGATGATGAGTAAAGAATTGCTATATTTCCCCTGTACTGCATGCTTTAAACAATTCCTTTTTTTTTTTTGTTCAAAATTTGTGTAAGTTTGTGGATCAGTGTTAACAATGAGTGATTTTTATCAATGTTCCTTCTGCACCACCCTTTTTAATATTCTTTCCAGAGATTTAAATTGCGGTTACGGTTGTATTTTCGATCACATTGCGTTTATCACAGTCATACATATAGCAGAGACCATTGCAGTTATTACGTTCATCGCGGTCATGAATTTTTTTAAATTTTGCACAATTTATTATAAAATATAATAATTACAATTATAATAATAAAAACTCTTATTTATTATTTTTAAAATAATTTATAATATCTCATGTCTTTTATTTACTTGATAAAAAAATTGTTTACAATATTTTTGAGATTATAATAAAGTAATATAAATTTAATAATAAAATTTCCTTGATCATAAACACATTTTGAACATCTAACCTACAATTATCAAAAACAATAATGTTTGTTCAATCACAATTCAAAAATTTCTCCCTAAAAATTTATCCTAAATTAATTGCCTCTAAAACAATAAAAATTTTCCATCCATTTTCCTAAATCAAAATTTCCCACTAAAACAATAAAATCCCAACCCCTTCCCCAGGCCCAAAAAGGCCTTCACCCATTTGCCCACCCACCCAGTCACCCACAATCCACACACACTCCACACATGTTTCACTTTTACTTTTCTCCCATGTTCGCCTTGTCCATCAGCCCCTCAGTCCACTCTTCCTCTCTTTTTTCTTCTCAACTCTCTATTTCTCTTTTCTCTGCACGGTCTCTCTCATCATGTCTCAAACTCAAACACATAGACCTCCGACACAAGCAAGAAGCTCTCCTCTTCCTCTCATCTCATCCTCTCCTACTCGGCAGTTTGACCACCAAGCTCAGGGGCTAGCAGCCTGCAAGCCAAGTAGCCCACCACCCTACTGCTCCTAACTGCAGAACCATGGAATTGGATTGCCAGACAGATACTCAAGAACAGAATGTTCATGAGAAACAAAATCAACAAAAAAGGCAATTTTATGCACCTTTAAAATTCAAATCAATTACTTGTGTTATGCTGGTTGATGTTGATAATTGAGGCTGAAATTCTAAATTTGGGTGTGTGAATTAAGTTTTTTTTTTTTTTTTTTGGGGGGGGGGGCTTCTCTGAGGTCAAAATTTTGAACAAAAGAAATAAAAAATTTTGCTGCCATTTTTGGGACGAAAAACAGAGTAGTGAGTATAATGGGAATAATGGGCTGATATTCCCACTATTCTCCGTTATTCCATTTTGCGATGGCTGATCACAGCCTCTACGGTCGAGATTGAAATTCTCCCCTGTTTTTTCTTCAATATTGGTGGTGATAGATGGCACAACCATGAAATAGCAGCCACTATACCACAATGCCACTACTATTTAAAACCCTGATTCTTTCTATAAAGAAAAAATTTAATGCAGTCAATAGAAAAAGAAAATGATGCATTGTGAATCTTTCATGCTGATGTTCCTTTATATTGCTATGTATGTATCTTTGAAATTTTTTAACGTGTATTTGTTGAGGATAGGTTGAGTCATGCCTTTACATTCGTCTTTGAGTTCTAGTCTAAGATCAAGATTTGATTTGTAAATTTTTACTTCTTTTGTGCTTTTTAGGTTAAACTTGCAAATAAGAGTAATTTTGTTATTAGTACACATCCAAGATATAGAGAGCAAATAGTTATTTGATCTGGATAGCAAATAGTTTTTTGATCTGTAAAAGCAGGTTAAACATGCAAATCTTGAAAGCAACAAGATTCCAAGGTGAAAGTCAAGGAGAAAACATCACAACGTGCAAGTGAGTGCTTTAAGTTTAGACCTGTTCTACACCATGAATAAATAAGACCTGGACTAATGGTTTTCTTTTCCTGACTACAGAAAAATAAAAAGTGCCTTGGACAAAGTGAAACAGTTTGTACACATGAAGGCAATGACAATTAATGAATCAAATACAAGAACACTAAAGGATCAACTAGTTAGTTAATTTTCTTAGAATTGGAGTAAGAAAAAAGAAAGAAAACTAAAGTCATAGACCCGCATGCTGTAGCTAAGCACATTTTTTAAATTTAGTCATTTTGATTTCTTAAATGTGTGTTTCATATGATACGAGTAAATTCTTAATCCTCTAAATCTAAGTTTACTGTTATTCTTTTTTTCCCTGTTTTAAATCGAATTCAACATTTTCATGGTTGCTTTTTGGGTTGATCAGGTGATTTAAGCCGAAATTTATATATTTTTTTAAATTTTACTTCAAGATTTCATATATGTTAATTCACACTTCTTGAAACCTAACATTACTTTTTCTATTTTAAGTCGAATTCATAATTTTTATGGTTGATTTTTTGGTTTATCAAGTGATTTAAGTTGAAATTTGTATGATTTTTGTTAAACTTTGCATATGTAAATTGTAGGTATGATAGAGGTTATATGCTTGAACAATGGTAACACTATCGAGAGTGATAATGAATAAGTATCATTCCTTTATTCCTTTTTAGATATATTATGCTGTGTATTTTTTTTAATTTAATCATTTTAATTTCTTATGAGTATTCAGTGTATAGGCTAGGTACTGTCTTCATATTCTAGTTACATTTAATAATTCAAATAAACATTATGTGGACAAAAGTTTGCAAAACTAAAATTGCACAATAGGCACATGCACAAATGTAGATGTCTAAAACTAGTTGTGATAAATATATGATAGATTGAATGCTATGGAAGAACTAAGAAACATTTCCTTGCAAAACATATTATATGCATACACATACAAAGGTGAATCAGGTTTTTTTTATAAAAATAAAATGTCAACATCAAGAATGAAGAGAAGCGCTCTTCCCTTCATAGTATTTTTTAGCTTGAAAAACAAACATAAGAAAGAATGAGTATTTTTTCCACTTGACAAGGAAGATAAATCAGAGGATTGTCAACATAAAAAGGGAATTTGAAGTGGCACCTCATTATATGGAAATTGTATGTTCCACTTAGGGTTACAAAGGACACCAGTCCACGCCACCAGTATATAAGATTTTTTGGAGATGGAAAAAATAAAAACCTAAAAGAGATAAAAGGGTCATTTATAGTAATTATCCACCAAGAGGTCCAGAAAAGGTCCCTATGGAGACATCATAAAAAATCATGACAATCTTTACAAAAAGCAAGAAGAGAACTCAACTAGGATTTTTCGGATATCCTAAGCAGAAGAATGTTGATTAACAATAGAATGAGAAGGTTCTTCATAACTTTTTATTATTCTCAGGGTAGAGGGATAAATGGTCAAGTTTTGACCACCTTTGCAAATCTGCTTTAAGAGCCACTGCATCTCTATATTGAAGCAAAACTAATCAACTGGTTATACCGAACACCTGTATTGCTGGTGGAAAGGTATTTCTATTATCTGTCAATTATAGAAACAATGTCTCTTAACATATACCACCTGCAACTCCTTTCCTCAGGGGGAGAGAGAGAGAGAGAGAGAGAGAGAGAGTTGTTCAAATTCCTTCCTAGAGATAAATTAATGATAAATTTGAGGCATTATTACTAAGATGAATACAAGTTTAAACCCCATCTAGTGCTTTCTTCGTGCAGCTTATAAACATAAAAGGCTTGATTTAATAGCAATAAATTCATTTATTTTTGGAATTTAGGGTATTTAAAAGAAAGCGACTATGGATGAAAACTTATGAGATGGAAATTAGGATATATACAAGAAAAATTATCTCTTCGCATTTTCTTTTATAGAAACACCAAACAATGAAAAATACCTGAAAAATAGCTTTCAGCAATTGAGGTTTTGCAAGTAATAGCTCACGAGCCAGTTCCTTATTTTGTGTAGCCATTTTCTGTTGAGAAAAGACATAAAAAAATACAATTAATTAACGAAATGGAGCAAAGCTCTGTAAACAGTATGTATTGCTCAAAGCACACCTTCAGTTCAGACATAATTTCATTCAGTTGGCTCCGAGATATTTTGGCAAGATGGAGTGTTAAGGGGTCACTGGCTGGAGCTGACTGACTTGGCAAAGCATTTTGATTAGGCAGCAGACTAGCCTGCACACCACCAAGAGCTCCAGTCATGAGGGCTGCAGCAGTTATAGCTAAATGGAGACCAATAGGCTGCTGCTGAACAGATTCCCCATGGACTGCTGGGCCTCCTACTTGTTTTTGAGGGTCTGTGATGTCTCAGTTAAGGAAAAAAATTAGGTTGTATTCATGCAAAAGAATATGGTCCCAAAGAAACATAAATGCTAACCAACACTTGTTGCCAGTCCAGGTCCACCACGACCCTGCAACAAAACAAAATTCACTCATGTAAGCTTATAACTAAAAACTAATTTGAAAAATCATAAAATCAAGATCAAATACAACGCATAAAACCACTATACTGCAGAAGAAGTACTATGCTGAGCAGTAGGATAATGCATGTATATGTGCTTTTGTTGCAATGAAATAAGCCTCAGGAACCACCCAGGTTACAGAACAGCGAGTCAGATTTTTTGTTAGTATGAAGCATGACAGTAGGCTTATCCTCCAATAGAATGGTTTGAGCCAAATGATAATAAAGTTTGAAAGGTTCACAAGGCCAGGCTGTCACTATAGTATTTAGCAAACATATCCATGGGTGTACATCTAAACTATACATATCCATAAACATAAATAACTTTATCACAATTTTCATTACCTCTAATTTCTGCATTAAAAGTCTAAAATAGAAGGCTCTGCCTAGATAAAATGATTACCCACTCTTTCTTTCACAAGGGATATTGATGTGGGGGCATTACATCAAGTTCATTGTAGTTTTTTGTCCTTTCTATCACTTTCTTTTAGAAGGGATATTGATGTGTGCATTGTATCAAGTTTGTTGTAGTTTTTCGTTTTCCAAAAAGTTCAGTTGTTAATATCATGTTTAAGAATTGGAATATATTCCCTAATGAAATAATAACCATACAGGAATTTAAAAATCTAAATCTTATGCCATTTTCATGAACTTTATCAAATAATATACACACAAGAGCTGGCATAATTTTATATCATCCATAAGATTAAAGTACCTTTTCTGTATTAGAGGCTGTGTTAGCATAAAAAATTTGCATAGATGATCCATAAGCAGCAATTTGAGATATATACATATCACATAGGAAACACAGTCAGCCAAGGTAACTGAAATAACTGGATAAAATACAGATATAAATTGATTAGGCAGGAAGGAAATTGGAAATTTATAGGCTTAAATTAAATTGAACAATACTGAAATACTTCACATCAATCAAAAATAAAATACTAAATAGCTATCTGACTGCCTTAGTATCATCAGAAACCAATGTTCATCTAATCACATAAAGAACAATGCCAGCGCAAGAAGGGAACTTACAATGGTGCCAAATTTATGATTCTGACCAAAAAATAAAAGATGCAGAGAAGAAAAAAGGCTCCAGGGCAAGTTTACCTGTTCTCGATTTCGATCAGAGCCTTTGTCATTTTCAGCAAAATCAACTCGTAATTGCCGGCCATTGATCTCATAACCTTGAAGATTCCGTCGTGCGCTTAGAGCTGTCTCCTCATCCTTGTATTCACAGAACCCGTAACCTTTTGGTTTACCAGTTTCTCTATCAATAACCAGTCTGAAATGAAGGAGTGAAATTAAAAAAGGACTCTAAAACAGAAAAATCTCTTTGATACTGGATTGCAAATCCTTCTCCACATATCTTTTGTTTGGGAAATCTGAGAGTTTTCTTTTTTTTTTTTTTCATTTTTAACAGTATGGATAAATGTAACAAGCAATACTCAGTTGATCCTCACAAACAAGCAAAAATGAAAATTTTTTGCAATGCTTTTATCAAGGAAGGCTCAAGGCCAAGTCCTTCAACATTATAAAAACAAAGCATGTAAACAACAATGAAAATAAGTAAGTTCAGAACAACTCAATCAAATTGATCTGCACTCTAACTTCTGAACTTTCATGTCCTTAACTTTATCTATGTCAAAGAATGTGGTTAATATGCTATCAAAACCCATGCCATTTTCATAATCCTCTTTGATTTTCAGTGGACCTATGGATTACAAACTATCAATGATCATAAAGATAGCTTTCCTAACCTCAATGTGTAATGTGGACCAGCAAATAATCCAACTGTTAAGAAGCAGTTTGATCCAAAGGAAATTCAGGTCAAATTATCTTCCTCAATTTCTAATTTACAACTTCCAAAACTCAATCTCATTTCAAGTCAAGTTGATAAAGATTTTTAATGGAGATATTTCCTATTTATGCACCCCAAATAATTTTATAAAGTGAGTCTGTATGTATCTTTCTGCATCTGAATGAGCGTGTAAGCTTTACTCCATGTTCCTCAATAACTTGAATCCCAATACATGTGTCAAAGTCAAAAGATTTTAAATTTTCAACAACCATATCCTCATAATTTCATAACGATTATACTATTACCAACCATCACTATCAAATGTGTAACTAAAACAGTGAAAACAATTATGCAGCTCAGTTTGCTTGAAATGCTTTGTATTCATTAGCAATTCATTTCAGGCATAGTTACAAACATTAAAAAATTTTAACGTTAACGTCAAGTTGAAGTTGGATTTTTTAAGCAAATTGAATTTCAAATTCCAAGACTTTAAAATTGAAAGTTGGAAAATTCAAAAAGAAAAATTCAAACCTGAAAGAAACAACAGGGCCAACGTCCCTGCAGATTTCTATAAGCTGTTCCTCAGTAGCATCATATGGTATATTCCCCACTGCCACCAAAAAAAAAAAAAAAATACTAAAATTCAGTAACTTTATTAATCCAAACAGCGAAAAGAAGATAGAATTTCGATTGAAATTCTATCAATTAACCAATTAATGAATGACAACAAAAATTCAAATCCTGTGAACAATTTTTACTAATTCGCAAATATTTCGTCAGCAATTAAACAGAAAAACAATCTAAAAAATCAAAAACAAATCAGAGAGAGAGAGAGACCGAAAACGCAGCGATGCTGAGAAGAGGCCATCGAAGGAGGGAAGAGAAATCAATAGGAGAAGAAGGTTAAGCGGCACTGCTGTCCCGTCTTCTTCTTCCTCCACATCGCTCTTTCTCTTCTTCTTCTCGCAATCCAATTATATAGAAATAGAAAAAACAGCGCGAAATATATTTCGAATTCAACGACTCCAACAGATTTCGTTTTCTCTTCTATCACAGTGTTTCAGTCACGAGAAGAGAAGGAGCGAAACAAAGATTTGCTTTGCTTTTTCTATCTCTATAATCTGAATGAGAAAAAAAACTCCTTCTGGGCTACGATACGATGCGGTTCGAAGTCGATTCCCTCGGCGCTCCGAGTCGACTACAGTAAGACTTACCTACTTGTTATTGTTACCTTTTCTAGTAATTTTTCAACTTTGGGTGGTTTGTAATTTTTTTTTTTGGACAAATTAAAATTATTTAGTTTTTACCTTTAGTAGAATAATATTATTCTTTTAGTTTTCTAAAAATATAATAAATTTTTTGTTGAATGTGATATGAACCATACGGTTAAGATGGAATCTATATTTTTATTTTGTGGAAAAAAAGTTTTGTATAATATTAAAGATTAAATTTTTATATTAAAAATTTTAAATTTTACAATTAATTTTATACTAGTTTAAGTTGAAAACTCTAATATTGGAATTACAAGATATACAAAACTTATGCAATAAATATTTATATTTCAAATAATTTAAATTGTTAAGAAAATTATTTATAAAAAGTAGATTAGAATAAATTTGTCAACGAAATTATGGGGTGAGATTGAAAGTTCCTTTATCGAAATTCTATTTCCAAATCTTTTCCAGCATAGCAAATATCAAATACTTAAAACTTATATTATTAGACAATATCAAAAGCAAATGGTTTTTTAATTATGTGAAATTTAATTTGAGTCTAAAAAAACTGTTTTTCTTTTATTTTCTTTTCTCATTGTTTTTTGAAATTTTCTGATTTCTCAATCTTCCTCTTTTACCCTTTTAATATTTTCTTTTAATAATACTAAAACCAAACTCCAAATAAAAAACAAACTCGTTTAGATAGAACAAAATCGATTTCAAGATCAAATCCGCTATTTGCGTTATGTATTCCTTTTAAACATTATATAACTTATCTTTTTTATTATTAATTTTGTTTCAAAATTAATAAATTTTACCATATAATTGAAAAAACATTAAAAGTGAAAATTCGATCAATCATGAAATTTTAAGAAAGTTACATATATGTAATTTACTTGAAAATCTCTAAGTAAAAAAGTTTTTTTTAAATCAATCAAGGCATGGAAGGATTTAAAAGTTAGGCTCAATATAAAAATATTTATTTATTTCTAATTTGAGATAAAAATTAAAAACGAAACAAATTGTGATTTTCTTTCATAATTAATTATTTGTGATTATATGTTGTAAATTTTGTGTTTGATTCTGTATTTTATCATGTATATATAATTAATTTTCTTTCATAAAATATTTAATAAATTCAATGACAAAGCTTCTTTAAAAAAATATGTGTTATTCGAATACTCTTGAGATAAATAATATTTTTATGAGATTGATTAAGGTGTTGGAAAAAACCTAAAAATATTTTTAATATTTAAATATTAAAATTAACAAAAACAATAAATACTAAGAATAAGTTAAAACCATGTTAATTAAGGTTAAAAAATAATTTAATATTAATTGGTATCAATTTGTGGGCATTAAGGATGTCAATCTTACCTAAACCCAATGGGTAACTCGACTTTTTATTCGAATAGGGATAGTGATATGTATTACATTATGGGTATGGGGATGAAGATAGCTATAATTTTAAATTTTTATTAGCTACGAAGATAGGGACGGGTAATAAAGTACTCGCCCCATACCCATATGCTACATATATTTTTTTATTTATTTAGTAAATAGATTTTTATTAAATAATATAAATATTTATTTTAGATTAATTAGAATTAATATATTTTTATTGGAAAAATATATAAATATATATTTATAAAAATTTACCTAAATAGACAAGATAAAAATAAAAAAGCTAAAAAATATAAATTTTGGTTTTTATTTTTTTTAAAAAGCTAACAGTATCGGGATTACCTATACATATTAAATACTTGCGGGGATAAAGATAGTGATAGATTTGAAATACCTATTAGGTATAAGTATGGGGATGGGTATAATATAAAAATTCGAGAATAGGAAATGCTCTACCCTCCCTATACCTTACCTATTGACATCCTTAGTGGACATTGCGAGGATGTTATAACTTTTCTTATATGCAACGGAATTCACAAACCCATTTTTTATTTATAAAACCAGAATCTATCCTTTTTAAGAACTCTTAGTCAAGTTTAAGATATGTTTAAAGAGGGTAGATTTACTTATGTGGGCAATCACACATAAATAAAAAAGATTAGTGGTGACTCTCATGTTTTATCTCTACTGGGTTATTTCTCAGGCCTACACATGTTTTATGTCTAGTGGGTTATTTCTCAAGCCTACATATTATAATAGTTTGACAACTCCACTAGAAAAATTGGAGAGTCAAGCTAGTTGTTAATCTTAGGTTGTCTTATGACTTATTTACTGGTCTTACTTTGATTGTTTGTGTATTTATTTGTGGTTACTAACATGTTTTTTTTTTTTTTTTTGTATTATCCCTTAGTGAATTATTTGACAAGGTATAAAATCTAAATTTGTGAATAAAATGTCAAAAGATTTGTATGTTTTTTTACACACACTACACATGTACATTTATGCACAATTTTTATACATTAGCTTTGTCTTCTTTAGGAGGGATTGAGTACCTACACTCTCATGAAGTGATAATCTTCATATGAGCTAGCAAAACACTCTCACTTAAAGTAAATCCTTTTTATTTGTAACTTGTTATGGGTGAGAATTGAGCTATTTTACTAGTCCTGCATAGATGACAATAAAAAACAATAGTATCTTGAAATATCCCTACCCAACATATAACGGACCATAAGAAGCCAACCTAGGTTAGAGCCATATTCATCCATTGTTAGTGTATAACCTAAGATTAAAACACGAAAGGAACATGTTTCATTTTTATTGTGATTTGTTTCATATTTATATTTTTGTTAAAGAATTTTGTTTGCATAAAAATGAATGAGATTTTGAATTAGGAATTGTATTATCTTCTTGTTACACAATTTAGGTTCATTTCTTCATGCATTACATATATGAATTTATACAATTATTTTTGTTGTTCATGAAATGATATCTTAGCTATCTTTGGACTTTTTCATAACGAATAGCTTTTAGTGATTAAGCATTACAACATATTGTTGTGAATTGAAAGAGATTTGTAAATACTAAATTTTTTTTTTTTAATCTTTTCAGTTTAGAACTGTTTGGTAATGGAAATCCACATGATCTTTTTTCTTCTATTGAAGAAAATGGTTTTTTTTTTTTTTTTTTAAGAGAGGAAAACTCTTGTGATAACAATTTTGAAAAAATTAATGATTAGCATGAAGAATGAATGTACCTAGTTATTTCACTAACGATTTGATGCTATGATATAATTGAGAACCTCACCATCCAAAAAGCTTGAATTCCTAAATTTTTGTAAGCCAATTTTCACTTGACCATGAGAATAATCTTCATTAAGGCTATGAGTAATGAAAATATTTAATTTGCAAAATCTTTTGAAAATCTTCATAAGCCAATACATGAGAAACTTTCTTAAAGATTTTAGATTTAGTGATTTAATAAGTGTTGAGACTATTTCAAACACTTCACTACCTAAGTTCTTTCACAAGTCTCAAATTCTTCAATTTTTTTTTAAAGGCATAACTATAAAAAAAGTTATATATTCTCAATAACCTCGATCCACTTCTTGTTTTGTGCAATATCCATTTTTTCTTTTATACTTTTTTGAAAGTTTCCTTTTGCCTACATCTTATTGTAAATTTACTAAGAGAGTCAAATTATCTACTTCCATAATATCATTTTATTCAATATGTTGATTTGTGTGATTTTCATTTCCTTTGTCATTGAATGAAGATTACATGAACATCTAGAGTAAACTTGAAAATGAAGATAGTTACATTAGGCCTTTACTTGAATAAGCCAATTGCGATGATGCATTTTAAGCATGAGTTACAAAAAAAAAGTCTAAAAAGATGAAAAGAAAAGAATTCTTTAAGCATGTAAGACATTCAAATGAATCTAAAATCAAGAAGAAAAAAAAAAGTCATCTCTCGAGAATTTCTTGTAAATATAGGTATCCATGTTTGATATGATAAATGGCCATATTTTATTTTCCTTTCATTAAAAGAAAATATCAATTTTCAACCTTTTTTGAACTTATTGATTTTTCTTTCTAAATAAACTTTGATCAAGGATAATCGTCTACACTGGAAGGCAAGTAAGAATTAAGATCTATTTGAAAAAATATTAGATCTTAAGTTAAGGACAAGTAAAGAATGTCTAAAATCAAGGGGCAAGTTTGAAGTAAATTGAGTTTCAAAATTTTTGAACTCAACTTGCTAAAAGTGGAAACATGTGAAGAAAAAAAAGAGAAAAAGATAAAGAAATGAAAAAGATGAAAAAGTAAAAACATGTTTAAGAAGTGGAAAGGACAAATGTCTTAGTGAAAAAAAAAATTCTTGGTTTGATCACCTTCAAACATATTTTGGGCTTGTTATCTTTTCTTTTTGAACCTTAACCTTGGCCAATGTTACACCCTTTGAAAATTCCATTTTGATCATGTTTGGATACCTAAGTTGAAGAGCTTATTCCATAAGAAATCATTATTATTTGGTTTTGGATGAATTTTGAGTTTTCAAATGCATGGTGAAATAATCCAAAAAAAAAAGAGAAATAAAAAAGAATGAAACTATAGGGTGAAAACTTGAAAACGGCAGTCTAGAGTAAAATTAAAAGCAATTCATGCATAATACCAAAACGAAACAAGAAATCCTAGAAGAAAATGAGCTCAAATGAATAAATGAGTGTTGAAGACCTTTGAAAAATCTAGGATCAGCCTCACTTTGAAGAATTATTATGAATTTTAACCTATTCTTTTTTTTTTCAAAATTTTTGAGATTATTGTAAACACCTTATTTATTCTAAGGGCCAAACCAGTTAGGTTTGGACTCACTTTAAGCTCAATTGTTGAATTTTGGATTTTATTTGCTCTTTTTTATTTGTACTTTTTATTATTTTTATTTTTCTATTCTATCTTTTGTATTTATCCTTTATTTTCTTGTTATATATCTTTATTATTTATCTTAATTTTTTTATTTATTTATTTTGTTTTCTTATCTGATTCTTATTTCTAATTATCTAACTATCTAAAAAAAAGGAATTTTGAAATTAAAAGAAGAAGTTTGGTGATAAGGATGAGGGGAATAGAAAGAACCTGGGTGATAATTCAAACTGTATTAGAGATGGAATTGGGTTGAGACTTTTAAGGATAAATTATACTTTTTTTGTGATAATTTAGAATTTTAAAATTTGTATAGAGTGATCAGAAACTTTCCTAATTTTCCCTGTAAAAAATGGTACAAGCAACACAATAAAACACACAACAATCATGGAGGAGAATTTGAGAGTAAAAAAAAAGTTTTAGGTAGTTCAAGTTTAAGTTTTAGGCTTTTTCCAATTTCTTACAATTTTTTTATGAGATTCTCAGGCTTCAACAAGATTTCCATATTGCAGTGACATTTTCTAGTTCATAATAGGGATTTTGATAATACCTCCAGATTCCAACAACAATTCTACTTTCCTAAGTATCAACCTAATTTGACTTCTACCACAGGTTCTACCTTTTTTTTTTTGTTTACTTTTATTTATTATGTTTTAATTGGTTTATTTTATGTTATTTTTATCATATTTTACTTAGGGAAGAAATTTTTAGGATTAGGTAAAATTATTAATTTGATTAATAAAAATAAATAAAATTTAAAATAAAATTTAATAAAATTTTGAAAAATAAATTGTAATTATTGAAAGATGAAATTCTTAAAAATTACGAATGGATAATTTTCTAAGAAATTTTTGGGTTAGAGATTTTTTTTCTAAATTTGACACAACCAGAGGAAAAATTTAAATGAAATTTCAACAACAATAATTAGTATTTATTTTCAAAGTGAAAAAATATAATAAACTTTATAAAATTTTAGGAATAAGTTAACAATTATCCAATGATGAGATTTTTTGAAATTTCAAATGGTTAATTTTCTAAGAAATCTTTAGGTGAGAAATTTCTCTAAATTTAGCCTAAATACTGAAATAATTTAGACAAAATTTCAACAAAAGTAATTACATTCATTTCTAAATAAAATTAAAAAATAACTTATAAATTTGTTAAAAATATATGAGAATTATCCAAGGATAAAATCCTAAGAAAATCACAAATGGTTAACTTTCTAGGAGATTTTATGGTAAAAATCTTTTCTAAAACTTAACCCAAATGGTGGAAAAGTTTAGATAAGATTTTTTTTAAAAAATGGCATTTTACATTCATTTTAAAAATTAGAAAATAAATAATGAATTAAGTTATATAATAAGAGTCTTAAAACAAATAATTTTTTCCGATATTTCTAGGTAAGAAATATATTTCTAAATTCGGTCAAATAGTGCAAAATTTAGATATATTTACAATACAACAAAAAAATAGAAATAAAACTTACAAATAAAGAATAAGTCCAATGATGAAATTCTTAGTAATTACAAATGGATGAGTATTTAAGAAATTTTTAGGTGAGAAAATATTTCTAAATTTGGCCCAAATTGTGAACAATTTAGATGTGTTTTCGATAATGCAAGATTTATTAAAAAATTAAAAATTAAAAATTTCCAACAATAAAAACTAATGAAATTCTTGAATACTGTTGAGATAATGAAGTATTTTTAAGAATTTTACCAGATTGATAAAGAAATCTTAGAAGTTATTTTCTATATTTAAACATTAAAATTTAATAAAAGACCATTAGAACTAAGATATTTAGGATAATTTGAAACTAAGTGGTACCGCCTTTAGGTAGAAAGATAGGGATGCTATAACCTATCCTATACATAATTGAACTCCTAGACTTAATGCTAAAATGTAGACTAAAACCTATCCTTTAAAAACCTTTAGTCAAGCTTAGGATTTCCTTAAAGGAATAGATCCACCTAAGTGACTAATCACACCTACACCAAAAAATTTTTAGTAATGACTTCTTTTGTTATGTCTAGCGATAAGGTTTTAGACCTAAAAGGTGTGACACCTATCATAGCTACTCTTGACGTTTGTTAAAATGCCAATATTAAGAACTTAAAAGAGTTCAAAATGGATTATGTTTTAAAATAGAACTTTCATCTGTGAGCCTTGATGAACAAGCATTGATTTTCCTTTTTTATCCTTTGGCAAAGTCTCATTTGATAGCTAAGATCATGATATGCCATCTCATCTTTTTGGAATAACCTAGTTCCGATTCACCCTATTCTTTTTAGTAGTAATCACCAGTTTTCAAATGATATAAATGTCACATGTTTTCAAATGAAAATTGGAGAATTTGTGCAATTTTGTTTTGATCAAATTATGTGGGTAATTTTCTATTGCCATTCACTAAGTTTAGATAAGTATTTTTTTAAAAATAAAATTTATGGCCTTTTTGAATGATTGTTGTTGTCATTCTTTTGAGAGTCTTGAAAAGCATTAAAATTTGAATTGTTGCAAGAGGATATATTGTTTAGAATATTGCATTTGCATCAGCATTTAGACCATGCATTTGTATCATTTAATGAGCACATTAATTGTTGTTTAGAATATTGGATTTACATCATTGTTTAGAACTTGCATTTGCATCATTTAGAGAGAATCTAAACTATTAATTAGATTATTGCATTTGTATCATGGCATTCATCGCATAAAAAAAATGTTGACTTTTGGTAGAAGGTTGAAAATTGCATGGGAATAAATTTTGAACTTGTGAATCCTTAAATGAGGAAAACTTTCAAAGATGAGAAATGAGAAACCCTTTCAAGATGAGATCCTCGAATGAGGAAAACTTTTCAAGATGAGATTTTTACTCATCGAATAAGGAAACGTTTTTAACTCCTTAAATGAGGAAAATTTTTCATGATGTGATTTTTACTCCTTAGATAAGAAAAAATTTTAAACTTTTAAAGTTGTAGAGTGTTTGTTTAAAGGAGTTTTATCAAAGCAAGCATGACTTATAAAACCTCCAGGTATGATTTTTAAGAATTTTTAAATGAATATCTGTAAATCTTTTATATGGGAATCTTTGAACTTATCATATAAGAATCTTTAAATCTTTCAAATGAGAATTTTTGAATTTAGATATGAATCTTTAAAATTTTCAATTGCGAACCTTTGAAATTTAGATGTAAATCTCTAAAATTTTTCAAATGAAATATTTGAATTTTACATGTGAATTTCTAAAATTTTCAAATGCGACCTTTGAAATTTATATGTGAATATCTAAAATTGTTCAAATGGGAATCCTTGAAATTTAGATGTAAATCTCTAAAATTTTCAAATAAAAATCTTTCAATTTAGATTTGAATATCTAAAATTTTTAAATGCGAACATTCGTAATTTAGATGTGAATTTCTAAAATTTTAAAATACGAACCTTTAAATTTAGATTAATTTTTGAATTTTAGATATGAATCTCTAAAATTTTTTCACATGCAAATATTTAAATTTATAAATGGGAATCTGTAAATTTCAATTATGAATTTTTGAAGTTCGAATTGCTATTGAAATTTCAAATTGTGAATCTTTAAATTTCAACATTTTAGATGAAAATCTCTAAATTTTTATTTTAAATTAAACTCGGACATAAAGGTTATTTATGCCTTTACATAATTCTTCTTTCATGATAACTTTATAAAATAGAGTTATTTTCATTGCTTAAATGAGTGGATTTTGCTTAGTTCTTGGTATAATGATCTTTTTACTCCTAAAGTGCTTAATTTGTTGTTTTGTAGGAAATCTTGAAAGAAAGATTGAATCTTGATGAATCTTGAATAATCTTGGAAGTTCTTGATTAATCTTGAATGAGTCTTGATACAATATAATGGAGCTTAGACTATTTTTTATATGCTTTTAATGATTCTTGGAGTTCTTGAAAATCCTAGAATGAAAGTGTGAAAACTATGCAAGATTTGCTTAGTTGAACCTATGGGAATTAGAATTATTTGACCTTGATGAAAAGTATAAAAAATTCATATAAGAATCAAGAAAGGCATGTTCGACTATAATTAAGATCGGATTTGTAATTTTATGTTGAATGCAAGTCTATGATAGTTTATGTAGTGCACATCCATAGGATTACTAATGGATGACATGATAGCAAGTCTTTGCTCATTGGCTAAAAGAGATGACTTGGAGGCTTATATGGCATGATGACTTGGTAATCCTGTTCAAGTTGAAAAGTACAAACAACCCTTAGTTTTCCTACATTGACTTGAAAATCTTATCTTTACTTGGATTGTACTTATTCCTATTTAGGATAGGATTTGCATAGATATATAAAGACTTTTAAAGAGGGGGCTAGCATGCATAAGGTATTTAAATTCAAAATTGATTTTCTTCTCTTCAAGAAGAGTCCTATTTGAAGGCAAGCTCCAAGAAGTCTCCAAGAAGGAACAAGATCTATTTCAAGTTGAAGAACACTTTCTAAAAAACTTTCAACTTTTGATTTTCAACAAGATTTAGTCAAACCTACATCTTCAATTTTAATGATTTAGTTCTTCAAGAACTCATCAAGAAAAGTACCAAGAAAGAATAAGTAGCTAAAAAATTCAAGACCTTTAAAGCAGCCCAAAGTTAAAAAAAAAAAGGAAATAGCTCAAAATTGGGACTTTGATAGCTACTTGAGAGAGTTTAAAAGAAAACAAATCTTTTCTAAATTCAAAAAAGCCAGTCGCCCTTTCTTACTCATCTATTAAGGGTTTCTTGTAATTTGATTCTATAAAAAGCTAGTTTTGGTTAAAGAAAAAAGCATCATTGGGATGATAAACCAATTTTTAGTTATTTAGCTTTCTTCTTGATTTCTCTTTAGGTTTTCATTGTTTTTAAAACTTTCTTCAATTTGATTTTAGTTTGTGCAATTTACTTTTAGTTTCAAATTAATTCAAGTTTTATTTTTAGGCTTTTCCAAATCGTTTATCTTGTTTTTGTTTAATTTCAATTATGTTCTTGCATAGTGTTTTTAATTCATGTGATTTATAAATTGGTTTCTTCTTAATTTGATATTTGTATGCTTTAATTCATTATAGTAGTTTTGGTTTACACACTTTAGTTTAGTATTAATTTAATTTGCTACTCCTTGATTGTATTGCATGCTCTTAGGTTCAATTTAAATTGGTTAAAGTTTAATTTGTTTAATTTGCATGTTTTAGGGAGTAATTAGGGTTAATTAAGTTAAGATAAGTTTAATTTGTTTTGGTTGCATGCTATTAGGTTTAATTTGTAATCTAATTGATTTAATTAAGCTGGTAAGTTTTAATTTAATAATCTTGCATGTTAATTAGTTGAATTAGTTTCTGGGTTTAAAGTTTTAAGTTAAGTTTAATTTATAGCAATTGCATGCTTTAGGGTTTAATTAAGTTTATTTTGCTTTTATTGCTTGTGTTTCCTAAGTTTATGCTTATTTCGTGTTCAACTAGTTAAATTGCATAAGTTTATGTTTAATTGACTTAAGTTAAATTCAGTTATGTGTTAATTCATCTTTGCTTATTTGGTTCTTGTTTATTTGTTATATTTGCATGATTAATTATTTATTTAGGTTACTACATAGTTAATTTATAAGTTTTAGTTATTGATTTCAGTTCAAACATATAGTTTGCATAATTAGGGTTCTATTTAGAGTTAACACAAGTTTAAATTGATTTTGCATGCTTAGTTTGTAATTTTAATTTACTGGTAAGTTCAGTTTAGTTTAATTTAAGTTATTTGCATCTTAATTCATTTAATTACTTGCTATTTGCATTAGTTTAGGTTTTAGAATTCATATTAATTCATTGTTATTGCATGATAAAAGTTTAATTGCATTGTTTAGATTATATTTTGATTATTTAATAAGTAACTACATCTCAATTCTCAATTCTCCAAGTATAAGAAAGGTGAGCCAATTTTAGTACTTGAATCACTATTTTTCAATTTTTGTGAGAATGATATGAACTTATGACTTGTACGATCTATGTGCTTGCAGAATCTCAACAATTTCAAAGCCAATGCAAAAAAAAAAAAAGGGTAACTATAGACACCCATTTAGTCCGGAGTTCAATTCACAATTTAAGATTAAGTTTTGAGATTTTTATTTTTATTTTATTTAGTTTAGGTGTTGGCTTTGAATTGATTAAGAGTTTTGATTTGACAAAACAAAAATTTGCCTAACTTGAATAAATCTCTTTTAAGCTTAAATTGAACATTTTTCCACCTTTCTATCTTGCCAAAATTCATTTGGGAACCAAAACAAGTTAAATTCTCATAACAAAAAGGGATTAGTGCATGTTTTGATAGAAGGGATCGATCCCCTCCTTGACGAATCAATCCCCTCATAAAAGGATCGATCTTGTTTTCTTTCAGAAGTAAAATTCATGAAAGTTTTGGCAAAAACCCATCGATCCCCTCATTGTAGGGATTGATTGGTTGGGGTTTCAAGCTTACCGATCGATCCTCTCCTTAAAGGGATTGATCACTTTTTCATTCAGAATGTTTTCTTCACTTAAATTTCTAAAAAAGGGATCGATCCCCTTATTTAGGGGATTGATCACCTAAGGCATGGGATCGATCCCTCTCTTATCGATCGATGCTCAAACAAAATGCTCTCAAAATTGAAAATCCAAAAAAAGGATTGATCCCCTCACATAAGGGATCAATCAAGTGCATTGCCTGATCAATCGGGTAAAGCATTTCAAGCATGAAATTAGGGAGTTTCAAAGCTGAACCAATCGATCCCTTAAAGGAAGGGATCGATCCCCTGAGTCCTAGACACCCATAATGGCTATATTTTGTCTAAAATTTTTATAGGTTTGAAGCATTAAATGCAAGGCAACAGCTCTTAACTTCTTCATACGTATAAATGAAGCCTTCCATTGTAGAACAAGAGTAAGAAGAACTAAGAGAACTTATTACTATTCACCAACTAACTTGCTTAAGCATTCAAAGCTGTTAAAAAAGATAAAAGTGTAAAAAATCCTATTCATATCAGTTTTTGTCTATTTCCTTGTCTATACTATTGTGTACTTCAAATTAGTAAACACCCAACCTTTGAAAGGTTCTTGTAGTTTGCAAAATACTTCAGTAACTTTATATTGTAAGTTTGTGAGCTTAAGGGGGAGGTTAACCCTTAAGAGTGTGTAGTGTGGATTATGTATAGCTTTGAGAAGCTAGGTTGTATCCTTCAAACTCATAGTGGATTGAACTTCTTGACAAGTGAGGCTAAGGAGAGGATGTAGGTACCTAAAAAAATGACCAAACCTCTATAAATCTTGGTGTCAAACTCTTTATCCCTATCTTTTATTTACTCTCATTTATTGTGCTTATTTACTTAGAAAAATTGTTTTGCTAAAAAGTATTGATTTTGAAAATTTTATTAAAACTAGTTCACCCCCCTCTTAGTTTATTTCAAGTCTTTGAGCTAACAATTGGTATTAGAGCTAGTGCTCTTTTTTGTAGGTTTAACAACCTAAGAGTGATCATGAAAATGACTCAAAAAAATATGGTAATTAATATGGAAAAACCATCCTCAAGCTATAGCAACTATAGTGGATAACAAAAGGTGTGTCTCATGGCAAATGAAACAGTTGTAACATTTCTTGAAAGTAAAGGCCATTCAATTCTAAGGCCTTTTTTTTTTGTTGGTGACAACTACTCTTATTGAAAGACTAGAATGAGGTTGTTCATTCAAGCTAATGATTATGAAGTTTGGATGGTCATTGTAAATGGTCTTTAAATTCCAATAAAGATGGTGGATGGTAGGGATGTGATCAAGCAAGAGAGTGAATGGGATGTCAATGATATGAAGATGGCTCAACTCAATGCTAAGGCAATGCATCACTTTTTTGTGCATTGGGCCTAGTGAGTACAATAGAATTTCTTTGTGTGAAAATACAAAGGAAATTTGGGATAAGTTAGCTATCACTCATAAAGGTAAAAATCAAGTCAATGAGATAAAAATTGGTATTCTCACTCATGATTATGAGTTATTCAAGATGAAATCAGATGAAACCATTAGTGAGATGTCTAACCACTTCATCGACATCATTAATGGTTTAAAGGCTCTTGGGAAGACTTACTCAAATGTAGAGATGGTGAAAAAAATCATTAATAGTCTACTAAAGAGTTGGGTAGTAAAAGTGATAACCATTGAAAAGTCCAAAGATCCTCACACACTCTCTTTGGATGAATTAATGGGTTCTTTCCTTACCTATGAGATGAAGCTCAAAAGGGGGTAAAAACCAATCAAGAAAGGTTGCATTGCTCTCAAATCTACCTTTCAAGAAGATAAAGAAAGTCTAAGACAAGAAGAGGGTGATGAAGATGAAGAGATGGCCATGTTTGCAAAAAGATTCAAGAAATTTATGAGGATGAACAAGTTCTCAAGTAGAAGAAGACCATAAAGGGAAATGACTAAAAAGGAATCAAGTAGAAGAGAAAGGGATTAAATTATTTGTTATGAATGTAATAAACTGGGTCATATTAAATTTGATTGTCTTTTGTGGAAGAAGCAAAACATGACAAAGCCAAAGAAGAAAGTAATGGTAGCAACATAGAGTGATAGTGACTTATCCAATGATGAATCAAATAAGGAAGAAGTAGCCAATCTATGTTTCATGGCTCTTGATGAGCCCAAGGTAACTTCTAATCCATGTGATTTAAATTTATACACATTTGATGAGCTACAAGTTGCTTGTGATAAACTAGCCATAGAATTTGAAAACATGAACATGAAAATAGGAAAATGATCTCTAAGTTAAAATTAGAAAATGAACTCTTGACTAAAGCAAAGAATGACTTAGAAAAGGAAGTTGAGCTCTTAAAGTTGAATGTCAATGACTTGACTAAAAAAAATTAAAATTTGCATAACTCATTTTCTAAATTTTATATGGGACATCAAAAGCTCAATGACATGCTTGAAACAAAAAGAGTATTTTTTGACAAAGATGGACTAGGCTATGATGGTGGCAACAAAGAGACTTATTTAAGGAATTTTTTTGTTAAGCCAAATGATTCATCTAGCATTTGTGCATATTGTCATAAATTGGGTCATTCTATACAATATTTTTCCTTGAAGAAAGTCACTTATAGAGGTAAGCTCATTAGGAGAGTATGGATTCCAAAATGAGTTAGCACATCTCAAAATGAGATGTACAAAAATTGTTAGTACTAACACTCAAGGACTCAAAAGAGTTTGGGTACCCAAAACAAAATTTTAATTATGTTTTTGTAGGTGGATGAACATTGCTACAAAGCCAATTCAAGCAAGAACAATCCATGGTACCTTGATAGTGAATGCTCAAAACACATGACTAGAGACAAAACTCTTTTTGAGGACTTAAGAGCTAAAAGTGAATGAGATGTTACATTTGGTGACAACTCTAAAGGCAAATTGAAGGGATTGGCTCTACTGGTAACAATTCCTTTACTACTATTGAAAATGTTTTACTTGTGAAAGGACTCAAACATAACTTACTTAGTATTAGTCAATTATGTGATAAATGACTTAGAGTTGTGTTTGAATCCATGTGTTATCCAATGGTTGATATCAAAACTAACAAACTTGTTTTTGTTAGACATCGTCAAAGAAATATTTATGTAGTGCATCTAGATGACCTTTCTTTTAAAAATGTTTGTTTCATGGCTCAAAAAGAAACTAAAAGCTAGATTTAGCATAGAAGACTTGAACATGCAAGTATGCATGTAATTTCAAAACTTTTTTAAAATGATTTGATTGTTGGATTGCCAAAATTGAAATATGAAAATGACAAGGTTTATGATGCATGTGCTCAAGGAAAACATAGAAGAATTTTTTTCAAACCTAAGAATTGCATTTCAACTACTAGACCTTTTTAACTACTTCACATTGATCTTTTTGGCCCTATTAAAACAATGAGTCTTGGTGAAAACAATATGGGATTGTTATTGTTAATGACTTTACTAGATTCACATGGGTTCTCTTTTTGCATTCAAAGAATGAGGCTTTGGAAAAATTCATCACTTTCAGCAAACAAATACAAAATGAAAAAGGTTATTCAATTACTAGTATTAGAAGTGATCATGGAAAAGAATTTGAAAATCTTGGCTTTAATGTATTATGTAATGAAAATGGTATTAGCCATAATTTTTCTGCTCCTAAAACTCCTTAACAAAATGGGGTAGTAGAAAGGAGAAATAAAACTTTAGAGGAAATGGCTAGAACCATGCTTTATGAAAATAATTTACCTAGATATTTTTGGGTGGAAGCCATAAATACTTCTTGCTATATTATAAATAGAGCCATGATTAAGCCAATTTTGAAGAAAACTCCCTATGAGCTTTCTAAAGGAAAAAGGCCTACCATAAGTTATTTTCATCATTTTGGTTGCAAATGTTTTATTTTGAACAATGAAAAAGATGATCATGAAAAATTTGATGCAAAAAGTGATGAAGGAATTTTCCTAGGATATTTTTTGAATTCAAAAGCCTATAGAGTCTTTAATAAAAGAACATTAGTTGTTGAGGAGTTTATACATGTTATTTTTAATGAATCTAATCCACCTCTGAGAAATGTGTCTTTTGATGATGATGATTTAGGTATACTTTAAGAAAATGTCAATAATGAATCACTTGACATTGAGGAGAACAATCAAAATAAAGATGATGAGTTTCTAGAGGAGGCACAACACATAGAGAGAGAGCCAAATCACTATAGAGAAAGGAGATACGTCAAAGATAATAAAATTATTAGTGATCCAACTCAAGGGGTAAGAACTAGATCTTCTTATAATGTGTGTAATTATGTTGCTTTCCTATCTCATATTGAACCCAAAGATATAGATAAAGCCTTAGGAGATGATCATTGGATAATGGCCATGCAAGAAGAATTGAACCAATTTGAAAGAAGCCAAGTATGAAATCTTGTACCTAGGCTTAGTGATCATTCTACTATAGGCACCAAATGGGATTTTAGGAATAAAATGGATGGGCATAAGAATGTTATTAGAAATAAAGCTAGATTAGTAGCTCAAGGGTATAGTCAAGAAGAAAGAATTGATTATGATGAAACCTATACCCCGGTTGCAAGGTTAGAGGCCATTAGAATGGTGTTTGCATTTGCATGTTTTAAAAATTTCAAGCTTTTTCAAATGGATGTCAAGAGTGCATTTCTAAATGGTTTTATAAATAAAAAGTGTATGTAGAGTAACCTCCCGATTTTGAAAATCCAAGATTTTCAAATCATGTTTATAAATTGACAAAAGCATTATATAGTTTAAAACAAGCTCTTAGAGCTTGGTATGAAATATTGTCAAATTTTTTTATTAAAAATGGTTTTAATAGAGAGAAGGTTGATACTACACTTTTTATTAAAACAAAAGGAAAGGACATTTTCATAGTGCAAGTTTATGTTAATGATATCATATTCAATGCTACTAATGAAGTTTTTTGTCAAGAATTTGCTAAGATTATGCAAGGTGAATTTGAAATGAGCATTATGGGATAACTCACATTCTTCTTACGACTACAAGTAAAGTAAAGAAATGATGGCACCTTCATCAATCAAGCCAAATACATCAAAGATTTACTCATAAGGTTTGGATTGGAAGAATCAAAACCTTACTTAACACCTATGAGCACTTCAACAAAACTTGACAAGGATGAATGAAGTAAATATGTTGACTCTAAATTATATAGGTCTATGATTGTTTCATTGCTATATCTTACCGCAAGTAGACTCGATATAATGTTTACTGTATGTTTATGTGCTAGATTTTGATCACCACCTAGAGAATCACATTTATCTGCTATCAAAAGAATTTTAGATACCTTAAGGACACCCTTAATTTAGGATTATGGTATCAAAAATGTTCATTTTTTGCTTTACATGCCTATTCCTATGTGGATTTTAGTGGGTGCAAAATTGATAGAAAAGCACTTTTGGTACTTGTCAATTGTGTGGAAATATGCTCATATCATGGTTTTCCAAGAAACAAAATAGTGTTGCTCAATCCACAATTAAAGCTGAATATTTATTCCCATTAAATGTGATAATACTAGTGCTATCATTCCCACCAAAAATCTAATTCAACACTCTAGAACCAAACACATTGAAATTAGGCATCATTTTATTAGAGATCATGTTCAAAAAAGTGATATTGTACTGAGTATGTTGATACCTTGCATCAACTAGCTGATATCTTCATAAAACCTTTTGATAAGGATAAATTTTATGCAATTAGAGGTGAACTTGATATGATGAATGCTCCTTGAAATAAATCTCTTGATGTTATGATGAATGGTGCACTCTTGATTGATCAAATGTATGTTTATCTAAATATATTTTTTAAGCTTGTGTATGATTGTATGGTGCATGTTTGAATGATCATATTGCATGGTTTTTAAATTTTAAAAAAAAATGCTACAGTGAAAACCAATCGATCCCCTTTAGACTGGATTGATTGGTTATTCTTCTCGTAGCCAAATTAAAAGGAAAACATAGAGGAACCGATCGATCGGGTCTACATCCAGTAGTGGAATTAAGTTGAAAACATGAAAAATCGATCGATCCCCTTCAAAACCAATCGATTAGTTCAATGTAATAATCATAACCGATCGATCCCCCATCTCAATCGATTGATTAGGTCATGCTTTTTTGGTACTATGCATACCATTTGGTCGATCATTTCAACCTCTCCACATGTTCTTCTTCTTCACCAAACTTATTCTCTTCAAACCCTAAGATCTCTCACTCATTTTTCACTCAAAATTGCTCATTCTCACCAAAATCTCTTGTACATTCCTTCATTTCAACTTGATTTCTTATAAAATTCATCCTTGAAAAACATCAAATCACATAAAAATTGATACCCATTTTTCTCACTCTAGAAAGCTAATCCTCTTTTTAAAATATATCATTCACTCATCCTTTTTTGTCTCTCCCACACATATTTTACTCATTTTCACCTACAATTACCAATTCTCTTATCAATTTCCATTATCTCATCATTTTCATGGCTCCAAAGCCAAAGTAAGTGCTGAAAGAAAGAATCCCCCAAAAAAGGCTTCAAGCTCATTAATAAGGCATTCCTTCAATCAAAATTTTACCAATCCAGATAGAAAGGAAAGATATGAAACCCATTTTGCACATAAGGAAGTGAAGCATAGAAGGGTAATTTCACTTAAATTCCTCCAATGTATAGAATTCCCTTACTTACATGCTTTTGAGAGATTTGGATGGCTAAATTACTTGTGTATGGATGGTCTTTTATTTGAGAACCTAGTGAAAGTATTTTATAGCAATGCTAGTTGTGTTCAAATTGAAGGATCAAATAGGTACTATCTTGATAAATTTAAAACATATATGATGGGGAAAGAAATATTAGTTACCAAGCAAGTGCTAGCTGAAGCTTTCATGACTAATACTAGGTGTGACATGGTGGAGCTTGCTTAAGACATTTTTAAAAATAACAATTTATAAGTTGCTCTGACTTAAACATTTAAATTGTCAATGCATGATAGGTTACTACATCTCATTCTATCATTAAGAAGTAAGATTATTGGTGGATGTATAAGATCAAGCATGAACAAAAATCAAATTTGGTGCATTTCATCTTTAATGATATGTGAGGATAATGTAGAATAGGGATTACACCTTGGTATATGGGTTTGCCATAAGTAATCTTTTGAGGTATTTGGATGTCAATACTAGAGAAGATAAGGAGATAGTGTTCAATGACCCATTTAGTGTTATTGGTGCTCCTACTTTGCACAGTATGGGGTATGTTCAAAATATAGTAGGATTATGGGTTAAAAAGTTTGATATTGGGGCTGCACAAGAAGATGAGGAAGAGCAAGAACCTTTAGATATCCCTGAACCTCAAGGAGAGCCTTCTACCCCACCATTTGATACTCAAAGAGCCTTAGAAATGCTTTAGCTTTAAATGAATAGCCTGCATTCGATGGTTGAGACTTTGAACACTCGATTGGAAAATATGAAAGAAACTCAAAATGAGCTGGTTGCCTAAGTTCGCCATATTAGAGCTAACATTGAGCAAATAAAGTCTACACAACAGCACATGGGATAGCCTTTCTCTCATTCTCCTCATCCTCATCAATCTTTTCATTCTCTACCTCCTCCTCAATAAGCTTTCTTGGTGTCATTTCTCATGTTTTCCCATATTTTTTATATTGTAAATCTATTTTTAAAACACTTTGCATTGTAATTTGTATCAAACTTTGGTACTTGATATTTATATTAATGAAATTTATCTTTCATCGTCATATGGCTTGTGACAATGTGACTTATGAACATGATCTCTTATTTGATGATTAGTGTATTGCTTACAATTAAGTTGGTGTAGCCTTGAATTGATTGTTCTCTCACTTTGCTTCATCCTTTTTGCTATGACAAAAAGGGGAAAAATAATGGTATGAAAAATTGTTTTGATAATGTTGATGATATTGATGGTTTTGGTGACATTGGTTTTGGTTTTGCTCTTCGTTCTCTTAAAATTTATGCTTAAATTCAGGGGGAGTTATATTGTTATTCAGGGGGAGTTTGTTTTTCATAAATTTAGTGGGAACTTGTTTTTTAAAAGGAAAAATGTTTTTAAGCAAAAATTTCACTTGGTTTTGTCATATCAAAAAGGGAGAAATTGTTGACCTTGAATTGATTAAGATTTTGATTTGACAAAACAAAAATTTGCCTAACTTGAATAAATCTCTTCTAAGCTTAAATTGAACATTTTTCCACCCTTCTATCTTGACAAAATTCATTTGGGAACCAAAACAAGTTAAATTCTTGGAACAAAAAAGGATTAGTGCATGTTTTGATAGAAGGGATTGATCCCCTAAGGGAAGGGATCGATCCTTTCCTTACCAGATGATCCCTTAGCGAAAGGGATCGATCTTGTTTTCTTCCAAAAGCAAAATTTATGAAAGTTTTGGCAAAAACCAATCGATCACCTCCCTATAAGGATTTATTGGTTGGGGTTTCAAGCTTACCCGATCGATCTTCTCCTTAAAGGGATCGATCACTTTTTCATCCAGAATGTTTTCCTCGCTTAAATTTCTAGAAAGGGATCGATCCCCCCATATAAGGGATCGATCACTTAAGGCATGGGATCGATCCCTCTCTTAAAGGGATCGATTGGTGCTCAAACAGAATGCTCCCAGAACTGAAAATCCAGAAAAAGGATCGATCCCCTATGTGGGGGGATCGATCACCTAAAGATTGGATTGATCAGGTGCATTACTTGATTGATAGGGTAAGGCATTTCAAGCACGAAATTGGGGAGTTTCAAAGCTGAACCAATTGATCCCCTAAAGGAGGGGATTGAACTTCTTGGCAAGGGAGGCTAAAGGAGAAGATGTAGGTGCCTAAAGAAAGGACTGAACCTCTATAAATCTTGGTGTCAAACTCTCTATCCCTATCTCTTATATACTCTTATTTATTGTGCTTATTTGCTTAGAAAAATTATTTTGCTGAAATTTTTATTATTAAGTATTGATTTTGAAAATTTTATTAAAACTAGTTCATTCCCTTTTTTAGTTTATTTCAAGTCTTTGAGCTAACATTAGGGTTATTTTATTTTTATTTTTTAATTAAAAAAGAAAAGTTTGATCAAAATTGAAAGGGATAGCTAGATTAGAAAATGGATTCTTGAATTGTGTGGAGATTAAAGCATTTGTATTTCAATTACACTTTCGGTTAAGATTAAAACATTTAGTGTATTTGGATGGATTTAGGTAAGGATGGAAGAGAAACTTGATTAAAAATCTAAGATTTAATTTGAATGAGATTTGGGGTTTAGTAGTTTTATTCTATTTAGGTTAGGATTAAATCTCTATTTAAAGAACCATTTATAACCACAATTAGGAACAATCAACAATTAAAAGAACAATCTACAAGCAACAAAAAATCAAGCAAAAACATTGTGGTCTGCTATAATATTATTCTAGTTTTCGAAGCTGAAATTGTTGATAGTGAGGGTAAATTGGGAGATTCGTTCAATCCAGGATTGAGTTTGGTGCAACAATTAACATCTTGTTTGTGGTCTATGTGATACAAGAAATCAATCAAGAGCAAACTTGAACCTAACTTTTGCTATTGTGTGGAATCAGTTAAGGACATGATATTACTCGATGCAGGAGCTAAAGCCAAACGAGAATTAAAATAGATCATATTATTGCAAATATTGATAATTAGGGATTATTAAATGACAACTATCAATTATATCATAATCCTTTTTTTATATTTTTTTATGAACTTATTTATTTTTAGTCATATTTAAATTCTTAAATTAGGATATGTTTTAATAGCAAAAAAAATAAGATATAGACTAGATAATAGTTGATAGATTAAATATTCTTGTATTCCCTTTTGTGTTTTCATCATGTAATTTTTATAAAAAAAAAATTGAAAGTAAGTGAAAATTCGATTGATGATAAAATTTTAAAAAAGTTACATGCATGTGATTTTTTTAGGAAATCTCTATGTAAGAGAACTTTTTCTAAATTAAATCAAGGCGCAAGAGGATTTAGAAGATCGAATTTAGAAATTGAGCTCAATATAAGAAATTTTATTTATTTCTAATTTGAGATAAAAATTAAAATTAAAACAAATTGTGATTTTCTTTCATAATTAATTATTTGTGATTATACGATGTAAATTTTTTATTTGATCATACATTTGATCATGTATATATAATTAATTTTCTTTTATAAAATATTTAATGAATCTGATGACAGAGCTTGTTCAAGAAAATACGGTTGTTACTTGAATACTATTGAGGTAAGAAATATTGTTAGGGGTTCGACTAAGGTGTTGGAGAGAATTTGAAAATATTTGTAATATTGAAATATTAAAGTTAAAAAATAATAAATAATAAGAATAAGTTAGGACCATGTTAATTAAGGCTAAAAAGATAATTTAAGATTAATTGGTATTAATTTATGGGCATTGTGGAGATGTTAAAATTTTCCCTACATGTTATCAAACTCCCTTGCCTAGTTCCTTTTAAAATACCATAACCTATTCTTTTTTGGTATCCTTATTCAAGTTTAAGATTTCCCTAGAAAGGGTAAATTCACTTAGGTGGCCAATTACACCTAGATAAAAAAAATCGGTGGTTACTTACACGATATGACATTATGTATCCAAAATACATTCGCTCTTTCTTCATACAATAGCTGGAATGTGAAAAATGGTAATGAGCTGGTAAGTGTGATAACAGTTCAAATTAGATTAGATTATGTTTGGTTTTTTTTAATAATGCTTAAAATTATGAATTTTTACAATTCAATCTAAATCTAAACCAAACTTCCATACGATCTGATTTGAACCGAATTCTACAAATTTGGTTAATCCAATTTTAAAATTTAATTTTAAATATATATTATTTTAATATGATTTTTAATATATTTAATTAGATTTCGGTATAAAATAGTTATTTTATTTTATAAAAATTTAAAAAATATATAAAAGCTAATAAAAATATATAATTTGATTCAATTTGATTTTTTTTTGTTATTCACTTTTCGATCTGAAATCCAATCCGAACCTAATATATATATTTATATATGAATTTAATCATAACAGAATTGAACACTATGGCTTTGAGTCATTTTCAGTTTCTTGATTTTTTTCCTCACCCCTATAAGCTAGTAATTGTACAACTCTACATTTTTTTCATGCCCCAATAATTTTTTTTGTTAATATTATAAATGATCCATAAATTATAGTTTAATGTTCAATGTAGTATCTAAACTTTAAAAATCTCTAATATGGTAACTAAACTATGAATTTGTTAACTAATGTGATATTCACCTCTAAAGTAGTTAGTTCCAAATAATGACACGTGATCAACAAATAACCCAATACCATATTAGTTAACAGATTCATAATTCATGTACCAGATTAGGGGTTTTTAAAATTCAAGTTTCACATTAAATATTTCACTATAGTTTAGGGATTATTTGTAGCATTATCCCAAGTTTTTCTTGCATGGAATACTTGGGAAAACTGACTAAGAATATAAAAAATGGAAGCTCAAATTTTTTCCTCAGCTTCATGTTGAATATAACTGTATGCTAGTTCATTATATCCTATATCCAATGTGTATATAGTTTTCGATAAGTCACCCTATCTTGGAAGATCAATTTTGTGTAATGGTATTTTTCCTGTATACTAGCATTCACAAATTCAATTATCATTGCTAGTAAAATTTTTAGGGATCCATTTAGATGGGTGGTGAGATTATTTTCGGTGAGATTAAAAATAGTGATAGAGGTGAAATTAGCTGCTGTAACGATGAGATTGAGTATTGTAGCAGTAAAATTAAGATCAATGATGGAATAAGTGTTTGGATTCAAGAATAGTGGAAGCAATAAGATTAAGTTAGGGAAAAGAGAAAATTACCTTTGAAAACATTAGATTAAATTTTGAATATAATAAATTTAGTTAATATTTATGATATCAAGAATATTTTTATATCAAATCATAATTTTAAATACTTTAAAAATTATTAAAATTAATTTTATAATAATATTTTGTTATAAATAATTAAATACAAATGTCTATAAATTGCTATGTAATTTTCAAATTTAGTAAGAATAGTTTAGTCCTAAATTTAGGCCTCGTTTCAAAATCACTGAACCTTTAGTTCGATACATTTAAAGCATTTTTTTTCGGCTCAATCTCATTGGAGCAATGTTTGGATAGCAAATAAAATGGTGAGATTGCTTTTTTGGCTCACACTAAAGCTTTAAATTTCACTAGAGGAAAAGGGATTTAGTGGGTTACTAACCTCTAAATTAGACAAATTTGTCTTCATTAAATTGTGTTTTTTTACAATTTTACCTTCAATTTTGTAAGGCTCATTTGGATTTAAATATGGCTTTGGTGGGGATGATTTAAAAAAAAAACATTGTGCCAAACGCACCATGCTAGCATTTAGGAATAAACCAAAGTTGTTAATGTCGTACCAGATAATGTTTTGATTTTTTAAGAAAATATGGTATATACCAGTACCAATCATTTTGGCATATTATTTCAAATTTTTTGTTTTAATACAAATATATTTATAAATATGCATGAACTTGTACATTATAATATTATTAATAATCTACAAAATAAATATATAACATATCAAAAATCAAATAAATAAATAAATTTAAAAGCATAAGAAATGATATCATAAAATTTTCATGATATTTTTAAACACTTAATCTGTTCATATGATATTTAAATAAGTATTTTTGATATAAACATTAAGATAAAAACAAAGAGATAAAAAAAATTAACCAAGGCTTTAGGATTGTTAAACTTTAGAAAAAGGATATAATTGTTTTCTTGAAAAAAAATGAAATATTTATAAACTTTGGTTTGAAAAAACAAAATATAAAAAAAAGTTAAAATAAAAAATGAAGAAAGTTAACCTTTAAGGGTTATTTTATTAATTAATTTTATTTTTATTAAGTTAAAAATAGTTAAAAAAAAGACAAATTAAAAATTACAAAATATATTTTACATTCATGTACTGGCAGAAACATGCTATTCCACCGAAATTCACAAAAATAGGTTGAAACTAACCAAAACAACCAATTTTACCCGATAGCAAATTTGGTACAAAAAATCATCCTTAGGTGTACTATATTTTGGTATAACTAGAGCGTACCGACCGGTATAACTAGTATGAAATGAAATTAACAACTATAGAATAAACTGTTGCATTAATGCAATGTAATTGTGCTTCTTTTTTGCCCATTTTTCCCTTAAATCGCTTAGTTGTTTTGTTTGGATAACAACCTTTAGTGAGATTAATCTCACTATTTCTCCAATTGATGATCAGACCTTCCAAGGTGCAGTGAAGAACCACAGACTTTAGTTGGAATTTTTGGAGTATAATGCCCATGCTCTTTTTATGTATCTCCTAAAATATTCTAACATAATTTTTTTTATTTTTTATTTTTTTAAAATTTAAATTTGTTTATTTTGTTATTTGTTTTGTATTTGTATTTAAGACTAATTATCTAAATAACATTTGTAATTGCACTAAATGTCATAACATGTAGATTCATAGATTTATCGCTAGGCATAAATTTAAGGAGTCGCCACCAATTTTTTTATTTAAATGTGATTAGCCATTTAACTAAATCTATCTCATTTAAAAAAAAAGTCCCAAATTCAACTTAGGTATCTTTAAATGGTAAATTCTAGTATACAAAACTAAATTTAGGTTCGAGAGCGCAGTTACATGTGAAGAAGGTTATATCACCCTGATAATGCCCACCCAAAGGATGGTACTAGTTTGATTTCAAGTTATCCAAACCCTAAAGCATCTTTACAGTTTACCAAATAATTTAATTATTGAAAATTGATTTTAAAATTACTCCTTTAATTTGGTAGTAATTTAAGATAATTTTTTCACCTAAAAAATATTCATAGAGATTAGTGTCCCGCTCTGAAGTAGCTTTGTCATCGGATTCATTAATCTATTTTATTTAAAAAATAATCAATAAAATCCTCTAATAGTTTGGTAAGATTTAACTCTGATGCACATCGTCCAATAGTTTAGTTGGTTTTTATTTGAAAATCCATTTATAAAATTAAATTTAAGAAAACACACCAAATCTTTCAATAGTTTGGTAAGATTTAATTCAAAATTTAAATTATCCAATAGTTTGGTAGGATTGAAAATTGTATTATTTTATTTTTACTAAAAATTCATTAAGTCCTCTAATTATTTGGTAGTTCTCAATTTAAAATTTTAATCCTTTAACAATTTGGTATGATTGAAAATTTTTATTTTATTAAAAAAACTATTATGAAATTCTGTAATAATTTAGTAGAATTCATAATAAAAATAATAAACCTATGAAATTCCTCCAATAATTTAGTAGGATTTATGAATTAATTTTGAAATATTTTTTTGAAAAAATTTAATTAAAACAAATAAAATATAAATCAAAATAAATCAAATAAAGAAAACAAATTACCAAAATAAATTGTATGGCTCCACTTGGCTGGGAAATGAGCTACTTCAGACATAGAAAATGGCTGAAGATAGTGTGACTGGAGGCTTTGCTTGGCATAGCTTATGGCTTAGAGGACAAGGTCGCAAATCGGGTTATACAGTGGTTCGAATCCAAAAATGGGAAAACATGCGAATCTAAAATGGGCTTTGGGGCTCAAAATAGTGTCATTTAGCACAGTATAAAAGGCAGAAATCCTTTTTTCTTCTTAGAATTCCCTTGCCATTTCTTTCTTTACCTTGCATTTTCTTTGTTTCTCTCTAAAATTGATGAACAACGATGGCTAGCCGGTTGAAATTCTATTAGATTCTAGAAAATAACATCAGAAGACGACTAGAATCTGGGTTTAATGTTGGATTATGGAAAATATTGCCAATAACTAGGTTTTTCATTGGAAAGTTGCAAAAGTTTAAATTTTCACCGAAAAATTCAATAGAATCAAGGAATTCCAAAAAAATTCTAGAAAATCACAAAAAAAAAAAACCAAATCAATCTTCTTAGGCTCTTGGAATCCTTCAAAAACCTTACTTAAACTAAAACAAATTCCCTCAACTCCTAAATTTTCCTAAGAAACTTTCTGCCAGTAAAACTTTCTACATTTCATTTCTCAACTGTGTACTACTCTAATAAATCTCGATTGTTGTGTATCTCTATCCATATGATTTCTAAATCAATTGATATGTGTTCTCTAGCTTAGTTGATTTGGGTTTAATACAGGGTTTTTTGCAGGAATTTCAAGGACTCTTATTGAATGACAAAGATCGAATATGTTACAAATAGATTTGATTCTATTTATGGTTTGATTTTTCCTTTAAAAAAATGATTTAATTCCTCTCAAAGTTTCCCTTTTTACTTGTGATTTTTTTTATCAAAACATGATTTATAGGGTTGAATGATAAGATGCTTCCCTAATTTTCCAAGATTTCAAATATTTTTCTAAAAATTTTCTTACTTTTTGTTTTATTCCTTTTTTTAATAAACAAAACAAAAAACAAAAAACTAACTACTTCATCTATTAGGCTTAAAGCCTAATAACTAATTGAAAACTAGTCAATTCATAGCCTAATCATCCAAAATCAATTTTAAAGATCCAATGGATACCTCAAAGGCCAAAAAGTCCAAGATGAAACCCAACTCAAATTTGGAAGAATCTGAATACAAAAATAATTGGATTAACTTTTGGACTTAAAAAAATTAAAATTATCTCGATAATTCAATTAAAAGATCTAGACGAAATGTGGTGTTTACAGTTGTCCATCTTTGTATAGTTTTTATGAAACAAGAATTGCATATGGACATAGACACCTATTATGTTTGGGCCCAAGTTATTCATTGTTCTTTTTTTTTTATATGGCTCCTTAAAAGTAAAGGTACCTCACTATTAAAATCAAGGACTCTTTCAACATGAAGGCATATCATTAAAAAAACAAATGACACCTAAAGGTTTTGACGATCATGCGCAAAAGTCTTATAGATCATATTCGAAAAACTAAAATATTATGGCTGTAGGTCTTACAAATTATTTCTAACATTGGAAAATGCTTTTTTAAAACAAAGGCTCCACAACTTTAAAAAAGGTACCTAGAGGTTTTAAAAGGTTATGCCTAGATGTCTTATAGATCATGCCTGAATGACTATGTTTAGAGGTCTTACAAATATTGACTTTAAAACAGATTCAAGTCAAAAGACTTAAAAATCTTATTTAAAAGACTTGATGATTATGCCTAAAGGTCTTACAAATCTCAACTCTAAAATGGATTCAGCTCGAAAAACTTATAAATCTTGCTAAGAAGATTGGTAATTACGCCTTGGAGGTTGTAGACACCCATTTTAGTCCAAGCCCAAATCAATTGGGCCTGGTCCAATGGGGTTAATGATCAAGCCTGAGAGTTATTGGTTTATTTATCATTCATTTATGTTATTTATTTTATTGTTCTAAATTTTATCCTTTTTTATTGTTTATCTACTTTACTTATCAATTTTTGTTAGATAATGATTAAAATAAAAAAAGGTTAAAAATAATAAAAAAAAGAAAAAAATTTTACTGTCAATTAAGGGTTGGTAGGGTTGGAGTTGGATTCAATCTGTCTAAAGATTGATTTCTTATTTTCTGATAATATTGAAACCTTATCGAAGAAAGAGTCAGAATCAATAAAAAATTATTTTAATTAAAGCAATAAATACTAGCTACATAGATCAGAAGCACACACAAAAATAAAAAATAGAAGCAAAAAAAGTGTTTAGAATAACAAAAGCAATCCTAGAAGTTTTACGAATTTTTAAAAATTTTTTGCCAATTTTTTCTGGAAATTTTTCATATTTCAATCAATTTTCTAGCGAAATTCATCTTTTCGACAGAATTGTCTAGTTTTCGACATTTTTTCTAGTTTTTGGTGAAATATTCAACCGAATTTCTAGGTTGTAAAGAAAGAGGGAGAGAAAAGCCAAAAGGAAAGAAAGAGGGAAGGGGAAATCTGAAGGGAAAAATGGAATCTTCTACCTTTTATATCGCCCCAGAACGACGTCATTTTAGCATTTAGAAGAATCCAGGATTTGCACGTTTTGCCAGTGGGTGATTTGCCCGATTGCAACTCGGTCCATTAAACTGTGTCCCAACCAAACTTAGCTGTTGAGCCAAGCTGAGCCGTGCCTTCAAGTCGTGCCTTTGAGCCATTTTCTATGCCTGAAGCCGAGCTGCGTCGAGCCGTCCAACCGAGCCGTTTCATTTTTTTGTATTTTTTTGGTATTGTTTTTGTATTTATGTTTTTTTTTTATTTTTGTATTTTGCATGATTAAATTAGAGAAAAATAAAAAAATTAATAAAAATAAAATATTTTGAGAATAAATATTAATTATCTAATGATGGAATTTATAGAAATTTCAAATGGTAAATTTCTATAAAATTCTTAGGTGAGAAATTTTATCTAAATTTGTCTCAAATAGTGGAATAATCTAGATAAAGTTTCAATAATAATAATTAATATTTATTTTCAAACAAAAAATTAAAAAATAAAAAAGGTAAAAAATATTAATAAAAATTTTGGAATTAAATACAAATTATCTAAGGATGAGATTTCTTAGAAATTTCAAATGGTAAATTTTTAAGAAATCTCTAGGTGAGAAATTTCTCTAAATTTGTCCCAAATGATGGAATAATTTAAAATGAAATTTCAATAAAAGTAATTGTATTCTTTTCCAAATAAAAATTTTGGTTGAAAAATATTTGACAATTATCCAAGGATGAGATTCTTAAAAATTTGAAGTGGTAAATTTTTAAGAAATCTCTAGGTGAGAAATTTCTTTAAATTTGTCCCAAATGGTAGAAGAATTTCAATGAAATTTTAAGAAAAATAATTGTCATATTATTTTTGTTAAAAAAAAAAGAGAAATAAAAAGAATTTCTAAATAAACCTAAATGGTGGAGAATTTAAAATTTTAAAAGAGAAAATATTTCTAATTTGACCCAAATGGTGGAATAATTAGATATATTTTCAATAAAAAATAAAAAAATAAAAAATGATTAAACCTTTTTCCGATCATGAAACCTTTTCAAGAAATCAAATGAGATTATTAAATACTCTTGATGTGAGAAAATATTTTTAAGAGTTCTGCCAGATCGATGGAGAGTCTTAAGAATTATTTTCAACATTCAAATTTGAAACTATTAGAATCAAGACCTTATGATAAATTTAAAATAAAATGGTACCATCCTTTGGATGGGCATGTAGGGGTTAGTAATCGAACTCCCGAACCCTGTTATGGTTAGTAATCATAAACCTATTCTTTTAGGAATCCTTAGTCAAGCTTAGGAGTTCTTTAAAAGGATAGATTTATTAGGTGACCAATCACACCTAGTTAAAAAAGATTGGTGGCGACTCCATCCATTTGTTAAGTCTAGCTATAGATTTATGGATCTATATGTTATGACAGTTTAGCAACTCTACTAGGGACACTATAGAGAGTCAGGCCATAATAATTTTAAATTTATCCTATTTATTGGTCTAATGGTTTTAAAATGTAATAATTATATTATTTGTTTACTAAACTTTTTTTGTCTCTTATTTTATTTATGGGATTGACAATTATATGTTCCTTTCACACACACTATCACATACATTTGTATTACATGAGCTCTATACTCAGGCTTTGTCCCTCTTAGAAAGGAGTAAAGCACCTAGCTCTCGTGAGATGATAATCTCCATAATTGCTAGCAAAATACTCCCACTCAAATTGAATCCTTTCTGTTGGTAGCTTGTGATGGGTGAGTATTAGACTGCCTTACTAGTTTGTGATGGATGATGATATAAGGAACAATTTGGGAACCTTTAGTGGTCAAAAGCACCTAAACTTGCATTTACACTTAAAGAGGCCAGCCTTAGGATAGAGCCATTCCCACCTATCAATAGATGTACCCTAAAATTAAGACACAAGAAGGAACAACTTGTATATTACTTATCTAACCTTTGTTTGTTAAATTTTGTGCATCTACATCATTTCCATATCATTTCATTCTATGCTTTATTTTTTTGCTCATGTTTTAACATTACCATTTGCATTATTCTCATGTAGGAAATATTTACCACATATTAGTTATTGATAAATCAGATCTCACACTTACATCCATGAAAAGCCAAATGCAATCAAAGTCTGCATCAATTCATTATGAATCTGCTCATCAATTGAAAATCAAGTCAGAAGAAGGTCAAAGAAAATAAGGTGATTGCTTGCATGAAGTTTTTATCTCATCATTGCCCAAAGAGTTCATCTTGATCTATAATAAAATGATCTAGCTGACCTAAACAGTGTCTGGGGATGTATGAGCAGAACAAGGCATGAGGCATTTGAAAACAAATATGGACACATAGCTTTACTGTTCTAACTGGATATGGATTATAATCTGATTAAAGCTATCCTTTAGTTTTGGGATCCTTCTTATAAGTGTTTTCATCTTTAATAAAGCAGACATGGTGCCCACAATTGAAGAATATATGGTCTTATTTCATTTTAATTTGCCTAACTCAAACAAGATTTATCGATTAAATAAGGTGGGCTGTCATAAAAAGCTAGTACAAATGCTTGGACTTATCTTATCTCAAGTTGATGCATGTGTCAAGATAAAAGGTGAAAGCAAGGCTATCCCATAGAGTTTTTTATGAGACTTCATCTAGGGGCATTTGGATGATGATTAGGGGTTAGTGGCAATGACTATAGCTTTATATGGACTGGTGATCTTTCCAAAAGTCATCAGGTATGTTGATGTCATAGTGATAGACTTCATCAATCAATTAGCATACCAAGTCAATACAGCACCAACTATTTTAGTAGAAACCATTCGTTCTTTAAACTTTTATTACAAAAATGGTAAAGGTTGATTTAATGGGTACTTACAACTACTTTATGTATGGATGAAAAGTCATATTGAGTATGAAGAAAGCCAGTTCTGTAAAGCATACCACTGTTCCGGCATTCTAATTAAGGAGTTTTGTTGTAGCACATGGCCTAAAGCAAGGTCTAAAGAAGAATAGGTTTTATACTTTCTAGCCCTTGATAGTTAAGGGATAGTTTTCAAAGCATCTTGGATGTGTCATGACACAGTGTTATATAGTTGTGGAAATCAACCTTGGGTATTTCAATTAGGCCTATGGGTTGTTGTTACTTATGCCCCAACTTTGGCAAGAAGATAATTTGGATGCGAGCAATTCATTTCAGAAACCTAGGGACTTAACCAGTGGGAGTTCTCATTCAGTGATAAATGGGCATATGAAATGATTGAAAAGATAAAAAAAAGCATGGAAGCAAACCATCCGAGTTAATCAAGGGAGGCTTACTTATGACGTCTCTCCAGAATATAGTGTGTGGCATGCAATGAGGGGTAAGGACATTGTGCTTCCTAAAGAATAATTAGTTGGCCACTCTCCAAAGTTAGTTTCTCAAGATCCTTTGCTTAAAATGGAAACAACTAAAAGGAAACTCCAAACTAAGAAAGATGAGTTGGAACAAGAAAATAAGCAATTGAAGTTAGAAATGAAAGAAATTTTAAGGCTTCAAGAACTAAAAATCCAAAGCCTTATGGAGCAAAAAGATTAGTGGAAAGCTTTATTCAATGATCTAGACATGATATATTCATCGGTTACACCCGAGCTTGCCTAACTTTTAAACAAAATGAATTACTAAAAGTAAGGGTGGAAAAAGGACAAAAGGCCATTGCTAGGGCACATAAACATAGTCACATGCTACAAGAAATAGTGGATCGACATATAGCACAAGTAGAAGCCTTGTTTGATGAATGCAGGAGACAAGCTAAACAAAGTGAGCTATGAAAAGATATGTGCACAAAAAACCAAAAAAATCTAAGGCATTTGTTCAATCAGCTATGCATTGCTATAGATAAAATATTAGAAATGAAGAAAAAATGGAAAATTTGAAGGCTATGATGCAACCAGTGGGAGCTCATGGGCGACAATTGCTTGATTTCTTAGACGAGGCACAAAATCATTGCCAGTAAGCTAGGAAATTTATAATGAGGCATTAGAAATAATGGATGATGCTTAGGACTTTAGAATATTGCTTTGGCTTTATTAGGATGTAATTTTGAAATTTTATTAAATAAAGTTTCAAATTGAGATTTCTTTTAATCAATAATGGTGATGTGGTAAATATTAGTACATTTCATACATGCATATGCATATCAAGCATAAAACATGGATAATTTCTAATAATCATATAATTATGGTATTCAAGGTTTAAGGATAGCTCCACTTAGCAAAAACCCCACTCATCGATATAACATAAGAGCTCAAGCTAGACAAATGGAGCAAAAAAATTCTCATCATCCTGAGAAGATAGAAAAAGCCCAAAAAAAGCTTAAAAATGAGTTGAGTAAAATTTTAGATGCTCTGAATAAGTTAAACAAGGAGAAGAGAATATAATAGAATATCAACCAATGGGACCATCCATCACAAGAGGTGGCTAACCTCTTATATCCATCTGGCTTTGGTCCACCTCAAGATCAGTCTACATAAGAGGTACCACCATAACAATTTACATATCCTGTATATCCTGGAATGCCATCAACTTCTAACCCAGGGCATTACCATAATTATGTGAATACTATATTTATTGAAAAGGTAGTAGAACCAATCCAAGTTTCTAATCTGGATGATCTAAGGAAAAAAAAGAGAGAGAAAGCAAAAGTGGTTGAATCTCTAAAAGACTCAAAGTTTAGTATGCTAGAAGAGAAGTTAAAGGCTATGGAAAGAATTGGTTTTTATGATTCTATAGATGCTTTTGGGCTTTGTTTAATCCCAGATGTGGTTATTCCTTTAAAGTTCAAAGTACTGAAGTTTGAAACATAAGATGGTACGAAGTGCCTAAAGACTCATATTACCGTGTACTATCGAAAGATAGTAACCTATGCCCATAATGAAAAGCTACTAATGCACACATTTCAAGATAGCCTTATGGGTTTTGCAACTAAGTGGTATATCCAGCTAGATAGAACCCGTATCTATTCCTGGATCAATATGGCTCGTGACTTCATCAGTCAATACCAGCATGTTATGGATTTGACTTTTGATCGTTTATCTTTATAGAACATAGAGAAAAAGGCAAATGAGTCATTTAAAGAATATGCCCAGAGGTGGAGGGATGTAGCTTATCGAGTGCAACCTCTTCTAACTGAAAAGAAAACCATAACATTGTTTGTCAGCACTCTGAAATCTCCCTATTATGAAAAGATGATAGGGAATACAATAAAGAATTTCACTGATATGGTGATCTCTAGCGAAATCGTTGAGATCACCATCAAGAATGACAAGTTAGATAGAGGGGAAGCATCCATTAAAAAAACCCCAAAGAAGAAGGAGACTGAAGCTCAAGCTGTGAGCTTTGATAGACAATAGTTCAAAGGTTATCAACCCTACTCATCACAAGGTTATTCTCTATATCATCCTACTATGAATAATGCTTATCCTTACCAGTACTAGCCAAACCCTTAGCCATCCTACCTTTCGATCTATCCACCTTCTTTTTGAGTTTAGACTACCACATACATTTCTAATGCTCAACCTCCCTCGAGATCATTGACTTATCTTGTTAGCCCAATAGGTGGTTCAAGAGAGCAATGAACTACTTACGAAAAATCATATTCGACCCAATTCCCATAACTTATATGAAATTGTATCGAGAGCTCTACAATAATTACCTGATTGCTCATAATCGGGTAGAGCCACTCAAGCCACCTTACCCTAAGTGGTATGATCCGATAGCCCATTATGATTATCAATATGGGATTACTGGTCATTCCACTGAGAATTACACTATCTTAAAATACAAAGTGTAATGATTGATTAATGATGGAATGATCAATTTTGATACAAGAGGGGTAATTGCACCAAATGTTAATGGCAATCCTTTGTCTAACCACAACATGAATGCTTTGAGTGAAAAATGGGAGTGTCACCTAAAAAAAAAAGTGGTAGAAATTAAGACACCTCTTAGTCAGCTATTTGATGCTTTATGAAAAGTTGAATGATAAAGCCGATGAGTCCACACAGTTACTATGAAAAATATGTATCAAATAGCAATTGTAAGTATCATAGTGGGGCATCTGGCCACTTCATGAAGACCTATGAATAGTTTCACTAAGAGGTACAAAAGTTCATGGATTTATACCAAATTGAACTCTATGAAAAAAGGGAAAATTCAAAGAATGTTGAAGTGTCTATGACGACCAAAAGTCATGGATTTATACCAAATTGAACTCTATGAAAAAAAAATTCAAAGAATGTTGAAGTGTCTATGACCGACCAACCATCAAAACTATTTCCAAGGTTGGTAACAATTTACTATAAGATAAGCCAAAGTCGACCATAGACAAGTTCATTCCCAGGTCGTAACTTTTAAAGTCCCTACTCCATTTCCTTATAAGAACAATAGAGCTGTGCCTTAAAAATATGGTTATGATACAATAGTCTAGGGGTAAGAAGAGAATGCACTTAAGTTTAATGATACCAATATAACTGGTGTAGGGGGCATCACCCGAAGTGGAAGATGTCACATTATAGAAATGCTGAAAAGGGTTAAAAAAGAAAAAAACCAAGAAAAGAGAAGAACAAAATGATCTGAAAGTAGTGCCAGATGAAGAATATTAAAAGTCAATGTTAGAAAAAGAGGCTTATGAATTCTTAAAGCTAATAAAACATAGTGAAAATTCTATAGTTGAACAATTAAATAAGATGTTGGCATGAATCTCATTATTATCACTGCTATTAAATTTGGAACCATACCAAAATGCCTTGTTGAAAGTGATGAACCAAGCATTTATGGCACATAATGTGTCTGTTGAGTATGTGAACCACTTAGCTGAAAACTTCGTCATGCCAAATTACATATCATTTAGTGATGATAAGATTCCTCTAGAAGAAGGGAAAATAACAAGGCTCTGTATATCACTGTTAAATGTAAGAGCCATATTATAGTCAAGGTCTTTATCGATAATGGCTCTGCTATTAACATCATGCCTATGTCAACTTTGGCAAGACTGCCCGTTGACTACTCACATATGAAAGATAGCCAAATGGTTGTTTGAGCTTGTGATGGGACCAAACGAAAAGTCCTAAGAGATATAAAGATGCCTTTGCAAATTTGGCCATACACTTTCAATATAAAATTTCAAGTAATGAATATCTCCCCATCTTATAGTTGCTTGCTGGAAAGGCTATGGATTAACATGGCAGGTGCTGTCCCCTCTATCTTGCACGAAAGGATCAAGTTCAATGTGAAAGGTTAATTGGTGGTAGTGTTTGGAGAAGAAGACATGTTGGTAACCTAACTGTTGAATGCTCCATATATGGAAAGGTACTGAGAAAGCAATGGAATGCTTTTATTGGTTCTTTGAATTAGTCAATTCGATGGGCGAAGAGCTTAAAAACCAATACTTTTTAAAGATAGTGATGAGCTAAGTCATCAATAAGGAATGATATCCTAGAGTAGGACTGGGCAAAAATTTACAAGGGATAAGAGAGCTCCCAATAATAATAAACAACAAAGAAAGTTTGGGTCTTGGCTATGAAGTAAAAGACTGGGAAATCAGGGGAAGACAAGCCAATAAGACAATAAGACTAATGGTCATCCCGCACCTCTATGATACTTTCAAGCTTGAAAGGTTCATGTACCCAACTACAGAGAAAGATTTAGAACAAAATATGGAGCGAGCTTTCGCTAAGTTGTCTATCAATGCAATCGATGATGAAAATAGGTATAAGCAATAAGTGTGGGTATGCCTTTGTTCGCTAGATTATGAACTGAACAATTGGAGCATTATCAAAATGCCTGTTATTTTTTAGACTAATTCAATGTAATTGTACATCCCAATAGCTTATGCCTAAGGCCTTGAGGTGGTCTTTCTTATTTAGGCCATTTATCTATTATTATTTTAATAAAAATTAGGAAGGATGTATTTTCATTCATATTTTTTCCTAGTGCCTTCATTTTCCATTTTTTCAATACCTTTTGCCAACATATCTCATTTCATTCGATTTCAAGTCCTTAAATGAACAAGAAGATAATCATGATAATGATCAAGAGTTAATTTTGAAAAATCAGTTAACATTAATGAACTTGATAATGAAGATGATTTTGAAGAGTATGTTACCCCTCCGGACCTAATAAAATTGATTAAGTAAGAAAGTAAACTGATTAATAAGAAAGTAAACTGATTAACCCTCATCAGAAGATAACTAAATTGGTGAATTTATGAGATGAAGAGAATAAAAAATAGGTTAAAATTGGAACTTCATTCTCATCGACAAACAGGCAACGGCTAGAGAATCTACTTCAAGAATTCGTAGATGTGTTTACTTGGTCTTATCAGGTATACCTGGGCTCAGTACAAAAATAGTAGAGCATAGACTACCTTGAAGCTAGAATGTAAACTAGTGCAATAGAAATTGAGGCAAATGAAACCTGAAATGTAGATAAATATCAAAGAAAAGGTGAAGAAGTAGTTTGATGCAGGTTTCTTACAAGTGGCCATGTATCTAGAATGGGTAACTAACATAGTACTAGTCCCCAAAAAAGATGAAAATGTACGAATGTGTGTAGATTATCATGATTTAAATAAGGCTAGCCTAAAGGATAACTTTTTTTTGCCTCATATTGACACACTGGTGGACAAGACAGCTAAGCATTCAATATTTTCCTTTATGGATGGGTCTCAAGGTATAACCAAATAAAGATGGCTATAGATGACATGGAAAATACCACTTTTGTGACCATATGGGAAACATTTTGCTACAAAGTCATGCCCTTTAGTTTAAAAAATGTTGGGGTAACATATCAAAGAACCATGGTGACGCTCTTTTATGACGTGATGCATAAAGAGATTGAGGTATATGTAGATGATATGATTACAAAATCTTGAGAAGATGAAAATCATGTCACCAACCTCAAAAAGCTATTTGAGAGGTTGAAAAAATTCCAACTCAAGTTGAACCCAACTAAGTGCACTTCAGGGTAAAGTAAGAAAAGTTGCTATGCTTTGTGGTTAGTGAAAAAGGGATTGAAGTTGATCCAAACAAAATACGAGCCATTTAAAAAGTTGTCAACTCCAAGCACACCAAAAGAAGTTTGAGGTTTTTTGGGTAGATTGAACTACATTTCTTGGTTCATATCTCAGCTTACCTATAAATGTGATCTCATTTTTACGCTTTTCACAAGAATAACCCTGGAGAATGGAATGAGGAGTGCCGAATAACTTTTCATAAAATTAAGCAGTACTTGTCAAATCCTTTAGTATTAGTGCCGCTTGTTCTAGGGAGACCTTGATTTTATACCTGTTGGTGTACGAGAATTCAATGGGATGTGTGCTGAGGTAGCAAGATGAGCCTAGCCAAAAAGAGAGAGCTATTTGCTATCTAAGTAAGAAATTTATGAAATATGAGTCCAAGTATTTTTCTTTGGAGAAAATGTGTTATGCATTAGCTTAGACTACTAAAAGACTCAGACAATACATGCTTTATCATACCACCTAGCTTATAGTAAAATTGGATCCAATTAAATACATCTTTGATAATCTTTTTTTGTTTGAAAGAATTGCTAGATGGCAAGTAATGCTTTCGGAGTATGATATCGTATATGTGAGCCAGAAGGTAATCAAAATGAGTGCTATAGTTGAGTTTCTTGTAGATTGTGCTGCTGAAAAATATGAACTGATGAGATTAAAATTTTCTAATGAATATTTAATGACTGTCTCCCAACTGAAGAAAGAAGGGCATGAAAAGAGGTATTGAAAAATATATTTTGATGGAGCTACCAATGCCTTGGGACATGAAATTAGGGCAATCTTGGTTTCTCTAGAAGAACAATACTATCTTATAATAGCAAGATTGAATTTTAATTGCACAAATAACATCGCTGAATATGAGGCATGTGTTATGGGTTTACAAGCTGCTATGACAAAAAAGTTAAACATTAAAAGTGTTTGGAGACTCAACTTTAGTTATATATCAATTGAAAGGAGAATGGGAGACGAGAGAGTCAAAACTCATCCCATATCATAAGTATATCCTGAAGTTGATCAAGCATTTTGAAGATATTCAATTTAATCATTTTTCTCAGGAGAAGAATCTGATTGCTAATGCCTTGGCTACCTTGGTAGCAATGATCTGAATTAGTAATAACACTGACATCCAACCCATCAAGCTAGATGTCAAGGATATGCTAGCTTATTGCTTTAATGTATAAGAGGAAAACGATGGAAAGCCTTGGTATTATGATATTTTACAGTACATTAAGAACTAACAATACCTTGTCTAAGCAACTTAGAATGATAAAAGGGTCATTCGGAGACTAACTATAAGTTTTTTCCTAGATGAAGATGTTCTGTACAAAAGAAGTCATGATCAAGTATTGTTGAAATGTGTAAAAAAGGTCGAGGTAAAAAAAATTATGGAAGAGGTGCATGATGGAGTATGTGGTGCACATGTAAATAAACATGTGATGGCAAGACAAATCATGAGAGTAAGGTACTATTGGTTGACAATGAAGAATAATTATATTGACTATACTCGAAAATGTCACAAGTGCCAGATCTATGCTGATATGATTCATGCTCTGCCATCTATTTTACATGTTTTGGCACCACTTTGGCCATTCTTGTTGTGAGGCATGGATATCATTGGTTCTATTACCCCGAAGGCTTCTAATGGGCATAGGTTCATTTTTGTGATGATAGATTATTTCACAAAATGGGTGAAAGTAGCTTTATTTGAAAGTGTAACACGATCTGTGGTCTATAAGTTCATAAAAAGAGAGATCATTTGTAGATATGAACTTTTAGAGAGAATCATTTCATATAACGCCAAGAATCTAAATAGTAAGATGATGCAGGAAATATGTGCTCAGTACAAGATTAAGCCTCATAATTTAGCACTATACTACCCAAAAATGAATAGGGCAGTTGAGGCGACAAACAAAAATATAAAAAAAATTCTTAAAAAGATGACTGAAACCTATAAAAATTGGTATAAGAAGTTGTCATTTGTGCTACATGCTTATCAAACATCAGTGCGTACCTTTACTAGGGGCAACCTCTTTTTCTTTGGTGTATGGGATGGAAGTTGCATCGCTAGTGAAAGTACAAATCTCATCCTTGAAGGTTCTAAAGGATATTGAATTGGAATAGGTTGAATGGATTTGAGAGCGTTATGAACAGTTGAATTTCATTGAAAAAAAGAGATTGACAATGCTATGCCACAGTCAAATATATCAAAGAAGAATAATAAGAGCTCATGATAAAAAAGTTAACCTTATTGTTTCCAAGAAGAAGAGTTGGTCTTGAAAAGAATTCTCCCAAATCAACACCATAGTAGAGGAAAGTGGACTCCAAATTAGGAAAAGTCATATGTTGTGAAACGAGCTTTCTCAGGTGAAGCATTAATATGAACTAAGATGGATGGAAATGATCTGCCTCATCCTATAAATTTTGATGCTGTGAAGAAATATTATGCTTAAAAAAAATAAAAAAAATGAAAAATGAAAAAGGAAAACTCAAGTTGAAAACCCTAAAAGGGCGGTTTAAGTAAAAATAGGGTTTATCTAAGTTGAAAACCTGAAAAGGCAACTTAGATAAGGAGGTTATAGCAATGAATTTGGAAATTCATTAGTATGAAGGCTAGTATGTCCTAATGAGCTCTAAGTTGTTAAGTGCATCAGGTGGTTGAGTTATTCAAAAAGACTTCAAGATATGATATCATGATTGTCTGATTGTTTATTTTGGGCATTGTCTCCCAATACCCATTTTTATAATTCTTTCTTTTCACATTGGCCAGAGTTGTGCTATCATTTTTTCTAATAAGAGATTCCACTTCATTCTTTGTGTTTCTCTTTTGTTAATTATTTCTCATTTATTTCCCAACCATTCCTACTATTTTCTCTTTAATACCTTACAATGGAATAAATGTGTGAATGCATTCTTACTTTTTGAGATTGAAATAATGATGGATAAATGAATAATAGCATGAAAGATTTCTACATTACCTTGGAAAGGTTAAGAGTGATAAAGGCAAATATGAAATGTTCAGTTCATGATAAGGATATTGAATTTGGAAAAAGATTTCTTGAAACAGAAAAATGGGAGTTAAATGAGAATGATGATTAAGAATTACGTTGATTTGGTCTTAGTACTTGAAGATTGAAGGATTCAGGGCCTAAGAAAAGAGCTTGAGAAACTTGAGTACCACAATTAATCAACATTTGCATAGCATGCATTACATCTATAAATGTCTAGTGCATAGCATACACTGTATTTGAGAAGGTCTAGTGCATGGATTTAGGAAGCAAGAATATTCCAAGATCCCACAAAAAGAAGACAAATGTGAAGACTTTTTGATGAAAGAGTTTCAAATTCTCATTTGAGAAAAAATTATGAGGTAAGATTCTAATCCTTGGAAAAAGATATTTCTCAATAATAGGAACAATTTATAAGATTTTCGAGCATAATCTCCTAAAATTCCTTCAGACATGATCTACGACTCCTCTGGACATGATTGTCAAAGAGCATTTATTTTTCAAAGTTTTAGTGCCTCTGTTTAGAGGAGCATTTATTTTTTGAAGTTGTGGTGCCTTTGTTTAAAGGAGCATTTATTTTTCAAAGTTATTGTGCCTCTGTTTATAGGAGCCTTTTATTTTTTAAAGTCATTAAGCCTCTGATTAGATGAGCTTTTTATTTTTCAAAAGTCATTGAGCTTTTATTTAGAGGAGTCGTATTTATTTTTTCAAAGTTGTGAGCTTCTACTTAAGGGAGCCTTATGTCATTCAGTCAGTTATAGTGTCTGGTTATCACAAAAAAAAAGAGGGTGAGTGTGTTGGGATGATCATTTACGGGGTGTCTACTTCTTTGCACAATTCTTGTTGCATAAGAATTGTGCAAAGAGGGACAGCTGTAGATACCCATTTTAGTCTAAGCCGAATCAATTGGGCTTGGTCCAATGGGGTCAATGATCAAGCCCGAGAGTTATTGGTTTATTTATCATTCATTTATGTTATTTATTTTATTGATTTGAATTTTATCTATTTTATTTACCAATTTTTGTTAGATAATGATTAAAATAAAAAAGTTAAAAAATAATAAAAAAAAGAAAAATTTTATCGTGAATTAGGGGTTGGTAGGGTTAGAGTTGGATTCAATTTGTCTAAAGATTGATTTCTTATTTTCTGATAATACTGAAACTTTATCAAAGAAGGAGTCAGAATCAATTAGAAATTCTTTTGATTAAGCCTATAAATACCTGCTACACAGATTAGAAACACATACAAAAAATAAAAAATAGAAGCAAAAAAAAATGTTTAGAATAACAGAAGCAATCTTAGAATTTTTAAGAAATTTTTAAAAATTTTTTGTGGTTTTTTTTTCTAAAAATTTTTTAAAAAATTTTTAGATTTCAATCAATTTTTTAGTGAAATTCATTTTTCTGACAGAATTCTCTAGTTTTTGATGAAATATTCAACTGGATTTCTTGGTTGTAAAAAGAGAAAGAGAAAAAAAAAAAAAGGAAAGAGAGAGGAGAGGGGAAATCTAAAGGGAAAAATGAAAACTTCTACCTTTTATATCACCCCAAAATAACGTCATTTTGGCGTTTAGAAGAATCTAGGATCTAAGCACTTTGCTAGTGGATGATCCAACCCGATCCATTAACCCGTGTCCTAGCCAAACTTAGCTGTTGAGCTAAGCTGAGCCGCACCCCTAAGCCACGCCTTCTAGCCATTTTCTATGCTTGGAGCAGAGCCGCGTCAAACCCTTCAATTTAGTCATTTGTTTTTTTTTTTTGGTATTTTTTATTTTTTTATTTATGTATTTTTTTAGTATTTTTTTCATGATTAAATTTGGAAAAAATAAAAAATAAATAAAAATAAAATATTTTGAGAATAAATATTAATTATCCAGTGATGGAATTTATAGAAATTTCAAATGGTAAATTTTGATAAAATTCTTAGGTGAGAAATTTTATCTAAATTTATCCCAAATGGTGAAATAATCTAGATAAAATTTCAATAACAATAATTAATATTTATTTTCAAACAAAAAAATTAAAAATTAAAATGATAAAAAAATATTAATAAAAATTTTGAAATTAAATACAAATTACCCAATGATGAGATTTCTTAAAAATTTTAAATGGTAAATTTTTAAAAAAATCTCTAGGTGAAAAATTTCTCTAAATTTGTCCCAATTGGTGGAATAATTAGATGAAATTTCAATAAAAGTAATTGTATTCTTTTTCAAATAAAAATTTTGGTTGAAAAATATTTGACAATTAACCAAGGATGAGATTCGTAGAAATTTCAAATGGTAAATTTTTAAAAAATCTCTAGGTGAGAAATTTCTTTAAATTTGTCCCAAATGGTGGAATAATTTAAATGAAATTTCAAGAAAAATAATTGTCATATTATTTTCCTTCAAAAAAAAAAGAGAAATAAAAAAAATTTCTAAATAAGCCAAATTGGTAGAGAATTTAGAAATTGAAAAGAGAAAATATTTCTAATTTGGCCCAAATGGTAGAATAATTAGATATATTTTTAATAAAAAATAAAGAAATAATAAAATTATTAAACCTTTTTTCGACGACAGAACCTCTTCAAGAAATCAAATGGGATTCTTGAATGCTCTTGAGGTGAGAAAATATTTTTAAGAGTTCTACCAAATCGATGGAGAGTCTTAAAAATTATTTCCAATATTCAAATTTGAAACCATTAGAATCAAGACCTTAAGATAAATTTAAAATAAAATGGTACCATCCTTTGGATAGGTATGAAGGGATGCTATAATCTTCCCCACATGTAATTGAACTTTCAAACCCTATTCTTGTTAGTAGATCCGAACCTATTCTTTTAAGGATCCTTAGTCAAGCTTAGGAGTTCCTTAAAAAGATAGATTCATTAGGTGACCATTCACATCTAGTTAAAAAAGATTAGTGTCTCAATCTATTTGTTGAGTCTAGCAATAGATTTACGGACCTATATGTTATGACAGAGGTCTTACAAATCAAACTTTGAAAAAAAGTTTTTAAAGATCATGCCTAGAGGACTTTAAAAAGAATTCAAAAGTTTTAAATATGTACTCGAAGATTTTAAAAAGAATTACCTGGAGGTTTTGAAGACTAATACTTAAAAATTTTAACAAATATACCTTGAGGTAAAATCTTGTTTGTTTTCCATATCAAAGTTTTTTTTTTTTTATCAAAATTTTAGATCTACATCTCTTTCTCCTGAAGAATACGTAATGAATGCAACATATGAAATGGATGTGATGCATATAATGCGTGACATGCAATGAATGCAATGCATAAAATCTATACTAAATGTCCTTAACTCTGGTAATAAGATTCTTGAAACCTTATTTTTCTTCCATCTTTCCATGACAACCTTTGAATTGGTTGACACATTCTTTCTCACACTAAAGCAAACATTCTCAACATTTTCATTCTTGGAAAAACATTTTTCTTGTCTAGTGAGTTGTTTCATTAGTGGTCCATTGCATTTGGCATTCTTTTTGCCCCATAAATGTTTTTTCATCATAGCATTCACCTGTCTCCCACCACAAGCATTAAAATTCAAAAATAAATTTTCACCATTTCTCAAAATTGTCAAAAATAGCAATGAAAATTACCCCACGGAACTCTTTTCCACTTCTAATCAAATATCTTAAAAATTAGTGATTACTGTCTAAAATAAAGATGATGGATCACAACTTGGTCTTTCCAAGAAGATGTGATGGTTCGACATGATCTTAGCCACCCAATGAATTTGGCCACTTAATGATAACGGGAGCATCTTTTCGTTTATGCTTACAACCAAAAATCATCTTTTAAAGTACAATATATTTTGACACTCATTTAAGTTCTTAATATGTGGTGTTTTAATAAATGTCAAGACCAATTATGGTAGGCTCAAATTTTAGGTTTGAAAGAGGAATAAAGCTCAAATTTTAGAGGTAATCTTTATAGTAAGATTTATCTTCTTGGGCTTTTAAAGAAGAGTTTCCAATGTCTTTTAGTTTATTCAAAATTTTTTCTTAGCTTCTCACTTCTTCCTTAATGCATGAAAAGTTATGAGTTGCTTTCAGAGCTTTCATCTTACTATAAATTGCTCTTTCAGGCTTTCACCTTAGAGCTTCATTTTTTTTTTTTTTTGGATTATTCCATCAAGCATTTGAGCATTCAAAATTCATCTAAAACCAAATCATAATGATTTTCTAAGGAACAAGTTACCAATTTAGGTATCCACACATGATCAAAATGGACTTTTTGAAGGAAAAATAATTGCCTAGTTCTATTCTTCAGCTTCAAGATCTTGGTACTACCATGGATAAGTTCTTCAGCCACTATAATTAGGCAATGACCTTTCAACAATCTTGGTCTCTTTTTCATTCCTAAAACTCAACACATTAGCTCTAATTAAATCTTACATCTTATGTTTGAAATAAAGGTAATTTTTTGTTAAGTGGCCCGTATTCCCAAAGTGTTAATACACCAAGCATTAGCATCAAACCACTTAAGATAAGGAGGTTCTAGTGGCTCTAGAGGACCTGGTGCGATTAGATAGTTTTTAAGAAGTTGTGGGAATAATTCAGTGTAGGTTATAAGGATTTGATCAATGATGGCTCTCTCTTTCTTTTTACTCAACGATTTTTTGGGTTGAATAATTATTTGACTTATAGGTTCGATTTTTAGAGTAGAATTGGTGTATATGCCTAAGGGTTCATTAGAAAACTTGATTGTTAGACGGGTTGATAGCATTAGGGTTTTGGAAAGCATTTTTCATAACTGGGAAGTTATATGGGTATGGGCCAATTTATAAGGGTTGAATGGGAACAAATCTTATTTAAGATGCCAAAAGAGATTGTTGAGGAATAATTGGTTAAGGATTTAGGTACGAGCCAATCATGGAGTCTATGCAAGATTAAAAGGCCTTATCTTTTCTGCTTCTTTTCTGACTTGGTCATTTCTTGGGCCATCGGATGCATTGACATGACTTGAATCAACATCAATATTATGAGAGGCTTTTTGATCTTGACAAAATGGTTGTTTAATACACACATGAATTAGAGTTGATGAGGACTTTTGAGAATTGGTTACTTCAAGATATTTCACCAGCTTGGTAAGTTACATTTTAATTTTTCATAGGTCATGCCAAAATTCCTCTTGGTTAAGTTCTAAGGCTTGGATTCATACTTTTAATTGATCACCCATGTTTCTAAATTGCTACCCCAAACAAGCAAAAAATTTTTATTATGCAACGATGTAATGAATGAATGATGATGATCTATGAATGAGTGAGATGCATAAATGAATGAAAATAGACAAACAAACAAATAAATAAATAATTGCAAACCTATTGATGTTAACATGATTCATCCAAAAAGGAAGTAACAAATAAGAAAAAGTTAGCATCCAATATAAAGAAAGAAAAAAACAAAACAAGTTAGTGTATAACTTACATATAGCAAAAAGTATATGACCTAATTTGGATTATTTCTACAAAAAAGAAAGGACATGGCTCTACCTATAGGTTAATTCCATTATGTTCACTATATGTGGTTTAGGGTTGACTCTACAGATTCCCAAATTATACCTCACATCATTGTCTATCATAAACTAATAAGGCACTCCAATCTTCACCCATCATAGGTTACAAGCATGTATGAAATAGGTTTAATTTGAGTGAGAGTATTTAGTTAGACCATGTAGAAACATAAAATCTCGTGAAGGCATTGGTACTTTATTCCCTCCTAAGAGAAAAAGCTCAGGGTTTAGAGCTCATGTTATGCATATACAAGTGAATGACATATATGATTAAAGAAGATAAATAAACAAAACACAAACAAGAAGAAAAATTCTTAAATTTATTAAATTAGGCTTGGATAACAAGAAATAATTTACTAGCTTGACTCTCGACTATCCCCAGTAGAGTCGTCAAACTGTCATAACATACAAATCCATTAACCTATTGCTAGATATAAATTTAAAGAGTCACCACTAATCTATTTTTATTTTGGTGCAATTGGCTACCTAATTGAATCTGTCACATTTTAAAGAGAAGTCCCAACTTTAACTTGGTATCTTTAAATGGTAGATTCTAGTCTACGAAACCAAATTTAGGTCAAGACCGTAGTTATGCATGAAGAAGGTTATAGCACCCTCATAACGCTCACCCAAATGATGGTACTAGTTTGATTTCAAGTTATCCAAGCCCTTAAGTGTCTTTATAGTTTACCAAATAATTTAATTATTGGAAATTGATTGTAAAATTATTCCAATAATTTGATAGTAATTTAAGATAATTTCTTCATCTTAAGAGTATTCATGGATACTAGTGTCCCACTTTGAAGAAGTTTTATCATCGAATTTATTAATATATTTTATTTAAAAAATAATCAGTAAAATCCTCTAATAGTTTGGTAAGATTTTACTCCAATAAACATCCCCCAATAGTTTGGTTGGATTTTATTTGAAAACCTATTTATAAAATTAAATTTAAGAAAACTCATCAAATCGTCCAATAGTTTGATAAGATTTAATTCAATATTTAAATTCTCCAATAATTTGGTAAGATTAGAAAATATATTTTTTATTTCTACAAAACCTTCATTAAGTCCTTCAACCATTTGGTAGTATTTAATTCAAGATTTTAATCCTTCAATACTTTGGTAGGATTGAAAATTTTTATTTTATTAAAAAAAAAAAAGCCTATTATGAAATTTTCTAATAATTTGGTAGAATTCATAATAAAAATAATAAAATAATAAACCAATGAAATTACTACAATAATTTGGCAAGACTCATGAATTTATTTTGAAAATATTTTTTTGAAAATTTAATTAAAACAAATAAAATAAAAATAAATTAAATAAAGAAAAAAATTATCAAAATAAATTGTATAACTTAGCTCAACTAGGAAATGCCCAGTTTAGACATAGAAAATAGCTTAGGATGTTGTGGCTCGAGGCTCGACTTGGCTTAGCCTGTGGCTACTAGAATCGATCACGAATCGAGTCATATAACAAGTCAAATCCAAAAATGAGAAAACATGTGGATTTAAAATGGGCTTTAGGCTCAAAATGGTGCTGTTTACCATCAATATAAAAGGCCAAAATCCTTTTTTTTTTTTTTCAGAATTCCATTGTATTTTCTCTCTCTACCATGCTTTTTCTTTGTTTCTCTCTCTAAAATAGATGAACAACGGTGGTTGGCCGATTGAAATTCTGTCGAATTCTAGAAAATCACGATGGAAGTTGGTCAAAATTTGGGTTTGATGTTGGATTTTGAAAAATGTTGCTGGTAACTGGGTTTTTTGGCCTAAAAAATTGTCAAAAAGTTTGAATTTTCATCAAAAAATTTAACAAAATCTAAGAATTCCAAAAAATTCCAAAAAATCACCAAAATAAATAAAATAAATCCTTCTGGGCTCTCGAAATCCTTCAAAAACCTTATTTAAACTAAAACAAAATCTCACAACTCCCAAATTTTCCCTAGAAACTTTCTGCCAAATTTTTTTTTACTTTTCCTTTCTTAACTTGTGTACTGCTCTAATAACTCTCAATTGCTTTGTATCTCTCTTCGTATGATTTTTATATCAGTTGATGTGTGTTCTTTAGCTTGGTTGACTAGGGTTTAATATAACATTTTTTTGCAGGAATTTCAAGGATTTTTATTGAATGACAAAGATTGGATCTGTTACAAACATATCTTATTCTATTTATGGCTTGAATTTTCCTTCAAAAAAAAGATTTGAATCTTGTCAAAGCTTCCATTTTACCTATGATTTAGTTTCCCTTTTATCAAAATGTGATTTCTGGGAATGGATGCTAAGATGCTTCCCCAAATTTCCAAGATTTCAAACAAGTATCTAAAAATTTTCTTGCTATTTTTTTCCTTTAATAAAACAAAAAAGAAAAAGGAAAAACTATCTACTCCATCTATTGGGCTCAAAGCCCAATCACTAGTTGAAAACTAGCCAATTCATAGCTCAATCATCCAAAATCAATTTTGAAGATCCAATAGATACCTCAAAGGCCTAAAAGTCTAAAACGAAAACCAAGTCGAATTTGCATGAATCCAAAAACAAATTGGATTAACCTTTGGACTTATCAAAATTAAAATTGTCTCGACAATTCAATTAAAAGATCTAGATGAAATGGGGTTCTACACTATATTTCAAATATTAAATATTTTGAAGTATTTTAATAATTTTAATATTTGAAATTTTAATTATTATTTTAACATAAAATAATATGCATAAAATTTTTATTGAATAAAATTTTTAAAATTTTATTTGATATTAAAAATAATTGAAATAATTTCTAATTAATTATTAACTCATAAATGTAAAAAATATACTAAAAATTTTATTATATACAAAATTTAATCTAATGTCTTTTATGGTCATTTATCTTTTCACTATAATTCCTTTCACTGCCACCACTGTGATTGCATCTAAAAGTATATCCTTACCAATAATTTTAGAATTTCTTTGGATAGGCAGTGAGATTGGCTCCAATGAGATTGAAAATAGGGGCGAATGTGGGATTTGTTACTATAGTAGTGAGATGTAGGATATATATTTGGTTGCAAATGCAATAGTAACGGTAAGGTAAATTATAATGAAAAAGTAAAATAAACATTAAAGATATTATATTAAAAATTACATATAATGAAATTTATAAAATATATTTAATATTTTTTATATTAATAAATAATTAAAATTTATTAAAATTATTTTATATCAAATAATATTCTTATTAATAAACTAAAAACATTAAAATTATTTTTATAACAAATAATAATTTATTATTATATATTTAAAAATTATTTTTTTATATATATTATTTTTGTATGAAATAACAAATAATAAAAATAATAAAAAAACAAAGCTAAAAGCTAAAGGATATTTTTATTCTTTCACTATTGTTTGAAGGTAATAGAGATAAAAAGAAAAGAAAGTAAGGGCATTATAGGGAAAGATGCTGTGGTGGGGGTGAGAATTTTTCATTAGAGAGAGGTGTGACCAATGAAAAAAATGGGTATGGTGCGTTGAAACTAACTCCAACGCCACTGATATTGTCTGTCAAATGCTTGCATAGTGCATTTGGCACAATTTTTCATAGAAAAAACATCTCCATTGGACCTTTAATTCCAAATGGGGCCATAATCTAATTGTTACAATAATTAATCTCATTGTCACCGTAAATTTTAATCTTACCCAAACAATTTCACCGCCTATATCTAAATGGACCTTCGGTAGACAACTTCAATGCAATGGAAGGTAGTTTTAAACAATTTACACTTTTTTTCCACTGCCTACTCCCTATAGTGGAAAATTCCCATTTTCATCGCAGCCTCCTTTCATATGATGTCATTATTTTTTTTTAAATCTTTTTTAACCCTTCAAACAATAGTAATGTTCCTTGCACTTGTAGCTTTTAACTTTACTTTTTCATTATTTTTATATTTTTGTTATTTTATAAAAGAATAATATACATAAAATATAATTTTTAAATATTTAATAATAAAATATTACTTGATATAAAATAATTTAAAATTTTTTTATTTTATTAATAAAAATATTATTTGATATAATATAATTTTAATAATTTTTAATAATTTATTAATTTTACAAATATCAAATATATATTATAAATTTCATTATATATAAATTTTAATGTGATATCTTTAATGATCATTTTATCTTTTCACTACAATCTATTTTATTGTCACCGTTGTATTTGTATCTAAATATATATTACACTACTAATTTTAATTCTACTACTATAGTAATTAATCTTACCGGTATAATTACAAATCTCACTTCTATAACTATTTTCAATTTTATCAAAATCAATTTCATCATCTATTCAAATAGACCCTTAATTGAGATAAATTTCAAGCATGATGCTAATTTTGCAACTAGAGGTTTTTGCATTCAACCTGCATGTGGTTACAGCCCATTCAACCTTGCAAAGCAAATTTCTCACTTCATACACTTCAAAGCTCGCACACTACTCTCTACAACCAACTCCAGCTCAACTGTGAGTCTTGCCCCCTCTATGCAATATAAAATTTGTTCTATATCGAACAATTTTTCATGTACAAGTTAATAGCATTATATTTTTTGATCATTTTTTATATACAAGATTATGATATGATAGAAAAGATAATATTATAAATAAAATTAAATTAAATAATATTATCTTATTTTATATTTGATGTATGCAAAAATTAAGATATGATAATTTATTTATTTATTAAAATTATTTTTTTTTAAAGTTTATATAATTTAAATTATTGATATAAATTATAAGAATATAATTAGACATGTAAGTTTAATTTCATAAATTAAAAATAATCATTTTTACTTGGAGATAATTGAATGAATAATCCAATGCCAAGAAGATTTTAATTTTCATTGCAATCTCTATTCTTATCTTTAAATATAAATCAAATATAATATAAAATAATTATCATTCTATTTTATCAATAATCTTATATATCAAACATAATTTTTATATCTTATATAATAATTGATGGCAATAGGGCGGGTTGGTAGTCTAGGTAGACATTCAAGTACGGTAAACCTAGATTCTCAACTGCGCAAGGAAATAATTGAAAAAACGTCACCTATATATAAATATACTAATGCTACATACAATAAGCAGCTAGGAGCTTAGGAGCCTAGCACACTAACCAACTCTTAATGTTTTCAGTTCACCAAGATCTGGCTATATTTATTCTGTATACCAAAATCTTCTCTCATTGGTCACATGTGATCGGACAAAATTTGTGCAGCAGATATGCCCAAGGATTCTAATGTGCTAAGTCCTTAACATTGACTTACATGAGATTAATGGAAGCGATATTGGTAATTGCAATCTCTTTGCACGGTAGTCTTATTCAAGGAATACATATATACATATATTAAGCAAGCAATAACAGCAAACTAACCTATAAAGTCTATGATGAAACGACCATCAGAAGCCCTTCCAGAAGGTTGTTTGAAGAAAGTTTCACCATATGCTGATGGAATCTCTGCCAGTGCTGCATTATATCCCCCAGTGTCCGAATTCGAGTTCCCAAAGTTGTGTGTTGCCGGAAACCTGCATCTTTGTGAACCCGTGCCACCACTCACCGGCATCATTGGTGCCATGAATGTCAAAGCCAAAAGCCCAGACACAGAAAATAACCTCTTAGACTCCATAGTTGCCTTGCCAATAGCACCGCTTCACTCGCTTAATTGCCTACTCTCGCAGAAGTCATATAAAGACAGATAGAGATCTGTAGGACAGTCAAGTATGGCCAGTCAAGAATTTATTTGGTTGATTATTGAACTCTGCAGAGAGGAAAATGCACATAAATAATGATCCATCGCATCCGTAACTTAAATTTTGATCATGTAGGGAACATACTGTCCGTCTATAGAGCTACAAGGCATCATTTTCATGTTTTTTTTAAATTTTTTTAAAAAATATTTAAAAAATATTTTTTAAATTATAAAAATATATTTTTTAAAAGATTTTATTTGTTTATATATAAGATTCACTTATATTAATTTTTTTTTACCCTTTTAATTTTTCTTTTTAATAAATATTTTTTAAGATTTTATTTTTTTTTAGAATTTATTTGATACTAATGATATATTACGTGTTTATCTTTTATATTTAATAGATAATTTTATATTTTAATTTTTTAAGATATCAAAAGTATAAAGCGTATTAAATCATTTGAATCTTTTTTTTCTTTTTTCTTTTTTTACTATTTACTATTTCTTTCTTTTTTTTTAAATCTATTATATAAATTTTTTAAGAAAAAATCATTGCAAATATTGCATGATAATTCAACTTTTTTTTTTTTTTGTCTTTCATCTTTTCTTTTTCCTTTTTTTTTTTATAAATAAGTTCATTTTTTTTAAATAAACAAATGATTATGTACACATGACACCTTTTTTTTATTTTTTAATTAATCAAATTATTATTTAATACTTTAATTTAAAATTAATATTTTAAACTTTATTGGGTTATTCACATTGTATCCCAACAAACTCACTTCACTTTTTTTCCTTTTTTCTTTTTTGTTTTTATACCTTTTTTATTAAATTAATTTTGTTAAAAAAATAAGGTTAACAGAGATATACGCGTAATATGTCATTTTTTTTTCTTTAGCCTTTTTTATACTTTTAATTAGATAAATTTTATAATAAAAAATATCAAATGATAGATATACCAAAATAATATGTATATGATGGGTTTTAATTAATCTCAATCCGATTGAGGGTGATCTTTTTTTAATTGGAGTTGAGTTAAGATAGGTTAATTTTTTTTATAAGATACAACATTGGGATGAAAACGTGTTGAAGGTGTTTATTCTCAACTCATTTCAATGTATATATATAAATATATTTTATTATTAATTTAATTTTATATTTATATATTATTATATTAATAAAATTATTATTTAATATATTACTTTTAAAAATTAATATTTTAAACTCAATGGAGGTGTCCATTTGACACCTTTTATGAATTTTTTTATTTTTTATTTTTTATTTTTTATTTTAACCTTTTAAAATTTCTTTTATTTAGATTTTTTTTGTTAGATATATTTTGTGATGATAGGAGGCGAATTTAAGTATCCATATGTCACTTTTTTTTTTTAAATTTCTTTTTACTTTTCATCTTTTTTATTTTTTTAATTAGATAAATTTTGAAAAAAGAAATTGTGAATAGAGATCAAGGTTGTTAATATAATTCAAACAACATTTTGATTTTCTTTTAAAAAATTGTATATGTCAATATTAGTTGTTTCGGTATATTATTTCAAATTTTTTAGTTTAATACAAATATATATATATATATATATATATACATGGATTTGTATATAATAATACTACTAACAAATAATAATATGCAAAATAAATATACAATATCTTAAAAAACTAAATAAATAAATTTAAAAGTATAACAAATAATATCATCAATTTATCATGAAACTTTTAAACACTTAATTTGATTTTATGGTATTTAAATAATTTTTTTTCATGTAAATATATGTTAAGATAAAAGCAAAGAGATAAAAAAGAAATTAATTTTAGTTTTACAATTCTTAAACTATAGAGAGGAAACACAATTGCTTTTTTGAAAGAGATCGAAATACTTATGAATTTTGGTTTGAAAAATAAATGTAAAAGAAAATAAGTTACGGTAAAAAAAAAATTCAACTTTTAAGGGTTATTTTATTTATTAGTTTATTTTTTAGGTTAAAAATAATCAAATAACAAAATATAAGTTAAAAATTACAAAACATATTTTATATTCACGTATCTACAAAAGCAAGTTATTCTATCAAAATTCATTGAAATCGGCTAAAATAAAATGAAAACAATTGGTATCATCTAATACCAAGTCTAGTGCAAAAAACTATTTTTAAGTGTATCATATTTTAGGATAACTATAGTATATCAACTTATACGGCTTGTATTGAAAAGAAATTAATAACAATGATAGAGATGGCAAAAAAAGAAAAAGTTTAGCCTATAATATTTTTGTTTGATAAAAAATTAATATCTGATAAGTTTCGATACATCTTGATTCGATATGATTGTTTGTGTAAAAATTAATATCGAATCAAATAGGGTTTAATTTTTTTTTATTAAAAAGCATGAATAAGTTAAAAATGGATTTAAGATGCTTTGCCACAAGCCACTTTGTGCTATATATAAAAAGTATATATTCCATTATCTATTTAATTTTATATAAATTTTGTAAAAATATAATGTTAATAGAGATACCTATGTAGCACCTCATTTGTTTATTTCCTTTCATATTTAAAAAAAAAAAATTAATTGGATCAATTTTATAACAAATGAGTCGATTGATAAAGTTGACAAAATAATTAATATCCAATAGATTTCTATCTATTTCAATTCTATATAAAATGTTTTTGTAACAAATTGGTATCGAATCAATTTGTCTCAGTTTCTTTTTTTTTTTTTTTTAAATATGAGATAAAACAAAAACGAATTTAAGATGCACTATCTTAAGCTATATAAAAGTCTATATTTTTATTTATTTAATATACATGTATAATATATATATATATATATATATATATATGTTCATCAATTTTTTGTTGAAAGCTTGGGTATTGAGTACCGCATACAACAAATAAAATAAAATAAAATATATTTATAAAATATATTTTATGAGAATAAAAGGTCAATTTAAATATTTATATGTCATCTTCATTTGCGTTTTGTTAATTTTTTATTTTTTTACATTAGATAAATTAAAAAAATTGGTGAATATGAATAATAAAGCAAAAAAAAAAAATTTAAGCTGTGATAACGTAACAAAACTTATTTAAAGTTCTTTAAGTGAAATTTGTCAATTTTTTTTATAAATAATTTAATAAAAACTTTAATAACAAATTTAACCCGATAAATTGTTAAAATTCAATATAAAGATCCATAATATATAAAAAAAAATTATTTAAAATTCAAATTTGCTAGATACTTATTCAATAGTAAAAATTTTATTAATATTTTTACTAAAAATATTTATCTAAGAATATATATAAAAATTTATTCTAATTTATTCAAAATTTACACACTTAAACTACAAAACAAAATCTTTTTATTTATTAGTTTTAATTTTCGATTTTAGTTTTTATTTAATCATTTCTAATAAAAAATTTCACCAACTTAATTTAAAAATTTTATCTAAAATCTTTTCCCGGATTGTCACCTAGTGAATATTAGACTAAACTTTAGATGCTTAATATGTGATGCGAGTCAAACTGGATCAAGTACCCTTCCCTATGCTGATTTGCTACCAAGAAACTGGTAATTAAGAATTTTTTTTCCCCAAACCAAGATGGGACTGGATTGCAAATTGTAATTAACAACCATTACGGAGTTGTAAATTGTAGTTGTCAACTATTACTTTGAAATCTAGAAACTTACTGATTATCTAAGCCCTTGTTTGGATTAAATAAATTACCAGCAGAAGTTTCAAAATAAAGACTACTCATAAAAATGAAATATACCATATATACAAACTTACTAGGAACTTATCAGGAAACTCATCAGGAAACTCAAGATACCAATTACCTATTTCTGTTGACACTTCTTCCTTTAATGTCGAAATTACTTACACATTAAATTATTTATAACCAAAGGTATAATGTCACAAATAACTCCTTATCTACAATATCAAGAGATATTATCACAAATGACACATGTATATAATAAAATATTTAATGTGATATTTCAATTTAAAAATTTTTTAATGTAATAATTTATTAACTAATATAATATTTCAAAAATTATTTATCTCCCACATCCAATCATTGAAAACTAATCACATTAGTAATTATTAATACCGTATTAATTAACAAATTTATAATTTTATATTACATTAAAAATTTTTAAAATTTAAATATCACATAAACAGTTCACTACTATAGTTTAAAGGTTATTTGTAACATTAATCCTAATCAAAATGTGAATTCCTATGCAATAAGTTCAGCAACCTCTCAATAGAACATAATTAACAAAACTTCCCACTTCATTTATCTTCACGAGGAGATGGATCTCCCTAGAATCCTAACGGTTCCTATCAAGAACCATAAGATAGCACACAAAGCACCTAAAATAGAAATGAAAAAGAATCCCATATTCGCGCCTCTCCTCCTAGCAGTTGCAGCACCATTAACTGCAACTGCATCAGTATTTCTAGCATTTAATCTCAACCTACTGAAGCTAGACATTCGCTCGAAAGCCCGATTTACCAAAGGACTCTCAGAAGCAGAAGCAGGAGTTGTAGGTATTGACTCCACGAACGACCACAAAGCAGAAGAAAACCCGTTTGCACCACCACTGTTTTTGTCACCTTGGTCTTGATTAATACCATTGTACACCAAACCTAAAGACGACCAAAAATAATCATATATAAGCAAAATTTTACAGTTTAGCAGTATTTTAGAGAGTTGCTTTTCCCAAGACAAAATATAAGTCCGAATATTTGCATTCTAATCACTTATAGTGACTATAAATTAAATACTTGTATCAGAAGAGCTCTTGAAGCAGGCTCAAATTCCTTTTTTCACAAAGGCTTTTTGCCATGTGGACTTTGGCATGTGTACCAAACCATCCATCAGATCAAGAGCTTTGCAAGGATGGCTAAGACAGCAACTTTGTCCAAAAGAATTCATAGCTCAGTGAATGTAAGATAAGTTCACAAATAAATGCATGTTGATATCCACACTTGTTCTACCTGAAGTTAGAGAGGCGTTCCCAAGATTTGATCCTTGCGGAATGAAAACATCATCGCTCTGATCATGTGTCCACAGTGAGCCATTAATCTCATCCATTTGGAGCTGTTGATCCAGCTCCTTTCCATCAGACTGGAACTGCAGTTGGCAATCCACCTGGTCCACAGTTGAATAGGGTATCAACTGCTGATCCATCAAGATTATATTTGAACTGGATTTAGATTGATAACCCACCTGATTTAACATATTATCCTCAAAGGCATTAAATTGAGGCTGCAACCGCTGATTATCACCAATGGTGTTCAATTGAGACTGTGCCTGTTGATTATCCCCAACGAAATTCAATTGAGGCTGCAACTGCTGATCCATCAGATTCATATTTGTTTGGTGTTGCGATTGCTGACCCATCAGGTTAATATTTGATTGGAATTCCAACTGGTAACTTACCTGACCCGTCATATTATCATATGAGAATGGAACTGTTCCTTGATCAATAGGCCCCATCTCATGTAGAAACATGGCAGCATCTTGGTACAGATCTAATTCACTCACTCCATCCAACTCATTGAACTGCCCATTCTCCACAGATTTCTCAATATTGGAGGCCAGAGGTTCACGACTGATGAGATCATCAATTTCCAGGAAATCCTCCTCGCATATTTGAGTTACCTGTTCAAAGTAGCCAGCAACAGACATGACCTCAGGTACCTCATGCAACTGCAATTGAGGAATAGGTGACTGAGAGAAATCAAAGCTCGCTTGGTCGTGGAGAGCACCAAGTGAATCTGGAAAGAGAACATCTCTTGGAGATGGGTCCAGCAAAGTACTTTGCGACTCTTCTTCACCAGCAACCTGAGGCAATACATAGCCAAAATGAGCTTGTGGCTCTGGAATTGCAGGCTCATCAGCTAATTGTCTCGTAAACTCCTCCAAATCATTCAATAGAAACTGAACTTGTCCGTTAGCTTTTATATTATCATCAGGAATGGCCTCATTAGGTGGCTTCACAGGGTTGATTGTATCAACAGGGTTACTGGCATATTCCTCATCAGCCCATTCTTCTTCTTTAAATGGTGCCCCATACTGCTCACCATTTTTAGGGCCAGGCCCACTTTTTTTGTACACTTTATAGAGTGCGTAATAGTCCTGAAACATCCAAAGAGAACCACAGAAGTAATAAACATCTCATATACAGGAAGAAAACTTGAAAAAAGTTTATCAGGAAACTTCTTCGGCAGCATACCTTTACATTCTGGCATCTCTTGAGTTCCTCTTCATTAAGGGTATACTCATGCATCACCCAATCAGTTCGCTCACCATTAGGTGCACGCCCTCTGTAGAAAACTAAAGTTTTCTTGACTCCAACTGACCGAGAATTACAGGTAACATTTCGATCCTTTCCTGTTGCCTTCCAATACCCACGTCTGGTTGCCCTGTTAGACCTTGCTCCATTGGGGTATTTCCTGTCTCTTGGACTGAAAAAGAACCACTGTCTGTCTCCAGTTTTCAGTATTGATTGTGCTGTATAAAATTTCTTTTGGTCATTAGAAAACTGATAATTCAACCAAATAAAGCAAAATTGAAAACTAGAAACCAACAAACATTATCTACAGCTGAACTTTTTCAAACAAACAATCCATCTGAAAAACAGATAGTATCAATGGGAACAAAAACAAACCATTCTTGTTTTATAGAATCATTGGAATAACTGAAAAGTTCATCATTGATTAAATCTGCTTTTGATAGACCATACCATACCAATCAGAGGTTAAAAGAAGAAGTTAGCTGTCACAGAAACAAAAGTTCCAATGTGTTAGATGACTAAACAAACAAATTTGTAATAAAAAAGCACCAATCAACTCTAATAACCGCATCAAATTGAAGTATGAAACCTGAATAAATCATACACCTATCACCAAAGTCATCCAATCAGTTTTTACAGTTCAAATTTCCATCAAAATCAATTAACAACTAACAAAAAGAAAACAAAAACTAAAAAAAAAAAACAAACAATCCATTTACTGTGCAAACCAAAGTCAACGCAACCAAAGGATATTTTGAAATAAGATGAAAACAGCGATTTGCATATAAAAAATCAATAGCTACAGAATCCTCATCAAACAAACCCATAAAACAAACAAATCAACAAGAGATCAAATCAAAACAACCCCCCCCCCCAAAAAAAAGGCAAATTACTCGAACTAAAGCCAAGTCAACGCAGCAAAACAATATTAAAAATCAAAACGAAAACCATGTAGCAACAAGAAACCACATCAATAATCAATAATTAATAAAAAAATCCAACCTAAAAAACAAAAACCCAAAAATTTCAGGGTCAAAAGAAAGGAAAATTTTACCAGGTAACTCCTCAGGATTCCATTTGTAAACATCAGTTTCCCTTATGATATCAAGCTTGAGCTTCCTTTTACAGATCTTCCTCTTCAAATAATAAAGAACCAGCTCTTCATCAGATGGGTGAAACCGAAACCCCGGTGGCCACGCTTGATCGTCGCCAAAACATGAATCAATCGTCGCAGCCGTCGTCGTCACTGTCATCTCTGTTAATAATAAAAAAATTTTCTTTTTTCTTTTTTTTTTAACTAAATACACCAGAAACCCAGAAAACTTTCCGATCAGGAAAGCCAAAAACTGACAAAGACCAAACTTTAAAACGAGGAATTTAATTATCACATGATATAGAATTGGAAGCTGATCTTAGGCACAAAACCTAAGAGGAGATTCTGGCTTTTTTTCTTGGCTTTTTTTTTTTTTTTTAAGAAGATGGAAAGATAGAATTGGAGTCGAGGAAAGAAAATTTGCAGCAAAAGTAAAATGGTGTAGTGTCGGTGGACTATGGACTCTTATGAAAAGAAGAGGATTTTTAAAAACCGGAGTGGTTCGAACCGGTGGGTCCAAATCTCAGTCCTGCGGATCTCATAACCTCCTCTATTTTTCTACAGAATCTTAAATCCGTCTTACTTGGAAATTTCCTTCATTGAATAAAAAGGACGTGCGTTGACCCAATTCCATTATATTAGCGGAGGAATTAATTTTACTGAGGTTAAAAATAATAATAATGCTAAGATCAATTATTATAATGATAAAATTAAAAATTATAATGATAAAATTAAAATTAATTATAAAATGTGTTTTAATAACAAAATAATGATGACAAGTAATAGTGAGATAAAATATTGTGATAAAATAATTATTAAAAATGTTAGATTAAAGTTTATACATGATAAAATTTTTATTCACTCAAAATATTTGCAAATATTCTCTTTAGATAAAAATGATTATATATTTAATGGAATTATTAAATTTTTATTGACTTATTTATGTATTTATTTATATAATTGTAGATTTTTATTTTTATTTTTGTATTTGTGTATTTTTATTCCTGTAACTATTTATTTATATATGTAATTAAGAATATATAAAATTATTTTGCATAATCAATTATATGTATAAATATATTTATTTAATTTTTGTTATTAACTTATTTATTCACTAGCTTTTTTAATCCGTGCAATGCATGGAATTTTTATTGAATTTTTTATAATTTGGAATTCATTTTTTAATTATTGATCTAATATATAATCATACATTTGTAAATGCTAAGTTACAATTAAATAACAAATTATATATAATATATTATAAACAATACTATTCATGTGAAAGAAGTTTAAATTTTTGTAAATTTTCAAAAATAATAAAAATTCTTTCTTTTTCATAAAAAAAACTTTTTTCAATTCATTTACTAAATATTAAAAATTTTGCTATTGTTTTTTCTTGTTTGATAAAAAATCAAGAATCAATATTTAAATAGTTAAGATTAATAATTGTTTTTATGATAATGTTGATTAGGTGTGTATATATATAAATGATTGAACAACAAATCACAATTATTAATTTAGTCATAACCATTTGCTTTTTATTAGTTCTTATTTTTAACATACTTCAAGTAATTATTACACTAATATATTGGGCTAACAATTATTTCTATATATGTCAACAAAATAAAGTTATTTGTTAGATAAAAGGGAAATAATAATTCTTTATGTTATGCTTACAAACCTTTTTTTAGAAATATTTTTTATTTTTAATTATTTTTAACATAATTGATAGTATTTTTTTTAGGTTAGATATGGTAGTGATTATCATTCTTCTCATACCATCCATGGTAGATAAAAAATTTCAATAATAAAAAGTATAGTAAAAGGAAATAAAGAATATATATTTACATATTAATTTGTCAAGATTAAAGATATAAATTAATAGAGAATAAAAACATTGAAGAAATGAATAAAACAAAAAATACTATGAAAAGTTAATTATAATCAATCTAAACAAAATTAAAAAAGGTTATGAATTGAGAAACAAATAAATTAACCAAATATATAATATAAAAATATTTGAATTAGAACATAAATAAAACATTGTATTTGTTTTCAAAATAAAAACATATTTTTATCTAACTTTTTTATCAACATTCAAATATTTCATATTTTCATATAGAGATGTAAGCTCTTATTACTTGAAAAATACATGTTTTCTAGTCAATAATTCATTAACTTATCTAACAATATTAAATTTAAATAATCTATTAAATAATTTTCAATCTTTGATAGATTTTGATTTGAATTTAAATAATATCTAAAAATATTAAATTTAAATAATTTATTAAATAGAATTATTTGATAGAAAATAAAATTTTATTAAATATATATATTTGGATCTGTCATTAAATTTAAAAAGAAAAAATAAATTATGATTTAATATACTTGAATTCAACTTTTATGCAAAATTTTTAATCTCAGATAGATTTTGATTTCAATTTAAATAACTATCCAAAATATTAAATTTAAAAAATTTATTAAAAAAATTTATTTGATAAATAAAATAATATAAGTATTATCCTATGTGTCATTATCCATCTAAGCATCCACATAAATAGTTTTTATCATGTAAATCTTAATAATTATAAAAAATCACACACCCTCTAAATTAATATTCACATAAATTTAAGTAAATAAAGTTCATGGTTAAATCATTGTTATTTAATGATCTTTGTGTCTTTATGTTTCTATAATTTAAATTAAAAGAAAAAGATATTTGATCTCAATTTAAAATTACACATATATCTATATTTAAAATTATACTAACCCCTTGTATCTTAATTTAAAATTAAACTTAGATAAACTACATTTTTAAAAATTTAGAATTTTTTAAAATTAAATAATTATCAAATATATATTTATGATTTTTTCTCACAATTAATATTTTCTTCTTTATAAAAGATAGAGCTATAGATATTTGTTACAAAAGTTTGGCATGATAAAATTTCAAAATCAAATATAAAAAAGATTTTTTAATGATATATCACATTTGTAAATCTTAGTTTTCATACTAAAATAATATATACTATTAACTTTTTAGGTGAGATAATGATCTAAGAGGGGGGTGAATTAGAGTTTTTTAAATTCTTTCCCAAAAATAGATTTCAATATAATTCAATAGAAGATTAAAACTAATATCAAAATATGATGCAAATAACAATAAATTGATGAACTTAAAGCAAATATAAACTATATTCAAAGTAAAGAGATAGGGATAGAGAAATCAAATACAAGAATTTATAGAGGTTTGGTCCTTCTCCACAAGGCACCTACATCCTTTCTTCTTGGTTGTTCACACCAAAGCTTTAATTTACTATTCTTGAATTGAAATTACAACCTTATCTTTTTCTCTCTAAAGCTTAAGATAGAAACCTTATACTCTATACTTTCTAAGCTAAGTAGCAACCTTTCAATCCTACAAAATCAAGAGGATTTCTCACCTCTTGATTACAAAATCACTTAATAAAAATGTAAACTTAAAACATCTCTCAAAGACTAGGTGTTTGCCTAATGGAGTACAAAGAAATTTGATGAATAAACAACAACAGTAATTTGGATACAACAAATAGAAATTTGTAGACTTTTAAGCTCTAACAACTCTTGATTCTTTGAGAGAATGAAAATATAACTTGTTGGCTTTTCCTCTCTTGCTTCATCAATCTTCTTGATGTGTTGGAGTAGTCAATATATAAAGAAATTGAAGAGCTAGCTGTTAATGAAGCTTGGGAGAAGAAAATGCCTATTGGAAACATAAAAAAGTAGTTGTTGGAGTGATTTTTCCCTGACCCGATCAATCCCTTCCATGAGGGGACCGATTGGTTCATGTTTTGGAACCAATTCACGACTTGAAAAAGCTTACCTAATCGATCCCTTCCTTTAGGGGATTAATTGGTTCAAGGGGGTGATCAATCCCCTCTATAGGCTGAGTGATCCTTTTTGCAATCCTAGAGCTAAAATTCTATTTTGGGTAGAAAAACAATCGTTCCCTTGTTTAGGGGATCAATCTTGTCCATATAGGGCATGTCTCATATTTTGCACTTTACTCACTAATTTAATCATATTTTGAGTTATACAAATCCAAATCACAAACTGTTTAAAGATTTAGAAACTAGACCTAAAGAGCTTTCCATCCATATAAAATTGATCACTTAATTTATTGTGTATGAATTATAGCGAATTTTCAAAACTATCCATTGTGCAGTTTTTAGACAATTACAAAGTGTCTAGTAAATATTCAAAATCTTTTCTTAAAAAAATTTGATTTTGATTTTGTTTTATCCATTAGAAAGTAGACTTAAAGAGTTTTCAAACCATATAAAATTCAAATATTAAAACTTTATGAATTAATACAGAAAAATAAAATAAGTTCAATGTTGAAAAACTTTGTTCTTGTAAAATAACTTTCCTAAGTTAATCTATTTCTCAAAACCAATATTATTAAAATTGTATTAAGTCCAAAATGAATAAGTTCATTTTAAAAACAACAATTAGACTTTCATTTAAGCTCAAATAAATAATCTTTAAAGATAGATTTGGTTTGAGAAATATGAAAACAAAGAAATGTTTATTAAAGCTTTGAAAATCATATTTTTATTTAGTAACAAAATATAAAACTTAAAAAACATGTACTAAATAAATCTTTTTCAAAGTCTTGATCAAACTTATTTAGCTTAATGTTTTGTCATTTCAAAATAAGGATCAATTCAAGGGTAATAATCTCCCCTTTTTTGATATGACAAAACCTAAAGATAAATTTGCTTGATAAAAAAAACTTTCTTTGAAACATTTAAGTTTTTGAAAAACATTTTGAAAAACTCCCCCTTAAACAATGCATGGCAAAACTCCCCCTCAATTTATGCATCTTAATCTAACACATCTCAACAAACATATGTTAGTCAAATATATCAAATAAGCACAATTAAACAGATACATATCAAGCACAAGCAAATTTTTCATATGATATTTCTTCCCTTTTTTGTCATAGCAAAAAGGCATGAGCATATTAATGAGCAAATAAACACAAAGAGGCATAATTAACTAATATGTTCATGAAACATTTCTCCTCTTTTTTTGTTTAAGCTTTTCATACCAAATATTTAAGCTCTTATATCAATTGTTATCAGCATACAAGAAGAAATATCTATAAACTCTCTCCCTTTTTGTCATAGCAAAAGAAAGAGAGATCAATTCAAGGCATAAGACAAAATGCATGATACCAATAATATCAAAAGTATTTTTGAATGCATGTAATAAAGTGGTGTTCACAATCAAGTTCAAATACATGTATTCAAACACAAAAGTATAATAATATAAATGTATCCAATTTTATCATTTTAGCACAAAATCATTCATATCATGATTGTTATGAGTAAAGAGATAAAAGAATATTAGGCATGATATTCATACATCATGTTTTCATAAAATGTGCTTAGAACCTAAAACATCAATAGTAATTAAGCATAAATTCAAGCACATGCATATAAGCTCATACCAATTGTTAAGGATACCAATTGTTAAATATATGTTATCACAAAATAAATCAAGCAAAATTGTATTCTAAGATTTCTCCTCATTTTCAAAATAAGGATTAATCAATATAAGGCACACATAATTTTGCATGAGAGGTACAAGCTATATCAAGGATAGGCATATAAACAAGTGCTTATGAAAGTTAAAAAAATTCTTTAGCAATTTTGATACCAGTTGTTACCAATTGTTAGCAATTTTATTCAATAACTTTCATAGAGCACACATACGTCAAGCATATAAAAGATTCATTCAATACATGCATAAATGATAATAGTAATCTTTCATAAGCTATCATATTCAAACAAGAACCAAAAGCTCATATGAATTTAATAAAGCATGAATACTAATGAGCAATAAGGTTCAATTATCATCAAGTCATAATAAAGATTATTCAAGCATTTTTCAAACATGATGAACACATAAGCAAAGAAATAAGAAAAGTATAATTATTCAAATATATTTTAAATTATTTCAATGCATAGCAATGAACTTAATCTAAACATATGCAAGTATCTAAATATATATATATTTCAATCAAAATCATATAAGCATATGCAAAAACATTTCAAATCACATATAGCAATATACCAATAAAGATATAAACATTTAGATATAATGTGGTATATGCTATTTCAATATTCTTAATTAATGAACATGTTCAAAGAAATCAATCAATTTAACTTATATCCAAGTTCAAGAATTCATGCATTGATCAAATATTCATGCATTAAAATTATCAATCTCATCAAAGCAATTAAGAACTAGGCATGAATATCAATGAAGGTGAGTTAATCAATCCAACCAAGTGGCTTGGTGATTAATTTGTGCAAAATGTTCACAAATTCAAACATAATATCTCATTTTTGCACATATGAAAGCAAGCATTTATCAAATCATGCATTAATCATTATAAATCATAGGCATATAGCATAGATTCAATATAATTACCTCTATCTTTATCAAGCTATGTTGTTATGCTTATTGTAGTTAAGTGAGGCTTTGAATCCTCCATTCCACATCATTTGAGCTAGCCTTTGATGTATTTGGGTTTGATTAATGAGGGTGACATACTTTGCTTGCTATATTTGAAATTCCAAAAATGTTGGCTCATTCATGCTCATTTCAGGTTCTCCTAGCATAGACTTAGAAAATATTCTTGACAAAGAAATGTTCATTAATAGCATTAAGAATATCAATTGATAAAAGTTATACTAATTGTTAGAAAATAAATTTCATATTCTAAGTCATTATAGGCAAAAGAAAATTTTGCTCATTAAGCACAAGTTGCCAATTTGCTAGCAAATCATTCAATATTAACTAAAGCTATAGACCATTCGTTATAATAAACATCATATAGCAAAATGGTGGCACTAAAGCAAAAGTTCTTAAGTAGCGTGCAAAATATCAATCTTTCTAGATCATTTACGAACACAAAGAGGACATATTCAATAATCATTTATATTCAATAAATCGCCAAAGAATATGTCAAGACAAATTTTAAGCCATGTAAAAATTGAAAACTCAAGGAAGATATATCTATCATCAAAAACATATTCAAGAAAATTTTAGCACAAAAGCATAAATATGTTTGCACAAATTATAGGCCTTAATCAACAATGACTTAAGTTAAAAATAAGCATCATAAGAAAATCATTTACTTAAGTTATATTGCAACCATGTCAAGTCAAGAAAAATTATATTTATCATATATGCACACACTCAACAAATACAATAGATGAACTAATCGACACGTATCATTAAACATACTTAGTTCATCAATACTTAATCCCAAACTAAAAGATAAGTCAATTAAGCACAAGTTCCAAAATATTTCATAAAATTAATGAATTAATTTAGCACAAGAGCAAGTATATCTAAAAACATTTTTAAAAAAAATTTAAGTATTTTTAAATCATAAGCATTAAGGTCAAGTTGAATTAATGATCATATGAGCACATATTTTGACCAAAAACATAGATGAACAAGGAATCAATATATAATTTTTTAAGCACATAAAGTTCATCAATTCATTAACACAAGAGAGGAAATAAATCTTGAATTAATAAGGATAAAAAATTAAAGCATATTTCAAGACTATTTCATAAGAAATCAAAAGATGAATAATCAAAGATTAATATTTATGATTTAAGCACAATATGATCATCAATTTCTAAAATCACAAATCAAGAGTTAAAACAATTATAAGCATGTTCAACAATCACAAATCAATATGTATAAATATCACAAAATCATTTCCATCATGCCAAAACCCTTCAAATAACTATATTTATGCAAAATACCATAGAATAAATCATTCAAAGCTTAATATTTTCAAGATTTTTAATTTTATATTTTGAAGCTCATTTTTGCTTGAAAAAGACCTTAATAAATTTCATAACTAGTCAAGCTCATTTTTAACCATCTTGAACCATTCCAACAAGTTTCAAATGACAAATCAAAGTTGTTCAAGTGGTCATTTGGCATTAGAAGCAAGGAAATAAAAAAAAAAAAACTCTTAATCCCATATTTCCTTGAAAAAGGCTATTAAGATGGCAAATATGTTTAAACATATATTTAAGCTCTTCAAACCATTTAGAAAAGTTTTATATCACACTTTAAAAAAAAATCCAAATGGTTTTTATGCCTATAATTGTTCAAAAACAAAATTTCACCTTTTAAGCTTCAAAATCCTTTGAAACTTGCATATAACACTTATGAAAAATTGAAACGATTGCAAGTTATCAAGCTTTTCTTTGCTTGAGCAAGTTTAAATAAGAATTCATGATATTCAAATTCATTTCCATTTAAAAACTTTCTAAAACAATATTTTATATTTTAAAGCTTGACTGTAGCAAAAATAATTTTCAAAGCAAAATATAAAATTTTAAAATCATTAAGCTTTGAGTGCTTTCCTTAAGTTTGTGCATAAATATAAAAATAATTTAGCACACAATTAATCGCATGAAGCACTAATAACAATTTCACAAAGCATACATGATATCATTAATATCTAACATTCATATACACAATCATGTATAAGCACAAGTTCTTAAGAATGTCAATTGCACAAATAATATCAAAGTATTAAGATCATTTATTCAATCCCAATATCAAAAGTATTCACATGTAATCCCATAAATTTATTAGAGCATACATGAATTTTCCTAAAGATGTGTCTCAAGCAAGTAAGCATTAAACACAATAACAAGCATGAGAAATTATTAAATTATACATTTAAGAGTAAAAATAAATACTTACTCAATTCAAGCTCACATATATCAAATAAAATTGGTATATTTAAGATATATCAACAAAACATATACCAATATCCATTAAGCACTCAATGTTTAACAAGAATAGGCAACCAATTCCTTATTCACTTAAAATAAAAATTTAGAGGTTATCCATCTCTATTGTGTGTCTAGAGTATTTAATCTTCAAACTCACATTCTAGTTCCTTGCTTTAGTACACCTATAAGAGACAATCTCATTTGATTTTTGGTACCCAAATTGCTTTGGGTCCTTGAGAGTTAATGACCAAGTTTCTTGTTCCTTTAGGAACCTATACTTGTCTAATTCTAAATAAGACTTTTCTTCTAATAAGACAAGTATATATAGTATGACCATGAAAATTACAACAATTGCATTTAATCATTTTAATACTTAATGAACTCTTTAAAAGCTTTTGTTTTTCATTCATCAATTTATCAAAATTTTTTTTTCAAAACAATATTTTCTTTTTCTAGAAATTCATTTATACTTTGAAAGGTTTCAAAATCTATTTTCAATTTCTCATTTTCTTTTGGCAAAATATTTTTTGCATTTATCAAAAAATCATTTTCAACATTCAATTTTGAAATCATTTTATTTCATTTTCATTGATTCAAATTTCATAACTAACTCATCAAAGGCATCTTACAATTCATTAAAGGTATATGAATTTGAATCAATTAAGTTAGAGGTTACCTTAGGCTCTTCAAGAGCCATAAGACATGATGCATTTTGGCTAAAAATTTATCTTTAATGTAGCTCATCCAACTTCCTCCATATTGCATTTGAAATGGAGCAATTTGAGACCAAGTTGAAGTTGTGGGAGTCAAGAGTTCCATAGAAAATGCACTTGGCCTTTGCATTATTTGAGGGAATTCCAAGCCCTTTCTTTATCACATTCCAAGCTTTAAAATATTAGGCCATTATGAGCATTTTCATCCTCTTTCTCTATTCACATAATTTAAATTCATCAAACATAGAAGCTTTGAGGACTTTCTCACCATCTTGAAACCTAAGTTGAGCCAAAGGATCTTTACTGGAGGTGGTTAAACTTACAAAAAAAGACCAAAGCTTTAATACCAATTGTTAGCTTTTTAGGTGAGATGGTGATCCAAGAGGGGGTGAATTAGATTTTTTTTAAATTCTTTCTTAAAAATATACTTCAGTATAATTCAATGAAAGACTAAAACCAATATCAAACTATGATGCAAATAATAATAAATTGATGAATTTGAAGCAAATATAAACTACAATCAAAGTAAAGAGATAGGGATAGAGAAATCAAGTATAAGAATTTATAGAGGTTCGATTCTTCTCTACAAGGTACCTACATCTGCTCTTTTTAGTTGTCCACACCAAGATTTTAATCTACTATTCTTGAATTAAAATTATAACCCTATCTTTTTCTTTATAAGGCTTAAAATTGAAACCTTATACTCTCTACTTTCTAAGCTAAGTAGCAACCTCTAATCCCACAAATTCAATAGGATTTCTCACCTCTTGATTACCAAATCAGTTAATAAAAATGCAAACCTAAAACACCTCTTAAAGGCTAAGTGTTTACCTAATGAAATGGAAAAAAATTGATGAATGAATAACAACAATAATTTGGATACAACAAATACAAAGATGTAGACTTTTAAGCTCTAACAACTCTTGATTCTTTGAGAGAATAAAAATATAACTTGTTGGCTCTTTCTCTTTTGCTTCATCAATCTTCTTGGTGTGTTGGAGTGATCAATATATAGAAAAATGAAAGAACTAGCCATTGGGGAAGCTTGAGAGAAGAAAATGCCCATTGGAAGCATGAAAAAGTAGTCGTTGGAGTGATTTTGCCTAGACTTGATTAATCTCTTCCATGAGGAGATAGATTGGTTCATGTTTTAGAGCCAATTCAGGGCTTGAAAAAGGCTACTCAATCGATCCTTTCCTTGAAGGGATCGATTGGTTCAAGGGGGTGATTGATCCCTTTCATAGGGTGATCGATCTCTTTTACAATCTTGGAACTAAAATTCTATTTTGGGTAGAAAAACAATCGATCCCTTCTTGAGGGGATCGATCTTATCCATCTAGGTAAATATCTCCTATTTTGCACTCTACTCACTAATTTGATTATATCTTGAGTTATACAAATCCAAATCACAAATAGTTTGAAGATTTAGAAGCTAGACTTAAATGGATTTCTACCATATAAAATTCATCACCTAATTCATTGTGTACGAATTATAATGAATTTTCAAAACTACCCCTTGTGCAGTTTTTAGACAACTACAAAGTATCTAGTAAAAATTCAAAATCTTTTCTTAAAAAATTTAGATTTAGATTTTGTTTGTTCCATTATAAAGTAGACTCAAAGAGCTTTCCAACCATATAGAATTCAAATATTAAAACTTTGTGAATTAATACAAAAAAATAAAACAAGTTTAATGTTGGAAAACTTTGTTCTTGTAAAACAACTTTCTTAAGTTAATCTATTTCTCAAAACCAATATTATCAAAATTGTATTAAGTCCAAAATGAACAAGTTCACTTTAAAAACAACAATTTGACTTTCATTTAAGCTTAAACAAACAATCTTTAAAGATAGATTTGGTTTGAGAAATGTGAAAGCAAAGAAAAGTTTGTTTAAGCTTTGAAAATCATATTATAGTAACAAAATATAAAACTTAAGAACATGTACTAAATAAATCTTTTTCAAAATCTTGATCAAGCTTATTTGGCTTAATGTTTTGTCATTCAAAATAAGGATCAATTCAAGGCTAACATATGCTTTTAAGAGTGTATGTAATTGTGAAATAGAGATTGACTTTTTCATTAAGGTTTATATGTAATTTTACTTTCATAATTCAATACATATATATATATATATATATGATTGAACAAAAAATCACAATTATTAATTTGTTCATAACCATATGCTTTTTATTAGTTCTTAATTTTGACATTCTTTAAGTAATTATTACACAAATATATTGGGTTAACAATTATTTGTATATATGTCAACAAAATAAAGTTATTTTTTAGATAAAAGGGAAAAAATGATTCGTTATGTTATACTTAAAAACTTTTTTAAAATTTTTTTTATTTTTTATCATTTTAAACATAATTAATATTATTTTTTATGGGTTAGATATGGTAGTGATCATCATTCTTTTCATACCATCCATTGCAGACAAAGAAATTAAATAATAAAAAGTATAGCAAAAAAAATTAGAGAATATAGGTTTACATATTAATTTGTCAAGATTAAAGATATATAATGATAAGAGGAAATATGTTAATAAATTAACAGAGAATGAAAAACATTGAAGCAATGAATAAAACAAAAAAATATATAATACGAAAAATTAATTATAATTAATCTAAGCAAAATTAAAAAAGGTTATGGACTAAAGAGAAACAAATAAATTAACCAAATATATATTATAAAAATATTTGAATTAGAACATAAATAAAACATTATATTTGTTTTCAAAACAAAAACATATTTTATCTAACTTTTTTATCAACATTCAAATATCTCATATTTTCATATAAAGATGTAAGCACTTATTACTTTAAAAATACATGCTTTCTAGTCAAGAATTCATTAACTTATCTAAAAATATTAAATTTAAAGAATCTATTAAATAATTGTCAATCTTTGATAGATTTTGATTTGAATTTAAATAATTATAAAAACAATTAAATTAAATAATTTATTAAATAGAATTATTTGACAAAAAATAAAGTTTTATTAAGTATATATATTTGAAATTGTCATTAAATTTAAAAGGAAAAGATAAATTATGATTTAATATATTTGAATTCAAATTTTATGCAAAAATTTTAATCTCAGATAGATTTTGATTTCAATTTAAATAATTTATCCAAAATATTCAATTTAAATAATTTATTAAAAAAATTATTTGATAAATAAAATAATATAAATATTATCCTATGTGTCATTAAAAGATTATCCATCTAGGCATCCACATAAGCAATTTTTATCATGTAATCTTGTGTGTTGTAATATAATATATATTAGATTATATAATTATACAAATTCATTTTGCTATTTTAAATAAATAATTAATTAAAAAATTTTAATAAAAAAATAAAGAAACTAAAAATTAAAGGGGTAAAGTGGAAAGGAAGCTAAGATGGGAATGGGCTTTTTTTATTTTGGACCTTTAAACATTAGTCACCAACCATAGTTGTACTACAGTTGAAATGGCTTTCAATTTTTTGTAATGTTGATATCTAAATGCCTCATATGTTTAGTGGAAGCTACAAAATGCATCTCACTGGAAGCAATCAGGAATCCAAACATAAGATAAAAGTAGTTTAATCCTAAACTTACAAAATTGAAGATAAAATTGTAAAAAAAATAATTTAATGAGGATAGAATTGTTTAATTCAAGAGTTAGTAACCGACTAAATGTTCTCCCTCTAGTGAAATTTATAAGACCTCCGAGTATAATCTTTAAATCCTTTACATAAAATTCTTAATGTTTTAAAAGAAGGAAAATGTTGATAACTTTTAAGATATTCAAGACTAGAAAATTTTGAAGACCTCCAAATATCAAAATAAGAATTTTACTCTCAAGACCTCTGGGAACTGAGATGAGAAATTTGTTTCTAAGTCCTCTGGACAAAGATCAAAATGATTTGTAGATCTTTTGGGCATAATTCTTAAGACCTCTGGGCAAAGATGAGAACAACTCATAAGTCTTTTGGGTAGAATATTTTAAATTTTTAAAGCTGTGGAACCTTTAATGAAAACAACATTCATACGTGTTGAGATTTGTAAGATCTCTAAGTATAATCTCTAAGTTTTTTGTGCAAAATTTGTAAATATTCTAAATTGAATCTGTTTTACTATCGAGATTTGTAAGACCTTCGAGTATAGTCTTTAAATCTTTTGGACAAGATTTGTAAGTCCTTTGAGCAATGTTTGTTTTAATATCAGGATTTGTAAGACTTTTGGGTATAATTCTTAAAACCTTCAAGTAAATATGAGAGCGATTTGTAAAACGTCTTGGTATAATCATCAAGACCTTCGAACACAATCTCTGAGTTAACATGTTATGTTTTCAAAAGTTGTGAAGCCTCTAATGAGAGGAGTTTTTCAAGAATTAAAAAACTTTTAAAAAATCCCAAAAAATAAAAATCAAGAAAACAAAAAAAAAAACTAAAGTTCAAAATTTCCAAAAAAATCAAAAAGTTTAAAAAAATCCAAAAAAAAGAAAAAAACAACTTTTGAAAAATCCTCAAATTATTGATTTTGAACAAAATTGTTGTCTATTTCTTTACTTTATTGTTGATTCTCAATAATTTGTAAAAAGGGTAGCTATAGACACCTAAATTTGTCTAGGTTGATTTGAGTTTATTTGAATATTATACTTAATTTGCACTTTTTAATTTTGACCTAAAATTTGAAAATATGATTTAAGACCCAAGTTAATTAAATCTAATAATTAAAAAATGGAAAATTCATAAAAAAAGCAAAAAAAAAAAAAAGGGTCTGTGATTATGGTAGCCTTACCTTAGTTTCTCTTTCTGAAGTTACTATACCTTTTTTGGCTATCTTTTTCCACCTAACATTTTCCACACATTTTACTTTTAACCATTTCTCTTTATCTACACTTTAGGAAGACCTAACATTACACAATCCCAAATGTAATAATGCTACAACTACAACAAGGATAAATGTAAGAGAAATTCAATTCATGAGTCTAGGGGATGAGAGGTTTAGTTCTGTAAAATGGCCTAATTCATAGCATATAGGGATTCATGATACAACAAAAAAAATTGACAAAAAAATCCCACGAGCTCCATCACTAGCCTTTTTGGACCTATAGTCGATTATCACTATCTCAACACAAACCCATCAGCAAAGGGAAAATGATAGTTTATGAGGGATATGACTATAAGTAGAAAGGCAATTTTCACAAACCAAAAACCAACCACTACCACCATCGTAACAAAATACCAAAAAAGGCCACCAATCGAGACTTCCTTTGCCATAATAATCATTTCCAAGCACTACCACCAACTCAAACTAGTCGACCATTCCACAGTAAGATCAACCCATCATTGCAACATAAACCTAGTGCCAAATCTAAAACCAACAGTACCTGGCCAAAAAAAATAAAAATGAAATCAAACACATCCCTTTAAAGGGGATAAATAACACCAAAAGAAAACAAAATCTAGTAAAAAAATCAAAAGCAAAAAAAAAAAAAAACACTAACAGAGGAGGACTTTGGGTGTTTCAATTTGCATTTTGAGTGGGCGTTGGGTTTTGATTTTTCTAAAGGAAGAGAGGACCAAGTAAATATAAAAAAGAAGGCTACCATTGACAACCACTGTTAGTGGTGGCATAGTGATCGATGACTCATGGCAATAATTTCTTAGCCGATCGAAGACTGTGGAATGAGAAAAAAAAATGATGAGAACAACATACTTTAGTTTTATGACGATTAGATGTTAGGATAGCAATTTTTTGTAATTTAAAGTTTTGGACTTTAGGACTTAATCTAGAGAAATCTAAGGCTTTTTAGGAGAAACTAGCTAGAAAATAGAGACAAGTAGGTCAAAAAGAATCTTCAGTTGGAATCTGAAAGCTAAATGACATTGGCAGTTGATAACAGTGGTTGATGGCATTGGTTTACTTTCTTTGCCTTTTATTTTCAATGCACATTAAGATTCTTTCAATAAAAGTTCAAGATCTTTAAATTTTCAGTTTAATTTGATGTAATTTCATTTGCTTCTCAAACCTATTTGGCAAGTTATGTTCTTAACCTAGCTGCGATTTTTCTATTACATCTTGATCAAATCTTGCTTATTTTAAGCCAATTTTTTTCTTTGAATTCTACATTCATATATCTACAAATTTTGAAATTTTCAATTTCAAATTCTTTCTAAAAAATTCCAAAAATACTTGAAAGTTTCATTTAGATCTTGTGGTAGAGTTGAAGCTTGAGTGAGTGGTAGCACTTCAAGACTCTCCTCTCCTAGTTGGGCAATTGGTTGCTTATTTTCTCATTTTGAATTCTTTAATTCATCTATTTACTTGTTAAATTTCATTTGATTGCTTTAAATTTCTAGCAATTTATTTGGCTCAATTTTGTTGTAATTGCTCTGTTTTTGTTGTTCTTGCATTTGGTTCTTGATCTATTTCATTGAGCTTAATTGTTTATTGTTTCATGCAATTTCTTTATTGGTTTAGATAGTGAACTTGTAGATTTAGATTACTTTAGCTCAGTTTAAGTTCATTGCACTTGTAGAAATCTAGTTCTAATTTTCTTTTTGCAAGTTTGATAAATTCCATATTTGAATCTTACATTTTGTTTTACTTGTTCTTTTTAAATCTTGCATTTTTGTTGCTTTAGTTGCTTTTTAATCTTTTTTGGTCTTAGTTTATCTACTTTTTTTTGTAATTTCTAGTTTGATTGGATCATTTTCTAGGAATTTTCTAGATGTTTCTTTTGTTAGAAGTTGGAAGTTAGTTAAGGTAGTTAAATTTGGTTAATAGTTAGTTATTTCCGTTTAATTTTTTAGCTACAATTTTACTTGCTAAATGCTTTTGTAATTTTTGGTTCTTTAGGTTAGGATTACATTTAAAATCATGTTGAATTCATTTCAATTCATTTTAGTTACTGTTTTTGTACATTTTTTTAGTATGCTTATTTTCCATATCGTAAGTTTACTCTTTGCAAGAATTATGTTTGGTTCATTATTTCCTTCACTTGTTCTAGATAGCTTAGTTTTGTACCAACCTTTCGATTGAGCCAACTTTAGAGAGAGTGTAGGGATAATAGATACTTAGGCTAAGAACCTTTTTAGCTAATCCTCATGGGAATGATTTCTTAACTTTAGTCATCATTACTACTTGAATGACTTGTGTGCTTGTAGAAATAGTCTAATTAGATTTCATGGGTTTAAAAAAAAAATTTGAAATTAAATCCTATCAAACTATGAGAGGATTTTATTTGAGAAATGAAATCTTTCTAAACTATTAAAGGATTTTATTGATTTGAAAAATAAACTTTTTTTTCTAAATATTTAACAAAATCTGACAATGAAACATTTTCAAGAGTGATAGTAGCTCTTTGAATACTTTTGATATGAGAAAATAGTCTTAAATTGCTACCAAACTATTGGAGTACTTTAAAAATAATTTACGATATTAAATTATTTGAAAAGATTTTTTGAGATGTTTTAGACTTTTGATAACCCAAAATCAACTAGTTTTATCATTTGCATGGACATTGTGGGGGTACCATAAGCTTCACTGCACGTAGCTATACTTTTAGACCTAGCCTAATTTTTTAGACTAGGATTTACTTTTTTTAGGAAGTTAAGTCAATCTTTGGATCTCTTTAAAAAGGGATAGATTTAATTATGTGGCCAACCACACCTAAACAAAAAGATCGATGGCAATGAGGTCTATGCTTAGTAGTCGAGTTTTCAGAATTGTACGTTAAAACACAACATATTAGAGAGTTTAGAAAAGTTTAGACACAACATAAAAAATTCTCATAAAAATTTGATTTTTCATGGTAAATGTTTTTTCAAAATCTTAATGAAATTGATATAGAGTTTCTTTAAGAGTGACAATAGTCTCTTTGAATAATTTTGATGTGAGAAAATATTCTTAAATTTTTACCAAGATATTGGAAAAATTAAGAATAAGGGATAATATTACTTAGATTTTTTTTAAGATTTCTTTTTTAAGGCTTAATGGATAACATGAAAATGAACTAGTCTTTTAGATGCATTTTGTGGGGTTACTAAAACCTTTCTCACACCTAACCATACTTTAGACCTAATTAGATTTTGTAGACTACAATTTATTCTTTTAAAGAATAGAGTCAAGTCTTTTTGAAAGGAGATAGATTTAGTTAGGTGACCAATTGCACTTAAACAAAAATTGTTTGTGGTGACTCCATTTGTGTCTAGTGGTCAAGTTTATGGAGTTGTACGTTATAACACTCAAATAATCATTAATAAAAATAAATTAGTAACACAACCCCCCAATAGTAGCTAAAAGAGATGGAACCCAAACATTAGAATGGTCAAGATCAAAGGAAAAATAAAGAATATACTCACTTTGATTAAAAGGTAAAGTAGACTTCTTTGCAACTTTATAGCTAATACAATAATTAGAGGCTTTTGCCTTAAGAAGCCTAACTTGCCACTACACACCAAATATTAAAGTCTAGAACAATAAAGATATCTTAATCTATGATACCACCAAGAAAAAGATAAAAGCTTTTGAATACTAGCAACTAATAAAGATTTTCGAGCACAAGAATGTTTCAATTGACAAAAAGAATGATGTGAAACATGTAAGTTCTCTAAAACAAATAATCTTCCAATTTTATGGCCTGTCTTGAAAACTTTCATTGTCAAGCAACCCTGCACCTCGCAACCACGTGAATGAAAAATGAAATCAAGACCTTGATCACATAATTAACCAATGGATAGCAAATTCATCAAAAGTTATAAAACCAAAATAACATTACTAAAAAAAATTTTGAGAACATAAGATAGAGCCAATGTGAGTAGCAAATATATTTGAACAATTAGAAGTATGAATAGAAGGTGAATAAGTAATAAGACTTGAATATTCAAAGATAAAGCTATCAAAAGTGATATGATTAAAAGGTCCATAATCAATGATCCAACCTTTAAAATTAGTACCTAGGGTAGTTGACAATACATATACAAAGAATTATTACCTGTAGAATGAGTAGAGAGTTAACATTAAGACCTTGAGTTTCTATAAATGATGTCATAGTGATAACTGTCCCATTTTATGCAAGTAGGTTTCTTTTTTAAAATTTTGGGTAATTATGCTTTATGTGTGCCAACTCATGATAGTAATAACATTCAATTTTAGAAAAATCCCTTCATTAAGATGTTCCAAAAGAATTGCTGACTAGATTTTTCATAAGTGTAGTAGCTACTAAAATAAAATGATCCCCTATTTTGGAATGATATAGGATGCCTGTCTTAGTTTCTTAAGCCATCAATTCTGATAAAACAGTATCAACAAAATAAAATGGGACATGATGAAGAATAAAAGCTCGAATAGACACAAAATCATCTTGAAATGCCATCATGAAATGAGCAAGATGACTTTTTTCTCTATAGTGATAATACAATTCCACATCAATAGTCCATTTTGGTTTCATAAGAGCTAACTGATCCCAAATAATTGACATTTCAAAATGAAAATAAAAAATCAATTATCCCTCTATCTGTTTCAAAATAGCTAGATCCTTTTTAAGTTTATATCTTTAAGCAAAATCAATTTGAACATAATGTTTCGCAAGAAAATCCCAAACCTCTTTAGTGGTTTCAAAATTCCCAAGTGGCATAGTAATTGAAGGAGTAATATTGTTAGCAAACTAAGTAACAATTTTACTATTATTAGATTCCCATTGTCCATACTCAAACACAATTTTTTAATCTATCAAGAGTTTTCATACAACATTACCACTAGTAACATATTTCTAAAGTCTTTTTCATTTAAAAAATTTTTGCCTATAATAACGCCAATGAGTACAATTTATTCCATCTAATTTCATTATAATGGGATGTGATTTCGAGAATGCCATGAGATAAAAATAAATAATCCAAAGCTAATACAACTAACTAGCCTGTAACAAATGGATCAAAAAGCAAGCCAATTATAATAAGTCACAAGTAAGATGCAATACGAGGTAAAAGGTGAAAAATCCAAAAACTAATAAATTAGCCATCCTGAAGCCAATATATCAAATGCAAGGAAAAGTAAAAAAGAAATTCCAAGTAAAAAACAACCCCACCAAGTGATAGTCCAAGATCAAGTAATTTTATCAATTCGAAGCTATATCAAAAGGAGAAATCCACAAGATGATAAGAGTGGCATAAATGTTAGTGCCAATAAATCAAGAAAAATAATAATCAAACTTACACTAAACAACATTAAATCGTTGACACAAGAATCAGGCAATAGTAATTGAAGTGGAAACAAAGTGACTTGATGCTAAGAGAAGAACACTCTAATACCATGATGAATAGAAGAGAGAAAAAAACTTATATCCATTCTAGGATTACAAAGAAGATATATACAAATATAGGCTTAAGGCCCATGAGATATGTCTAAAAAATAAGCCTAACCTAAGCCTAGTATCACAATATAAATTTTAATAATAGACACCTTTGATTGCAACACATGTTGGCTCATCCTAGCATTAGCAAATTCCACTTTCAAATTCACTCCAAACCCTCATCCCAGAAACTCTCTATCCTTGACTTATCATTCGGTACTAGATTTTTTTTTATTATCTTTTAATGTTTCTTGTAATCAAATATTCTGAGCTTTCTTTCTTTTGATATTTATTCACGTTTCATTGGTTTTTTTGGTGTTTTTGGTTACTTATCTTGTTATTTACTTGGGGTGTATTTCATGGACCTGGGTGTTAGGGAAGAAGATTAACCTAATAGTTGAGTGGACTTGAATGACAATGATACTATAAAAAAATGATAGCTATACTAGGGTTTATAAGCTACATTGGATTCCTATGAGTCATGCCTATGTTATGCAAAACACTTTTGTATCGACTATGAATGTATGGATGGAAGAAGAAAAAAGAGAAGAAAGTTTATTGGAATCACATCAAGTGAGGGTTTATGAACTCTTTTTTTTTACTATTTAAATGCTTTTGGAGTTTTGGTTTTCTTACATTTATTTATCTTTTGTTAGAAGTATGTTTAAAATAATAAAAATATGCTTAAGTAAGAAATTGAATAAAAGAGAGATTATGTTGAGTTAAAGTATAGCTTAAAAAAATTTCTATGGATAAATTGATATTATTCTACAATAGAAAGAGTCAAATCAAAAGATTGTTTTGTATGAAGAATTATAATTTTCAGAAATGTGAATAGTGATTTCTCTTTGTATGAAAAGTTTGACTATTCAAATGAAAAAATAAGTCAATAATCTTTCAAAAAAAATATATTTCTAACTAAAAAAAAGTGATTTTTGATTGAAATAACACAATAAAATAGTCACAACCTTAGATAAATCTCTATGAATAAAGATTAATGTGTATTCATTTGAAATACAATTCAATTTTAAATTATTGAACTTTTTCTAAGAAGGATAGTTGCTTTAGCATTGTTTGCTATAGAAAACTTTGTCGAAGATAAGGCATTTTCACTTCTCACTAAATAGTGTTTAGTGGTTTGGTTTTTCTAATGCAAAGTAAGCCAAACTTAAGCTTCATTATGTCTTTGAGACTATTTGATTCAACCTTTCTTGCATGCCATAATTGGTAGGGTGAAATAAACTTTAAGGAAAGTGGTAATTGTAGCACACCTTGAAGCTATTTTCATTTGTTATTGAAGGTTCCATTGCACTGTTAGAGGATTACTAGAAGATTATAAAAAGATCACATCAATAGTGTAATAGTATATTGTTTGGTTTTCTTAACCTTGTGATTTTTTCTAACAATCTTAAGGTTTTTTTTGCAACATGGACAAGCTAAATTCAATAAAGGAAATGGCAACCAATTTCCAAATATTGGAAAAGTTTGATGGAGGCAATTTTTTAAGGTAGCAACAAAAGATACATATACTCTTAACCACTTTGAAGAGTGCATATGTTCTCATAACTCCAAGACTAGAATAGAAAAAAAAAGAAACTTGCATTAAAACTTGCAAAAGACAAAGGTGTGAGACTAATAACTAAACATGCATAGGCTGCATTTTAAATGGTATGTTTGATTCCTTGTTTGATACATACATTTAATGTTCATCGACAAAAAAAGGTTTGGGATAAGTTGGATGTAAGATATATGAAAGAAAATGCAACACCCAAAAAGTTCCTTGTTTCAAGGTTGAATATGTACAAGATGTGTGACTTAAAATTGGTCATGTATCGATTCCTTAAACATGATACTATCTTGAATAAGTTAAAACAATACAAGATAGAAATAGATAAGGCATTTTTTATGTCTTGTAACATTGACAAGCTTCTACCAACATGAAATGACTTCAAGAAAACATTGATACATAAAAAATAGGATGTTAATCTTAAAGAGCTTACAAGTCATCTTAAATTAGAAGAATAGTATCTTAGGGAAAATGATAAAGAGAAGAAATCAATATTTTCAAAGGTCAATATCATAAAAGATCTCAAGCCATCATATCCACAAAGAGAAAGGAACTTTCACAAAAAGCTAAAAAGTTCAAGAAAAAGAAAGGTGCATGCTTCCATTGTGGAAAGTGAGAACACTTTAAGAAAGATTGCTTAGCAATCAAAAGGAAGAAAGAAGTAGCTAATGCAACTAAATAAAGATTTTTGAAATCAATGTTATTGAAGACAAAGAGGCATGGTGGATTGATTTTGGTGCCAATAAACATGTATGCACTGACAAAGCATTGTTCAAGACCTTTTGAAAGGAATAAGGTAATGTGTTGTACATGAAAAATTCATCCACTATTGAAATCAAAGATAGAGGATTTATTAATTTGGAATTCACATAAGATAAGACATTGACTATTTATTAATGTGTTGTATGTTCTGAAAGCTAAGAATAATCTTGTATCCACTAATTTGCTTGACAACCATAGTTTCTAGTTAGTGTTTGATGGAGACAAGTTTATCTTGTCTAAGGGTGGTATATTTATGGAAAGGGATTATGCCTTTTGTGGCATGTTCAAACTTAATCTACTCCATATTAATAATAAAAAAATAATTCTTTTGCCTATTTGATTAATTCTTTTGATCTTGGCATTATCGATTAAGATATGTGCATTATAATAAAATGAATGTAATGTCTAAATCTTGTTTAATTCCAAGCATTAAAAGAAATAATGAAAAATGTAGAACATGCATTTTAACCAAGAAAATAAGAAAGCTTTTAATAAGCTTGAAAGAAGTTCTAAAATCCTAGAATTAGTATATAGTGATGTGTGTGATTTATGTAATACTCCATAAATTGGTGAGAAAAGGTACTTTGTAACTTTTGTTGATGACTACTCAGATTTTGCTATGATTACTTTATTTATTCTAAAGATGAAGCATTAGATAAGTTTTTAACTTGTAAAAATGAAGTGGAATTGCATTGTAATTCTAAGAATTTGATATTAAGAATTGATAAGGGAGGTGAATAGTTTGATCCTAACTTTTTTGTTTCTAACGAAATTGTTTATGAAGTTACACCATTTTATAGTCCACAATCAAATGGTGTGGCTAAAAGGAAGAATAAGTTTTTAACTTAAATGGTTAATGTCTTTTTGTTCTACTCTAGTCTAGGACAAGGTTTTTCGGGTGAGGCATTGTTAACAACATGCCATATCCAAAATAGACTTCCTAACAAATGGAACATGCAAATCCCATATGAATTATGAAAGAAAAGAAAGCCTAACTGAAATTATTTTAAGGTATGGGGCTGTAAAGTATTGTAATGGTTCTTGAACCTAAAATAAAAAAATTAGGTGAAAGAGGAATTGAGTGTATGTTCATTAGTTATGTGCAGAATAGCAAGGCATACAAGTTCATAGTAATAGAACCTAATGATTCAATACCTATTAATACAATGATTGAATCTAGAGATGCCATGTTTGATGAATATAGATTCAAATTAGAATATAATTATAAGGATAATGATTTAAAAGACTCATACGATTAAAGGAAAAAAAAACTTCTATGAGTAAGGAAGACAACCTTATACCTAGAACAAGCAAAAGAGCAATGATAATTCTAATTTTTATAGAATTATCATGAGCTTATTTGATTTAATTATGGCAATTACTTAATTAATTTTACTTGATTCTTAGCAATTTAATTTAATTACCACCAAGTTTATTTAATTGTCCATTGTGTAGATATTTTAAGTGATTAAGGTGATGTAACATGGGAGTGACCAAATTCAATAATAGTTCATGGCACAAGATGTATGATGCATTAATGGTTGAAGAGCTTGTAGCCAATATGTATAGTCAGCAGTTGCCACATCTACAAAATTTTTCTTTCACGGTTTGCACTGAGAACCACCTCCTACTAGTGCTGACTTGGTCCTAAAATGGTACACCAATGTGAGAAATGTATGACATGATATTGGGGACTATTGGCACAAACAGGCAACATTGATGCCTCAATTACCCAGCTGCTATATACATTTCAAAATTGGAAAGTTAGCTAGCAAATAGCCCTACTCTTTTATAGTTTTTCAACTTGAACTTCTCTGAAATGACCTACAATTATTGTTGAAAATGAGTTGCTAAAAGAAGGCCATTGAATGACAATTGGGTAAAGAGAAAAATGCCATATTTTTTACATTTGCTGCCAAAAAAACGAGCCATATGCTATGTTACAAATTGTTAACATTTGCAACCAAATTTCCTCCATTATATTTAGCCATGTACTCTCTAAAATAGGACAATAAAGCTACTACTGACTTGGATGTAAACTACACTCTATTAATGTAGCAAGAAGAATAAGATCACTCTTAAAAAAACCTCACATTTTTTACATGAAAAGAGAACAAAAACAGCTACTGTCAACCAAACTGAACTTCTTTAAAAATGACATTGTTGAGTTACTGGTTTGTTGTTACCACTTTGATAGTTGACATGGCTCTATCTTGAAGGCCATTGGTCACTAAAAGGCACTTAAGCAATTGTTGCATTTGAGCATAAAGGGAGGAGAAAATAGTTGGCCACATCTCATGCTTGAAAAACAAAACAATAGAACTCAAAGTTGCATGCATTTTCTTATTACTGCTAGTCACAATTTTGGTAAAGATTGAGGTTGTAAGTTAAGTGTTTAGCTGGAAGAGGAAGTGGCATAATATTGGACGGACATTGGTCCAACAAAGAATTTTCACATGCTTTCACATGGGTTACCAAAGGAGCTTAAGATAATATCTTCCCCATTTTCAATGAAGATTGCCAAATACATAGGTCTTCCATTTTCAAAAGAGTCGGTTAGGTGTCTTTGATAATGGAGAGTGAAAAAAACAACATTAAGGGAAGACTTTTACGGAAAGACTCTGGCATTTTAATGATCAAATAGCCTTGCACTAGGGAGGGGAGAACTAAACCAAGTCATGCCATTTTCTTACTCTGTTTTGCTCTAAGTAGTAGTAGCAATTTAGCTACTACTTTATTCACCTTCCTTGAGACTTTTCCTTTGTATTTTGTCGCAATTCCATCCTTTTTTATTTCTCTATTCTAATTTATGATATTAGATGAAAGGTTCAGCAACAAATAAGCTTGGAGAAGGGTCAAATCGTGTTGCCTATTCTCTATAGCAGTAATGGTTTGAGCCCTCCATGAAACTTCATTTCTTATATTTTTGTTAGCTGCTTGTGTTATTTAATTTCATGATTTTACTTTCTTTTTTGTATCTTATTTCAATTTTTAATTTAAGGTGTGATTATTCATGCTTTTATGTAATATTTTTATTTGCATTTATTTTCATCATGTGGAGTTGCTATATTTTAAATTCCGTTTTGATTTTCTAGTTGGTTTAAAATTACATGTTCTTTAGTTTATATTTGGTTGTTGTGTTGGTTGTTTTAATTCAATGTTCTTTAAGTCCTAATGCTCTATTAACTTTTCATTTAATTTTCAAGTTTACTTGATTTCAATTTCATTATGCTTAGCTTTTGTACATGCATTAGTTTTCTGTTTATTTTTTTTTTAATTTAGGTTAAGCTCACATTTACCTGTTTGTCTTTAAATTTTCTTGCAATTTAAATTTCATTTGCAATCTATGTTTCAAGCACTTTAATTTTATATGTTATTTAAATTTGTAGCAATTTAAATTTCTATGATATTTAAATTTATGCAATTTGCTTTTTTTGCAATTTAATTTAAAGTCTTTAAATTTCATGCTTTCATTTACTTTTCATGCAATTTATTTTTCATACATTTTAAGTCTATGCAATTTATTATTTTCTTGCACTTGAAGTATTTGCAATTTAAATTTAATGTTTATTTAAATTTCCAAGCTCTTTAATTTTTGTTAGATTTGACTATTTTGAGGTTGCTTGATTTTAGTAATTAGCTTTAGATAACACAACAATCCTCGAAAGACAATACTCAAAGATAATACTTCCATGTTATTACTTATATGACCTGTATATTTGTGGTGTGCACAACAAGCAATGAAGGTTAAAACCTTTGGATAGGATTTTCAAATGTATGTAGTTCAAGGGACAAGAGAAAATGTCAATAAACACATTGAATATAACTTCAATGTAAAATTGGATATTAGGACATTTGAAAAGCCTATGAAGTCTCAATATCTAACTTTTTGGAAAGAAGTTATAAATGATGAAATGGATTCCATCATGGGAAACAATACATGGATCTTAGTTGATCTTTCTCATAGTTGCAAACAAATTTGTTGCGATGGATTTTCAAAATGAAAATGAAACTCAATGGAACTATAGATCAATTCAAGGCTAGACTTGTTGCTAAGTGATTTACACAAAAGCATGGTATTGATTATTTTGGCACCTATGCACTGGTATCACGAATTGCTACTATTAGAATGCTTATAGTATTGGCTTCCATATACAAACCTAAAATTCACTAAATGGATTTTAAAATGGCATTCCTAAATGGTGAATTGGATGAATAAGTTTATATAGAACAGTTGTAAGGGTTTATACTTCCAGGTCAAGAAAAGAAAGTGTGTAAATTGATTAAGTCATTATATAGACTTAAACAATCTACTAAACAATGGCATCAAAATTTGATGATGTGGAATAACCAAATGGATTCAAAATAAATAAATATAATAAATCAGTTTGCAATAAGTTTGACAAAAGCAAAGGTATCATCATTTACTTATAGGTCAAAATATGCCATAAGCCCTTTTACTCTTTGATTTTTAAGGATTTAGTCCCTCTAATCTAATTTGAAGAAATTTAATCCTTGTACTATTTTTTATTAAGGATTTTCAGTCCAATAGTTAACAATATTAAATTTTATCCATTTAGTTGGCTAACGTGGCATTTTCATTAGTTTATTTTTTTTATGTTAATATGGATTAAAATATTGGCCACATTAGCCATTTAAACAATGGATAAGTTTTCTTACCATCCAAATATCATTTTTTTTATTTCATTTCATTCCATTCTTTTCAAAAAAAAAAAGTCCAAAATCCCAAAAACATGAAGTTTCTCTGCCATTGTCATTGCTCCATTAATCACCCCAGCCACCATCATCAATCGACATCTATTTGAGCCTGAATTTTCACCAAAGCTTTCTCTCGACCCCTTCTTTTTTGTTTTAAGCTTAGATTTTTCCATAATGGCCTAGATCTTCCTAGATCTGAAACCTAAAATTGAAACTTTAAGCCATAAAATCTCTTTTTTCCATCTTCCAATCCTTCTAAGATTTGATATGTTGTCACTCTCTTCTCACTCTTTGTTTCTACCATTCCCAATCATCCAAAATTTTAGTTGTTGTGCACCCCCTTATATTGTTTTCGCTTTTACCATTGGTGGTGGTCCTTTTTTTTGTCTTTCCTTGTTGCTCCTTACTTCTCTATAAATCCAAATCAAACCCACCTAAGAACACCTTTAAACCCATGAAGTTGTCTTTTTTTGAAACCAAAGTTGCTATGTTATATATATTTTTAATGTGTTGGCACTACTTCTCCCCTTTTAGGGGATGTGGTTTTTTTTTTCCTTTTAGGTTGCTTGTTGGTGATGGGCATTTTGTTGGTTGATGGTGTATTGGTACTAGGGGTTGGTTTGACAATTTTGGTAGTCGGTGATGGGTTAGGTAGTGTTTTTCTGCTTGTGGGGAATGGTTTCATGATTTTGATTTGGGATTTGAGAATGAATGAGAAACGCAAAATCTGAGAGTCAAGGATTTGGATTCTTTTTGTTTTTGGGTTTCACAGTTTTTTTTCTACTTTTTGTTTTGATTTTCAAAGTTTTTTTTAATGATACTAGGAATTATTAAGTATAAATAATATTTGAAATTATTTGTTAATGCAGACATGGATTTTTGTAGTCCATGTGGCCATTATTTTAATTCACGTCAACATTAACAATTCTAAGAACTAATGAAAGTGCCACGTCATAGCCAAGTCAACAATTTAATAGATAAAATTTAACACTGTTGATGATTGGACTAAAATCTTTAAAAAATAACAGTACAAGGATTAAATTTCTTTAAATTAGGTTAGGATAATTCCCAAAACTTGAACAGTATAGAGACCTATGGCACATTTTGACCTTTACTTATATGTAGATGACATGTTATTCTTTAGTATGGACTTTGAACAAGTTGAAAGTACTAAAAGATTTTTTTCAACCAATTTTGCTAAGAAAGACATGGTTGTTACAAATGTAATTTTGGGAATTTAGATTATTAGAAATAATTATACTATAAGCTTAAAACAATCACATTATATTGATAAAGTTCTCAAAAGGTTTAGTCATCTAGATGGTGTAGTAGTTTCAACACCTTTTGATTATAGTTTGAAAATAACTTCAAATAAAGGAATGCTGGTTGCACCACTAGAATATGCAAAAGTAATAGGTTGTTTGATGTGTGTTGTGACATGCACAAGAATGGATATAGCCTATGTAGTTGGCATACTTAGTAGATGTACAAGCAACATAAGTGATTTGCATTAGAATGCAATTTCAAGAGTTCTTAGATATTTAAAGAAATCAATGAACTATGGAATTACATATTGTGGTGAACCTTCAATTCTATAAGGTTACATAGATGCAAGTTGGATTACAAACATGGATGATCATTTATCCACAAATGGGTGGATACTCATGTTTGGTATGGGGTGGTTTCTTAGAGTTTTAGGAAACAAACATGTATAATTAATTTTATGATGGCTTTAGAATTTGTGGCATTAGCTTTTTCTTGTAAAAAAATGGAATGGTTAAGGAATTTGTTATTTGAAATTTCTTCATGGCCAAAACTAATGTCACCTATTTCTATCCATTGTAATAGTCAAGCTACATTGACAAGGGCTTATAGCCAAGTGTACAATGGGAAGTCAAGACACATTGGTCTAAAACATAGTTATGTTAGACAACAAATTTTAGATGGGGTAATCACTATAGATTTTTTCAAGTTAAGTGGAAACTTGGTGAATCCATTGACGAAAGGTTTATCTAGAGATATGGTGTCTAAGACTTCAAAAAAGATGGGACTTAAGCTTTAAGCATAAGTCACACATGATGGAACCTCCACTAAATGCTTAATTGCACATTAAGTCTTGAGTTTTAATGAGTCAAAGTACATAATTTGAATGTGGCTACACGTACTTGAATTATTAAAACCATTCCAAGGAAGATAAGTACTTGAACCATATGTTTAATGAAGGTTGAGAATTATCTTTAAAGAATCTAGAACATGGCAAATTAATGTTGGAATGCTTATATGACTGCATTATCGATAGAGTTCACTTATATGAGTGGAGTGGTGCCATTTCTAGGAGCAAAAGCTTAACTTTGAAAATACTCATAAATATGGATTATTGATGGTGTCAAAGCATTGCTAAATTACGCTTTAGGGAGGATTTGAAGTATAGTGTATGGTATGGTGCATGATTAGTTGCTTAAGTTGGTTGGTTCAAAGATCTAAGATCTATCAAGTTCAATTTGATTAACTCAACAACAATATATCACTAAGGTAAAGATTTTAAATCATAATATATGATATCTTTACTTATGCATTATATTTTTGGAAGTGCTAGAACTTAGCCTTATTTTAAAATAGGTGGGGAAATGTTAGAAATAGTGTCAAAATAATGAAAATATGATTAAGTAAGAAACTTAATCAAGGAGAAATTAAATTGAGATGAAATATAGATTAAGAAAAGTTCCTATAGTCAAATTGACATAATTTTATAATAAAAAAATAAATCAAAAGACTGACTTGTACGAAGAATTATAATTTTCAGAAAAGTGAATGGTGATTTCTCTTTGTATGAAAAGTTTAACTATTCAAATGAACATATATGTTTGTAATCTTTCAAAAAGATATATTTCTAACTAAAAGAAAATAATCTTTGATTGAAAGAACAAAATCAAAGAGTCACAACCTTAGATTAAATTTCTATAAATAAAGATTGATATGGGTTTATTTGAAATACAATTCAATTCTAAATTACACCTTTCCTACTCCTAACTTTCTCTTAAAAGGTTAGTTTCTTTCGCATTATTTGCCACAAAAAGACCTTATTCAAGGCAAAGCACTTTCGTTTCTCATTAAAGAGTGTTTAGTGGTTTGGTTTTTTTAGTGCAATGTCAACCAAAATTAGGCTTCATTGTATCTTGGAGACTATTTGACTCAACCTCTCTTGTATACCACAATTGGTGGGGGTGAAATAAACCTTAAAGAAACTAGCAATTGCAGCACACCTTGAAGCCATTTCCATTCATGATTGAAGGTTCCGTTGCACTATAAGAGGATTACTAGAAGACTAGAAAAAAAACACCTTAAGTTTGTGTTGTTTGATACTTTTAGCCTTGTGTTTTTTTTTCCTAACATCTTTTACAATTGAAATTTGACAAAAAGATTTGTAGGATGCCTATATGTTATGCTATTAATTTTGGTATTTGAAATATGTTTTTCATTTCAGTTTTGTTGTTTTTTTTTACTATTGGAATCTGTAGGATGAAAGTTTTTAATTGGTAAATGATAAATTGATTAGAGAGAATGAGTCATTTGTAATTTAAGGAAAAGAATTAGAAACCTATCAAGGTAAAATTCATGGCTCTTTCATGTTAAATTTGGGATTGAAGTGGTAACTTATATGACTAAAATGTTTTTACTTTTTCTTTTATGCTATAGTTAGATATTGATTAAGGATGAAAGAATAAGAATATAAAATGTATAGAGAAAAGAAAAGAGAGAGAGAGAGAGAGAGAGAGAGAGAGAGAGAGAGAGAGAGAGAAATTTGTTAATTGTGATGGCCATAAAATCGCTACCATTCTCTTTAAAATCCTCCAATGATGGTGACTCAACATCTTCACTTCTAATCTCTTATTATACATAACTAATTCAAAATAGAACTTATGATTGATCGCCTTAACTGACTTTGAAATAATAAAACTCTTGGACTGGCTAGCAAAGGTATAGAAATAGGCCTATAATAGTTACTCCCTCTAAAAGAATCATTGTCCTCAATCATCAAAAAAGGGAAAAAACTTCTTTAGTTTGTATAAGACTTCTTAAGTTGCATTGTCAAAAAAGTAATTGCTCTACTTTATGAGCACTTAAATTACCAGCTCCTATGTTTCTCATTCATCCTTCTATCTAAAATTGCAATTGGTTCCTTCACCAGAGTTCTATCTTCATCAAGCAATGTTATGACTTCCTAAGTTGCATCATTAGAAAAGTAATTGCTCTATTTTATGAGCACTTCAATTACTAGTTTCTTGTGTTTGTCATTCATCCTTCTATCCAAAATTGCAATTGGTTCCTTCATCAGAGTTCTATCTTCATCAAGCAATGGAAAAGTGGATTGGGTTGGTTTTTTCCCAATATGTATTTTTAGTTAATATACATGAAAGATTGGATGTATGCAAGCACTTTGTAGCAATTCCAATTTGTATGCAACAGCTCCTAACTTCTATATGACTTTGTACGGCCCAAAAATTACACTACAAGCTTAAAGCACATCTTATTAACGATTGACAATTACCTATAAGGTTGCAAGTTAACATATAAATAGTCTCCTACTGCAAAGGTCTTATATGATCGGTGTTTGTCTGCTTGTTGTTTCATTTTGTTCATCGCTTAATTTAAATGGAATTTCATTAACTGTATTGCTACCTTCCTAGTTTTTAAACTTTTGTCCACCTTTCCCACCTTAGAGTTTTCGGGTAAATAAAGCATGTGTATTAGGGTAGGCCATGAAGGAAATTAGGCATCAATAATCAAAGTTAAAGCAATGGAATTTAAAATTTTTTTAATAGCTTAAAACTAAGATTAATCAACAAGATCATACAAACACATAATATATTCAAACTATATTGGATTTGGCTATGGTGTGTACCTTGTGTGCTGAAACTCTTTTGGTTCTAGGTGGTGATCTTTCAAATAGTTTTTCAAACTAAAAAGCTACCAGAGTGCGTAGCCTCTAATGGTGATCCACATGAACTCTTACAAAAAAACTTTCTCTAAGGTAAGGAGGAACACAAACCACACTCTAGCTAGTGAGTGTTTACAAAACTTCTTATTTTCTCTCAAGTTTTTGCTTAGACTTTCTCTTGCTTATTTTTGCATCAACTATGCCATGTATTTTTCTTAGAAGAAGGGTGGCAGCTTGGTGTTCTTTATATAAAGGGACATTCAACCACATTAGGTTTAATGTAATATATGTATATTTCCACAAATATCCTATGCTTGGTCAAATAGTCTAAATAAGGAAAGTCATTCTCTGTTGTTTTATTTCCTCTATCTTTTGGTCATACCAAAAACAAATTAAGTACAACTTAATTTGTCCCAATTTTAATCTTTCACAATTGTTCTATTGTATGTGACTCATTAGGTTCTTTAGCATATTGACAATAAACACAAGCGTTGTGAGGCTTAATATTCGGCTATGGATGAAACAAACATTTTTAACTTCATCACTAATTCTCTAATTAGACACTCTTATGTTTATATATCATGATTAGTGCTAGCTTCATTGCCATGACCTAATTGCTAAAGAAAAGTCAATATAGCTTGACAATCTATTCGTGAATGATTTTAATTTATAATTAATATCTTTTCATCACATAGTATCTCGATTGAACATTGAATATGGTTTAGTGTCTACTCAATTTTATTCAACCATGTTAAGTCTTACCCTTAACATTAACTCACAAATAGGCTTTAGAGCAATTCTAAACTCTTATTTCATTTTAGCCAAAGATTTCTCAAAATAATTCAATCAATACTAGTTGAGATACTCTCTTGATCATCCAAGGTGATGAGTCCCATCTTGATTACTTCATACATATTCATATGCCTCATGTTATACCTATTAATACTTGATGGGAACATTTTTGGTCTAAAGTATAACATTCATCATATAAGATCAAAGTACTCTCAAGTCAAAAGATCACTTATATAACCATCACATGTGATAGCCATAGACACTATGTCAACTGCCATATAGCATTCTTATAATGCATCATGTTCAGTGAATTTATTCTTGTAACAAGCACCCACATGTTAGTTCAAGTTTACCCAAACTTCTACTTATGAGATCGGTTGCTTGCTTAACAAGCAAGAGCATAACCATGCACTAGTCTCAACAACTTTTGTCAATGTCTTTTTCCTGATAAAGTATTGGTTATGAACTATTTTGGAACTTATAGTTTTATGCAATGATGATCTCATAATTACAATCTCAATTTAATTTCCTTACAAAACTTTATTTATATTATGAGGACTTTATCATGTAAACATCAACAATGACATTCATGTAAATAAGTTTAATGATAAATAAACAAGAACTTTATAAGATATCAAATACCAAAGTACTACAAATATGATAATGTGTTAGCCAAAAAAAATGATTCGACTTGAAGGGCAAATACCAACAATCTTTCACTTTCATTAAAGCCAATCATCCATGTACCTAATACCATATTTGAATGCATGCTTATAATGTTTATACTAGGACATAGCTTTAGTAAGAGGATTAGCAATATTATCCTCAATGGGTACTTGTTCTATCTTAACATCACCTCTAGAAACAAAATCTCTAATGAAAAGATATTGCCTTAATACATGTTTGTATCTTTGATGAGACCTTAGTTCCTTTAGTGATTACTCCATTGTTGTCATAATAGATTGTTATTGGATCAACAATGTTGGGAGGAACACTTAGTTTAGTTATGAATTTCTTGATGCAAAAGGCCTCTTTTGTAACTTTAGATGCAAAGATGTATTCAACTTTGATTGTAGAGTCTATAATTGTACTCTATTTGGAACTTTTCCAACTCACTGCTCCACCATTTAGAATAAAGGCATAGCCACTTTGAAACTTGCTATCATCCTTGTCGGATTGAAAGTTTGCATCACAATAGCCCCTAACTAGGAGATTGGATCCCTCATAGACAAGAAACACATCCTTAGTTTTTCTCAAGTACTTAAGGATTATTTTCACGACCTTCTAATGACATTCACTTGGATTTTCTTAATATCTACTTGTTATGCTTAGAGCATGTGAGATATCCAAACTTGTTTATAGCATTGCATACATAAAGGATCTAATTGCCAAAGCATATGGAACCTTATTCATGTCATCTTTCTCAATTTGTGTCTTAGGACACATGTCATTGGAAAGATTTATGCCATACAACACTAGTAAGAATCCCATTTTGGATTCTTCCATGTTAAACCTTTTAGCACTTTGTCTATGTATCCAGATTAAGAGAAACCAAGCAACCTCTTTGATTTATCTCTATAGGTCCTTATGCCCAGCATATATATTGCTTCTCCCAAATCTATCATGAAGAACATTTTTGATAACAAGATCTTGGTAGATCGCAGCATGGGTATATCATTTCCTATAAGTAATGTCATCTACACAAAACATTATGAAAATGACTACACTCCCACTTGTCTTCTTGTAGACACAAGGTTTATCTATGTTTTGGATGAATGCAGATTCTTTAACTGCTTCATCAAAACATATATTTCGACTCCTGATGCTTGTTTAAGTTCATAAATAGACTTCTGAAGCTTACACACCATGTCGGCATTTTTCTTGGAATCAAAACTTTCAAGTTATGTCATGTACACATCCTCTTGCAAATTTCCATTAAGGAATGCCATTTTCACACTCATTTGTCATATCTTATAGTCATGGTATGTGACAATAGCAAGAAAAATCCTAAAGGATTTTAACATGGTTGCTCATGTAGACACCTAATTTTTTTCGAGCAAAATCTTGACCATTTTTTAAGTGCTTAAAATCTAACCCGATTCATATCCAACATCTCTTAAATTTTGACAAGGTTTTAAAATCAAAATTCAGACCAATTTGATCCAAATGCTTTAAAGTTAACTTTGGTCAAATCTAGTTAAAACTTAGTCAACAAAGTTAAAATTAGTCAAACAAGGTTAAAATTGGGCAAAACTTGGTCAAGATGGATGGAACTCAAGACAACCCTCAAAATTCACAACCAAATGAAATAAATCGGGTTTAAAATTGAAATTTATGATTTTTAAAGCACTAAAATGTTTGATTGTACTTTGGGAAGAGTAAAATTAGGCTAAATGCTCAATTTAAGATGAAACATTTGGGTAGTTGTTCATTTCAAGACTAAATGTTTTAATTTATACAAATAAGGATTAAACATTATCGACTTGTAACAATATAAGATTTTTTTTAATGAAAACTTGAATGTGTAACATATGCGTTGTTAAGTTTAAAAATTATTACAAATAAAAAGGATGTGAAATTAAGCTTCCAATCCTTGAATGATAGATGGAAAGGCTCTTGCCTTTTTTTCTAAGCTTGTTTCATTTCATTTGTCTTATTATTTATCATTTCTCTTTTTCTTTACGAATTGTAGTTAGCGAAATTTACACCACGATTTTCTTTCTCTTTTTTTTTTTCTATTCTAAAACCATACCTCCACTTGCCTAGGTTTTAGATTCAGTTACTTTGTTAATGCCAACTTTTGCTTTTGCACATAACATAAAACCAACATTAAACTTAAATTGTAAATTTTAAAACTACCTTACCAAAGAAATCAATGACTGAAATGCCATTAATTGAATTAAGAGTTCTAGGTTCCTTGAAGTTTTTTTCAAGCACCAAGGACTGCTCTTTTGAAAGCCTAAGCTTCTTTTTTGAGGAATCGTTAGCAGCACCATTTTCATCATCATTGGCTTAAGAGTAAGACGCTCTCTCAACCTTAGTTTAATTACTCACAAGGTCTCTCTTATTTCTCTTTCCACTTATGCTAGAAATTGTGTTGTTGGGCAACCCTTTCTCCTCACAATTAACCATTGCTGGTGCTTGGTTTATGTCAATTCCTCTAAGAAAGGGTCTTGTATCCAAGTGTAGATGTGCATGCAAATTATGAATCACAAAACTCATTTCATTAACCTAATCAAGTTAGCTTTATCTAAATGTTAGCTTTGTAATTACATTAAAATAGATAGCTATTTGTGAATATTATGTTGCTTATGAAATGTGACACAACAAACCCAATAGGCAACATAACATTATTGTTCAAATTTCAAGTTCACTAACTAGTAATTTGAATATGGGACTAGTATAGCAATGTTAAGTTTAGGTTATCATCATTTTGACTGTGTAAATGTCAAGCTTAGCTTCTTTTCAAGTTTGAGACCTTTGGCTTGTTTGGCTTCTTTGATATTTAAGGCAGAAGACGAATTATTTGAAGGGATAGTTATTGGAAGCAACAACCACAAAAAATTACTGGTTATTGATGCAGTTGGAGTAAGAGCTATAATTGGAATAGCTTTTGTCGTCAACTTTGAAAGGATGGTTGTTGGAAGTAACGTGAATCTTTTCATCTTTCATCTTTTTTGGAAGGTAGAGCAAAAATAATAAAAAATGAAACAGAGGTGATTTAGATCTATGAGTTTTTAGACAACTATAAAGAAATTTAATTGGATAGATGCAATGAAAGGTTTGACAAGAAGAAATAATGAAATTTTGGGATGCAAAGATGCAAACAAGTAGTAGTACTATAGCAAGAATTTGAGTTTTAAAGATGGACCGAAACTTAAATTTTTAGATCTATGAATTTTTAGACAACTATAAAGAAATTTAATTGGATAGATGTAATAAAAGGTTTGACAAGAAAAAATAATGAAATTTAGGGATGCAAAGATGCAAACAAGTAGTAGTACTATAGGAAGAATTTGAGTTTTAAAGATAGACCGAAATTGAAATTTTAGAGAAAGAAAGGAATTTTGATTGGTTTTTTAGAAAAAGAAATGAAGAACTAATTATTAGAGTTAAGTTAAAAATGGGTCCCATCAAATAGCTTAGCTCTTTTCATGCACGATAATAGCACGTTTCTTTCACATTCAAATTTTCGTTGGAAAAAATCCTATATTGTTACAAGTTGATAACATTTAATCCTTATTTGTAAAAATTAAAATGTTTAGTCCTAAATTGAGCAACCACCCAAACATTTAATCCCAAATTGAGCATTCAGCCCTTAAAATTACTGAAATGCCCTTAAGGGTTTTTTGTAATTTGATTTTTTTAAGTCAAATTTTCATGAAAACTTTTAGATCACAATTGAATTTTTTTTAGTGATTTTTGATACATTGAAAACCTAGATCACACCTTAAAAGGTGTGAAATTATCAAAACGCCCCATAAGGTATTTTTATAATTTGATCTTCCCAAAGTTGAAATTTCTCGAAATGCTTCAGATCATGGTTTTATATTATTCAATGATTTTTAAAATTTTGAAAACCTTGATTGTACCTTAAGAGGTGTGAAATTATGAAAATACCCTTTAGGGGTATTTTCATAATTTGACATTTTCAAGGTTGATTTTCACGAAACTTTCTAGATCATGATTTTATGATACTTGATGATTTTTGGTGCATTCAAAATCACAACAATACCCCGAGAGGTGTGAAATTACCAAATGCCCCTTTAGGAGTTTTGTATTTTAATCTTCTCGAAGTTAGATTTTTATGAAAATTTTTAGATCTTAATTTCATAATATTTTGTGATTTTTAGTGCTTTAAAATTCCAAAAATGAGCATGGGAAACATTGGTTGCTAAGAAAATGGCCTAAATACCAAAAACTTTGCATTAGGTGTAAAATGATATTTTCACTTGATTTGGGGGTTGAAAAAATCTAATTTTTGCAGTAAACAATGTGGACCATTAGATCTCATAAGGAATCTTAACCAATGGCTAAAGATTGCTTCTTGGATTAAAAGCAAGGGAAGAATTTTGGCCTTTAGATGAGATTTGATCTTAAGGCCTTGGTCGAATCTTGAATAGTTATTTTAGTGGCTTTCTTCTTCATAAGAAATGTGGTCTTTTCACATGAAAAACCAGAGGTGACGAACATGGAAAATATATGAGCTCATGGAAAAGAAAAAATAAGAGAGAAAAATTTGTGAAAAAAAAGGAGAGAAAAGTTCTTTGTGCTTGGTTTTAAATATATACTTTCCTAACACCATCTTCATGCATTCTCCATCACATTTCATAACATTTTCATGCTAGTTTAATCCATTTTCTTTTTTTTTTTGAAACCTTTTAATTTATTTTTATTTACTTGAAACTTGAAGCAACTTCATCCAATTAACCAATAATTGGATTGGAGCCAAAATTCAAGTGACAAAAGCCACAAATCCACCATAGAAAACAAATTAGAGGTTCGACCATGGTGTCCTTATGTTTGGTCGAACCTTTTCTTGGCCTTCTTTATCATTTTGTTGCTTTAAATGGTGGCTTATGATGTTTAAATGATGAATATATTTTTGTTTAACATGATTTTTGGTTGATTGGATAAATGTATTGTTGTTTGGTTACCATTTTTGTTCTCAAGATTTCTTTGCCATTCTTGGATCATTATATGTTTGTTGAAGTTGTTTCAATGCTATAAATCCCATCATGAGGTAAGTTTTAAGTGGTTAATACTTGTTTGGATGACATAGGATGGAAAAAATACTTAAGAAGTAGGCTAGGTAGGTTCGGCCATGGTGTCTTTGTGTTTGACCAAACCTTACTTCATTCCTTGATGGTTGATGGTTGATGGTTGATGGTTCTTTATTTCATGTATTAGATTATGTTTCTATGATGTTTAGCAAGTTTCTAACATGTTTGGAAAAAACTTTCATTGAAAAAATGTTGTTTAGCGGTTGTTTTTTATGAATTTTGGAAGTTGTTTGGTTGTGTTGAATGATGAACAATGGTGGAACATTCAAACCAAAATTTGAAATTTTCTATGTTTGATCCATTTTAGTCTTGAATTTTTATACATTACATGTTTGTGATATTAAGTTTGAAAATACCTTAGCTAGTATTTATTTTTCAAGATCATGTTTTTGGCACATGCATTCATTAATGGCATTCTTGTAATTTGTATTTATTTCATGTCCATTTCCATAAAAAAATTGAAACCACAAACTTGAAACCCCAAATTTCCCAACAAACCCTAAACCCTAAATTCCTTAAACCTTAAATCCAAATCCTAACCGAAACCTTAAACCCTAAATCCAAACCCTAAATCAAAACCCTAAACCAAATCCTAAATCCAAACCCTAAACCAAACCCCAAAACCTAAGCCCTAAACCTAAATGCTAACCCTAAACCTAAACCCTAACCATAAATCCCTAAATCTGTAACCCTAAAACCCTAAACCCTAAATCCTTAACCCTAAAACTACATCCTAACCTTAAAACCTAAAATCCTAAACCTAACCTAGACCTAAAACTAACTCTCAGACCCTAAATCAATCATGCATTTGCATTTCATTTTACCTTGTCATCACATGCTTTTTTATATTATTATGCATTCATACTTTGTCATTTATATTATATTGTCATGAATTCATCATATGTTATATTACGTTCATGCATCTTATGCATTTGGTTTTTTTAAAAAATTAGTTTTCAAAGTAAAATATTTTAAAATGAGATAACATATCAAACAACTATAATCATCTAGAACTCGTCTAACTATAGAAGGACTTTTGATGATTATTATTTATAAGAGTTGTTATCTTGGTTTTGTGGGGTAATTTGAAAACCTTTAAATTATGAATATTTTTAAAGCTCTACCTAGCTATAAGAGAGTGAAAGAAGTGTTTCAATATTTAAAGTATTTTCACTTTGATCCAAAAATTAAAAAAAGCATTGTTTTAAATTTGATTCATTTTTGTTTAAAAAAAAAAGAAAAAAGGGAGGAAAAAGGAATTAATTTTAAACATTATGAAAAATAGGACCATTTTTGCCAAAATTAGAGGATAACATGTAATCAATTAGTATCATTTTTTATGGGTGTTGTGGGGGTGCTAATCCTTCCCCATGCATAACTAACTCCTGGACTTAACTTTAATTTTGTAAACTGTAAATTTTTTTTTGAAACTTTTAAACGTATTTTAAAATGTTTTATTAAAAGAACACAAATTTTTGGGTAGCCAATCACATCCTAAAAAATATTGGTGGTGACTTTTTACTTTGTTTTTATTGAAAATATTTTTAATCCCCAATTTTTGAATTTTTCCCTTCATTCAGCTTTCAGGTTGTCTGCCTCCGAGTCTTGAGATGTCACAATGTCTTGGCAACTCCACTGGAGATACATTTTTAGAAAGTTGGACCAAATATTGATTGCATGTTATGCTTATTATCTGTTTAATAGTCTTAATTAGTGTTTAATCTTAATCTCTTGATTTTAATTTTCTTGTTTTTCAAAACAAAAAAGGAAAAAAATAAAATTGAAAATAATAAAAATATTTGTGGCTTTAATCTTCTTGTTTAAAAAAAAACGTAAAATTCAAATTAAAAAAAAAGTTTGTGTTTTACATTTCACATATATTGTAATAATGTCATTTCATGTATCTTGTAATTATTTTCATGCAAATTGGAAATATGTCATTTAAAAAAAAAGTGTGTGTTTTACATTTCATATATATTATAATAATGTCATTTCATGTATCTTTTAATTATTCTCATGCAAATTGTAAATATGTCATTTAATGTATATTGCAATTATGTCATTTATTATATATTGTTGATCTTTATTTTGTTCTTAATATTTGTGGGGCATTTAGGATAGGGGTAGTTTTAAGAAAAATGTGAAAGGTTTTGTATGTTCTTTCCTACACGCTCACATTGCATTACATGCATAAGCTATATACCAAGCTTTAACTCTAATTAGGAGGAATTAATGTAGTTACGCCCTTGTGAGGTGTAAACCTTCACAATGGCTAGCAAAACACTCTCACTCAAATTGAACCTTTTCCACTCGTAAGCTGTAATGAATGAGGATCAAGGTGCTACACTAATTTGTGATGGACGATGATGTGAGGAGCAATTTGGGAATCTTAGATGTGTCAATTCCAACCCACCATATATTGAACTATAGGGAGCTTGCCTTAGATAAAGCCATGCTATGCCCTCTTTATAGAAATTACCCTAAAAAAAGTCACATGAAGGAACAACCCTCACTTTTCTTTTTTGTTTTTGTTAATTTGATAGTTTGTATTATTTCTTTTAATAAAAAGGAAAAGAAAAGAATCATTAAGAAAAACAATCCTTGCTATTTAAAAAAAGAAAAAAAAATACTTCTAGTAAAATTTTTTTCTTCCATGTAGTTCGATTTATTTGATTTGTGTTCAAAATTGGCAAAAGTAAAAAAAAGGAGAGGATGAACGGTTTTTATTAAGTTTTTTGTTTATTGGCTTAATAATAAAAATAAAAAATGAATAAAAATCTTTGAATCAGTTAATTTTGTGAGATTTTTTCTGTGTTTTTGAATTTTTCCTTATTCTAAACAAAAAAAAAAATAATAAAAACCAAAAGAAACAAAAACAATAGAAATGGAAAAGGAAAAAAAAATCTTTGAATCCTAATAATTTTGTGTGATTGCATTTCATGTGTGTTTTTTTAAAATTTTCCTCATTCTAATGAAAAAAAAATATTGTTTCATATTTTTCCTTTCATTCTTTCCTACATTTTTATCATAATTGAAAATAATAAAATAATACATGTGCCCTATCTCATGCACATCATAATAGGATAATACATACATTACATCTCATCCACATCAATAGATAGTACGTGCTTTTCATTTCATGCACATGTTAATTGATGCTATATACATTCCATCCATGCACATCTTAATAGGTAGCACATGCATTCCACTTCATTGCATATATTAAGTAATGTCAATCTTTTTAGGTCAGCAAAACACATCCATTGCATTTCATGAAGACATATCTTATGCATATAATATGTCCATGCATCTCATATAAGTATGTTGCATTAGTCATAGTTATACATTTATCACTTAAATAAATATGTCATTACATTTCATGTATATGCATTCATGAATAATAGGATTTCATAAAACATGTATTGCATTTCATATCTCACCACCCTTACAACATTGCATTTCTTGCACTCATATAGTATGTCATTCATTTCATGCATATAGATTCATGAATGGTTGGGTTTGTAAAACATGTCTTGCATTTCATGGGAACATAGTTCACCACTCTTGTAATAGAACATTGCATTCCTTGCATGTATATTTTGAGTAGTATGATTTTTATCACTTGGGCCTTGTATATATAAAAATTCATTGTCTTAGGCATTTTGGTATTTCATGACATCTTTTTACATCATTATCATATTTATGTATTTATAAACATGTTCTATGTATCTTGTAAGTTAGCATTTGCTTGTTGGCATTCATTCATAAGAATAATACCATAGACTTTTGGTCTAAACCCTTCGAAATAAAATGTCTCTCTTGGTGGGTATCAGAATGATAAAAATAGTATAGACATTGAATTTTGTCCAAAATATTTTAGCATGGTTAACCTAAGGCCATTTATAACCCTTTAAGAGTCCATAAAATGCATTGATATTTAGGCGTAATAAAAAAGAGATCCATATGATTAATGTAAAATTCTTTTGCATGAGATTTATATGGATGATATTTTTTCATGTGGATGCATAAGAAATGAAGAATAAATGAAACAAGTAAACCCTAAAGTCAACTCAAGTCAAAATTACACAAAACTTGATCAAATAAATAGAACTAGGGTCAATCCTCAAAATTCACAACCTAAGTGGAATCAATGTGGTTTAAAATTAAATTTGGTGATTTTTAAAACACAAAATTTTTATTGTACTGGGAAAGTGTGAAATTACCAAAATACCCATTTAAGGGATATTTTCATAATTTGGCCTTCTCGAGCTCAAATTTTCATGAAACTTTCTAGATCTCAATTTCATAACATTTCATGATTTTTAGTGTATTTGAAATCATAGCAGTACCTTAAAAAGTGTGAAATTACCAAAATACCCTTATAAAGGTATTTTCGTAATTTATCCTTCATAAGCTCGGATTTTCAAGAAACTTTCTAAATATTAATTTCATAATATTTCATAATTTTTAGTGCATTTCACAGTGATACCTTGAAAAGCATGAAATTATCAAAATATCCTTATAAATGATATTTTCGTAATTTGACCTTCTGAGCCGCATTTTCATGAAACTTTTCAGATCTCAATTTTATAATATTCATGATTTTTGTTGTTTTAAAATCCCAAAAATGAGCATGCGAACATTAATTTTTTTGAAAATGGCCTAAATACTGAAAACTTTACACTAGGGGTAAAATGGTCTTTTTATGTGTTCGGAGGGCATAAAAATTTAACCTTTGCAATGAATAATGTGGGCCATTGGATCTTTTATTGATCTTAATCCAATGGCCAAAAGTGGTTCCTTGAAAAGAATAAAAAGACAAGCTTTGACCCTTAGATGAAATCTTTTTCAAGGGTCTATATTCATCAAGAATCATATTTTTTTGGAAGCTGACTATTAAAGGGGTCTAGAAAGGTTCAGTCAAAAGGGGTGGAGGCCAGAGGAGAAAGGTTGGTAGGCTAGAAAGGTAGAAAAAGAAAAAGCCAAACACTTAAAAAAGGGAGGGAGGGAAGCTACTGAAAAAAAAAATAGAGACTAGCCAAATAAAGTAGATGAAGGAGAAGGGAAAAAAAAAAGGAAGATTCTACTAGTTGGGGAGTTTGGTTAAAAGCTAAAAGGTTGGAAAGGTGGAAAAGAAAAAGCCAACCACATAAAAAGGGAAGGAAAAAATGGCTAAAAAAAGAAAAAAATACCAAAAAAAGGGGGAAAAAAATGCTGAAAGAAAATAGGAGACAATGAAAATGAAAAAAGAAAGAAAAGAAAAAAACTGTTAAAAAAAAAAGGATGAAAGAAGGAAGGGTTTGTTAAGGAAAAGCTAGAAAGAAGAAGAGACAAAGTTGGAAGGTGATAGAAAAAAGGGAAAAATGGACTAAAAAAAAGAAGGAAGGGTTTTATGTGTCCTAGTTCTTTCTAGGTTTGATCTAGTATATGTTATGATCGATGACCCAGATGATCAAATTGATTGCCATGTTGCCCACCATATTGTGAAAGTTTACCAAAAACATGAAGATGCACTTCATCCTATATTCATAAATGCACAACTAAAATGATACATTACATATGCAAAAACTTTAAAACGAAAGCTAACCTCAAAAGCAAGAAAACTTTTGGTAGAGTCTTACGTTTCACTCAAACAAGGTGATACAAATCATGGCAACAAAGTTGCATACCAAATGATAGTTAGGCAGTTGAAAACATTAATCAGGTCATTTAAGGACATTGCTCGGAGCTATTTGGAAACTTAGGTACAACCTTAACATGTTCATATGGAGGTGAGATTGCTGAAAACATCTCTAATAAGTGTGGAGTCCATTGAGATTGATTTGTTAGAATTTCAAGAAAGAAATAATGAAGGTGCTGATGATAGAAATGATAATTTTGGCCAACCTGATCCTCAACTAGCTAATCCAACTTTGGAAGTATAAGTTCTACCAATCAACAAAAGCAAGAATATAGGGTAAAGTAAGAATATTTTTGGAAGGTTACTTAGGTTTTTGTAAAATGACTTAGATAGCATGAAGAAGCTATAAAGCAAGAAGAGACTGGCTAATTGGAATGAGTCAGGGTGATTTAATCTAGTAGTGGACTAGTTCTTGCATATATATCAACTATCTAAGATTGCATTACATTCACAAGGCAAAGAACAAAAGAACTTCAGAAGATTTTTGATGAAGCTATTTCTAGTATAGAGGTTGACTAATCTTGCTGATACTTATTTAATGGGTTTGTTGGTCAATTTGTGCAATTAATGGCAGTAATTCTCTTTTATATTATTATTATTCATTCTATTATGCTTGCTTTGTGACATTACTAACATGTAATGAATCAATTATGAAACATGAGTGGAAAATTTTGTAAATGAAATTTTTGAGGGTGGGATTCTAAGGAAGTTCGAGTAGAGATTCCTAAGAAATCACTAGCTGAGAAAATTTTTCTAGAATATCGCTAAAGTATTAGGGTATCTAGGAAAATTTTTAATAAAATTTTTTATTTACTTTGTTCCTTTCAAAAGTGTTAGTGATAATTGGAAAATAATTAAAGAATATTAACAAAATAATAAGTGTTATATTTTTTGCATGCATATTCTACTTTATTGTTTGCATTACATAGTTTTAAATGCAAATAAAAATTTTCGATGATGGGACCTTAGGAAGTCCTAGTAGTGATTCTCGAGAATTTCCTAGGTGAGAAAAAGTCTTCTAAGAATTGTCAAAGTATTGGAATATTTAAGAGCCCCTTTTCAATACGAAAGATTTCCATTTTATCATTATTCTCAAATTGAGTAATTTTATATGAAAATATACACTTTTGGAAATAAATTTGTTTATAGATAATGATAGTATTACATGATTTTAAAGTAATGATAATTTTCAATTATGGGACTACAAGAAATCCAAGTAGTGATTTTTGAGAATTTCCTAGGTGAGAAAAGCCTTAAAAATTGTCAAAGTGTTAGAATATTTAGAAGTTTCTTTTCAACACGAAAAATTTTCATTTTATGATTATTTTCTATAATTTGAACAATATTTCCTAATAAATAAGACTATTTTTTTTGGAAATAAATGAATTTGTAGATACTTATATAATTACATGGCTTTTAATAATTTTTTAAAAAATAGTAAAAAAATCTCCAAAGATGAGATCCTAAAGAAATCTGAGTAGTGATTCCTTAAAAATCTTTAGGTAAGAAAATCTATCTAAAATGCCACCAATGTATTGGAGCTTTTAAATTAATTTTCAATAAAGATTTCTTATTTTTTAAGAAACGGGGTTTTTAGAAAATACTATTTGCTTTAAAATTATAGACATTATATCTTATGTTTTTAAAGAAATGCTGCAAATAAATATGAACCACTGAAAATAGGATTTTTGAGAAATTTGAGCAATGATTTTTGAAAATTCCTAAAGTGAGATGGTTCCTTTTAATATTGCCAAAGTATTAGAATATTTTTAGGAATTTTTCAATATAAGGTTCTTATTTATTTTTCAAGCTTACTAAAATAAAAATATGTTTTAAAAGAAAATTAAGAAGATTAATTTTTAAATATCAAATTTAAGATCATTTTTGTTTAATTGGTACCGTTTTAATGGGCATTATAAGGGTGCTAATCCTTCCTTACACATAATTGACTCTTGAACGCAAATTTTTTTGCAAACCTAAAAATTATTTTTTTAATAAATTTTATTTAATTATTAAGAAGGTAAGTTTTAACAGGTGGTCAATTATACCTAGCCAAAAAAGATTGGTGGCAACTCCATTTTTTTTGTTTTCCAAATTAGTCTAGTAATCCCCAAAACTATTACAACAAATGAGAGAACAATAGTAAGGATTAGTGCATTGGAGTCGAATCAAGAGCAATTTGGGCACAAGCTTTGGGAAATGAAACAACAAATTGCTTAATTGATATAAATGGTTAAAGGTGGTGGTGAGGTTAAGTTTGTTTCTCTTCAAGGGTCTTCATCACTTATAATTCAATTAGATCAAGATTAACTAGTTCTTGTTGGGTCTTACACTTTTCTCAAGCATACTAAGGTAATGATTTGACCAGTGATCAGAGTTTGAACAAGCTTATAACAAGGATGAATGACTTGACCATACAAATGGCTGAACTTAAAAGTTTGATTTCCAAAATAGAGTCACCAAGTTTCAAACAACCCTCCCCAAATATCCTAAATCCATTCTTACTGAAAATCCCCTCATGACTATTTACAACCTCCTTTCCAAGCACTCAAGATTAGGCCCCTAAACTTCATGCAGCCTACGAGAATCCCATATCTAAATTGAAGTGCCCAACCACCTACTTTACTTCACAGTCCTTGAACACATGTTCAACCATTACTCCGAGACCACCTATTCAACGAAAGAAAATAGATGAGCAAATTGTAACACATGAAAGGAAATTATTGAAGGGTCTTACCGGATGCAATCACTATCATTCTCACCCAGTCATAAATAGTGCTTCCCAAGCTTCCTATCTTTATCATACTAACTTTCAAGAAAATCCTCAAATGGTTGTTGGTAGTACTATCTCTAATCTTGGATTGGCACCCAAAGTTACTACTAAACTAGTGATAAACCAAAATGGGCCAAAAAATGATCATGGAAAGCTACCCATTCCCATTCCTAATCTCTTGCCTTTGCTTGACAAAAACCAAAACCTCATGCTAGAACTGATGAAAACGGTTCTGAATCCATTAGCAAAGAATTATGATCCCAATAGTAAATGTGCTTTCACATTGGGGCAATCGGCCATTCAATAGAAAAATGTAAGTAGTTGAATGAAAAGATTAATGATCTCATCAAGAATGGTATTTTGACTTTGGAATTCATAGAGCAATGGAGGTTAATTCTATTCAATCAAGATTAATGGCTATGATAAGTTGAATAATGAGAGAGTTAAGGATAAAAATTCTAAGGATGGGGTAGTTTTTTTTAAGTTTGTATATCATTGTGAATGTTGGAATGGGCTTGAATGTTTGTACTAAATGAATAGACTTTAAATTTTAGTTATGATGTATTGTATTATCTCATGAATTTGTGAATGCTATCATTTGAGGTTTTTAATTTCTTTTAAAATTTGGATTTTTAATATTTTTCTTGGAAGAAATAATATTATGAAAAAGAAAATTGTTGGATTTGAATAAAGCCTCACATTATTAATTTCCAAAAATCATAGAAAATGCCTATAAAAAGAGAAAAAAAGAAAAGAAAAAAAAATGATTTTATTTTGTAATAAAGGTAGAAGGGGTCTCAAAAGAGTTGACGATTGCTATTGGGAATAAACTCACCAAATGCCTTCACATTATTTTCAAATTTCTCAACTGCTTTTACTCACTAACCATAACTCTTCCAAACACATGAACCTAAATTTCTAAACCTTACCTTTGCTTGATAATATTGTGGTATAAAAGAATGATATTCTTTTCTTAGCTAATTAACAATGAGACAACCAGTTTTAAAAAAAAGATTAGGATTCCAAGAAGATCAAGCAAACACAATATTTTTCTTAAGAATTTGAATGTGGTAATTTAATAAATGTTGAGGTTATGTTGTACCTTTAAAATTTCCAAAATCGAAGCCACCCAAGTCCTTTTAAATGACTACAAACATAACAGCTTCCTAAATCTTTACCTCAAAATTGTCCTTAATCAATATCTTGGGGTGATTTAACCAAAAATAAAGACCTCATTGCCCTTAAGATAACTTGAAATATGATTAACTTGTTCCTTGTTGTGGGGTGACATGAACACTTTGACACCCTAAATAAATTCATGAGATAATAAATTCATGACACCCTACTAAATTCATGTGGGGTGACATGAACACTTTGACACCCTTAAAATTCACAACCAAATTGAAATAAATGGGGTTTAAAATCAAAATTTGTGATTTTTAAAGCACTAAAAAGTTTGATTGTACTTTGAAAAGTATAAAATTATCAAAATACCCTTAGGGGTATTCTTATAATTTAACTTTATCGAAGTTGAACTTTTGTGAAAACTTATAGATCATAATTGAATTTTTTTTAGTAATTTTTAATGCATTGAAAACCCAAATCACACCTTGAATGGTGTGAAATTACTAAAATGCCTCTTAAAAGTATTTTTATAATTTGACCTTCCTAAGGTTGGAATTTCATGAAATGCTTCAAATTATGGTTTGATATTATTTGATAATTTTTAAAATTTTGAAAACCCTGATTATACCTTGAGAGGTGTGAAATTACCAAAATACCTTTAGCATTATTTTCATACTTTGACCTTCTCGAGATTAAATTATGCTTTCCCATCAGGAGTACTACAAGTGTATTGGTTACAAAAGTAATAAGATCGAAAGTTTTTTGGATTATTGTCTCCTTAGAGATTGGGAGTTCTAGACCTAGAGGCAAGTACCAATTTTGACACTTCGGATATGTTTGATTCGACGAATATTTCTTTTTAGTAAACTAATTAACCTAAATTAATCTAATAAAAATTACCAAATAAAATAAACCTAAATTACTTCAATTTATGAAGAGAGTAAAAATCTAAAGATTAAACTTACTAAAAATAGAACATGCTAAAAATATGAAATTTTTAAAAATAGAAAATTTAAACAACTTCTTAAAAATTAACAAGACATGAAAAATAATTTAAACAGACTCGAACAAGGCATTAAAGATGAAAGCATAATAATTTAAATGCAGAAAATTAAATTAAAAACAGAAAATTAAACGTACAAGTGTAGTAATCTAAATTCCTACGTGACCTATGTGCATTTTTATCACCTACACATGCATGAAATGTAATTGAACATAAAAAAAAAAACTGTATCAACATGAAATAGACTTAAAATGCAACATCTAACTTATAGGAAATTACAAAAAAAATAGAATTGAAATGGAAGAAACTTTTCATGCAAAAATCGAACATGAAAATGCTAGCTTAATGCAACCTATGATCTGAAATGCTAAGCAAGTATAACCTTACCTAAGGAATTTGTAAAAACTGTTTTACCATCATTAAATAGACTTAAAAATGAACCAAAAGGATGCATGTGATCTCTCCCCAAAATAGAACACAAAATGCAAAAAATTAAATGCAAACCAAAATACTAGAATGCATGGAAACTAAGACCTAAGGATCAAAATGATATGCAAATGTAACCCTCCCTTAGGAATTTGCAAAAACTGTTTCACTAACATCAAATAGGCATGAATACAAGAAAAAAAGGTATAGGTGAACATTTTCTAAAACCGACTGAAATTATCTTATAAAAATTACACAAGATGTGGCATGAAATCTTAACTTAAACTACTGTCCTAATGAACTACATGCAACCAAAAACTGAACCTAGCTACATGTAACGTGACAAACTGTTTTAGAATCTCAAAATAGACTAAAAAATGAAGAGAACATATACAGGTGACCTTCTGCAGAAAGTGACAAAAAGCTATGAAATAAACTTCCCAAAGTAGTACATACACATAAAAGAGACAAGGAAAATAATTGCAATTGAAGTACAAAAGATGCAAGGACGTAAACTAACATGAAAGCATGACAAAATAACATGGGAATAAATTAAAATGGCAAACACACAGCAACAAAAAGCATGAACAGAATTTAAAGAACAAAAAATAAAATGAGCAGAAATTAAATGGCAATAAAAAGTTGAGTGGAAAAGTAAAGCACATAATAAGTCAAGCTCTTGCAACCCTATGATGTTTCCATCAAACTAGCATCCAAGGCCATCCTTCTCAAGCTTAAAAGAGCTCAAATATCATGCATACATGTTAGAAAAATTAAGGAAATAAAAGCTAGAAATTGGCAGAAATTAAATATGGAAACTGTCAGAAAATAAAAATGAGAACTTGCATAAGCAAAATAAAAGAGAGTTTGGAATGTGTTTGCAACTTGAAGGAAATTTAAACAAGCTAAAAGATAACTAAAAACAACAATTAAAAGAGTTTTCAAATGAACTAAAAAGGAAAGGAACTGAAGTCTTAAAGTAGGGGATGGTCGGCCAGCAATGTTGCTTCCACCAGTCCCCAAAGACATCCTAAACTAAGCAAAGAAAAATATGAAAAGGAAAAGCTTCTAAGGCTAGCCCTCTCTCCCTTTTTTATAACCAAAAGCTACGACATTTTACAACATATCCGCCATCCAAAATAAGCCATCCTAGCCCTCCATTCAATCATCGTAGCCAAGGTAATTTCTGGGTTGTTTAGAAGGCTGCCAGGTGTGACTACATGAGCTGGAATTTCCAACTCGGCTGCATCCCATGTGATGCTTGCTTGGTTAGTCCAATGAGGGTTCTTCATGCTCCATGTAGGCAACACGTTGGAAACTTGATCTTCTCTCAAAATGTCAAAGAAAATAGCTAGTAGAACCATAAAATTCAAGGTTTAGGTCAGCAAGTTTGCTGCCATACTAGTGACATGAAACAAAAAAAATGAAAGAAGAAAATTCCAGCAAGAAATCAGAGGTTCTGTTCTCCCTTTTTGTCCCCCTAAAATTTCCTATTTTCCAACCCTATCCTTGGTTTTTTCTTAGCCCATAAATGGTTTCTTGAACTATGTAAACCAGCAACCATGCTTAGCTTTTATTTTTTATTGTGTTCCCATTTGTTGGTTGACTTGTAATTTAATCCCTTTGCTCTTGCTTTCTTTGCAGATTCTTTTTGGTTAAATTTGTTTATTTTTTGTCTTGCTTTTTATCCTCATTTCAACTCTAGACTCAGCTTGAAGCTCCTCGAATTAGCTTGTACAACAGCTCCTTTCAAACAAGCCAGCTTATGCAAGAAAGGAAAGCTCCACATGCCTCTATTGGTGGCTTAGGGCTTAGGGCTTAGGGCTTAGGGGTTCATGGTCATGGCTTGGCATTTTTTTCTTGTTCTTCATGGCTCCAGTTTCTCATGGATATCAGCTCTCCTCATCTCCAAAGGTCCTTGAATTGCCTTGGCCAATTTTCCACTAGATTCAGTCATTGCTTGCATGATGACAATAGGTGTGGACATGGTGTTTTGGTGTTTCCTACACAAAATTTGGAGAATTTAGGTGGGATAATCAAGCAAAATTAAATCAAGTCGGTTAAAATTTAACCAATTAAGTACATAATACTTCTAAAAAGAAAAAGAATTATCACACACCTTATGCTATGAGTGAATTTCACTTCCTATCATCAATTAGAAATTGTTTCCTCAAAAATTGCATGGTGATTATAGCTTAAGGTAAATCCTAAGCAAGGGCTAGTTTCATTGCATGCAACATTCATCACATATCACCACATGCCTTCTAGCTATGAATATGCAACCATGAAATTAATATAACATAATCGAAATGCACATACATTCCATAAGTTTGCCTTTCGCATTTCTCACCACTAATGTTGGCCAACACTAAACTTAAGATCCTTAGTCTTTGCTTGTTTGTAATGTTAGGCTAGGGTAGAGGTAGGATAAAAAGAATTTTAAAGTTCAAGTACACTAATCATACACTACAAGCTTAGGACCAATTAGAGAGCTTTTAAGCTAGTAATAACCCCAAACTTGATTTTTTTCCACTTTCTTTATTTTGCACACTTTTATTTCTTTATTTGTTTCTTTTCTTTTCCTTTTTCTTTCCTTTTTTTTTGATTTATTTTTTTTGAATTTTTTTTTTAGATTTTTTGGTTTTTTTGCAAAATTTTATTTCCTTAATTTCTCAAATGTGACATAACTCTCTAATTATATCATGTGTGATCCTTATGCACATAGGGTAGGGACGACAAAGATAAAATGCAAAATAAGGTTTAACTTTATTGATGTGAGTGCTTAACAAAGAAAGGATAATATAAGGCTCAAAAGAGGGTTACTATGGATATATACATTAAAGTTAGCTTGAAAGGCTCAATCAATCCAAGGATGGGCTAAGTCATGTCTCTAATTTAGTGTACCCTAGAATTTCTCCTCAAGAAGGGATCAAACAAATTCTAGAACATAAACACAACTTGAAAAATGAAATGCAATTCCTATGATTAACGTAACAATAGCTAAATGACATATAATTCAATGGTCATCAAATTCAAAAATACATCCCATGTTTTACCCATGTTTATTCTTTTCTTAGAGCTATAATCAAGGTCAATATCGTTTTTATCATAGGATAAATAACAATCAACCAAGGGAAGCATACTAAAGACTCAAAACAACATTCAATAAGCCTAAGTCCAAAATTTTTATAAAATTTTTGAAAATTTGGCTCAAATTTTCCCAACCTCAAACTTAAAATGCACATTGTCCTCAATGTGTAGGCAAATATGAATTTAAGCACAAGCATTAAAGAATACTTCCTTGATTGGCCAAGGTTTTCCTTAAAGTTCCCATGATCGACTTTTATTTTCCTACAAGCAAAACATAAACTAAGCATTAACACTACTAAAGGAAAATAGGAAAATATAAAAGGAAGAATATATGACATCTAACAATTAGGTTGCCTCCCAAGTAGCATTGATTTATAGTAAATAGCTTGACTTTCATCGAGGGGGGTAATCACCCTACCCTTGGTACCAATATCTATCTATTTTCTAATCCTTTCACTTTTTGCCACATTTTCAACAATAAACTTAAAATGATTGTGCTTAGTGATAGTGGTGAAAGTGGATAAGTGCCCCACCCCTTGTAATGTATTAAGCATCCTTTTAGAAGGGTTATGATGGGTGGGTACTAACCTCAATACTAGTGAGAAAGGTACTATCATGGAAAGTATAGGGTTAGGCTCTAATGCTAAGGATTCCTTTATAGGTGGTGTAGCATGAATAAATGAAAAGGATGAAATGACTAAGGGTTTTAATTGAGGATTAGAGGTTGGGGAAACTTCTAGACTATGAGGGAATTCTATAACACTAAATTTATCCATATCATCATTATCTTCTAAGTCTGAGTGTCTATTTAAAGATTCTTCAATCTTGTCATTATCCAACTCCTCTATATAATAATCTTCTGGCATTTCATTAAAAAATGCCTCTATTTCATCCTCTTCACTAAGCTTGACAAGGTGTGCTCCTAAAGGTGGAAAGAAATCATCAAATACATAACCCTTATTAATTGGCTTCTCCACCTTAATCATCTCTAAATCATCTAGTATTTGATCTTTAAAAGGTTGAGAAAATGACACGAGTGGACTAAAAGGCTCAAACTCACCTATAGTGGGACTAGTGCTAGACTTCTCAAGAATGTCAGGTCCTAAAATTGATCCATCATCTTCTATTTCAATTTCACAAGACTATTATTCTATTTCCATAACACCTTCATTCACCACCTTGACAAATCAGGCATATTAACCATAATAAGCTCATCATCATCATCAATATACACTATACCTCATTTCCTTCAATCATCTTTAAATGTGCTATCGACTCTACCTAACCAACTAAGATGTACTAGCTTGTTAAGTCTTTTCAAAGTGGCCACTTAGGTTTGGAGGAGATTGGTTTGGTTTTGGATGAATTCGTGAAAAATTCCTTATAAAAGGGTTTCATTTCTTGTAGAAGTAGTAGGTGATATTGAGTAGGTGATGGAAAGTATTATTATGTTGGATAGTATAGAGGAGGTGGGTCATATGGTAGAATGTGCTACGATGGTGGAAATTAAGGACTGGGTATTGTGGTGAGTAATAAAGTAAAGGAGACTTAATAGGGTAAGGTGAGGTATATGTAGGTGATGAACTAGAAAGCTACATCTGACTGTTACCCCATGAGACTTCTGACTTATTTTCCTATCCTTGAGTGTAGGTGTTTAGGTAAAAATTTGAATGTTGATTATACACATGCCTATCACTATAATAATTCCCATCACAAACATTACCATTGACAAATGGACTTTGAAAGAAAGAGGCTAGATTATGATCATATCGGGCTTCAATGGCATTTATGTTATTGGCTAGATTGGCTATCTATGAGGACAAAGCTATGATAGGATCTAAATCACTCTCAATAGAAGTACTCCTATGCTTTAAGCTCTCTAATGACTATTGGGGTTGAGGTCTTTTGACAAAGGATACTGCATAGTACTTAAAGGATTTGGCCTCATCAATATAATAATTAGACATAAAAATAAAAGATACTAGTGATATTTAGGGGTGGGATCTATTGATAAAGGATACTGCATAGTCCCTAAGGCATCTGGCCTCATCCATATAATAATTAGACATAAAAATAAAAGAAAGAGCAAATTAAAAACAAACAACAAAAATAAGCAAAAATAAAATAAAAGAAAAATAAGCATTTACAACTATTTACAAAAAAAGGTGAACCAGATTACACCCTAGCATGTCTTTATCGATAGTAACCTTAGCTTAATTATGCCAATCCCCTACAACGGCCCTAAAAACTTGTTGCTTACCCATCAAGAGTACCACAAGTGTATGGGTCAAAAAAGTAATAAGATCGAAAGTTTTTTTAATTATCGTCTCCTCAGGGTTTGAGAGTTTTAGACCTAGGGATAAGTACCAATTTGACACTTTGGATATATTTGATTTGACAAATATTTTTTAGTAAACTAATTATCCTAAATTAATCTAATAAAAATTACCAAATAAATTAAACCTAAATTACTACAAAATATAGAGAGAGTAAATACCTAAAGAATAAATCTACTAAAAATAGAACGTACTAAAAATATGAAATTTCTAAAAATAGAAAATTTAAATAACTTTGTAAAAATTAGCAAGACATGAAAAATAATTTAAATACACTTAAACAACACAATAAACATCAAAGCATAATAATTTAAATGCAAAAAATTAAAATAAAAAAATTAAACATACAAGTAAACTAACCTAAATTCCTACATGACCTATGTGACTTTTTATCACCTAAACACTTAAACAAGACAATAAACATGAAAGCGTAATAATTTAAATGCAGAAAATTAAAATAAAAATGGAAAGTTAAGCATACAAGCAAACTAACCTAAATTCCTACATGACCTATGTGAATTTTTATCACCTAAACCTGCATGAAATGTAATTGAACATAAAAAAAAATTGTATAAACATGAAATAGACTTAAAATGCAACATCTAACTTATAGGAAATTATAAACAAAACATAATTGAAATGGAAGAAACTTATCATGCAAAAACCAAACATGAAATGCTAGCTTAATGCAACCTATGATTTCAAATGCTATGCAAACATGACCTAACCTAAGGAATTTGTAAAAACTGTTTTACGACAATAAAATAGACTTAAAAATCAACTAAAAGGATGCATGTGATCCCTCCCCAAAATAGAACACAAAATGCAGAAAATTAATTACAAATCAAAATATTAGAATGCATGGAAACTAAGACCTCTGGACCAAATGCTATGAAATGTGACCCTTCCTGAGGAATTTGCAAAAATATTTTTCACTACCTTAAAATAGACATGAAAGCAAGCAAAAAAGGTATGGGTGAACATTTTCTAAAATTGACGGAAAGTATCTAAAAAAATTACACAACATGTAGCATGAAATCTAACCTAGGCTACTGTCCTAATAACTACATGGAACCAAAACTGAACCTAGCTACATGTAACGTGACAAGCTGTTTTAGAACCTCAAAATAAACTCAAAAATGAGGAGAACATGTATAGGTGACCTTCTAGAAAAAGTGACAAAAAGCTATGACATAAACTTACCAAAGTAGTACATACACATGAATGAGATAAGGAAAATAATTGCAATGCAGGTACAAAAGATGCAAGGACCTAATCTAACATGAAAGCATGATAAAATAACATAAGAATAAATTAAAATGGCAAGCACACAGCAAGCAAAAGCATGAATAGAATTTAAAGAACAGAAAATTAAATGAGCAGAAATTAAATGGCAATAAAAAGTAAAGTGCAAGAAAGTAAAGCATACAATGAGTCAAGCTCTTGGAGCTCTATGATGTTTCCATCAAACTAGCATCCAAGGCCATTCTCTCAAGATTCAAATAACTGAAATATCATGCAAACTTGCTAGAAAAATAAAGGAAATAAAGCTGGAAATTGGTCGAACTTAAATATGGAAACTGTCAGAAAATAAAAATGAGAACTTACATAAAACAAATAAGAGAGAGCTTGAAATGTGTTTGCAACTTGAAAGAAATTTAAACAAGCTAAAAGATAACTAAAAAAAACAATTAAAAGTGCTTGAAAATGAATTAAAAAGGAAAGGAACTGAAGTATTAAAGGAGGGGCTGGTCAGCCAGCAATGTTGTTGCCACCATCCCTAAAGACATCTTAAACTAAGCAAAGAGAAAAAAGAAAAGGAAAAACTTCTAAAGCTAGCCATCTCTCCCTTTTTTATAGCCAAAAGCTAGGACATTTTACAACATAACCACCATCCAAAATAAGACATCCCAACCCTCCATCCAATCATCATAGCCAAGGTAGTTTCTAGGTTGTTTTGAAGGCTATTAGGCATGACTACATGAGCTGGAAATTGTAACTTAGCTTTGTCACATGTGATGCTTGCTTGGTTAGTCCAAAGAGGGTTCTTCATGCCTCCACCTAGGCCACATGTTGGTAGCTTGGTCCTCTCTCAAAATGTCAAAGAAAATAGCTAAATAGAATCATAAAAGTCAAGTTTAAAGTTAGCAAGTTTGCTACCTTACCAGTGACGTTAAACAGAAAAATGACAGAAGAAAATTCCTACAAAAAATCATAGGATTGGTTCTCCCTTTTTGTGCCCCTAAAATTTCATATTTTCCAACCCTATCATAGGTCTTTTCTTAGCCCATAAATGGTTTCTTGAACCATGCAAACTACCAGCCATGCTTGACTTTTATTTGTCATAGTGTTCCCACTTGTTGCTTGAGTTGTAATTTGTTCCCTTTGCTTTTTCCTTCTTTGCCAATTCTTCTTGGTCTAATTTGCTTGATTTTTTGGCTTGCATTTTATTCTCATTTTAGCTCTAAACCCAGCTTGAAGCTCCTCCAAATCAGCTTGTACAGTAGTTTTTTTCAATCAAGCCATATTATGCAAGAAACGAAAGCTCCACATACCTTTGTTGGTGGCTCATGGCTTGGGGTTCATGATCATGGCTTGGCATTTTTTTCTTCATCTTAATGGCTCAATTATCTCATGGAAATCAGCTCTCCTAATCTCCTAAGGGCCTTTAAATTGCCTAGGCCAATTTCCTACTAGATTTAGCCATTGCTTGCATAATGACACTAGGTGCGGGCATGGTGTTCAATTTTTCATACACATGAAATTTGGAGAATTTAGGTGGATAATCAAGCAAAATTAAATCAAGCAAGTTAAAATTTAACCAATTAAGTATATGATAATTCTAGAAAAAATAAAATTATCATCAAATTTGCGCAAAAATTTCTATAGCTTAATATCATAATATTTTATGATTTTTGGTGTTTTAAAATCCCAAAAATGAGCATAGGAATATTGGTTTCTAAGAAAATGGCTTCAATATCAAAAACTTTGTACTAAGGGAAAATGGTGTTTTCACTTAGTTTAGGGGCTATAAAAATCCAGCCTTTGCAGTACAAATGTGGGCCATTAGATCTCATAAGAAATCTTAATCCAATGGCTAAAGATTACTCCTTGGATTAAAAACAAGTAATGAATTTTGGCGCTTGGATGAGATTTGATCCTAACGCCTTGTTTTAATCTTGAATAGATATTTTGGTGGCTTTTTTCTTCCCAAGAGAAGAGTGTTTTTTTGCATGAAAATTTAGAGGAGAAGAATGTGGAAAATATAGGAACTCACGGAAAAAAAAATTGGGAGAAAAAATTGTGAAAAGAAAAAAGAGAAAAGTTCTTTGTGCTTGGTTTTGAAGGTACACTTTCCTAACACCAATTTTCCAATTTCATGCATTCTCCATCACATTTCATAGCATTTTCATGCTAGTTTAACCCATTTTCTTTGTTTTTTCTTGAAGCTTTTTAGTTCATTTTTAGTTACTTGAAACTTGAAACAACTTCATCCAATTAGCTAATTGTTGGATTGATGCCAAAATTCAAGTGACAAAAACTTCAAATTCACCTTAGAAAACAAGTTGAAGGTTCGACCATGGTGTCCTTGTGTTTGGCTGAACCTCCTTTTGGCCTATTTTATCATTTTGTTACTTTAAATGGTAGTTTATGTTGCTTAAATGATGAATATATTATTGTTTAACATGATTTTTTGGTTGATTGGATAAATATATTGTTGTTTAGTTACCATTTTTGTTCTCATGATTTCTTTGCCATTCTTGGATCATTATATGTTTGTTGAAACTATTTTAATGCTATAAATCCCTTCATGAAGTAAGTTTCAAGTGGTTAATACTTGTTTGGATGACATAGGATAGAAAAAATACTTGAGAAATAGGCTAGGTAGGTTCAACCATAGTGTCCTTGTGTTTGGCTGAGCCTTACTTCATTCTTTAGTGGTTGATGGTTCTTCATTTCATGCATTAGATTATGTTTCTATGATGTTTAGCAAGTTTCTAACATGTTTGAACAAAAGTTTCATTGAACAATGTTGTTTGATGGTTGTTTTTGATGAATTTTTAAAGTTGTTTAGTTGTGCTGAATGATGAACAATGGTGGAACATTCAAACCAAAATTTAAAGTTTTCCATGCTTGATCCATTTTAATATTGAATTTTATGCATTACATGTTTTTGATATTAAGTTTGAAAATAGATTAGTTAGTAATTACTTTTCAAGGTCATGCTTTTTGGCACATGCATTCATTAATAGCATTTTTGTAATTTGTATTTATTTCATGTCCATTTCCATAAAAAAAATTGAAATCCCAAACTTTAAACCCCAAGTTTCCCATCAAACCTTAAACCCTAAATCCAAACCCTAAATCGAAACACTAAAATTAAATCTTAAACCCTAAACCCTAGCCTTAAATATTAAATCATAAATCCAAACCTAAATTGAAACCCTAAAACCAAACCCTAAACCAAACTTTAAAACCTAAACCCTAATCTTAAACCCTAACCCTAACCCTAACCCTAAACCCTAAAGCCTAACCCTAAATCCCTAAATTCCTAACCCTAAAACCCTAAACCTTAAAATCTTAAACCCTAACCTAGACCCTAATACTAACCTTCAAACCTTAAATTAATCACGTATTTGCATTTCATTTTACCTTGTCATTTGCATGCATTTTTATTATCATGCATACATCAAGTAATAAATGAAAGTATTCTAGTATCGTCTCCTCAGGGATTATTGATTGAAATGCTGGGTTGCTCTTCAAGTACCTTTGGTGAAAGCCTAGGATCTTACATCTAAACAATGGAAAATTTAGGGTTGATTATAGAATAAAGAAAAGAAAATAGTAAAAGCAATGTGTAAGCTTAGATCTCACTTAACCAACTGTCACTTGGTAAGCTAGAGACAAGAGTCAAAATAAGATCTTAAAAGAAATAAGAATTGAAGACTTGAAAACAAAAGAGTGTGATAGTAGAATTGCTTGTAAATAAAGATTGCATGAAAAGAAACTTGTAGAACTTGAAAGAAAGTAGTAGCCAAATTGTGCAAAAAGTTAAAGAGTGCTTGAATCAAACTTGTAAATAAAAGTAATGCTTGTCAAAATTAAGAAAAGACAACAAGATTTGAAATGCAAGAGAGATCTTGGAAAAAATACTTCTTTAATTGAAAAGGAGTTGTAAAGAACATGAGCTTTTTTATTGGCCAATCTGTCACCTTAGCCAATAACTAACTGAAGAAATAAAAAACTGAAACTAATAACTAAAAGAGAGAAGAGAAGTGAGGAGTGGGATGATGAAATAAGGTGAGTGACCTTTCTATTTATAGTGGAGGGTTCAGCTAGGGGGTAAGATTTACAAGATTTGTTTTCAAATTTAAACTCTAGGTGATAAGTTTGATCTTTATCTTTCAAAGAAACATGACGGAATGGGACTTCTTTTCCTTGAGTATGCTTCATTGAATGGGGTCTTGAAGAAGTAATCTTGGCCATTCATCATGTCTTGAATAAATCTTGATCAAATCCCCTTTTTAGGTTCAACTAAAATGAAATTCAATAGGAGATAATTTTGCTTTTTATCCAATTTCTGAAATTCAAAAGGATTAGATCTCTTTTGGCCAAACATGTTGGAGTCCAAATGAGCTTGACACTTGCATGCAATCCTCCTTAGGTAATAGTGGCTGAATGTAATGCATCATGGGAAAGTCCTTGTGTAAGTGGAACTTTATCTTGGCCACATGGATGGACTATGAGCTTCCCATATTGGGCCAAAAATACTCCTTGCATACTTGCATGAATGGCTTGCATGAAAATGAAGGCTATGAGTTTGAAACCCTAAAATGATGAAAACAACTTGAAAAGCGTCAAAAAGCATCCAAAATTTAAAATTTAACACCATTTTTTACATGTAAAAACATTATATAATTGGGTGCTATCACTTTGTCATCTATATTATATTGTCATGTATTCATCACATGTTATTATGTTCATGCATCTCATACATTTATTTATTTTTTTAAATTGGTTTTCAAAGTAAAATGTTTTAAAATAAGATAACATATCAAATAAATATAGTCATTGAGATCTTGTCTAACTATAGGGACAATTCTCAGTGATTATTATTTATGAGAGTTGTTATCTTGGTTTTGTGGGATAATTTGAAAACCTTTAAATTAGGAATATTTTTAAAGCTTTACCTAGTTATAGGAGGGTGAAAAAAGTGTTTCAGTATTTACAGTGTTTTCACTTTGATCCAAAAATTAAAAAATAAAAGTTATGTTTTAAATTTGATTCGTTTTTGTTTCAAAAAAAAAAAGAAAAGAAAAAATGAAGGAAAAAAGAATTAATTTTAAACATTAAGAAAAATATGACATTTTTGCCAAAATTAAAGGATAACATGCCATTAATTGGTACCCTTTTCTATGGGTGCTATAGAGGTGCTAATCCTTCCCTACGTGTAACTGATTCCCAAACTCAACTTTGATTTTGCAGACCATAAATTTGTTTTTTTTTCTAAACCTTTTAAACCTATTTTAAAATGTTTTATTAAAAGGACAAAAATTTTTGTGTGGCCAATTACACCGTAAAAAATATTAGTAGCGACTCATTTTCTTTTTATTGGAAATATTTTTATCCCCTCATTTTCAAAATTTTCCCATTCATTTGGCTTTTAGGTTGCCCATCCCAAGGTCTCGAGATGTCGTGACAATTGGTAAAAAGGTTTCATCAAAATCAACTCCTTATTTTTTATCATAACCTTTTGCAACTAACCTGACTTTGTACATTTGTACATTACCTTTCATGTTAGTTTTCTTCTTGAAAATGCACTTGCACCTTATGGGTTTTATCCCTTCTGGCAGTTCCTCCAAAGTCCATACTTGTGCCATTTTTCACAATTAATGTCCAAAATTGCTTCCTGATAGGTAATAGGATCATTATCTATGATCAACTCATCCTTGTCCATGAGAAATCCATATCTATCAGGAACTTTGTGAGTCTTACTTAACCTACGAAGTTCTTGTGTACTTTGAGCTTTCGGATTTGCATATGATAGCTTAGCTATTAGCTCAAGTACCATCCTTATGTCAATTTGTGTTTCTTGAACTTCTTCAAGTTCTAATTTACTTCCACTATTTTCCTGAAGGATAAACTCTTTTTCTAAGAAGTTAGAATGTCTAGAAATAAACACCTTTTATTCCTTAAAGTTGTAGAAATAAAATCTAATAGTTTCCTTTGGATATCCCATAAATTTACACTTAACTAATCTAGCTTTATGCTTACCGGCTTATGCATTCCTCATATAAGCATCACATCTCCAAATCCTTATGTGTGACATGTTAGGTCTCTTACCTTTCCACATTTCATATGGTGTCTTATCAAAAGATTTAAATGGAACTATATTAAGAAGATAAAAGGCTATTTCAAGTGCATAACCGTTAGAAAATATAAGAAGATTTGAATTACTCATCATGGATTGAACCATATCTAGCAAGGTTCTATTTCTCCTATCGAAAACTCCATTGTTTTATGGTGTTTTAAGTGCAATCCATTGTGAGAGAATCCCATTCTCTTTTAGATTACCTTGAAACTAATGGCTTAACTAGTCACCAACTCAATCAGATCTAAATGTCATTATACTTTTACCTATTTTCTTTTCAACCTCCATTCTAAATTCTTTGAACTATTCAAAGGATTTAGACTTGAGTTTCATTAAACACACATAACCATATCTTGTATGATTATTAGTGAATGTAATAATATGAAAGTATCTTCCTCTAGCATTTGTAGTCATTGGACCACTTACATTTGGATGTGTTAGTCCAAGAACCACACTAGCTCTTTCTCTTTTTCCACTAAAAGTTGACTTGGTCATCTTTCTAAGCAAACATGATTCACAAGTTTTGTTTGATTCATAATCAAAATGATCAAAGTATCATTGTTTATGTAACTTTATGATTCTTGTTTTATTGATATGATTGAGCCGACAATGCCACAAGTAAGATTGATTTGGTTTATTTAGATTAGCCTTCTTGACATTTATATTGAGAACATCATTAGTTTAGCTAAGAACATACAAACCATTATCATAGATTCTCATGCCATAAAACACATCATTTAAATAAAAGGAACAACAATTACCTTTAATATTAAATGAAAATCCATCATTCATACCTAAATAAGAAACTTAAATGTTGTTTCGCGTTATGATTGGAACATAATAACAATTATTGAGTTCTAAAATTAAACTAGAAGCTAAAGGTAAAGAATAAGTCCTTATGGTACAGGCAACAACACTTGCACCCTTTTCAACATGCAAAGACACATCTCCCTTTTTTAAGCATCTACTTTTCTTTAGTTGCTGTATGTCATTACATAAGTAAGAACCTATTGAGTATCCAATACCTAAAAAGATGTGTCAAGAAGAGATAGATTGATCTTAATCATGAACATACCTGAAGTAAAAGTCTCTTTAAACCTTGCAATTCCTCTTCCAATGACCTTCTTTACCACAATGGTGACATAAATCCTTGTCTTTCTTGATGTTGCCAATAGGCTTGATACCTTTGTTTGCATCCTTTTTCTTATCAACCTTCTTACTTTTTTTCTGCTTGGCTGACTTCTTCTTGGCCTTAGATGAAGAAACTAGAAAACCTTTAGGTTTTTTATTTTTAATGGAGTTTTTGGTAGTGTCAAGCATATTCATCAATTGTAGTAATGTTACTTTTGTTTGATGAATTGATAGGCGATCTGCAAGCCACAAAATCATACAAGTAATATAATGATTAGAAAAGTACTACTCCCATGAAGTTTGTATATTTGAGAGACATAACTATGAAAATTGTTTCATCCAAACCTATACTTAGATAAATCAAATCAAACTAGAATAAAACTAAATGAATTAAACCCTAAAACATGCAATGCTACTATGAAAATAACATAAGTCGAAAAGAACTAAAGGAAATAAGATGAAATCAACCAAATCTAAAATTAAATAAAACAAATAGATATCAAAACCAAAATCAAATAATAGTAATTCAATCATGCAATTAACAAAACCAAACTTATATAAACCTAATAACATGAACTGAAAAGAGTTAACCTAAATAACATGCAATACTAAGTAATTCAATAAGAATCGAAATCAATATCAAGTAATTTAATATAAACCAAAAATAATCTTAACCAGTTAAACTCAATTACATGCAACTTATTACAAATCAAACTTACCAAATAAAATCGAAACCTTAATTGAATCATATAATTAAATCATATTAAAACAAAACATAATTGAAACAATGCAATTAACTTAACCAATAAACATACAATTAAATCAAATTAAAACAAAACATAATTGAAATCAAGTCAATACGTATAAATCGAATCTAATAAACCCTAAATTCATGCAAATTTTGCAACCTTATCAAATAATCTAAATTGAATGTGAAAAATTATGATTAAAGATCTAAGAATTAAACTCAAAATCAACTTAACAATCAAAATAGAAACTGATATAAAGAATAAAATATTAAAACTGAATGTAAAATGTAAGAACTTATGCTAATCAATCGAAGAAAACCCTAACATGTAACCAATGCAAGATTTGGAATTAAATCTAACCCTAACAAGATAAACCAAAAATTAAAAGATGAATCAAACTTGCATTTAAATGATTAATCCTAAAACAATAGCTAAACCAATTGAATTGAACAATAATTAAATTAAAAACAGTAACGTACATTCATCAAGACTGTAAAATCTAATAGTGAAATTAATCTTTCAACCACTTGTAATAAAATATAAGCAAAATCGAATTCAAGGAATACTTAAAACATAATTTAATTGAAGTAAAACTTAAAAAGAATGCATATAAACCAAATTAAAAGAGCATAAAGTTGAAAGAATAATAAAACTTTAAAACTGAGAGTTTGAAAGCTAAAGAAAACTTAAAACAATAAAACCTAAAGATTAGTTTGTCACCCCAAACCTTGTACACCCTTTTTTAAGACCTAAATCAACTATTTATAAACAAAAAAAACCTAGGTTTGGCCAATGTGGACTCCAATTGGTAGCTTACAAGTTTGGTTCAGATATCCTTCTTGAATTAAAGAAAGCTTCTTGAAGTTGAATGCAAATAGAACTCTTCACTAGAAAACTTCTAGACTATATCTTGTTTTCTGGATGATAAATCCTCTTCTTTCTTAACATGTAGCAACTTAAAGAATAGAAAAAAGAAAGCAAAAACTAAATCTTGTTAAACGGGAAAGTAGTTTCAGCTTTAACATATACTAACCTTCTAGAAAGACTTCAACTTGAATCTTCTTGATATTCTTTTTATTTCATATGACTTGGGCCCTCTTCTTAGAGAAATTTCAGAGTTTTCCCTTAGCAAAAATACTTGATTTGCAATCCTGTTAATGCTCTTTTGTATATCTCATGCAAATTTTACTCCAAGCAGAATTAGTAATACAATCCTAGTAAAAATAGGAAATCTAAATCCAAGTAAGAAAAATCAAGGGCTGCTTAGTCTTTTCAAATATAAACAAAATTGCCACCTCATCATGCCACATAAACATCGAAATAATCTTTCTTAACTAATAAGAAAAGACTTGATGTCATGCCATCCATTAGGAATCTCATGCATTGCACACTATGTAAGCTACCATGGACTTGCATTCACTTGAAATTATAATTCTACCCTTCATTATGACCAAACATGCCTAGCTTGGTTCTTGCATGAATTTTCTTCATCTTTCTTCAAGATTGCATATTTCCAACTCCATAAACTCCAAAAAGCTAGTCTTCAACATCTTTCCCATTCTTTAACTCAAAGATTTCCAAAAACTTCCAAGGACATAACAAGATCATTTCAAGAATCCATATTATGTGTAAAGAATCATCTTAGATTGATAAAGAATCATCATGAATCTTGAAGATTTACTAAGATTCATTCTTTTCTTCAAGATTTCCTACAAAACAAAAAAATAAGCCTATTATTAGTAAAAATATCATTATAATGCTAAGAATTAAGCAAAATTCATTCATTTAAGTACTAAAAATAACTCTATTTGATAGAGTTATGAAACCTCTAAATTTGAACTTTTGGTTATCTTCAAACAAAACTAAGCTAGATACAAAATAACATGCGAGAGATCAAAACACATTCCCATAATTCATAGTCTAAAACTTTCTTCAAAAATTGCATGATAAATATAGCTTAAAAGAAAATCATAAGCATAGATTAAACACAAGAGTTATTTGAGAATAAGCTTCCTTCCAACTGCAAATTTCCATGTGTGTGAATAATCTTTCTCAAATCAATGTAAGATATTCAACTAAAGTTATGCAAATACAAAATTAACAAATCTCCTCAAAAAGATGCACAAATTTCATAAGTTCACTTTTCACATGCTCTCTCGCTAATGTAGCCATAACTTAACCAAAGATCAATAGGTCTTTTTCAAGCTTGTAATGTCATGCTAGGGTCAAGGTAGGATAAAGGGAAACTTAAGCTCAATAAACCCTAAACATGCACTACTTAGGATCTACACTTTTATTGAGTGAGCTTTCAAGAGAATATAACACCCATAAACTTAAATTCTTCTTTATTTTGTTTTCAAATAGTAACTACGTATTGATTTACATGTATACTTGCTATTTTTGTGCTTTCACCCTTTATTTTTCTCTTATTGCATTCTCTTTTTCTTTCTTTGAAAGCTATTTTCAGCTTTTCTTTTTTTGGTCTTTTGCTTGAAACAAAATTTGTAGATTTTTTCTTTTCAACCTAAAACTCTATCCTTCCATCCCGATGTAACATAGCTCTCATATTGATTTGATTGATCCATATAGACAGAGGGTAAGGTAGAAAGATAAAAATAATAAATTAAAAAGTGGCTAAATCATGTAGGTGAAAACCAAAAAAATGAAATATATACATTAGGCCCAAAAGGGGTGACTAGGGATAAACATATATAAGGTTAACTTGAAAGGCTCAGACGATCCAAAGATAGCCTAAATCATATCTTGGTTAAGTATGGTCTATGATTTTGCCTTAAGAGATGCTCAAGCAAATTTTAAAATAAGAGCATAACTTTAAGGATTAATGTAACTCCAAATCCATATAAACTTCAACTAAACATACTTGCATCTTCATGATCAAGACTAAGTGCTTAAAAATGTGGAAATTTACAATTAAATAGAAACGAATTCCAGAAATCATCTCATGCTTTCAATACATTCATTCTTTTTTAATAAACTATAAATAAAGACAATTGAGGTTATTATCATTAGATTATGAGGAAATAACCAAGGGAGGTGTAATGATTCTAAACAGGATAGTTTTAAGCTCAAAATAGAAAATTTTTGAAAGATTTTGCTTAAAAATTTCTCTCACCCTAACTTATATAACACATTGTCCTCAATGTGTAAACAATAGAACAATAGAGCATAAAAGGTAAAGAGATACTACCCTAGCTAACAAAAATTGTATCTAAAATTTTGTGAGTCTTCCAATTGCAGCATGTTGTTTTCTAAGTTCTTGATCTTTATTCCTACAAAAACAAAAACAAACAAAACTAAAGCATTATTTGTTCCTAAGCAAAATGAAAATAAACTAAATATAAATATGAAAACTGAAAATTAAAACTTAAGTTGCCTTCCAAGCAATGCTAGTTATAGTCAAGCTCAACTAACTCAAAAATCTTTTCACTTGGGTTAAGTGATTATCCCACACTTGGTACTAACATCTACCAACTTTCTAATCTTCTTTCTTTTCACCACATTTTCAACACTAGAATCAAGGTGATGGTGCTTAGTGGTGGAAAGTGGATTGGTGGCCCATCTTTAGCAGTGTATTAAGCATATTCCTAGTAGGGCTAAGATAGGTGGGTATTGGCCTCCATACTAGTGAGAGAGGTACCATTATGGAGAGTATAGGGTTGGGCTTTAAGGTGAAGGATTCCTCAATAGATGGTGTAGTATGAGGGAATGAAAAGGATGAAATGACTAAGGGTTTTAGCTAAGGACTAAAGGTTGGGGGAAACTTCTAGAAAAGTGGGGAATTCTATGACACTAGTTCTATCCTACTCATCATTATCTTTTAAATTCGAGTTTCTATTAAAAAATTCCTCAATCTTATCATCATCCAACTCATCTCTATTATAATCTTTTGTTGTTTCTTTAAAAAATGCCTTTATTTCATCCTCTTCACTAAACTTGACAAAGGGTGTTTCCAAAGGTCTAAGGAAATCATCGAATACATAACCCTCATCAGTAGGCTTTTCCACTTCAATCATTTTTAAATCATCTAGTGTTTGATCAATAAAGGGCTAAAAAAATGACATGGGTGGACTAAACGGGTTAGACTTTCCTTCAATGTGTGATAACTTTATGATTTATAGATATTTACACATCACTTAATAGTTAAATTTTGAAAATTTTCATGATTGTTGCTCAACAATGAAGTAAATTGATGATTTTTAGGTTTGCATGAAAAAATGAGTACTTTGAACATCGACACTAGATCCCATTCAAACCATACAAAGGTGGCAGAGTGAGGCCAAGCATGCAAAGATGTGATCCAAAGTTGACAAGTAGTCCCAGCACATTAATAAGCCAAATCAAGAGCACTTGAAGATGTAAATGATATTCGACCATTTGCTAGAATGAATGCAAGAGTGATTTGTGTGATCTCCTAATGAATTCCATGATTCATACAAAATCAAAGAGATATAGCATTTTAATGATGATTTGCTAAATCACACAAACTATGGATTTTAATAATTGAATGAATTCTCTCTTGGATTGCAAATTATGGGCAATAATGAATTAAATGCAGAGAGTGAATTATTAGATTTCTTTGAGAATCCCATGATTTATGCATATCAAGGAAATTGGGTCTTGAATGTTGATTTGCTAATGGTTGATCAAAAACCTTTCTTGGAATTCAAATTTTGGGCAGCAAAGTTATTGAAGGCAAAAGCAGAATTGGGATCAATCACATTCATGGATAATCCCTTAATAATTGGAATTGCAATTGATTACGTGCCAAAGATAATAATGTCTAGATTCATCCCCCTTGGCTGAAACTCACATTATAAATAGGCCATGTACTCTTTCTGTAAAAAAAGACCTAACCACTTCTTCTTAATCCAATCCTCCATCACTAATTTTTTTTTTAGTTTCTCTTAATTTAGTTTTCTTTTAGTTATTTTTTTCTCATTTGGCTATGCTTGATAGCTTAGCTTTTTCTTTTGTTCTTTTATTTTTTATTTAATGTTAAGTTTCTTTTACATTTACAATAGCTGGCTTTTTTTTGTTTAATGTAAGCAAACCTTTTTCTCTAGTATTGCCATTCAATTTCTTATACTGTGTTCATTGGTTTGGTTTTGGTTCACTTTCAACTCTTTCGAAAGCAATTATTTTATTTACTTTTTAAATCTTGCAAGCACTTCTATTTCTTTTCAATCACATTTGACCATCACCATTCTTCATCTTAAGCATTCGATTTTACTTCCAAACTTTGCAATCATTTCATTTTCTATTAAGAACATTTGACTATTCCAAATTTCTTTTCAAAAGTTTTTGGTTTTATTAACTTCTAAATTTAATTTATTGCAAATATTTTCCCTTTTACTTTGGTTGCATTTAGCCATACTATAGCTAGCAAGATCTTTATTTTGCTTAGTTTGGTTCTTTTCCCCTTTACATTATTGTTTCATTTTGTTCTTTTCCACACTCTAAACATTTGGCCATCCATATATAGAGTTAAAAGGCATACTTTCAGTGCTTGATCTAGCACCATTATATAGTCTTCATGGGATCGACAACCTTACTTCCACTTTTATTACTTAATAGTGACCTATGCATTTGCAGCCTCATAAAAAGGAGCAATCAAGTTTTTGGTGTCACTTCCAGGGACTATCACGGTGCTAAAACCAATATTGAGAACTTTTCTTTCAATATTGTAATCTAGATTTCTTTTTATTTGTATTTGCTTTAATCCATTTTAATCCTTTCTTTCTTTGCATGCATAGTGCAAGAAGTGGTGATTTAGCTCTATTAGATAAAGAGATTAAAATAACATTTAGAAGACTAATGTGTATGCAAACAATCACTCTTATGGCCAACTTAACAAATAAAGGACAAAGGACTCTAAGGGACTATGTCATCCGTGACCCTGAAGGTTTCCATCCATCAAATAAGTGGCCAGCAATTCAAGCCAATAAATTTGAGATCAAGCTATCTATCATCTAGATGGTCCAAAAATATTAATGTAGTTTGAAGGATTACCCCATGATGACCTTAACCTTCATGTTTCTAGTTTTTTAGAATTATACGATACTTTTAAGTACAATGAAGTATCAAATGATGCAATTAGATTAAGGTTTTTCCTTTCTCTCATAGGGACAAAGCCAAGAGCTAGTTATCATCATTACTTGCTCCATCACAATGTGGGAGGATTGAGTTTAGAAGTTTCTTGCAAAGTTTTTCCCACTAACAAAAACCACAAAGATGAAAAATGAGATCACTACATTCGAGTAATGTAATGGTGAAACTTTGCATGATGCTTTCAAAAGGTACAAAGAGATGCTTCATAAATGCCTACACTATAGGCTACCATAGTGGTTACAAGTCTAGATCTTCTACAATGGACTTACTCTTTCCATAAGAACCACCATTGATTTTGTAGTTGGAGGTGCTTGCATGAATAAGACTGTTGAAAAAGCTCATGAGCTAATTAAAGAAATGGCAACCAATGATTATTAATGGAGAGCTGAAAAAGAAATAGTTGGCATTTTGAGCTAGATACCTTGTCCACCTTCCTATCTGAACTCACCACTTTGACCAAGAAAATAGAAGCCCTAGGAACCCAACCATCTACTATTCTGGTCTAATCATTCTGAAATCGTATTTGGGAAACTTTAACCTAGAAAAAAGAATCTGACCCTGAAAGAGATCTATCACAAGTAATCCAAACCTAAGAACTTTTCTTGCAAACCCACACTATCTCTTTTAAAAACCTATAACTCTAGTTGATTCATCTAACCAAAGTACTCACTCAAAACCTTGATCCACCCCATGAAGAATTAGTAGCCATAACTCTTAAAAGTGGAAACATTTTGTAAAAAAAAGCCAACTACTTAGAAAGTTACCTTGAAAGACCTAATTAAGGATATAATCTTAGAAGATGACATGGATGAGAAGAAAGAGAAAGCAAAGCACATAGCAAAAGAAATAAAATAGCAACCAATCCATTCATTGATTCCTTTCCCATAAAGATTTCAACATTCAAAGGAAGACAAATAGTTTGTAAAATTTAATGAAATCTTAAAAGCTTGCAAGTGCCCATTCTTTTTGTAGAAGCCATAGAGCATGTGCCAAAATATGCTAAATTCATGCAGTTAATCTTTGAAAGAAAAGGAGATAGAAGGACTTTGAAAAAATCACAATGGTAAAAAAATATAATGCAATCCTACAACAAGGACTATTGCTTAAACTAAAATATCTAGAGAGTTTTACTATGCCTTGTATTATTGGTAGTCAACATTTTGATAAAGCTTTATGTGATAATGGTGCTAGTATTAATGTTATGCCCTTGTTAATTTTTAAAAAAATTAGTATGAGAGTATTGAAACCAACTTTGGTAACAATCTAACTAGTTAATTGGTCCTTAGGACATCATATAGGTATGATGGAGGATTTATTAATCCAGGTGGGAGATTTAGTATTCCTAGCTAACTTTATAGTATTTATATGGAGGAGAACATCAATATGACAATCATCTTGATAAGACTTTTTTCAAAATAGGGAAGGCCTTGATCGACATGCAAAAGGGAGAACTCACACTGAAAGTTCAAGACCAAAAAGTAATTTTTTACATGAGCCAAGTAATGAAACACCCTAAGAAAGCAGCCATGTCTTAAAAAGAAGTAACTTAAGAGAAGGTTGAGAATGTGGGATTAATAACTCTTTGCAATGATGAGCCAAAGAAGAATGACAACTTAGAGTCATCTATCAAGACTCTTAAACTATCAATTGAAGAACCCCTAATTTTAGAGCTTAAGCCTCTACCACCTCATCTTAGATATGCATTTTTAGGTGAATCATCCACTATTCCTATTATCATATCTCTAACTCTAAGTAAGGAGCAAAAAAAAAAGCTATTAGGCATATTGAAGAAACATAAGAATGCCTTCATTTAGTCAATTACGGACATCATGGGTATAAGTCCAACTATCTTCATGCATAAAATTCTATTAGAAGAAAGACATAAAATAATAATTGAGTAGCAAAGGTGGTTATCCTATAATGAAAGAAGATATGAAAAAAAGATCATTAAGTGGTTAGATGCAAGAATAATTTACTCCATCACAGATAGCTTGTAGGTTAGTCTAGTCTAATGTGTACCAAAGAAAGAAAAAATGATGGTGATAACCAATGATCACAATGAATTGATTCGTACTAGAATAGTCACAGGATGAATAATATGTATGGATTACCAAAAGTTGAACAAGGCCAAATGGAAGGATCATTTCTTGTTGTTGTTTGTTGATCATATGCTTGATAGGTTAGCCGATCACTAGTACTACTATTTATTTGATGGATATTCAAGGTAGAACCAAATTACCATAATGCTACAAGACCCAGATAAAACAACATTTTCCTACCTTTATGGCAAATTTACGTTTTGAATGATGCCATTTGGATTATGCAATGCTCTAACTCCTTTTCAACAATGTATGATGGCAATATTCTTTGACATGGTAGAAGACATCTTAGAGATATTTATGGATGATTTCTCAGTTTTTGGTGATAACTTTGGTATATGTCTTGCTAATTTGTCCAAGCCATTTCATGGTCTAAGCAGGAATCAAACTTGGACACAAGGTGTCAATAAAAGGAATAAAGGTTGACAAAGCAATGATTGAAGTAATAAAAAGATTACCTTTCCCTACTTCAGTTAAAGAAATTAGAAGTTTATTGGGACATGTAGGTCTATCGGAGATTCATCCATGATTTTTCCAAGATTTCTAAGCTATTATGGAAGTTTTTAGAAGAAAAGCCAAGTTTGAGTTCAACCATGAATGTGCACAAGCTTCCTAAACTCCAAAAGAGAGTTAATCATGGCACCTATCCTCTCATGGCTCAATTGGAACCAATTTTTTGAGCTTATGTGTGATGCAAGTAACTTCACAATAGGAGTTGTTTTGGGGAAAAAGGAGGATTAACATATTCTATCACTCTATTATGAAAGTAAAATCTTGGATAATGCTTAGCTAAACTATGCTACGATTGAAAAGGAATTGCTTGCAATAATGTTTGCCTTTAAAAAGTTTAGATCCTATTTAATTGGAACCAACGTGACTGTGTATATAGATAATTCAGCCATTAAATACTTGATAATAAAAAAAGATGCAAAACCATGGTTGATTAAATGGGTTCTACTCTTACAAGAGTTTGACTTAGAGATCAAGGAGAAAAAAGGATGTGAAAATCAAGTGATATATCATCTATCAAGAATCAAAGGTGAAGTCGCCAAAAGAACAACAATATAAGAATTCTTTCCTAATGAACATATCTTATCAATATAAAAAGCACCATGGTATGCCAATCTCGTAAATTACATTGTGAGTAATGTTCTCCCCCCTAATTTAAACTATCAACAAAAGAAGAAATTTCTTTATGAGGTTAAATATTATGTGTGGGATGAAACTTTTTTATTTAAGCAATGTAAAGACTAGGTTTTGAAGTGGTGCATTCTAAGGGAAGAAATTGAGAGCATCTTGTAACAATGTCATTCATCTAAGTATGAAGGGCATTATGGAGGAAAGAAGACAGCTACAAAGGTATTGCAATGTGGTTTTTATTGGCCTTTTTTATTCAAAGATCCACATAGATTTGCCATGCAACATGATAATGTCAAAAGATGGGAAATCTAACAAAATGACATAAGATGCCAGTGAACAACATTTTAGAAGTTGAGGTTTTTTATGTTTGGGGATAGACTATATAGGGCCATTTGTGTCTTCTTATGGAAATGTTTACTTTTATTAGGAATGGACTATGTATCCAAATGGTTGAAGCTATAGCTACATCTTCTAATAATGCTAAGATTATACTTAGATTTTTTAAAAAAAACATTTTTTCATAATTTGGTACACTCAAGGCAATAATAAGTTATGAAAGAACCCATTTTTGCAATAAAAGTTTTGAAAAGCTATTTGCTAGGTATAGAGTAAACCATACCATAGCTAAAACTTATCACCCTCAAGCTAGTGGCCAAGCCAAAGTTTCTAATAGGGAGATAAAAAAGCTCTTTGAGAAGGTTGTGAACACATTACGAAAAGATTGGGAAGCTAAATTGGATGACTCCTTTTGGGTGTATAAAATAACTTTCAAATCCCTTTTTAGAATGTCCACTTACCATTGGTTTATGAAAAACTTATCATTTACTAGTAGAGTTAGAACACAAAGCCTATTACACCATAAAAAATCTCAATTTGGTTCAAAAATTGGTAGGAGAAAAAATGTTGTTACAATTAAATCAGTTGGATGAATTTAGACTGCATGCTTATGGGAATGCTAAGATATACAAAGAGAAAACCAAGCGATGGCATGATAAAAGAATTGTGGAGAAACATTTTGAACTAAGACAACAAGTGTTACTCTTTAATTCAAGATTAAACTATTCTCTAAAAAAACTCAAATCAAGATGGAGTGGACCATTCATGGTGATCAAGGTTTACCCCTATGGAACAATAGAAATCATGGATGAAAAAGAGAAAGAACCTTTCAAGGTTAATGGTTACAGACTAAAGATCTATTAGGGAGATGTGACAAAACAAGTTGAAGAGGTAATACACCTCACTAATCAAAATCCTCAGGTTTGGTCCAGCCTAACCAAAACTAGCACTGCTTCAAAGGCGACCAAAGTTTTATTTTAAGTGTTGATGGTTTAGTTATTTTGTTAGAACAAGTTTACCTTGATCTTGCTTTATTTGTTTTGTTTTGTTTTGTTTTAGGAATAAAGATGGAGTAAGGATGAAAAAAGGAGCCAAACCATTCAACCTTAAGAAGCAAAGAATATCGAGTTTTCCTTTACCCTAACTTTTTAACTGTTTGAATTGAAATGCTATGCAATTCAAGTGTGAGGGAGGGAGACTTTTGTGCTAAAATCTTTTTTCAAAAAATTTCTAAAAAGGTTACCCTAAAATCTGTTTTTAAACCAACTTGATATGCCTTCAATCATCATGTTGCAATTGTAGTTGAGCCTTCACAATTATTCATAAGTGACTTATGTATGATCTTGAAACAACTATATATGAATATAGCAAAAACATGAAGTGAAATCATGAGCATGCTATTTATGGGATTGTGAATTGTCATGTAGATTTTTTATATGCATGAATCTTTGTAAAAAGTCATGTGACTATAAAATTGCATAAAGAACTAAGGCATAGTTATAACTTTAGAATTTACCAAATCACCTTTGAGGTGAAATCTTAGGCTATACTTAACTTAAGACATGATTTAGGACATTTTTAGACTGTGTAAGCCTTTTCAAGCCCATCTATGAATAAATCATCCTTAGTACCTTTACTTTGAGCCTATTAAATCCTTTTTCTTATTTATTTACCCATATCAAATATGCCAAAGCCTTTTTTCTTATGAATTACCTTTTTTTCTTACCTAACCCATATTGTTTCTGCATGTTAGAGATAAAATAAGAGAACAAATCTTGTTAGAAAGGTAGGAAAGTGCAAGGAAGAAAAAAATAAAAATCAAAAGCAAAAGCTAAAAATGGCTAATCAAAATAAAAGTCCTCATGCCTTGTAAAAGTTTTCAAGTCTAATTTTGTATAAGCAAAGGGTTTAAGCCTAAAATTTCCCTTTTCCTTACCTTGACCCAAGCCTTATATTATAAACCAACAAAGACCTATTGATTTTGGGTCAAGTATGTAAGCCTACACTAGTGAAGAGGATATGAGGAAAATGAACATATAAAGTATGTTTTATTCCTTATTCAATATGTGATGGCATGGTTTACATTTTTTTTTTGCATAGATTACATGCATGGATTAGAGATAGTTTGATTTTACATGTTTGAAAATAGCAAGTACTTATGATTAAGTTTTATGTCTAGCCATGTTCATAACTATCTTGATATTATATCGTAGTGCATAAGTGTTAACTTGTGAAACTTTGATTGTGAGTACATCTATGTGATTGTTGGCATTAAAAGTTGAGGATTTTGCTTGAGGACAAGCAAAAGGATAAGTATGGTAGTGTGATAGCCTTAGGATTTATAGATATTTACATATAATTTAAGTGTTAAATTTTTTAAATTTCTCATGATTTTTGCTTAATAATGAAGTAAATTGGTGATTTTTAGGTTTGCATGAAACAATAGAGTACTTTGGACATCAACATGAAGTTTGATGCAAACAATGCAAAGGTGGCAAAGTGAGGCCAAGCGTGCAAAGATGTGATCCAAAGTTGACATGTAAGTCTAGCCCATTAAAAAGCCTAATCAAGAGCACTAAAAGATGGAAAGGATACTTGGCCATTTTCTAGAATTAATGCAAGAGTGATTTATGTGATCTCTTAATGAATTCCATGATTCATGCAAAATCAATGAGATATGGCATTTTAATAATGATTTGCTAAACCACACAAATCATGGATTTTATTAGTTGACTAAATGTTCTTTTGGATTGAAAATTATGGGCAACAATGAATCAAATGCAAAGAGTGAATTATTGGATTTCCTTAAGAATCCTATGATTTATGCTAATCAAGAAAATTAGGTCTTGAATGTTGATTTGCTAGTGGTTGACTGAAAGCCTTTCTTGGAATTCAAATTTTAGGCAGCAAAGGAATTGAAAGCAAGAGCAAAATTGGGATAAATCACATTCATGGATAATCCCTTAATCAGTGGAATTGCAATTGATTTCCTACCAAACACAATAGTGTCAAATTCATCCTTGTTGCCCGAAACTCACACTATAAATGGGCCATGTAATCCTATTGTAAAAAAGACCTAATCACTCCTTCCTCATCCAATCCTCCACCACTAAATCCTTTTTATTTTTTAGTTTATCTTACTTTAGTGTTCTTTTAGTTATTTTTTTCTCATTTGGCTAAAATGATAGCTTAGGCTTTTCTTTTGTTCTTTTATTTTTGATTTAATGTTAAGTTTCTTTTACATTTACAATAGTTCTCTTTTATTTTTTTTAATGTAAGCAAAATGTTTTCTTTAGTATTGTTGTTCACCTTCTTATGGTTTGTTCATTGGTTTAGTTTTGATTCACTTTCAACTCTTTCAAAAACAATCTGTTTTATTTAGTTTTTAAATCTTGCAAGCAGTCTTATTTTTTTTCAAAACATTCAGCCATCACCATTCTTTATCTTAAGCATTTGTTTTACTTCCAAACTTTGCAATCATTTCACTTTCTATTAAGAACATTTAGCTATTCCAAATTTCCTTTCCAAAGTTTTTCATTTTATTAACTTCTAAATTTAATTTATTGCAAATCTTTTCTCTTTTACTTTGGTTGCATTTGGCCATACTATGGCTAGCAAGATCCTTATTTTGTTTAGTATGGTTTTCTTAACCTTTACATTATTAAGTCTTATTTTATTCATTTCCACACTCTAAACATTCAGCCATCTAGATATAGAGTTGAAAGGCATACTTTAAGTATTTTATCTAGCACTATTATATAGTTCTCGTGGGATTGACAACCTTACTTTCACTTTGCATACTTGATAGCAAACTATGCACTTACAGTGTCATGGAAAGGAGCAGTCAATGGAGCTAGTGCTAGACTCCTAAGAATGTCAAATCCTAAAGCTATTTCGTCATCCTCCATTTCACAAGAATGCTTTTCTACTTTCATAACCTTTTTGTCCACCACCTTAACAAATGCAAGCATATAAATCACAATAAGCTTATCATCATCATCAACATCAACATACACTATACCTCTTTTCCTTCAATCATCCTTAAATATGCCTTCCACTCCATCCAACCAACTGGGATTTATTGGTCTATTAAGGCTTTCAAAGTAGCTATTTGGGTTTGGAGGAGGTTAGTTTGGTTTTGGATGTATTCGGTGAAAGATTCTACATAGGAAGGTTTCATTTCTTGTAGAGGTAGTGGGTGATATTGAGTAAGTGATCGCCATCATCATCAACATACACTATACCTCATTTCCTTTAATCATCCTTAAATATGCCTTCTATTCCATCCAACTAACTAGGATCTACTAGTCTATTAAGGCTTTTCAAAGTAACTACTTGGGTTTAAAGGAGGTTAGTTTGGTTCCAAATGAATTCAGTGAAAGATTTTCTCATGGGAAGGTTTCATTTCTTGTATAGGTAGTGGGTGATATTGAGTAGTTGATGGAAAAATATTGTGGTGGTGAATGGTATAGATGAGGTAGGTCATATGGTGGAATGTGTTGTGATGGAAATCATGGTGTGGTTACCATGGTGAGTAATAAGGTGAAAGAGACTCGATAAGGTAATGAGAGGGTGTGTATAGGTGATGAACTAAAAGATTATCCTTGACTGCTGCCCCATGAGACATTTGACTTATTCTCCCAATCTTAAGTGCAGGTGTTTGGGTAAAAATAGGAGTGTTGATCGTTCAAACACCTATCACTATAATAATCTCTACAACAAACATCACTACCTAAGCAATTAGATGACCATTGAGTTTGTGAATTCTTTAAAAAAGGAGTAGCATGGTCCCTATGGTTCCTAGCCTCATATGAATAGAACCTTGACATAAAAGAAAAAATGTAGATTAGTATAAGAAAATAAACTCTAAGCTATAAGAAGAATGATTAGTATCAATATTAAAACTACTCCAACAATCCCCAGCAACCCTACCAAAAACTTGATTGGTGATCTACAAGTGCACATAATCATGCAAGTAATATAATGATAAGAAAAGTATCATTCCCATGAGGATTATATATTTGAGAGATACAAGTGTCAAAATTGTTTCACCCACACCTATACTTAGATAAATCAAATCAAACTAGAAAAAACTAAACAAATTAAACCCTAAGACATTCAGTACTACTATAAAAATAACATAAACCAAAAAGAACTAAAAGAAATAAGATGAAATCAACCAAACCTGAAATTAAATAACAAATAGAATGAAACCAAAATCAACAAAAACCAAAATTAAATAATAGCAATTTAATCATGCAATTAACAAATTTGAACTTATATAATCCTAATAACATGAACCAAAAAGAGTTAATCTAAATAAAATGCAATACTAAGCAATTAAACAAGAACTGAAATCAATATGAAGTAATTTAACCTAAATCAAATATAACCTTAACCAATTAAACTTAATTACATGCAACTTATTGAAAATCAAACTTACCAAACTAAATTGAAACCCTTATTAGCTTTTAAAACATGCAATTAACTTAACCAATAAACATACAATTAAATCAAATTAAAAAAAAATAGAATTGAAATCAACTCAATATGCATAAATCAAATTTAATAAACCCTAAATTCATGCAAATCATGCAACCCTATCAAATAACCTTAAAATAAATGTGAATAATGATTAAAGATCCAAGAATTAAACTTAAAATCAACTTAACAATCAAAATAGAAACTAATTTAAAGAATAAAATATGAAAACCGAATGTAACATGCAAGAACTTATGCTAACCAATCAAGGAAAACCCTAACATGTAACCTATGCAAGATTTGGAATTAAATCTAACCGTAGCAAAATAAACCAAAAATTACAAGATGAATCAAACTTGCAATTTAAAGATTAATCCCAAACAGTAGCTAAACCAATTGAATTGAACATGAATTAAATTAAAAACCACAACTTACATTCATCAAGAATGCAAAATCAAATAGTGAAATTAATTTTTAAACCACTTGCAATAAAATATAAGCAAAACTGAATTGAAAATAATACTTAAAATAGAATTTAATTGAAAAGAAAAACTTAAAAAGAACATGCATAAACCAAAATTAAAAGAGTAAAAAGTTGAAAGAATAATAAAGCTTTAAAACCAAGGGTTTGAGGGCTAAAGAAAACTTAAAGAGAACTTAAAACAATAAAACCTAAAGATTAGTCTATCACCCCAACCCTTGTGCACCCTTTTCTAAGACCTAAATCAACTATTTATAGATAAAAGAAACCTAGATACATTTGGCCAATGTGGACTCCAATTTGCAACTCACAAGTTTAATTCAAGTGGATTTCTTGAATCAAAGAATGCTTCTTAAAGTTAAATGCAAATAGAACTCTTCACCAGGAAACTTTTAGACCATATCTTCTTTTCTAGATGATAAATCCTTTTCTTTCTAAACATGCAGCAACTTAAAGAATACAGAAAAGAAAGCAAAAACTGAATCTTGCAAAACTAGAATGTAGTTTCAGCTTTAACATATACTAACTTTCTAGAAAGATTTCAACTTGAATCTTCTTGATTTTCTTCTTACTTCCTATGACTTTGACTCTCTTTTTGGAGAAATTTTAGGGTTTTCCTTTAACAAAAAGATATGATTTGCCATCCTCTTAATGCACTTTTATATATCTTATGCAAATCCTACTCTTTGTAGAATTAGAAATACAATCTTAGTAACAATAGGAAATCCAAATCCAAGTAAGAAAAATCGAGGGTTGTTTAGTCTTTTCCAATATAAACAAAATTGCCACCTTATCATGCACATAGACATCCAAATCATCTTTCTTAACTAGTAAGAAAGAGCTTGATGCCAAGTCATCCATTAGTAATCTCATGCATTACACACTATATAAGCTACCATGAACTTGCATTCACTTGAAATTACAATTCTACCCTTCATTATAACCAAACATGCCTAGCTTGATTCTTGCATGAATTTTCTTCATCTTTCTTCAAGATTACATAATTCTAACTCTATAAACTCTATAAAACCAATCTTGAACATCTTTCCCATTCTTTAACTCCAAAATTTCTAAAACTTTCCAAAGACATAACAAGATCATTCCAAGAATGCATATTATGCATCAAGAATCATCCAAGATTGATCAAGAATCATTAAGAATCTTTAAGATTTACCAAAGATTCATTTTTTTCCAAGATTTCCTACAAAACAAAAAAATTAAGCCTATTACCAGTAAAAATATCATTATTATACCAAGAACTGAGCAAAATTCAGTTGTATAAGTACTAAAAATAACTCTATATAGTTATCATGCATATTGAAATTCATTACAAATTTTGACAAGCTACTAGGAAAAGATGACAAGATCAAGTCAACGCTTAACTCATGATCCATCATAAATCCTAATTGTCTAAGTTTCTCAACTCAATGATCATCTTTAGACAATGCACTTTGACGAAAATGTTCTTAGGCATCACTGTTTGGAACAATTCCTTATAGGTTTCAAACCTCTAAGTTCGCCTATGTTTGTTAAACAATTCCTTAAGGTGAAGAATAATTGTCGGAGCATCCATATTCTTATGTTGCCTTTGTAACTTAGGGATCATGCTAGCCACCATGATATATATGGCTTGGTCAACATGGTCTTTATGGGTTTCATAAACCCATCACACTACATCATCAGCACTAGAATTTGGTTCCAATGGAGTCAACACATTAAGAACATAAAGCATTTTTTGTTACCTTAGGACAAGCTTTAGATTGTGGTACCAATCATTGAAGTTAGGCCTCATGAGCTTGTTAGCATCAAGTATGCTATGAAGCGACAAATTATTACTCATCTTTTGCAACCTATAAAATACGAACAAGCATCAATCATATTATACAATACCAATATAGATAAGGTCCAAATCTATATATTGCTTGCACCCACTATTTTAATCAAATCAATAGCCCTTACTATCAATTTGGAAAAATTATATTTTTTTTGTAGGCTAGGATCCCATTTAGTTTACCATAACCTTGAGTTTTGTCTTGACAAGCCATGATATGTAAATTAGGTAGATAACTTGCTTATCAATCACATCCCATGTGACTCCTAGATCAATTAGGTAACAACTCATCGTCTAATCACATTTTATGTGATTCACCCAATCATTGCTTCTAATTGTACGATCAAGTTTTTTGCATTCAAATAATATAATGTGAGTTAAGTAAGACTCATTAACCATAACAAAATCTTATTTTGAATAATGAGTACCTTAAGTATTGTCTCAACAAGCCCTACTAGTAGAAAGTTTTGTTGTTTATGTTAATGAAAGGCATTAAGACTTAATATTTTCATGAAAGATTTTCAATTCATCATATGTCTCATATAGCATGCATAAGAATTCATCATATACCCAATACATGTAGTCTTATCATGCATCTCACAATTATACATTGCATTTATCACATAAATTCTATCATGTATAATAACAAATCAACATAGCATACATGGTATTTATTTCATAACTAGCATGCATACTATAACAATCATTATGTTCGGTTCAAACACATGATCTTGCGCATTTATTCTTTGAATCAATATCAATATCATATATCAATCATCAATTCAACTCAATGTGATGCAAGGCATAGACATGTTTAACTAGTTTGTTGAATATGTCTTACTAAAATCTTAGGAATATGTAATTTGCAATCATAATTTTTGAAATAATCATAATTCTACTTGGATTTTAATGTATCATGGTTAACATCACTATAAACCATTTAGGAATGACAATCAAACAAAATCAAGCCAAAATACATGTATTGGGAATTTCCTGGTCTAACTGGGTGTTGTAGTGAAATAGTTTCTTGTAAATTAGAAGTTCCAAACAATTTAGAAATTTGATTTAATTTGGATTTTTATATGAAATCCTATATCTTAAACCCAAAACAATTTAGGAATCCAAATTCAACAAGAATTATCATCAAACTAGGGCTTGGTTGAAACTTGTTCATAATAGGAAACTAAGTTGTGGCTAGAGTTGTATTTATAGCAACTTGGTAGTTTTGGTTACAATATGCTATGCCACCCCTACTAGCCACCATCCAAGAGTTCTAAACTCTTTCCCATGGTTTTTTATGCCTTTGATCATGATTCTTCAATCATAACAATTACTTTGACTTTTACAAAAATAGTCCACTAAACTTAGTATCGAAAAAGAAAATCTTGAAATTTTTGTGAACAAGTTTCCTAAGATTCCCAATATTGATTACCAAGTAGACTTTCATTAAAATCTTGGTGAACAAGTTTTTAAAGTCTTTTAACATTTAAGAATACCACCTGCATCACAAAGACCAATTACCATAACCATATTAGGGTAATGATGCATCATATGCATATTATACAAGCCTAACCACTACTAACAAATTTATGGGCTGAACTTATCATCAACTTTTGAATAACCAAAACAACTCTAAAAATTCTCAAATTTTTACACAATGATCATCAATATGTCTATTTTCATGTTTAAAATTTTGTAGCCAAATAATTTCAACTAAACAATAGAATTTTCCTGATATGGATAGATTGCAAACAACAAATTCATAGAGAATACAAACAGTGTCAAAAAATCATAAAATTCATACCCAATCATCCTAAGATATCATGATTTGATATTCTAAAAGAATCCAATTAAAAAAATATAGAAAATTTTAATTTTTTAGACTTTACATCATAGCAATAGATTGCAACCAAAGTAGTTTTGATATCATGAACAATCAAACAAACTTCTAAGTTGTATAATCTATAATGATAAGGTTTTAATTCTACTTAAAGGGGAGTAAACATCAATAATTAGAGTTAAAGTAGCAGAATTTTAAAATTTTTTAATTCCCTAAAGCCAAGATCAATCAACAAGATCTTACAAACACATAATATATTCAAACTATATGGGTTTCAGCTATGGTGTGTACCTTGTGTGCCAAAACTCTTTTGGTTCAAGGTGGTGATTTTTCAAATAGTTTCTCAATACAAAAAGCTACCCAAGTGTGCAACCTTTAATAGTGATACACATGAAGTGAAAGAACTTCTCTAAGGTAAGGAAGAACACAAACCAAACTCTAGCTAGTGAGTGTTTACAAAACCTTTTTTTTTCTCTCAAGTTTTTGCTTAGACTTTCTCTTAGCTTATTTTTGCATTAAGTATGCCTTGTGTCTTTCGTACAAGAGGGGAAGCTTGGTGTTCTTTATATAAAGGGACATTCAACCACATTAGGTTTAATGTGAGACATATATATTTTCACAAATATCCCATGCTTGGCTGAATAGTGTAAACAAAGAAAGTCACTCTCTCTTATTTTATTTCCTCCATCTTTTGGTCATATTATAAACAAATTAAGTCCAAATTAATTTGTTCAAATTTTAATCTTTCACAATTATCCTATTGTATGTGACCCATTAGGTTCTTTAGCATGTTGCCAATAAATGCAAGCATTTTAAGCCTTAGTATTCAGATATGGATGAAACAAACTTTTTAAATTCATTACTAATTCTCCAATTACACAATTTTTATGTTCGTAGATCATGATCAGTGCTAGCTTCATTACCATGACTCCCAATGGCTAAAAAAAGGTTAATATGGCTTGACAACCTATTCATGAATGATCTTAATATATAATTTATATATTTTCATCACGTAGTATCTCAGTTTGAACATTGAGCATGGTTTAGTATCTACTAATTCTTCTTCAACCATGTCAAGTCTTATCATTGACATTAACTCACAAATAAACTTTAGAACAATTCTAAACTTTTATTTAACTTTGGCCAAAGATTTCTAAAGTTAATTCAATCAAGCTAGTTAAGATATTGATTGCACTAAAATTTTAGCATTTTTTTACTCATTTTTAGTCCAATTTCTCTTGAATTTTGGGAAAAATACTCCTAAATGCGCAAATGTTCAATGTGCAAGTGAAAATATGGAAAACAAGGAATTTTAGAGATTTTGGACTCATTTTAGAGGATTTTTCATGCAAAAAACTAGAAAAGGCCAAAACTAGTGTGTTTGTGCTGCATTACCATCTATGGGACTTTTTCTTAACCATATTTTCTATGGTTTCTTAAGCTTAATTGAACATCATGGAACCTTATTTCAAGTCTTAATTATCATATCTCTCATTTGGAAATGATATTTTTAGCTCATTAGTGCATTATTACCTTTGTAGCATATTTACAAGTGCTTGAAAAGTAATAGGTGCATTAGTGTAGTTGGAAGTTATTTTTGGACTTGTAATTTTCCAAAATTTTTTGAAGGTTTTTATGCATAATTTGTACAATTAATGGCCTATATTTTAGCAGCAAAATGAAGAAACCAGTTGTTATAATTGGCACCAAAAAGGATAATGCAAATTTCAATCTTGGCCATTGAAGGCATTGCCATATGATTAAGGTATTGTGGCACCAATTGTGGAGATTCAAAGAAGATCAATTAGAGCAATTAAGATGGCCATTTGAAGGGATCTAATTGCCCATAATGTTGACTACTTGGAGCTGGTTGGATCATAGGAATAAGGCATGAAGTAAAAGGGAAGCTAAAGGAAGAAATCAAGCAAGCAAATGACTCAAGGAAGGGAGAAAAAAGGATCTAGAAGGATGGCAGTTTCTTTGAGTTTTTCTTTGCATTTTTAGGAGGTGAAGCATCTATCATTTTCTTATAAGGGAGAGTGGCCAGCCATAAAGAGCTTTTAGATATATTTCTAGATTTTTAGTTTTAAATTTCTACACTTTATTTTCTCTGCACTTTTATTTTCTTACTTTCCAAATAAGGGTACTTGGTACCAATTTGCCTTACTTTCCATAAAAATTTAACTTTCTTGCTGTAAGTTTCAATGTTTTTCATGAAATTTCAAGAATCTTATGTTTTTTTCTTAAATTTCCATTGATTTCATGTGATCATCAAAGTTGTTTGGCAATTTTAGTTTTTGACCTCCTTACATTGTTTTGATCAAATCTTGATGAAATCTAGCTTGTTTTAAACCAAAAAATTTTCACTTATATTCCTAACTCATAGATCTCTAAATCTACAAAAAAATCTTGTTCGAATTTCATCTAAAAAAATTCCATAATAATCTCTAAAATTTTGGCTAAACTCAATTGGTAGAGTTGGATCTTAAATGAGTGACAACATATCATGGGACTTCTCTCTATCTTGGTGTTTGGTTTACAACTCTTGCACTTTGCACTCTTCAATTTATGTGTTTACTTGTTAATTCTCATTTCATTGGTTAATTTCATGTTTTATCATGTTGTTTGGTTGAGTTTCTTTGATACTTCTCTATTTTTCTAGGTTTGCACCTGGTTTGAATTTGTAGTTCAATAAGCTTAAATTTTAGTTATTCGATGCAATTTATTTGTTGAATAATGTAGTAAACTTGTTGATTTAGCTTACCCTAGCTCAATTCTAATTCATTTTCTCTAGAAATTTCTAGATATATTTTTCTTTCCTTGAATCGATAGTTTTCATTTTAAACTTAGTTTCAGTTTTGACTTTCGCTTGTTAGAACTTGCCATTTATTTTAAGTTCTTATTCTTCATTTTAGTTTTTCTTATAGATCCTTTCATGTTCTTGTAATTTTCAGTTCATGTTCATGCAATTTTACACAAATTAGATTGAGATTTTCATTTGATCAATTAGTTTTTATAATTTCATGCAACTTTCAGTTTTTACACTTTTGTTTGGATTTATCAATTTTGATTTATCATTTGCACGTAAAATCTTTTCTCATTTTAGATCATTAACTTTTTTTACATTTTACAATTTAATTTCATACAATTAAATCTCATTAGATCTAGACTTTTTTGCTTGATTTTCGATTTTCCTTGTTTTGCACATTATTTTTTTCCTTGTTTTTCACATTATTTTTTATTTTCTTTGTTTTTCTTGATGTTATGTTTGTAGTTAGTTTAATTTCATTCTTACTTTTGATTGATTGAGCCAACTTTAGATAGGGTGTAGGGATAATAGGTACTTGGGCTAGGAACTTTTTTAACTAATCCTTGTAGGATTAACATCTAGACTTTTATAATCTTTATTATTACTTGTATAGCCTGTGCACTTGCAGAATATTTGAATCAAGTGTTTGGCATTGTTTTCAAGAATTAGGTGTAAAGAGTCTTAGGCTAATATCATACTTCACCATGCTTCTCTATAGATTGTTTCACCCCTTAGTTTACATAGCTTTAGTGTAGATGGTTTAGACATTGTTATTATATATTGGATTAGGTTTTATTTTATTTTTCATGTGGGATTCCAAGCCTTATGAGATAACCAAGCATCATGTGAACCATACTAGACCTTATTATTTTGATGGCTACCTAGGACCATGGCCTAGTGAGGAAGACATAGCTAAAAGAGAGTCAATCTTTAAAGATTTATCCAAAAAATTAGACAATCTAGAAAATCAACTAGAGGCCATTAAAGCTAGGTATGATCCTAAGCCTACTCTTGTTTGTAACTTTCAAAGCCCAATGACAATAGTATAGTGCAAGTGTCACGGGATTTGACCTTAGACTCAGAATCCGTACGGCCTTAAGCTTGGAATCTCCTCCTTTATGCCTAAGTCAGCCTAAAACACAAGCGTGTGGGCACTAGAACAATGGGAAGGGTTGATTACGCAAGTTAAAGAGAAACAAGATGAACAAGGCAGAATGCTGGAATATGATGTGTATTCACTGAAACAGAAGTGTTTGATGGTGTACAAATGAGGGTGGAGCAACCCTCTATTTATAGTTAAGGCTCCAGCTACACTTAATGGCAATATCCCTAGAATAAAGGCTAAAATCATGGGATTATATAGATTACAATCAATCAGGATACTAACTCCTGATTTTCAGGGTCAACCAAATCTGCCAAGATGCTCCTGCTGATCCTGCTTGCTTCCAAAAGCTTCACTTGCATATCTAGCACCTTGGGCCCTTCTGGATGTGGTAGAGGTGTTAGTGGTTGTTGCCGTGTCACAACCTCAAATGGGCTCTGGTTCGTTACCTCGCTCCTTTGCAAGTTGTAGGAAAACTACGCAACATCTAGTAGCTTTGGCCAATCCCTTTGTATGGCACTCACATAGTGCCTGAGGTAGACCTTTAATAGTCCATTCACTCATTCTGTCTGCCCATCAATCAGCGGATGCATACTGGTGGAAAAGTTCAAGTCTGACCCTAACAGCTTGAACATCTTAGTCCAGAACCTGCCCGTGAAATGCCCGTCTCGATCACTAACAATGGTCCTCGGCACTCCCTAGTACTTAACCATGTTCTTCAAGAACAATCGAGCTGCCTCCTTGGTTGGGCACTTCTTGGTTGCTGGAATGAAGATTTCATACTTGGAAAACCTGTCCACCATTACCATGATGCTTCCAAACCCTTCTGCTTTAGGTAGACCGACTATAAAGTCCAAAGAAACACTCTCCCATAGTCGCTCTGGCACTGGTAATGGCTCCAAGAGACCGTCTGGTTTCTTGAGCTCCACCTTGTCCTATTGGCACACAAGACAAGTTTTCACATAGGCCTCCACATCGTCCTTCATGTGCGACTAGTAGTATCGTTCTTCAATCAGCGCCAAGGTACGGCTCACTCTGGGGTATCCAACCCACCTTGAATCATGGCATTCTTGCAAAACTTCCTTGCGAAGCTTCTCGTGCTACAGCACAAATAGTCTACTACCCCTGGTGTACACAAACCATCCTGCAACCAAAATCACCTAGTCTTACCTTGCTGGGCATACTCCATAAGAGCCTTGGCTGTAAGATTATACGCAAGTCCCTCCTGGATGTACGGCACCAGTGACCCCTGGTAGCAAGGTTAGCCTTCCTGCTCAGGGCGTCTGTCACTAGGTTCGCCCGCCCCAGCTTGCACTCCATCTGAAAGTCAAATTCCGTAAGAAAATCTTACCATCTTGCCTGCTTAGGGGATAGCTTCTTCTGCGTCTGGAAGTAGCTGGTCACCACATTGTCTGTCCTCACCATGAACCTTGACCCCAATAGGTAATGGTGCCAAGTGCGCAAGCAGTGCACCACTGCAGTCATCTCTTTCTCTTAGACTGTGTACTTGCGTTCAGTCTCGTTTAGCTTTTTGCTCTCGAACGTGACTGGACGTCCCTCTTGCATCAACACGCCCCCTATGGAAAAGTTTGATGCATCTGTATGCACCTCATACGGCTTGGCATGGTTTGGCAAGGCCAAGACTAGTTCCTCGATCACAGCCTGCTTCAACCTATCAAAGACTTCCTGGCACCCTGCGTTCTATTCCCATGCTCTCTTTTTCTTGAGCAAGTCAATCAATGGTGTGGCTATTGGTAAGTGACCTTTGATGAAGTGCTTGTAGTAGTTAACCAGCCCAAGGAATGATCTCAACTCAGTGACCTTGGCTGGCGGTTTCCACTCAAGGATGGCTTGTATCTTGCCTTCATCCATGCGTATCCTACCACCTCCCACTATGTGGCCAAGGAACGGGATCTCTTACTGGGCAAATGAGCACTTCTCTCTCTTGACAAACAGCTTGTGCACTCGGAACACCTCGAACACATGTCTCAAGTGGTTTACATGCTCTCTCAAAGTTTAGCTGTAAATCACAATGCCATCCAAATAAACCACAACAAATTGATCAAAGAATGACTGAAGTACCTTGTTTATAAGGGTGCAGAATGTTGCTGGAGCATTCGTGAGTCCGAAAGGCATCACCAAGAACTCATACAAACTATACCGAGTGACACATGCTGTCTTTGGCTCATCTCCCTCCATGATCCTGACTTGATAGTAGCCTGACCTCAAATCCAGCTTGGTGAACCACCTTGCGCTCCCAAGTTGATCGAACAAGTCCGCAATGAGTGGGATATGGTACTTGTTCTTGATGGTCAGCTTGTTCAAAGCCCGGTAGTCTATGGACAGCCACAACGACCCATCATGCTAACGCTGAAATAGAATCGGTGCACCATAGGATGCCTTCGATGGCCTGATGAAGCCAGCATCAACTAACTCTTTGAGCTGCTTCCTCAACTCCTCCAACTCTGGTGGACACATTTGGTAAGGGGCTCTAGCTGGTGGCTTGGCCTCGAACATCAGCTCGATCTTGTGGTCCACCTCCCTCTTAAGTGGTAGCTTGCTAGGCAGCTTTACAGGCATCACATCGTTAAAGGTCTTTAGCACCTTTAGCACCTCTAAGGGTGACTCGATCTCCTTTTCCCTTAGCTTATCATATTTCAGGGCTGCCAAGAAGGTGTCTTCTTGTTTGCTTACCACCTTCGCAAATTGGATGGTTGACACTACCCGCAACCCAACTCCAGACCTTCTCCTCAATGGCACTAGGCATTGGCACTGTACATTCAGGATGCAAACACAATCGACAAAAGGCATAAGGAGGGCGTTAATCTGAATAAGGAAATCCAACCCAATCACAAACTCATAGTCATCAAGGGGTATTACCTCTATGGTCTCCTTGCCTTTCTAGTCTCCAAGCTGCAACTCCACTCCCCGTGCTACTCCAATGGCTGGAACCTCCTTGGAGTTCATTGTTTTAATGGTACCAATCCCTTTTTGCACCTTTAGTTCGAGCTTTCGGGCTCTATCACCTGAAATAAAAAGATGTGAGGCACCTGTGTCCACCAGTGCACTCATCTTCTGACCCGTAACCATCAGATCCGTAAACATCAAGCCCTTTGGCTTGCGGCTCCCCTTACTTTAGATAGCATTGAGCACCAACGACCCAAGCTTTGCTGCCTCTAACTCTAGCTCCTTGTCAGACTCCTTGTCTACAGCAGCCAGCTTGACCTTTTGTGGGTAATTACGTGCTATGTGGCTCCCTCCACATAGGTAGCATGCTAGTGGCTCTTGGTCCCCCTTTGCTTTCCACTTACCTGCTGGTGGCTTCTTCTCACCATCTTTGGTTGAATGGTCTCGATCTCCATCCTTGGACTCTCGATCACGGTCCTTCCCCTTAGACTATTTCTTTCGATCCCTATCATCCTTGCCCTTACCCTTGGGCTTGGTAGACTCGAACTTGTTTAGAGGCTTGAACTCTATCAAGGCCTCAACAGTAGTCATGGCTTTAGCTAAGTTATGAACTCCCCTCCGTTGTAGCTCATGCTTCACCCATGGCTTTAGCCCATCCATGAAAGCAAATAAGGCATCTTTCTCACCTAGATTTGAGATGTTAAGCATCAGTTCAGAGAATTTCTGGACATACTCCCTTATGTCCCCTTACTGGCTAAGCTGACGTAACTTTGCCCGTGCCTTATCATCGGCATACTCTAGGTAAAATTGTTCTCTGAACTCCTTTTAGAACTCTGCCCAGGTTCCAATCTTGGCACTCCCACGCCTGACATCATCACACCTGCGCCTCCACCACAATAAGGCTACATTAGTGAGATACATAGCAGCGGTGCTTACCTTTATCGTCTCATCTTGCATGCCCATGGCCTGGAAGTACTGCTCTATACCCCAAAGGTAGTTGTCTACTTCTTTGTTCGCCCTAGTCCCCTTGAACTCCTTAGGCTTGGGGACATCCAATCTGGACTTGGACACTCCAGCCAACATGCCATTCCCAATGGCAGTCTTGCAAGCAACAAGCTCATTGGTAAGCTCTTCCATCCGCTGGCGCATGGCCTCCATGCCATTGTGCAAGGTCAGCACTTCAGCCTCCAAGGCCTTATTCTTCTAGGTGATCATGTCCATGCCTTTATTGAGAGCAGCTTTCAGCTCACTTTGGATCTCTTCCCCCATAGAGTCTAGCGATGCAATGTGAGTCTCTACTTCTTTAAGCTTCTCCCCCATGTCACCCATGGTCACCTCCACCTTGGCCAACCTACCATCCATGGTAGACCATACATCTCTAGAACTGGCTTTCCTACCTCTTCCATGCCTATGCTCATGGGCCTCTGGTTGTTGGTTAGCAGCGTCACTTTGGGATGCCATCTCCTCAATCACGATCTAACTTGCACAACACAAACACACAGAATCGAACTTGCTCTGATACCAACTGTCATGGGCTCCGGCCTTAGACTCAAAACCCGTGCGGCCTTAGGGTTGGAATCTTTTCCTTTATGCCTAAGTCAGCCTAAAACACAAGCGTGCAGGCACTAGAACAATGGGAAGGGCTGATTACGCAAGTTAAAGAGAAACAGGATGAACAAGGCAGAATGCTGAAATATGTTGTGTATTTATTGAAACAGAAGTGTTTGATGGTGTACAAATGAGGGTGGAGTAGCCCTCTATTTATAGTTAAGGCTCTAGCTACACTTAATGGCAATATCCCTAGAATAAAGGCTAAAATCATGGGATTATACAGATTACAATCAATCAGGATGCTAACTCCTGATTTTCAAGGTCAACCAAATCTGTCGGGATGCTCCTGCTGATCCTGCCTGCTTCCAGAAGCTTCACTTGCGTATCTAGCACCTTGGGCCCTTCTAGATATGGTGCAGGCAGCTTGTATGCCAAGCCTTGGTCTCACGGGCTGGCCTGTAAGCTAGGCGGGCATTCTGAACTCGTTTGCTAGGCTTTGGGTGCAGATACCTGCCAGCACACCTGGTCTGTGGGCTTCAACCTCTAGCTCACCTACTGGTGCGCCTGATGTGCCTGGCACGCTCGCCCAGGGTGTGACACAAGGTAGAGGCTACCAAAGTAATAGGTGTACACTTGATCATCAATTCCAATTTCACACAAACACCTACACTGGTCAAATTTATGAGGGTTATCCTAAGCACATATGGGATATTAGTTCAAGACATTCTTTTAGTTCACCACCTAAGTACACCTCGACATATCCTACCGAGCATTCATTTCCATAATACCCTCCACCACCTTTATATTCTCCACCATCATACAACTTCTTCAAATGCCACAATATGTTCCATCACAACAATCTTTTTTTCATCATGGTACCATTCATCTTCACATCACTTGCCATCCACACCATATTCACCATTACCTCTTCCATAAGAAACAAAACCATCCATTGAGGAGATGATCAATGAATTACTCCAAACTCAAGCAAAATTCCATCAAGACCAAAAAGAGATATTCAATAGAAATTTTGGGCTATTGGGTCAAAATGAACATACCTAAAATACTAGCCTTCAAGATCCTATGCTTAGTACTTTAAAGTCAAAATCTTGTTAGGAAGATAAGAAAAAACGTACATTAAGAGATCATTTGGGGAAAAGAGGTCTAATGTGGATTGGTAATGATGAAGATCCTATTACGGTGAATTTATCAAAATTTGTAAAAGTTATAGAAGAAGAGATAGTAGAGGTTGAGAACAAGTTTATGGCTGGGGAAGTTGATGATGATGGATCATTTAAGGAAGTTGAAAAAGAGGAAAAGCATTCAAGAAGAAGTTGAGCTTGATATTCCACTCATGCCATTTTTTGAGTTCTTTGAAGATCATTGTTTCGATTGTTTGGATATGCATGAGATGGATAAATGTGTTGATAAGACAAGCTTACTAGATAGATCACTTAAGCCCTTAGACACATTCCTTTTTGAATCTAGTATTAAGCTTAAGAATAAGGAAAAACTCATTAGGAAAGAACTTACTTGTCTAGTAGCTTCTCCATTCCTTGATCTTATGCCCAAAATATAGACACCTTATTCTTAGAGCTTTCTTATGAAAGATCATCCATAGAAAAAAAAGGTTAATGAAAAAGATTTTAGAGAGGATGGCTCAATTTTTTACATTGAATTGTAAGGTCTTAGCAATGGTCCTAATTTAGAAGATTTTGAACCTCATAGTTCACACTTACCATTTCCATGGTTTTTTGAAAATTCCTTGTATGATGAGTTGGAATTGCATGTTTTTGAAAACACATTATTTAATGATTGTGATAAGGGTTTTTTGACTTCACCTTTCGACACAACCCTTGTTGAGCTTACACTTATACCATATATGGAAGTTTTTTTATTTGTAGACCTTAAATCCATATTCTCCATGGTGGTACCCATATCATTGGCACTAAAACAAATGACCACCTTTGTTACATCATGTTACAATATTCTTAGATTGTTCATAGAGGTGGAACACAAATCTACCCCTGAGCACCACATTCATTGAAAGCTTATCATTATATATTTGGCGCTGTGAAAAAGAACTAGAGCTAGGTGTGGAGTGATTCTCTAACAATAATGAAAGTCAAGCTATTGACTTTAAAAAAACATTTTTTGGAAGGCAACCCAAATTTTACATTTCTTGTTGTTTTCATTTGTTCATTATGTAGCTTTTATTTTCTTGTACATATTGATGTTTGTTCTTGTTGTAGGTATTTTCTGTTGTTTTATAGGTGGAATAAAAGCTTGAAGAAATGATGCACTAGCTTCAGCCAAAGCATTCAAGGGAGATTCAACCCCTATGCCTACAAGATGATTGGGAAGTGTCCTTATTCCTCTTTTATGCTTTGTTTTTTTCTTTTTGCTTACATATTGAAGTGAATGTGTTTTTAAGTTTAGGGGTACAAGAAAATTGTTGAAAATTTTCGCAAAATTTTTCAAATTTTCTTTGAATGTTGTCTTGAAATTAAGCTTGATGTATTGTAGCTTGAATCATTAGTATGCTTTTTTTTATTAGTTCTTCATAAAGCCAATTATAGGTAGAGATTGAGAATGAATATAGCTTTAGGAAAGGATTGAATATTGTGTGAAATATGAGATGATGCTTAGGTTTAGTGACTTCTTAAGTATCAGTTTTCATTTATGACTTAATACTTTGATCATTGAATTGTATTTTTTATTTAATGCATGATTATGTGAGCATGAAATTTTTTTCATTGGTCTTTAAAGTTGTGTTTCATATTCTAGAATTTGTTTTGATCATCTTTCAAGGCAAAATCCTAGAAGACACATGATTAGGGAAATGATATTAGCTATCTTTGGATTGTTTGAGCCTTTTCAAGCTAACCTTGATATATTTTTTCCATAGTCACCCAATTTGAGCCTAATGATACCTTTCTTTGATATGTAATCACATTACAAGCCCAACCCTTTATTCTTATATTTCCTATCTTTTTTGTCCTTTACCCTATGTGCATTAGGACATTCATGTATCATTTTTTTAGCTATGTATTATTAAAGAGGAAAGGTGGAGCTTGGAAAAAGAATAGGAAAACAAAAAAAAAAATTGAAAGGAAAAAATAAGCTAGCTTGCAGAAAAAAAAAGCAAAAAAAAAAAAAACAATAAAGTGTTGAAAAGCAAAGAAGGGAAAGAAAGATAAAGTAGACAAAAACAAAGTTTAGGGGTGATTCTTTAGATAAGCTTTACCTTTCTTTACCTTAAGAGCTCAATTATGGATGATCCTAGACCAAATAATGCATTGTTAATGTTCTTGAGCCTAAAATGACTTTTGTCATACCTTGACCTTAGACTTACATTATAAGCTTATAAAAGCCCTAAATGATCCTTGGTCATGTGTTTATCTACATTAATGGAGAGAGATATGATAAGCAAACATATGAAACTTGAGCACACTTTGTTGATCTTTGTTTTTGAATTTTCATGTTTTGTATAACATTGTTAGATTAGATGCAAGGGCTTGTGGGAGATATTGCTTGCTTTCGAGAACCATAGTTAGGAATGAGCTTAACCTTGGTTGATTCTTGTATATTAGCATATGTTCATACTTTTGCTTTAGTTATATCCATTAATCAATCCATGAGGCATTCATATTGAATGAAGCACTGAAAGCTAGTGATGATTCAAGCACAATATTATTTTACCTGAGGACAAGCAAAAGCTTAAGTTTAGGGGTTTGATTACACTAAAATTTTAATATTTTCTTACTCATTTTTAGTGCAATTTCTCTTGAATTTTGGCTTGATCCTTGAGAATTTTGGCTAAAATACTCTAAATGCACAAATGTTCAATGTGTAGGTGAAAATTTGGAAAATAAGGAATTTTGGAGATATTGGACTCATTTTGGAGGATTTTTGGTGCAAAAGCTCGAAAAGGCCAAAACTAGTGTGTTTGTGCTACATTGCCATCCATGGGAGTTTTTCTTAACCCTTTCTTCTATCATTTCTTAAGCTCAATTGAACTTTATGGAACCTTATTTCAAGTCTTAATTCTTATATCTCTCATTTGGAAATGATATTTGTATCTCATTAGTGCATCATTATCTTTGTAACATTTTTACAAGTGCTCGAAAAGTATATAGTGCATTTCTGTAGTTGGAAGTTATTTTTGGACTTTTAATTATCCAAAAATTTTCCAAGGTTTATAATGCATAATTTGTACAATTAATGACCTATATTTTGGCAGTAAAATGAAAGAACCAATTGTTATAATTGGTGTGAAAAGGAGAATGCAAATTTTAAATCTTGGCCAATGAAAGCATTGCCATATGATCAAGGTATTATGGCACCAACTATGGAGATTCAAAAATGTTACCTTTTTATGTGAGATGGTGATCCAAGAGGGGGTGAATTTGATTTCTCTAAATTTTTCCCAAACAATGATTTCAAAATAATTGAATGAAAAATTAAAATCAATATCAAAATATGATGCAAAACAATTGATATATCTTGAAGTAAATATAATCAACAATGAAAATAAAGAGATAGGGATACAAAAATCAAATACAAAGATTTATAAAGGTTCAGTCCTTCTCTACAAGCTCTAAAACTCTTGATTTCTTTGAAAAAATGAATATATGACTTATTTGATCTTGCTCTCTTGATTCATCAGCTTTTTGGGGTGTTGAAATGCCTAATTTATAGAGGAAATGAGGAAATAGTTGTTGGGAATGCTTGGGAAATGAAAAACCATGTTTTCCTCCTTTGAAACTAGCCATTGAAGCTTGTTTAGGATGAATGAATCGATGGTTTTGATACGGGATCAATTGGCTCTTGAATTTTACTCAATTTTTAACCATTATAGCTAAAGGGATGAATTGGTTTTGGTATTCGATCAATTGGGTCAGCTAGGTTTTTTATTCTCAGGACAAACAGTGTCATTGGTAGTCTTATGTTTTACAGTCTACCCACTAATTTGATCATATCTTAAGATATACAGCTCTAAATGAAGAACTGTTTGAAGATTTAGAAACTATACTTAAGGGGATTTCTATCGATATAAAATTCATCATCTATTTCAATGCATAAAAATTATAGTGAATTTTTAAAACTACCTTTTGTGCAGTTTCTAGACAACTGCCTAGTCTCTGGTAAAAATTAAAAATCTTTTTTTAGAAAGTTTGGATTTTGATTTTATTTGATCCATTAAAAAGTAGACTCAAAGAGCTTTTCAATCATATAAAATTTAAATATTAAAAATTTGAGAATTAATACAGAAAAATAAAACAAGTTAAATGTTGGGAAACTTTGTTCTTACAAAACAACTTTCTTAAGTTAATCTGTTTCTCAAAACTAATATTATCAAAATTTTAATAAGTCCAAAATAAATAAGTTCACTTTAAAAACAACAATTTGAGTTTCATTTAAGCTCAAATAAATCATGTTTAAAGATAATTTTGATTTGAGAAACATGAAAACAAAGAAAGGTTTGTTTACACTTTAAAAAACATATTATTTATTTAGTACCAAAAATAATAAAACTTAAGAACATGTATTAAATAAACCTTTTTCAAAATCTCAATCAAGCTTATTTAGCTTAATGCTTTGTCATTTCAAAATTAAGATCAATTCAAGGCTAACAATCTCTTTTTTTTTTATATGACAAAACTTAAAGAAAAATTTGCTTGTTGAAGAACTTTCTTTGAAACAGTTAAGATTTTTGAAAAACTCCCCCTTAAACAATGCATGGCAAAACACCCTTTCAATTTATGCATCCTAATCCAATGCAACTCAACAGACATATGTTAGTCAAATATATCAAATAAGCACAATCAAGAACCTATGTATGTCAAGCACAAGCAAGGCATAAGCAAATTTATCCATATGATATTTCTCCCCCTTTTTGTCATAGTGAAAAGGCATGAGGAAATTAATTAGTAAATAAACACAAAGAGGCATTAACAAATATATTCATGAAACATTTCTCCTCCTTTTTCATTATGCTCCTATATCAATTGTTATAAACATACAAAAAGAAATATATATAAATTCTCCCCCTTGTTGTCATAGCAAAAGAAAGAGAGATCAATTCAAGGCATAGAACAAAATGCATGATACCAATAACATTAAGAGTATAGTGAATGCATGTATTCGAGTGTGATATGCACAATAAAGTTCACTTACATGTATTCAATCATAAGAGCATAATTTTCTAATGTTTCCAATTTAAACAATATAGCACAAAAATATTCATTCAACCTAGCCACATGAAATTTATAAGCAAAAGGATAATAAATAATATGCAACCTACTCATAAATCATGTTATTATAAAATGTGCTTAGAATTTAAAACATCAATAGCATGTATACATTCAAGCACATATAAACAAGCTCATACCAAATGATAAGGATACCAATTATTAAAGATATTTTATCACAAAGCATACCAATTGTTGTTACAAAACAAATCATTTTAATTGAAGCAAAAGTGCAAAGTTTATCTTCCATTGAACAAAAGAATAAGAGAAACAATTTGAGGAACTCAATTTTGCATGAAAGGTACAAACTATATCAAGGATAGGCACATAAATAAGCATCTATGAAAGTTAAAAAATTCTTTAGCAGTTTTGATACCAATTGTTAACAATTGTTAGCTATTTTGTTCACAAACTTCCAAAGACAAACATATTTCATGTATATGAAAGATTCGATTAATAAATCTAGAGTAAAAAAAAAATCTTTCATAAGCAATCCTATCCAAATAAGAACCATAACTCATATGTATTTAATAAAGCATGAATACTAATGAGCAATAAGGTTCAAATCATCATGTTATAACAAAAAATTATTCAAGTTTTTTTTTTAAACACGATAAACACATATGCTATAGCAAAGAAATAACAAAAGCATAATTGTTTAAATATAATCCAAATTATTTCAATACAAAGCAATGTACTTAATCTAAACATATGCAAGTATCTAAATACAATTCAAACATTTATTTCAATTATACAAGCATATGCACATTCATAAGTAATGCCTAATTCAAAAGATATGTAATCATTTAGGCACAATTTGATACATGCTATCTCAATATTTTCAATCTATGAACATGTTCAAAGAAATCAATCTATTTAACTCATATCCATGTCCAAAGATTCATGCATAAAAAACTATTAATCAAATCAATTAAGAATTAGGCACGAATATTAACCAAAATACAATGTGTTCACAAATTCAATCATAATATTTCATTTTTTCACGCACCAAGCATTCAAAATAAATAAGTCTTTTAAGCACATATCAAAGCAAGCATGTATTCAAACTCATTCATCATAGGCATAGCATAAAGTCAATACATTTACCTCAATCCATGTCAAGCTATATTGTTTTGCTCATTTGGCTTTGAGTTCTTCATTCCAAATGTTTTGAGCAAATCTTGAAGGTACTTAAGTTTGATTGATAAAGATGCTTTGCTTGCTTGCTAAACTTGAAATCCCAAAATGTAAGCTCACTCATGCTCATTTCAAGTTCTCTTAGCATAGACTTAGAAAATATTATTGACAAAGAAATGTTAATTAATAGCATAAGAATATCAATTGATAAAAATATACCAATTGTTAGAAAATGAATTTCATATTCTAAGTCATAATAGGTTAAAAAAAATTTTACCATTAAACACAATTGCCAAAACAAAGGAGATATATACTTAAGTTAGAGGTCATATATCAAATTAAACATCATATATCACAAGAATGGCATAAAAACTACAATTCTCATGTAATGTGTAAAAGTCAATTTGTGAAAATAATAAATACAAAGAAAACATATTCAATATTAAAAATTATTCAAGAAATCACAAAAGAATATGTCAAAGGCCATATAGAAATTGAAAAGCTTAAGGAAGACATATTTATCATCCAAATATATTCAAGAAAATTTCATCACAAAAGCATAAATATGCCTACACAAATTATAGCCCATAATGGACAATGACTTAAGGTAAAAATAAGTATCATAAGAAAATCATTCACTTAAGTCATGTTCTAATCATATCAACTCTAGGCATAAAAATTCAAATATCAAGTCAAGCTAAATCATATTTAGTATGCACTTGATAAGAACAATAGATGAACCAATAATATATTTAATTTAAAATCAAGTAATTCATCATGCATCAAATTTAAAAGCAAAAACCAAGAAATAAACTATTTAAGCATTTTCAAATCAAGCATTTTAACCACATGAGCATTGCATCAAAAATTAATTTCATCCATTTGTGCACATGAGATTTATGAAAGTAATAAAATTGAATTTCAAATATGACAAATAATAAAGTTAAGTATTATTGAAAGCAAATTACCAATTTTAGAATAAATACATGTTCCAATGTAGCATTTAAGAATATAATCAAATAAATATTCATAATGCATACCTTTTTTAAATCCAAAAAAATAATTTTTTAAATTATTGAAAAATTCAAGGTCAAAGTCAAAATTAAAAGTCAAAGGTTAAAGGTCAATAGTCAAAAGGGTGTAACTAAGCTTGGCACATGTGATTCCAATCTATTTGAATAGATAAAACTCAATTTGGTGGTATTTGCTAAAAAGGAACGATTGCTTCGATGAAGTAATCGATCTTGTCATTGGGGTGATTGATCTCTATGTAGGGTGATCGATCCCTTATGATTTTTCAAGTCCATTTTGCTTCTAGCCAAAAAATCAATCGATCTTTTAAATAGGGGATAATCACTTTTTCTACTAAAGTGATAGAACAGTGAAAAATTGTAGCTTTTTTCTTCCAAATTTGAGATTTTGATGATTTTAGTCAAAAATAAAATCTAAACATGTTAAAAACATCATTTTAGATTTATAGAAATAAGGCATTTAGATCAAAAATATTTTGAAGCAAAATTTTGGCAAGATTTTGCAAATGCTCTAACTTTACACTTTTATGCAACTATGAAAATGTGTTTGGACAAAGTTTATACATTGAAACCACTTCAAACAAGTCTGAAATGATCTAATTAATATGATAAAAGCACAAATATTCAACAAATGCATGTATTTTAAATTTTCAATGGTCCAAACCCCATTTATGCATGAATAGTGCCAAGAACACCTTTGAAACATTAAACCTTTGTCACTTTCATTCAAAAGACTTTGGAACAGGTTTGTAAACATTTTTCATAAATAACAAAACTTGCTTGAGTAATAAAACATGTGCAATATGAATAAATTTCTTAAGCAAGCTTATTAGGCCTTATTTTATTCAATCATCAATGTATACTACAAAATGCATTAAGATCGTAAAAATCATTTTTATGGTATTAAACTTATTTAAACAAATTTATTTATGCATAACAAAATAGGATAAACCATTCAAAGCTTAGTATTTTCAAGATTTTGATTTTTGACACCTAAAAGCTCATTTTTGCTTAGAAAAGACCTTAAAAAAATCTAAAAACTTGTCAAGCTCATTTTTAACCATCTTGACTCATTCGAACAAATTTCAAATGTCAAAACAAAGTTTTTCAAGTGATCATTTGGCCTTAGAAACTAGGAAATCAAAAGGTCAATTTTTAAACCCCATATTTCCTTGAAAAAGTCTACTAAGATGGGCAAAAATGTTATAAATATATTTTAAGCTCTTCAAACCATTTAGAAAAGTTTTATATTACAATTTGAAAATGTTCAAATGGTTTTTATGCCCCAAAATGTTCAAGAATAAGATTTGATCTTTTAAGCTCTAAAAACCTTTGAAACTTGCATGTAATACTATGAAAAATTAAAACCAATGTAAGTTATCAAGTTTCTTTGTTTGAGTAAGTTTAAAACATTGAATACAAGATATTCAAATTCATTTTACACTTAAAAACTTGCTAAATTAAAATTTCATATTTTAAAGCTTGACTCTAGCAAAAATCATTTTCAAAGCAAAACTTAAAAATTCAAAATCATTAAGCTTTGTATGCTCCCCCTAAGTTTGTACGCAAACATAAAAACAATTAAGCACACAGTTAATCAAACCAAACATATAAGATCAATATCAACTATTTAGATCAGCAATAATACACATATGAACCTTAAAATAAGTATAAACATCTCTTAAGCAATTAAGCACCAAAATCAATTTCAACAAGTCTCTCAAACACACTTAAGAGGAAAAATAAATACATACTCAATAACAATTAAGTATTCAACAAGAATAGGTAACCAATTTCATATTAATTTCAAATAAAAATTTGACTTAGAGGTTACCCATCTCTATTGTGTGTCTAGAGTTCCATTCTTGAAACTCACATTGTAGCTCATCGCTTTAGATCACCTATAAGAGATATTCTCATTTTTAGTACCTAAATTACTTTAGGTCCTTGAGAGTTAGTGACTAAATCTTTTGTTCCTATAGGAACCCATACTTGCCTAATTCTGAATGGGACTTTTCTTTTACTAAAACAAGTGTGTGTGGTATGACCATGAAAATTACAAAAAATGAATTTTATCATTTTAATACTTAAACAATTCTTGAAAAGCTTTTGTTTTTGTTCATCAATTCATCAAATTTCTTTTGCAAATCAAAATTTTCTTTTTCTAAAAATTCATTTCTATTTTGAGAGGCTTCAAAATCTGTTTTCTACTTTTCATTTTCTTTTTGTAAAACATTTTTAGCATTCATCAAAAACTCATTCTCAACATTCAACTTGAAATCAATTTCTTATACTTTCTTTTCATTGATTCATATTCAATATAACTCAGTAAAAGTATCTTGCAATTTATCAAATGTATATAAATTTAAATCATAAGAGTTAGAGGTTACCTCCGGTTCTTTAATAGCCATGATACATGATGCATGTTGGTTAGAAATTTATCCTTCATGTAGCTATCTAACTTTCTCTATGTCTCATTTGAAGTTGAGCACTTTGAGACAAAGTTGAAGTTGTAAGCACCTAAAGCTCCATAAAGAATACACTTGGCCTTTGCATCATTTGAAAGAATTTCAAGCCCTTTCTCTATCAGATTCCAAGCTCTAAAATCTTGAGCCATTATGAACACCTTTATCTTCATTTTCCATTCACAAAACTCATATTTATCGATCATTGGAGCTTTGAGAACTTCCTCACCATCTTGGAACCTAAATCGAGCAATAGGATCTTTACTCAAAGTGGTTAAACCTACAAAAAGGGATCAAAGCTCTGTACCAATTGTTAGTTTTTTAGGTGAGATGTGATCCAAAAGGGGGTGAATTGGATTTCTTCAAGTTCTTCCCAAATAATGATTTTAAAATAACTAAATGAAAAATTAAATCAATATCAAAATATGATGCAAATAACAACAATTGATATATCTTGAAGTAATATAATCATCAATAAAAATAAATAGATAGGGATACAAAAATCAAACACATAAATTTATAAAGGCTCAATCATTCTCCATAATACACCTACGTCTCTCTTCTTGGTTATCCATACTAAGACTTCAATCAAATAATCTTGTATTGAAAATATAGCCCTATCTTTTTTTCTCTAAGGCTTAAGATAAAAACCTCTACCTTTTGTAGTATTTTACCCAATATCACTATATAGCTCTTAACAGGATAGCTCACCTCTTGCTCTCTTCCCCCTTTGTATATCAAAGGTAATTTTGCAAACAATAGAACAATGTCTCTAAGGCTAGGTGTTTGCTAAATTTAAGTACAAAGAAATGATGAATAAACAAAAAAAATGATTTAGATACAATAAATATAAAGATAGATTTTAAAGCTCTAAAACTTTTAATTTTTTTGAGAAAATGAATGAATAGCTTGTTTTACCTTGCTCTTTTGATTCATCAGCTTTTTGATGTATTGGAATGCCTAATTTATAGAGAAAAATGAGGAAATAACCGTTGGAAATGCTTGGGAAATGAAAAACCATGTTTTCCTCATTTGAAACTAGCTGTAAAAGCTTGTTTGGGATGAAGGGATCGATTGGTTTTAATAACGGATCGATTGATTTTTTAATTTCAGTCAATTTTTTACTGTTACAACTGAGACGATCGATTGGTTTTCATACCTAATCGATTGGGTCAACCAAGTTTTGTATTCCCAGTTATTCTAATGAACAGTGCCATTGATAGCCTCCTGTTTTGTACTCTACTCATTAATTTAATCATATCTTGAGTTATACAACTCTAAATCAAGAACCATTTGAAGATTTAGAAACTAGACTTAAGGGGCTTTCTATCCATATATAAAAATCATCCAATTCAATGTACTAAAATTATAGTGAATTTTCAAATCTACACCTTATGTAGTTTCTAGACAACTGCATAGTCTCTAATAAAAATTAAAAATAATTTCTTAAAAAATTAGATTTTGATCTTGTTTGATCCATTAGAAAGTTGGCTCAAAGAGCTTTTCAACCATATAAAATTTAAATACTAAAAATTTATGAATTAATACAAAAAAATAAAACAAGTTCAATGTTGGAAAACTTTGTTCTTACAAAACAACTTTCTTAAGTTAATCCCTTTCTCAAAATGAATATTATCAAAGTTTTATTGAGTCTAAGATAAATAAGTTTAGTTTAAAAACCACAATTGGACTTTCATTTAAGCTTAAATAAATAATGTTTAAAGATAATTTTGATTTGAGAAACATGAAAACAAAGAAAGGTTTGTTTACACTTTGGAAAGTATATTATTTATTTAGTACCAAAAAAAAAAAACTTAAGAACATGTATTAAATAAAGCTTTAGCTTAATATTTTATCATTTTAAAATTATGATAAATTCAAGGCTAACAAAAGAATATCAATTAAAGTTGTTGAGCTTGCCATTTGAAGGAATCTAATTGGTTATTATGTTGAGGTCATGGAGCTGGTTGGATCATAGGAATAAGGCTTGAAGTAAAGGGGAAGCTAAAGGTAGAAATAAAGCAACCAAAAGAGTCAAAAAAAAAAAAGAAAGAAATATCTAGAAGGAAGGTAGTTTCTTGGAGTTTTTCTTTGCATTTTTAGGGATTGAAGCAGCTCTCATTTGGTTATAAATGAAAAAGAGTGGCCAACCATAAGAGCTTTGAGATAGATTTTTAGTTTTAAATTTTTGCACTTAATTACACTTTTATTTTCTTGCTTTCCAATAAGGTTGTTTGGCAGCCAATTTGCTTTGCTTTCCAAAAATTTTTAACTTTCTTGTTTTAATTTTCAATGCGCTTTCATATTTTCTCAAAGAAATTTCAAGAATCTCATGTTTTTGCCTTCAATTTCCATTGATTTCACATGATCATCAATGTTGTTTGGTAGTTTTGATTTTTGACCTCCTTGCAATGTTTTGAGCAAAATTTTTTTTCTTAGGTTCCTAACTCATAGTTCTTTAAATATGGAAAAAAATCTTGTTCAAGTTCCACTTACAAAATTCCAAAAAAATCTCCAAATTTTTAACTAAACTTACTTGGTAAAGTTGGATCTTAATGAGTGACAGAATTTCAAGGGACTTTTTGCCATCTAGGCATTTGGTTTGCAACTCTTTCACTTTACACTCTTTAATTCATGTGTTTACTTGTTAATTTTCATTTGATTGCATTTAGTTTCATGCTTTTACATGTTGTTTGGTTGAATTTCTTTGATACTAAACTATTTTTCTATATTTGCACTTGGTTTGAATTTGTAGTTTAATAAGTTGGAATTTTAGTTGTTTGATGCAATTTCGTTGTCGAATTATGTAGTAAACTTGTTGATTTAGCTTGCTTTAGCTTAGTTCCAATTCATTTTCTTTAGAAATTTTTAGATCTATTTTTTTTCTTTCCTTGAATTAGTAGTTTTCATTTTAAACTCAGTTTTGGTTTTGATTTTCCCTTGTTAGAACTTGCACTTTCTTTTCTATTTTTGTTTTTCATTTTAGTTTCTCTTATAAATCTTTTCATGTTCTTGTAATTTTCAGTTCATGTTCATGCAATTTTATAGAAGTTAGATCTAGATTTTTATTTGGTCAATCAATTTTTACAATTTCATGCAACTTTTAGTTTTTACACTTTTGTTTGGATTCAGCGATTTTGATTCATCATTTGCATTTCAAATCTGTTCTCATTTTAGACCATTAACTATTTTTTCATTTTACAGTTTAATTTTATACAATTAAAGCTTATTAGATTTAGACTTTCTTACTTGATTTTTTATTTTTCTTGTTTTGCATATTATTTTTGGTTTTCCTTGTTTTTGATATCATGTTTTGATTTTATATTTGTAGTTAGTTTAATTTCAAGCTTACTTTTGATTGATTGAGCCAACTTAGATAAGGTATGGGGATAATAGGTACCTAAGCTAGAAACTTCTTTATCTAATCCTCGTGGGATTAACATCTAGACTTTATAGTCTCTATTATTACTTGTATGGCCTACATGCTTGTAGAATATTCGAATTAGATACTCTCTTAATCACATAAAGTGATTAATCCCCTCTTGATTACTTCATGCATCTTTATATGTCTCATGTTATACCCAACAATACTTGATTGGAGCATTCTTGGTTAGAATCATAAATAAAGTCAAAGTAAAATATTAATCATATAAGATCATAAGTAATCTCAAGTCAAAGGATCACGTATGCAACCATCACATGAAAATGTAGCTATAGAAACCATGTGAACTACCATATAGAATTCTTATATCAGGTCATGTTCAATGAACTTGTTTTTGTAACAAACACTCACATGATAGCTTAAGTTTACCCAAACTTCAACCTATGAGATCAATTGCTTACTTCATCAACAATAGCATAACTATGTGCTAGTCTCAATAGCTTTTGTCAATGTTCTCTTATTGATAAAACATTGACTAGGAACTATTTTGGAACATATAGCTTTTATGCAATGATGATCTCATGATTACAATCTCATTATAATTCCTTTACAAAACTTTATTTATATTTCAAGGACTTTATCATGTAAGCATCAACAATGAAATTCATGTAAATAAGCTCAATGATAAATAAACAAGACCTTTATAAGATATCAACTATCAAAGTACTATAAATATGATAATATCTTAGCCAAACAAAATGATTCAGCTTGAAAGGCAAATACCAGTAAGTTAGTTGTACAATATCTCATACCACCACTAATCCAGATGCACCCATTTAGACTAATCTTTCGACCTTTCTATAGTCATATATTGTAAATAGGTCTCCAAACTCATATTGAAAACCTCTGTTTAGCCATCGATTTAAGGGTGATAAAAATATCATAACTTCAATTAAATCCCATGCAATCTGAATAATTATTGCCAAAATAAGTTGGTAAGGACTTTATCTCGATCGATCCAATACTATTAGGAACATTGTGCAATCTACAAACATTGTCCAAGTAAGCTTAAGCCATAGTAATGGCTAATAAAGATGAGATAAGGTCATGAATTGAGCACATTTGCTTAATCTATCAACCACCCCCATAATCACCTCCTTATCAAAAGATTTTAGTAACCCCCTATGAAGTCGATTAACACTTTTAATAATACCCTATCTAGAATTGGAAATGGTTGTAGCAACCTAAGATAAGTTGTTGTATTTGTTGGTATTTGCCCTCTAAGTCAAATCATATTTTGGCTAAGGTATTGTCATATTTGTAGTACTTTGATATTTGATATCTTATAAAGGTCTTGTTTATTTATCGTTGAGCTTATTTACATGTATTTCATTGTAGATGCTTATATGATAAAGTCCTTAGAATATAAATAAAGCTTTCCAAGGGAATTACAATGAGATTGTAATTATGAGATCAACATTACATAAAAGCTATATGTTCAAAAATTGTTCTTAGACAATGCTTTATTAATAAGAGGACATTGACAAAAGCTATTGAGACTAGCACATGGTTATGCTCTTGCTTATGAAGCCAGCAATTGATCTCATAGATTGAAGTTTGGGTAAACTTAAGCTAACACATGAGTGCTTTTACAAGAATGATTAGACAATTTTGCAAGTGCACAAGCCATACAAGTAATAATAGTAACCAAAAGGTCAAGATGTCAATCCCAAGACAATTAGCTAGAGAGGTTTCAAGACTAAGCACCTTTTATCCCCATATCCCTCTAAAGTTGGTTCGATAAAAAAAAAACATGAAAATTAACTACAAAAATAAAAGAGAATAATGCATCAAAAATATAAAGTTAAGTAAATGAGAAAATGAACCAGAACAAAAAGTAAATGCATGCTATAAAATGTAAAATACAGTAGCTAAATCAAGGAAAAATTAAATTTGAAGTGATAAAAATGCAAGATACAAATAATATTACAAAATTGAAAATTCTCAACCTAGACTAAATCGTAAATTGCAACATAATATGGAACCTAAATGGCAACCAGATAATGAAATAAAGTTTAAAAAATGAAAAATCAAGTAAAGGACTATAGTAAAGGCAAGTATGAAATTCAAATAATAAAAAAAAATTGCAAGATTTAACATGAAAAGTGCAACTTGAAAGCTAATGCCAAAATCTAGAAATTCAAATGGATTGATGTAAAATGGAATTAAATTATGTAAAACTAAACGGATACAAGCTGTAAATTGGAAGAACACTCAATGAACATCATAAGATTTCAAATTAAAGAACAAAAACTAAAGAAAATTGCAAAATTCAACAAAAGAAAGTAGAAACCAAAACTGATTTTGTAAGCTAGAAACTAACAATTCATGGAAGAAAAATTAGATCTACAATTCTCTAAGGGAATGAACTAAAACTAAGCTAAATCAACCTAGATCTATGAGTTATCTACCTAAATCAACAAGCATGAACTTAATTTCAAAAATAGTGTAAAACATGGAAAAATAGAACCTCATCAAAGAAAATTAACCTAATAGCAATGAAAAGCATGAACTAAATTGCACTAAATTAAACTAAGCAAGGTAACAAGTAGAAACAAAGATCTAAAGAAGAAAAGAAGGCAAAGAAATTGCCAAAGTAGAAAGAAGTCCATGCCAAATTGGTTGCTCAAAATTGGAACTGAACTGCCACTTACATGTAGCCAGAGTTTAAAGTTGAATTTTTACTATGTTATAGATAAATGAATTAGGAAACTATGAAAAAAACTTTTGAGCAAAAACAATGTAGATTTGATAGAGATATCATTACCTTAGGTATGTTAGTGGAGATAGATTTTAAAACAAACTTGAGTTGGAAAACAAATTCAAATGTTAATTTTATTGAAAGATTTTGAAAGAACACATAAAAAAATTTAAGAAATAGTAAAATTGCAATGAAATTCAAAGGAAAAAAGTTGGAGATAAATCTATTTGGCAACTAAGAAAATGCAGAAAGAAAATGAAAGAAAGTAAAGAAACAAAAATTTAAATCTTAAACTAACTCCTCCTTAGTTGCTAGCCCTCCCCCCTATTTATAGGTAGAAGGGAGGAGTTTAAGGTCTAAAAAAATTCTAGACTGATATTCAATTGGTTGGATGCCTAAAGCTTTCTTCTTATCTTAGAGTTGCAGCTAATGCAGGGTTAGTTCACTAGTTGCATTGATGCTTGGCTACTTTAACCACTTTGCAAGCTTCATTCTTCACATGTAATTGCTGGTCTAAGGAGTCAATTTAAAGACCAATCATATTCTCTCAAAGTGCCTGCTCAGCCATTCTATTTAGTGTTCTTCAAGATAACTTTGACGCCTTGTAATTTTGTTATTTAAGCCTTGCACTTCCATGAATATGTCATTCATTTTTTTTTTAAATTCCAAACATTTTATGAACATTTTGTCCTACATTTTACTAAAAAAATACTATGAAAATAATACTAAAAAAATGATTCAAGAAAAGTAAAGAAAAACTCCCTAAGTGTCAATTTTGCATATTGACACTAGTTTAGGCCACTTGCACAAATTGCACCAAAAATCCTCCAAAATTGTATCAAAATTGTCCAGAATTCCTCAATTTCATAATTTGTAGCTACACATGAGAGATATGTGCATTTAGGAGTAATTTTGCCAAAAATTCTAAAGGCAAGCCAAAAGTAGAAGTCAAATTGCACTAAAAATAAGCATGAAAAAGTTAAAATTTAAATGCAATCAAAGAGCAAGTTCACTAAACATGAGCTAAGATGAGAATGCTATATGGTAGTTCACATAGTCTCTATAGCTATATTCTCATGTGATAGTTGTATAAATGATCCTTTGACTTAAGATTACTTATAATCTTATATGATGAATATTATATTTTGACTTTACTATACTATGGTTCTAACTGGAAATGCTCCAATCGAGTGTTATTGGATATAAAATGAGCCATATAAAGATCCATGAAGTAATTAAGATGGAATTTATCACCTTGTGTAATCAAGAGAGTATCTCAACTAGTTTTGATAGAATTAACTTGAGAAATCTTTAGCCAAAGTGAAATAAGAGTTTAGAATTGTTTTAAAACTTATTTGTGAGTTAATGCTAAAAATAAAACTTAACATGGTTGAACAAGATTGAGTAGACACTAAACCATACTTAATATTCAAACCAATATACTATGTGATGAAAAGATATAATTATACACTAAGACCATTCACAGATAGGTTGTTAAGCCATATTGACTTTTCTTTAGCAATTAGGGGTCATCACAATGTAGCTAGCATTGATCATGATCTATAAACATAAGATTGGCTAATCGAAGAACTAGTGATGAAGTCAAAAGGTTTGATTCATTCATAGCTGAATGTAAAGACTCACAATGAATATGTTTATTGCCAACATGCTAAAGAACCTAATAGGTCACACATAATAGGACAATTGTGAAAGATTAAGATTGGGACAAACTAAGTTGGACTTAATTTGGTTTTGGTATGACCAAAAGAGAGGAAATAAAACAAAAGAGAGAGAGGGACTTGTTTGGTGCATTTGACCAAGCATTGGTTATTTATGGAAATATACATGTCTTGCATTAACTTAATGAGTTCGAATGTTTCTCTATAAAAAGAACATTAAGCTGTCATCCCTCCTATAAGACACAAGGCATATTTGATGCAAAATAAGCTAAGTGCAACTCTACGAAAAAACTTGAGAGAAAATAAAAGTCTTTGTAAACACATACTAGCTACAGTGTGGTTTATGCTCTTCCTTACCTTAGAGAAGGTTCTTTCACAAGAGTTTGTGTGGATTACCATTAGAGCCTGTACATTTGGATAGCTTTATGGCCTAGGAAACAAATTGGAAAAAATCACTAACCTAAAGCAAAGCAATTTCGGCACACAAGGTACACACCATAACTAAAACCCATGTAGCTTATATGTGTTGTGTGTTTGTATGATCTTGTTGATTGATCTTAGGTTTAGGGAATTAAAAATTTTAAAATTTCACTGCTTTAACTCTATCTATTAATACATAATTTCCTTTAGTATTGTATTTGTATTGCTGACAAGTGACACATTACCTCACAATTTGTCGTACTTTCTTTTTCATGCCTTTCTAATGGACCACACTAGTTAGTCTGTTCATAGTAACTTCCATCCTTAAATGACCATCAATTGCTAAATTATGAAAATACTTTAGCATTCCTGCTTAAGTTTATAATGGACCCATAACTAACTTCCTTTTTTTTCTCAATTAACCTGTATGCCAAGTGTATTTTGCATTTAGATCCTTAGTGTGCTATAGTTTGTGCATCATCTTAATAATGGTAGGATCCTTAATCTAGGAATGCTTAATTCTATTGACAAGCCACTATCAATGACAAAAATGGTGCATAGCATGTGTGCTAGTTTTCTTGATAGTTGTCTATAGCCAAATTTATGGATCCCTTTCTATATATAACTTTAAAATCAAAACCCATCATTTTAACAACCCAGATCTATTGAATTGGCATGTTATACTCTTGATCACGTAAGAATTTAAAACTATGGTGGCTAGTCTTAACTGAAAGCATTTGCTAGTCTAGTAACAATATTTTTTCACTGAAGTCAAAATTGCTAGCATCTCTTTTTTATAGATAGACAGAAGCTAGTATTTTGGTGGTAAAACTTTACTAAAATAAGCTATAGGTCTATTATTTTGGCTAAGAAAAACACCAATACCATAGCTAGAAGCATCAAATTCCACTAGAAAGACTGAATTGAAATTTGGCAGAACTAATGTTGGAGTAGAAACCATGACATTCTTCAGTTGTAGAAAGGTTTTGGTGGCTATATCATTCTAAACAAATGCATTCTTCTTCAAGAGAGCTATTAAAGGCCTAGCAATAGAGCAATACCCCCTTATAAATATTCTATAGTAGCTTGTCAAACCTAAAAATTGCCTTAACTCTTTGACATTTGTTGGTACTAGCCATCCCAATACACAAGATACTTTTTTATCATCCATAGCTACATTATTCTTGTTAATAACATGCCCTGGATATTCTACTCTCACTACTTTAAACACACATTTAGATAGTTTGACAAATAATGCATTTTGTTGTAAAACATCAAATACTAGCTACAACTGAAATAGATGTGTCTCCCAAGTAAAAGAATAAACCAAAATACCATTAAAAAAAGCATAAATTTTCTTAAATAAGGCTAGAATATACCATTCATAAGAATTAAAAAAAGCAGAAAAGGCATTAGTGAGGCTAAAAAGGCATTACAAAAAATTTGTAATGGCCTTGATAAGTCTTAAAGGTAGTTTTAAAGATGTTAGACTCCTTTATTTTAATTTGATGATAACCCGATCTATGGTCCAACTTGGTAAACCAATATGCTCCAACGAGTTTATCCAAAAGCTCTTTTACCAGTGGAAAAGGAATCTTACCCTTGATAGTGAGCTTATTTAGTTGTTTATAATCAACACATAACGTCCAAAACCCATGTTTCTTTTTTACTCACACCACAGGGGAAGCAAAAGAGCTAGTACTATCCCTAATGATGCCACACTTTTTCATCTTTGTTACGAGCTTCTTCATATCATTTTTGGAATGGTAGGGTACCTATATGGCCTAATTTTGATAGCCTAAGATTCAACCCTCAATAGTATTCTATGTTCATGAGCCATTATTTATGGTAAATCCTTATGCAGCTTAAATATATTTGAGAATTGGAATAACCATTCTTGTTACCCATTTTGTAACTTTTTGTGTTTTAATGCTGTAGGCTAACATAGCAACTTTTGTAAAGTCTCTACTTTAGAAAGCAATGTGAGACATATACTATGACGGGACAGTTTAATCTTAGCCATTTATTTCTTTGTGGCCACTATTATCTTACCAACTACTAATCCTTGTAAACTATCCCAAATGTCTTCTCTATTGAATTGCATGGTAAGCTTATTAAAATCCAATACAATAGGACCTAAGGTCTTTAACCATTACACTCCCAATACAATGTCATAACCCATAAGTGGTAAAATCCAGAACTCAGTATTTTACCTTAGGCCTGGTGCTTCTTAGGTGATTTCTTTACACATTTGTTATACTACTAGTTTGTCACCATTTGCTACTATCACCTTAATCCCTTCCATATCCATTATCTTACAAATCATTTTCTTGGTAATGGATGAATCAAGAAAATTATAAGCACTTCCTAAATCAACTAAAACAATGAATGTTTGATTAAGAATCCTTCTCTCAATCTATATTGTTTGAAAAGCATAAGTACCAATTAGTGCATGAAGAGAAATGTTGGTTAGTTTATATTATTAGCTCCGTCTTCATGAATATCTTCCATAATTCGAAATAGTAAAAAACTCCTTTTACTCATCATTAGTATCCAAGCCTTCATGAATCAACAATTAATATAACTTAGATCACATGCATTTGTGCCTTACCACATACTTCACTCCACACCACATGCACAACCCTTTTTTTTCTTTCTATCATCCTTTTCCTCCCTTATAGGTAACTTATTGCTTTAGACTAGTTAAAAGTTAGTTTTGGTAACAAGAAACTTGTAAGTGTTGTAAGTATAAGGATATTTGAGTGATTGTGTATGATTTAAGAGAAAGGATTTTGAAATAGGCAACAAAGTTGGTAGGTTAGGTTTTAAAGGTTGTAAAGTAGTCTACATAGGTGGAGATGTTAAAGGTGTTTCATAAGGACAAAAATTTTTTCTAGGTACATTGAATATAAAAGATTCCATTTGTTTGGATAATTTATAGGCTTGGGTTAATGTTTTAGGATAGAACATTCTTAATGGTCTAAATATATCTGGATTTATGTTACTGATGAATATATTAAATGCATGCTCATTTGACATCTGAATCACTTTTAACAAGTTTTCAAACTTATCATAATACTCCTTTATAGTACCATTCTACTTTAAACTAACTAACTCAAACATGGGGTCAGAGAATTCATTTTCATCAAACCAATTTCTAATCTCAGAAATATATTGATGTTAGGAAACCTTAGAAAGTTTACATTTATTCTTCATGTAAAATTAATGCTATTGCAATGCCCTATATTTAAGATACATCATTACAATTCTAGTTTTAACATCTTCTCTCATCTAATCAGCTCTAAAACATTACCCAATCTTATGTAGCCACATTCTTAAATCCTTCCCATCAAAATGTGGACACTCAACCTTAGAGTATTTGGTTTGAGCTCTTACTGAAATAGGAAGATCAAGTTGGGACAGAACAGTTTTCATGTAGCTAACCTCGATTCCTCCTTTTTGTTTGGCCATAGTCTTAGTATGTTTGGACAACCTATCAAACCTTGAAGCCCAATAATCAAACATTTTCTTTAATTTGTTCCCTATCTTTTCCAATCTTGCATGCAATCCTAACTGTAGGTAATTTCTCAACTGTGACATCATGTTACTCATCCTGGCATCCATATTTTCTAACTCCTTTTGCAATTGACCCAACTTGGTTGTAGTTTCATTCGCCATCATAGAATCGTTAGCTCTAATACCAAATGGTATAGTCAAGGAATGATTAAGGATGAAAGAATAGAGAATGTTTAGAAAGAAGAAAAAAGATAAAGAAAAGTTTGTTTTTCATTGAATAATTGTAATGCCTATTAAATCATTGCCATTCTTCTTAAAATCCTCTAACAACAGTGACTCACATAATCTCCTGCTCTAAAATAGAATTTATGATGAATCGACTAAACCAACTTTGAAATAATAAAACTCCTAGACTAGCTACTAAGGCTACTAAATGGGCCTATAACATTTTAATTCCTTTGGAAACTATTTAAAGAGACAATGTAGAGAACAAATTATCAACTATAATGAATGTACTAAAAGGAAATATTCCTGTCTCGTGGAAAGGAACGAAGCAAAAACATCTTTGGTGGGAGTATATTGCTTCTAAAGAAGTTCAAGGTATAGAGTGAAATGTTTTTTACTTTTCTTCTCCAATATTTTTAGGTTTGTAAAAGATTTGAGTTTATGCCTACTAAATATAAAGAGTTTCCTTCAATGGATTGAATTTTGGAGGATATAGTTTATTTATTGTTGATGATAGTTTATAGTACTTATGAAAAGAGATTTTATTAGTGTCTCTTAAGTTTGAAAACATGAAATGTTCAATATATGATGTAAAAAATGAGAGCACATTAAGGAATAACCTTGAAGAGAGTGACAGTTTAAGTCTCCGATTTAAGCTTTCAAGTAATATTTTAGAGGAATTTTCTTTAGCTGATGGAAGAGTTATCTTAGAGTTCCCATGTCAAAAGTTCGATAAAGATAACAAGAGGATCGAGCTAGAAACTGACGTGGGATCAATAACTGAATGAGATAACCTAGAGAAACCCTTAAGAAATTAAAGCTAAAACCCTACTACTTAGGGAGTATTAATCCTTTACTTTTAGAAAAATTAGATTACTATTCAGCTCATAAGATAATTAAAGAAACTAAAAATAGAAGAACATTACAAAAGAACCAGAGAAAAATGGATGTTTCAAGACTTTCCACTAAACCTCACCTGATAAAATCAATTAATTTTAATCTATAAGAAGAAGATGAACTTTTGATTAGTAAATGTTAATACGTAAATTAAAAAAGCAGACTCCTAAGCCTCTTTTTGCTTTGAATTCAATTAAGGAAAGACAAACAAGGAAAATGTTATAGCAAATCAATAACTACCCTTAATAGAGAACTTGGATTCTATATGTTTTTATGGATGCTAAAGCTATCTTTTTAGAAAGGTTAAGGTTGCTAAAAATCATATCCTATTAAGGATAGGCAATGAAAGTGAAAACACTGAATTTATTCTACTCCATTCCTAATATAAGTACTTAACTCATCTTTACCAATTGGAGAAGTTCTCCCTAAGGTTACAAATAATGAAAGGAATGCAACCCCATAATCTCTCTTTGCTCCTACAATGTTATTCAAAGATGAGAATTTAGATAGCTTTCCCTAAAGATTAGAGAAAAAAATCCAACTTGCACAGTATTTGGTTTAGAAGAGGTAGATTTCTTTATGTTCCTTAAATTCAAATAAGAAAGAGCACAGGGAAAATTGATTGCTACTTTTAATAATGATTACAAGTGCACAGATCATAATCAAGTAATATAGTGAGTGAATAAAGTATCATTCCCACGAGGATTATAGAATTGGAATTGTTGGGTAGAAATCAAGTACCAAAGGTGATAAGCTACACACCCTCTATCTAAACTAATGGAAATATTGGTTTGATTTGATTACAAATAAAGAAAGAACAAAATAAAGATTGTGTAGGCCTAGATCTACTTATCCAACTATCACTTGGTAATATTAGAGTTGGTTGAATACATTAAAGAGCATAGAAGAAAGATTTGAACAAGATTGCATTAAACTAAAAGTTTAGAAAGAAAAAAAGAATGATTGCCAAAACTTAAGAACAATAAAACCACTTCAAAATCGAAACTAATAAAGAAAGAATGCTTAAAGAAAACTAGGTCTTGAATAAAAAAAATGCTTGTATTAAGAAAAAAATTTAAGAAAAACATCTTAGTTATGGCTAATCTATCACGTTAGCCAAACTATAAAAAGAAAACTAAGAAACTAAAGAAAAAAAAAAAGAAAATATGTGAAGAATGGGATTGTGTGAGATGTGTTGAATACAAGAGAGAGCCTCCCTATTTATAATAGTAGGTTAGACTATGAGAGGATTGGGATTACAAGAGTTTATTTCCTATCTAAACTCTAATAGATAAAAGCTATCTTAATCTTCAAGTGGTTGGCCGATCATGGAGTCTTAAATCTTGGAAAGTCTTGGCCAAATAGGTCTTTCTTCAAATATAAGTCTTCAATTTCCAAAAACATATAAGAGTCCTCTTGTAAATAGGATAACTGAATATATGTAGGAGTTTGAGTGCCATTAGGATTCCTTACTCCAATGAATTTAAGAGTCTTAACATTATTCAAATTCAATTATTATTCATTCTTGCATGGTTGAATATGAAAATGATTAGGCTTATCCAACATGAATTTGCATGAAAATCATGTCCAAGTACATAAAACCTAAAGGTTAAGAAAACACACATTAAAGGTACCAAATTCATTCAAATTTCAAAAATTTTTAGCTAACGAACTTGTAAATCACTATATATTTTAGTGCTATCACACCCCACACTTAGCTTTTTGCTTTTCCTTAAACAAAAACTCTCAGATTAACTATAATAAAGATCAAAAAAAATGCACAAAAAGTCAAAATTACACAAATCATCAATCATGTACTATAGCTTAATACAAAGATAGTTATATAATAGTTAACAAGAAACTCTTTCAAAAGTAAGCTTTCAATTTCGTACAACTTTTATATAAGTGAAGTTAATCTATCTTTAATCTATACATACAATCTAAGCAAAAAGAATGCAAAATATACCATTACATATCAATTTAAAGATAGAAAATACTTTATATGTTTACTTGTCTCATTCCCTTCCCATTAATGTTAGACTTGCATACTTGACTTAGGATCAAAAGGTTGTTTAGGCTTGTAATGTAAGGCTTCAGTCAAGGTATGAAAAAGGAAAATTTAGGCTTAAAGCTCTTTACTTACTTTCTTGATTTCTTGGACTTTTGATTTGAATTGAAAACTTGAAAGCTTTTCAAGACTTTGAGGCTTCTTTTTTTTGGCATTTTTTTTCACATTGCCATTTTCAGCTTTAGCTATTTTGGCTTTTATTTTTCTCTTTCTTTTGCCAAGCTTTTCCTTCTTTTTACTTTTTTGTGCCTCTCTTCTTCCTAAATATGAAAATTTGTTCCCTTAAATTGTTCAAATATGCATTGGGTTGGGTAAAAATAATGAAAATGGATAATTTCAAAGAAAAGGCTTGGGCTTATTAATGTGGCTAAATAAAACAAAGAAAATGATATATATATATATGAATGAAAGCTTAAAATAAAGGTACTAGGGATGTTTATTAAATGTGGGCTTGAAAAGCTCAAATTGTCCAAAGAATGCCTAAATCATCTCTTGGATCAAGTATAGTCTAGAATTTTGCCCCATAGGTTAAGTAGGTAAATTTTAAAATTCTACTCATGCCTTAAATCTTTATGCAACTTTATACTTACATGTCTTTCCACAAAAATTGATGCATATCAAAATTTAAGATTAAATGCACATGACATGACAATTAACAATCCAATAAAGAGCATACTTAAGATTTCATTTCATAGTTTCACTACATTCATACTTATCTTTAAGATTATACATATGTCACTTATGATTACTTGTGAAAGATCAACTAAGATTGCAACATAATTATTGAAGGCATATCAACTTAGTTTGAAAACAAAGATTTTAGGATAACCTTTTGAAAAATATTTTTAGCACGAGATTTCCCTCCTCCACACTGAAATTGCACATTATTTCTATTGAGACAAGTAAAAAGTTTTAGGTAAAGGAAAACTCCCCTATCTTTGTCTCTTGAGGTTTAATGGTTTGGCCTATTTTATTCATCCTTACTCCATCCTTATTCCTAAAACAAACAAAACAAACAACCAAGATCAAAACATATATGTTCTAAGAAAATCAAGAAAATGTAAACTCAATAAAAAAATGTAAAACTTGGATTGCCTCCCAAGTAGCTCTAGTTTTGGTCAACTTGACCATTCCTAAAAAATCTAAGACTACTCCTTCTTCTTAAGGGAAATTTTCTCATGCTGTTTTCTTCTTGCTAGAATTACATAAATAGAACTGGTCTTTGTGTTTTTTTTTTTTTTCTAATAGGTATTACATGAATATATTGCATTGTTGGAATTAGGCTTGCTCTTGGAATAATTGAAGTTAGACTTGTAGGCTCCCTATGACTTGTTTGTTTCCTCACTTCTAAGCTAGATACTTCTTGTACAACTTTTTCCTCTCTAAGAATACCTTGCCCACTAGTCTTAAAAATTATTATTTTATCTTTGAATCTTTGGGACCCTAAAGTTCTAAACATCTATTAAAGGTCTTAAGGTCATTAAAAAAGGTCTACCTAGCAAAAAAGTACTCTCATTATCAACCATATCTAGAACTACAAAATCAACTGAGAATGTAAATTTACCAACTTTCACCAAGACATTTTCCAAGATTCCTTAAGGTTGCTTTATGGATCAATTAGCAAACCTAAAGCTAAAAGTTAGAGATTTCAATGCCCCTACTTGAAGTAACACAAAAATGTTCATTGGCATTAAATTGATACTTGATCCTAGATCACATAAAGCCTCATTAAAAAATAAAGAACCAATTGAACATGGAATACAAAAACTACTTGATCATTTAACTTGGTCATCATAAAAGTTGGCTTTTTTCAACTCCTTTAATAGCTTTTTCTATTTGGGCTTTGAGGTTGATTGGGTTATGATATCATTAAAATATATAAAAATTTTACATGTCAAAATGGTGTTAAAAATTAAAATTTTGAATGACATTTGGTGCTTTTCATATTATTTTCATTGTTTTAGGTTTTTCAAGTTTAAAAGGCTCATTTTCATGCAAGCCATGCATGTAACCATGCAAAGCTCACAATAGGCCCAACCATGCAAGATTAATGCCACCTACCATTAGTCCATATTCAAGTAATTACAAACTCATTTGGATTCCTTACATTCAACCAAGATGCTTCCCTTGTTTAGCCATGAAAAGATCGACTTGCACAAGGATTCTTGGAAAATTGACTATGCAAAAGAGAAGGAAAGTTTGCAAGAATTTCGATTCTCAAATCTCAATCCATTTGGCCAATAGTAGATTGAAGTTCATCATGAGACTTGAATTAGCCTTGAACAATTTTACTTTGAAGAAAACTTTATCTCTTCACAAGATGGATAAAATTCAAGTTCTAGCTCTTAAATCCTATCCTAATCAAACCTCAAGGAAACAATTTATCAATATTACATCAAGATAACATAAAGGGCCAAGATTGCTCCACCAAGACCCTATTTGGCCAAGACTATCTAAGAGAGAAAGTTTCATGCAGCCATACCTCTTTGGAAGATAAAGATTAAGCCTATCCTAAGGCATTTGAATTTAAATCAATCACTTGTAATCTTCCTTCCCCTTTGTCTAATCCCACTCTATAAATAGGGAGGTTATTCCCCTTATTCAATCATTCTATTTCTGACTTCTCTTTTTTCTTTTAGTTTCTAAGTTTTTTTAGTTTTTTATTTCTTTTAGTTAGGTTGTTGGCTTAGGTGACAAATTTGACAATAACTAAGCCCTTGTTCTTTAAATCTTTTCAAGAAGTATTTTCAGTCAAAGATCTTTTTACTTGTTTTTAAAGTCTGCAATTCTTGTTCTTTTTTTTTTTTAAATGTTCTTTAGTTTTCTTTCATGTAAGCTTTATTCTAAGATCCCTTTAAGAATTCGACAACCTTTACTTTATTGTTTTACAATCTTTTAATTATTATTTTATTTAGTCTTTGACAACAATCTTTTACTTCCTAAGTGATAATTGATAAAGTCAAGATCCCTACCAACACATTGCTTTTAATCTTTATTTAAACCCTGTAACCCTAAAACCCTAAATATCATTTGTTTAGATATAAGATCTCAACCTTTCGCCTTTGGTAACTATAAGCAACCCAACATTATTTTCTATAATCCCTGAGGAGATGACACTTGGAATACTCCATTTTATTACTTGATCTATGCACTTCCAGGCTCTATACAAAAAGAAACAATTAGGTTACTTCCATTGTTCTTCTAACCATGGACATTCTTAAAATTAACTTCACTCTTTTACTTTCTTAACACTTTTCTTGCTCTTCTAAATTAGGATCCAAACTTTTTAAAATGGCCTTTCCAATGTATAATAACTCTCCATCTTCTTTGTCAACTTCTCTCTCTTCCTCTTGATCTTCTTGTGGTTATCTTTTTTAGGGGTCTTCTTTTTACCTATCCTCTTTAGGTTATCTTCCACATACTCCTCTTCTTGAGTTCTCACAAAGCTAGGCAAGTTCACCATTACTAGTTTTTCCATTAAGTCACTTTCATCCAAAAAATAAATTTCTTCTCCATTAGAGAATATTGCAATGTACATTTGTTTTCTATGCTTTTTGGGGTTAGACTCTATGTTACATGGCAAGGATCTTATAGGTTAATTTGCTAAGGCATTTATTTGTTAGCCTATTTGGAATTCTAGATTCTTTATGGAGGCTGCTTGGCTTTGGATGGTGGTGTTTTAGGCCTACAACATTTGTGAGAACAACTCTTCAAGGTTGGGTTTCTTCTCTTATAGAGGATTGTGGGTTGGTTGGTTTTGGCAGAAATAGACTTGATGGTTGTTATGGTGGCCATTTCGATTATGGTTTCAAGGAAAATTAAGATGATTTTTCTAGCTTGGATTGTAGGTCTTGCTGTAAGGGTTATAATGCATTTTCATTTGATTTAAAAATGACTATTTTTATCCTAAATTGACATTTATCAGAAGAGTGTGGATCTTTACAAATTTCACATGTCATGAATGGGCTTTGAATTGCTTGGATAGAGGCAACAGGTGATTGGGTTCCTAGGGCTTCTATTTTCTTAGTTAAAGTGGCAGGTTGAGATGTAATAGAAGTCAAGGTGTTTAATTCAAACACATCAGATACTTTCATATGCAACCTCCTCTCATTTCCCCAATGGTATTTATTGGTTGCCATTTTTTCAATTCTCTCGTGAGTTTCTTCCATTGACTTGCTCATGATGGCACTTTTAGCTGATGAATCAATGCTGGTTCTTCTTGAATGAGCTAGCCATTGTAGAAATTCTAGACTTGCAACCATTGTAGAAGACCATGATGCAAGCATTTGCATAGCATTTTGTTCTACCTCTCCCAAGCATCGTACAAGGTTTCACCATCATATTGCTAAAAAATGGTGACTTCATTGCTCATTATTGCGACCTTTGCTAGTGGGAAGAAATTGGTAAGAAATTTTTGAACTAGATCATCCCACAATGTGATGGAGCCCAAAGGTAATGAAGATAGCTAACTCTTAGCCTTATACCTGATAGAAAATGGTAACAATATTAGTCTAATTACATCATCTGAAACCCTATTGTACTTAAAGTGTCACATAATTCCAAAAAAAATAGAAAGATGAAGGTTAGGGTCATATCTGGGTAATCCTCCAAACTATACAGAAGTTTGGATCATTTGAATAATCGAAGGCTTAATCTCAAAATTGTTTGCCTAAATAGCTGGCCTTCTTTATAGATGGTTGAAATCCATTAGTATTAGGAACAACATAGTCCCTCAATGTTTATTGCCCTTCATTATTTGCATTTTTCATTTGGATAGGTGTTAGTGGTGTTGTTTGCTCTCTTTTCAAACGCCTAAAAGTTCATTCAATTTCTTTGTCAAGTGAAGCTAATTCAACACTTCTAGATCTGTGCATACAAATAAAAAAATGATCAAAATAGTTTAAAACAAATAAAATAAATGCTTAGATTACAAATGAGTAGAAAATCCTTATTGATATTGATTCAATCATTGCTATAATCCTTGGTAATGGTGCCAAAAACTTGATTGCTACTTTTTATAATGCCTACAAGTCAATAGATTGTAATTAAGTAATAGAGTGATTGAGTAAAGTATCGTTACCATGAGGATTATAGAATTGGAATTGTTGGGTGGAAGTCAAGTCACCAAAGGTGATAAACTACACACCTTATATCTAAACTAATGGAAAGATTGGTTTGATTTCATTACAAATAAAGAAAGAATGAAAGAAAGAATGTGTAGGCCTAGATCTATATATCCAATTATCACTTGGTATGTATTAGAGTTGGCTAATATATTAAAAAGCATAAAAGAAAGATTTGAACAACATTGCATTAAACCAAAAGTTCAGAAAAAATGAATGAATGATTGTCAAAACTTAAGAACAATAAAACAACTTGAAAACCAAAACTAATAAGGAAAGAATGCTTGGAGAAAATTAGATCTTGAATAAAAAAATGCTTGTACTAAGAAAAGATTTAAGAAAAATAACTTAGTTATGGCTAATCTATCACCAAAGCTAAAAGTATAAAAGAAAACTAAGAAACTGAAGAAAAGAAAAGAAAAGATGTGAAGAATAGAATTGTGTAAGATGTGCTAAACACAAGAGAGAGCTTTCCTATTTATAATAATGGCTTTGGCTATGGGGGGATTGGGATTACAAGAGTTCTTTTCCTATCTAAACTCTAATAAATAAAAGTTATATTAATCTTTAAGTGGTTAGTTGATCATGGAGTCTTGAATATTGGAAAGTCTTAGCTAAATAGGTCTTTCTTCTAATATAAATCTTTAATTTCCAAATGTAAATAAGAGTCCTCTTGTAAATAAGAAAACTGAATACATGTAGGAGTTTGAGTGCCATTAAGATTCCTTACTCCAAGTGAATTTAAAATTCATAACATCATTGGGACTCATTTATTATTCATTCTTGCATGGTTGAATATGACAATAATTAGGCTTGTCCTAATCTTCCATAATTTTGCATGGATTTGCATGAAAATCACATCCAAGTACATAAAACCTAAAGATCAAGAAATACGTATTAAAAGCACCAAATTCACTCAAATTTCAAAATTTTTATGCTAAGAAGAACTTGTAAATTACTATATATTTTAATGATATTAAAAACTATTGAAGCCACCAACAATACAAAAAATAAATTAATTCTAAAATCTCTTTTTGTTAGTTTAAAAGAGAAAGGAGATGAAACCTTTACACAAGACAAGGAGAATTTTACTCTAACTACTTTTTTAATGAAAATATTGAAAAAAAATGGGGCAAGCTAGAAGAAATTAGACATTCAAAGGTTACGTTTAGCCCTATTCTTCATCCAAAAGATTACATGATTGCCTTAAACAAAGTAAACCAAACCAACCAAAGTTAGAACAAGAGAGAGTGGTGATTAAGGGAAAAGCAAAAATACTACCATTTTCTTCTTCACTAGTGGACTCTTTTTGTAACCTACATCAGAAACTTCAATCCCCAATTCTATAGCACAAAATAGCAATTTTAATACTTTTAAGTTTAAAACATTAAAGATGAGGATTGTTTTTCCATCTTCAGTGAGTTTTGAGAAAATCTTATACTTGATTTCAAGAATTCATTTCTAATTGTTTGTGGTATTCTTGCCAAGAATACGTGTAATTAATTAAATCCATTTGCAAAACAAATTTATTGGAAAAGGAAAGAGGATTTTGGACCATGGTAGTAGAAATCACTTCTACAATGGCTAAGGGATAAAGAAAGTCGTTACAGCTTTTCCAAGGTCTCAAGGGGACTTAATTGATCATTTTAGGAATGGGTAACTAAATTATGAGCTTAGTAATTTCTTTTATCATATGATTCATAATCTCAATACTAACTTGACATTTTTTTATGAATATGGATAATATTTTTTACAAGTTATATAGGAGCTCGATTGTTTCAAACAATGTGGTAACTATTCCAAAGAACAACAAAAGCTCCATCAGTTTTTAGAATGGATTGAAAACTGTACGGCAAAAACAAAATGGTAGATCCATGTCCAAAGCATTTCAGAGGAAGGAGGTGTGATAGTAACAACTTCACCTACTACTCTTCAATATCATTTTAGTGAAGGTAATGTAGGAAATCCCTTTAGAACAATGAGGTTAGGGTCATTTTTAGCTTGGAGAAATCTAATGGAAATTGCTTCACCAACAGTAGAAATCATATCTTTGATTGTGCATTTTATTTTTTAGGAAAATGAAGAGTAATGATGGATAGTTTTTTTTACTTTGTAATGTTGTCACTCTAAATATCAAAGCCATGGCATAGGTACTTGATGCAAAAAAGCCTTCAAATCAATTGAACATTAAGGCCAATGAAAGTGGAACAAACCATAAATTATCTACACATAAGACAAAAATTGCAACATGGTTCAATATTCAACTTATCTTTTTTCATAGATGAGAGAAAATATCCACTAGTTGTAAAGAATTACGAATATACAATTTCAATCCCAAACTAATATTTGATGATCCTAATCTAATCTTTAATGATCCCAAACTAATCTCTAACGATCCCCATATTCTCTCTAATGATTTTAATCTAATATCTAATGATCTTAATCTAAACATTCACACATATATCCATGTAAACCCTTTTATTCCCCTCTAGTCTACTCACAAACATAACAATCATCATACCCATGGATTGTCTCAATCTCCTCTTGTCTTATGAAGCATTCTTACTTCAAATAATCAAACATACACACCCATATGAATCATTTCAATCTCCTCTAGTCCTATGGGACATCTACCTAATAAATCCCTGTAACTCACTTTACATTTTTCTCTCATATCTAGTCCTATGGGACATCTACCCAATAAAACCCTACAACTCATTTTACATCTTTCTATCATATTGATAACACTTTAAATAGAGTTATTTTTAGTACTTAAATGTGTTAATTTTGCATTATTCTTGATGAAATAAGGTTATTTTTACTCATAATGTGCATAATTTGCCATTGTGTAGGAAATCTTGATTAAAGATTGGTTCTTGGAAAATCTTAGTGGTTCTTGGAAAATCTTAATTATTCTTGATCAATCTTGAAACGATCTTGATACATTTGGAGGAATCTTGGATGATTTTTGGTATGTTTTGGACAAATCTTAGAATTCTTAGAAAATCTTGGAGTGGGAGTGTGAAATTTATGCAAGATTGTGATGCTACACCTTAAGATTTATGATTGGTTGAATCTTAATAAAAAATGAGTAAAATTCATCAAAGGATCAAGAAAGGGAGGTTCGACCATGATTAAAGGCAAAATTAAAATTTCAAAGTTAAATGTAAGTCCATGCTATTTTATGTTGGCATGCATGCATGGGATTACTATGGATGACGTGATAACAAACGTAATCTCATTAGTCAAGAGGTATAACTTGGATGATTATTTGGCATGATAACTTGTTAAGAAATTCAAAACTTGCCCACAATGGAAAAATCCAAACAACCTTTGGTACTCTTGGTCAAAAGACAAATTCTTACTTCGACTTAGATTTTTTCTAACCTTATTTAGGGTTAGATTTGCATAAAATTAAAAGAGGATTCTAAGGAGGGATGACATAAGAAAGAATGCAAAGTCAGAATTAAATAATCTTTCTTTAAAAAGAGTTTAAGTTGAAGTATGACTCCAAAAAAGTCTCTAAAAAGAACCTAGACTTATATAAACTAAAAGTAATCTTTAAATAGGGCTACTACAAACCCTAGCTATGCCTTGCTCTTCATTTTTAAGAGATTTAAACTTCAAGAATTGTTCAAGATTAGCATTCTAGAAGCCTACCAAGGGAGTTCCAATCAAACCATTTCTCTTTTATTCAAGAAGTTAACCAGCATAAGATTCCAAGAAGAGTTAAGCAACTGAAATTTATGAAGTTTTAAGTTGCTTAACCAAACCACCTTCTTCCTTTGTTAAAAAAGTTCAAGTTAACAATATACCTTATGAAAAGACAACTTAGCAACTCTTCAATATTATCCAATCAAGATTTGGTCTAGATTCATCTATTTGAAGCGATTCACTTTAGTGCATTAAAGATTCATTTCAAGGAAACCTCTTCACTTCAAGAAACCAAGTAAGATTGAACCAAAATTCTTCAAGATGAAAAATGAAAGTCTACCATCAGTAGCTTTATAATTTCTCCATATTCTTGTTCTATAAATACCTAGTTTTAGGTTGAAGAAAAAGCATGGATGGGATGATAGACCAACTTATTGTATTCTAAGTTTTCTCTAAGTTATTCTATTTAAATTTTTAATCTTTTAAGATTTCTTTAAGTTGTTTGAGTTCCAATTGAAGTTTTCAATAAATTTAAGTTTTTGTTTTGTCTTTTATTCAACTCAAGCTTTCTTAAATTTTGGTTCTTACTTTCAATCCATCTTTAATTTGTAATTTTACTTTAAATTGGATTCTATTCTATAAGATTTAATTTACATAAGTTTAGTTTTTCTTTAATTTGTTGTTTTGAAGTTTAAGTGATTAAATTTAATTTTGTTTGTATGTGGTTAAGTTTAATTTGAGTTTGCTTTATATTAATTGAAGTTCTAAAGTTTAATTTAGTTTAATTTGGTTAGATTTCATGCGATTAGGGTTATTCATCTTTTGTCTTAGTCCATTGAGGTTTAATTTAGTTTAATAAGTTAAATTTAAGTTTGTTGATTAGTTCTTGCATGTTCTAGGGTTTAATTTGATTTAATTCACCTTTTTTTTTTAAATTAAGATTTAAGTTTAATTTGAGTTGTTTTATGTTCTTGAGTGTTAGCTTTGCTTAATATGCAAGTCATTAAATTGCACAAGTTAAAGTTGCAATCATTTTAAGTTAAATTAAGTTGTTTAAATTCTTTTTTAGTTTAATCTTAATCTTTGCATGTTTAATTGGTTCTTTAGGTTATTGCATTATTTAATTAATCAATTTCAATTTTAAATTTAGTAAAAGCATATAAAGTTCATCTTCAGGTTGCTCTTTACATTAAGTTTGCATGGTTGCAAGGTTAATTTGATATTGCATACTTACATTTCAATCATAACTTGCTGTTCACATTGAGTTAGTTGTGGTTTTACTTTTATTCATTGTTCTTGTATACTTAAGTTAATTTTCAGGTTTATTGCTTATTTAAGTTGTTTAGGTTATTGCATGTTTAATTTGTTTTTTAGAGTTGTTAGCTTGTTTGATTTAATTCTTGCATTAGTTAATTTGATGTTTTAGTTAGTTAAGTAGTTAAAGTACTTTCTCGCATATTAGTTAATTGATTTTCTGAATATAATCAAAGGAAAGACAATTTTAAAACTTTATTAACTCTTTTACAATCTTCGTTGAAATGAACTATATTTACTAATTGATGTAATTATGTGCACTCGCAAACACCTCAATTACATACCTAACTTCATAGAGGCTCATTATTTATAAGCCTATTAACTTGCTTATCAAGAATTGCTCTCTTTCTAGAATTCTTCTCTTACAACTTTTCTTTTCCATTATGTCATATCTAACCAATTTAAAAAAAAAAAAAAACCTTTAAAAACTCTATTCAAATCTTTTAGGGATAAACATACGTGGCTCCACATGCAATAAAAATCTCATAACAATCTTTTTTTATGTGCCTTCATGCTTTTTGTAAACCGATATCTCCAAACATGAACTCAAACTGCTTTTTTGAATTGAGCTCCTTCGAATTTGCCTCTTCATACATCTCAAACCTTACTATAATACTAGTTGATAGGTTTCCTATCCACATCTCTTTCAAACATGACTTTGCTACTTGTTGTTAGGGAAAAAACCGTAAATCAATTGAGCATTCAAGCGAGCTAAAGTAAAATCAAACCATAAAACATCCACATAAAGGAAAATAATTTAACATGGTTTAGCCTAATCTAAAGTGGCATATGTCAATAGATGAGAGAAAAGATCAACTAGTTATAGAGAATTACAAACACATCATCAACAATCAACCAATCACTCACAACTCAAATACCAAACAAATTAATCAATTAACTTAGGAAGATTTAATCTCAATCTTCATACACTCATAGACCCTTTCATTCTTCTTTAGGAAGTGTAATCAATCAAACGTACACACTCATGAGCACTCGCCCTTAACCACATTAGGTGTTTATCCTATAAAATCCTATAATATAACTCTCGTAAATTTTTTTCTTATATTATTAGGGGTATTTTTAGGTCCAAAGGGCATATTCGCCATCCTCCTCATTAGAGACTATTAGTAGATAGTCATGGGCATTTTTTACTTTTGGGCCAACCTGACATGTATAGTGCCCTATTAGCTCGGCTACATTACCTTCTTGCCCCACAAACACCTTATCTTCTACCTATAAATAAAGACATCTAAGTAGTATCATTCATTCCCATTCTATTCTTACATTCTTATTTTTCTCTCCTTCCAACCTCCCTCATACCAACCTCAAACTTAAGCATCGAAGTGCAAATGCAAGGAACACTCATCACCTTTGCTGTAAAGATTTTTTCTATTTTCTTACGATTTCATGGTTTTGACCCTCAGCTTGAAGTTTGGCACAAACATTTGGTGTGTCAAGTAGGGTCAATTTATTCTTCAGCTAAGCTAAACACCATGCCATCCAAAAAAACAAAAGCCAATAAGGAAAGTGAGACAACTATCCCAACTAGGATCAAAACCCACAACAACCACCATAGATGGGACCAACCACAAAATAATTTCAAGCTTTGATTGAACAAATCCAAGCCCTAAAATAGATGTTAGAATCCATAATGCCATCTAAAGCCTTAAAAGTACCCGACCTTATTATCTTTGGTAGGTAGCTGATGGAAAAACAACCAACTATGAGGAAGTAGAGACCTCTTCAGCCTCAAGGTAAGAAGAACATACCACCCCAACCGTCTATCATTATTATCCCAACCATAACTCTACTCATACAACCACACAAAAATCCAAATAGACCATTTTAGAACCCTAATCGAATAAGGACTTAAAAGCCAAAATGCAAGCCATGGAAAAAGAACTGAAGGGGAAAGTTATTGCTTTTGAAGATGAGTTAAAGTTCTTAACAACCTTGCCCTTTATCAAGGAGATTGATAGGACCATGCCCTCAAAGGGATCAAAATGTTGATTATGGAAACATATGATGGTACATCTAATCCCTTTGATCATTTAGAACTCTATAGAACTAGCATGATGATGTAGGGTGTAGATAAAGCCCTGATTTGTAAAAGATTAGACACAACCCTCAAAGGTGCAACTTGGTCCTAGTACTATAATCTCAAGCTAAAGTTGATCATGACATTAAAAAATGTCAGCCACTCTTTCATTTCCCATTTTGTTAGCAGTAAAAGAACCAAAAAAACTATCTTGAGCCTAATGTCAATCCATCAAGGCATAAATGAGTCTTTAAAAGACTATGTTATGCATTTTAATGCAAAAACTCTACAAGTGAAAGATATAGAGCAAAAAGCCTCTGTACTTGCCTTGACTAGGGTACTTAATGACAAAGAGTACCACTTGAAGCTCACCTTGTCTCTGCAACCATCAAAGATGCTAGCAGATGTCGTACTAGTGGCTGAAAAGTACATAAATGTTGAAGCTACAATGAAAAATGATCAAGGTAAGAGAGGTTCATCCCCCTTCCTCAATGGCAAAAGTAAGAGAGGCTCGTCCCCCCTTTTGGTCGAAAAAAAAAGTAAAAAATTCTACAATCATCCCTTAAGAGGGAAACGATGCAAGGCTAGGAGCTAGAGCTGAAAAAAGAACTATATTGACTAAATACCTCCTAAAAGAATATTATGATGCAAAAAAATAGAGACTCAGAATTCAGGTGGCCAAAGCCACTAAGGTAAAACATAAGAAAAGATCTGACCAAGAAATGCATTTTCCACAAAAACATCAGTCAAAATATAAAAGACTGTGATAACTTGAATAATGAAATAAAAAGTCTAATCAAGAGAGGTCAACTGGGTAGATTTGTGCATCGAGCAAGATAAGGTTAGGGCAGAACGAAGTATAGAAAAAGGATAACAAAGAAAAGATAGGACGAAATCCAGAGTGCTGAGAAGAAGGCAATAGGGATAGTTAGAATCAAAGGAATGAGTAAGAGGAAAACAAAGTCCAAGCCATAGACAACCAACCTATTATAGGCATAATCAATGTAATTACTGAAGGAGCTTTACCTCGGCTTAAAGGAAATTCAATTAGGCCTGGTTATGGTAGTTGGCTCATAGGCTAAAAGAGAAAAAGACATGAAAGATGAACAGATCTACTTCAATATAAAAGACCTAGAGGGAATCAAACATCTTTATGATGATGCCACGGTAATTATAGCAGGAACATATAACTATGTGGTCAAAAGGATTTTGTTCAATGATAAAGCTTGACATGTACTATGCTACCATGAAAAAGATGGGAATTAAATAAGACAAACTACAACTGATTATTACTACACACTCCTCGAATTTGGAAACAAATAGGTGTCATTCAAGGGGACCATTAGGCTATCGATCTCTCGAGGTATAGAACCAAGGATGATCACCTCAATCATAGAGTTCATGGTTATAGACATCCCATTAGCTTCTAATATGATATTGGATCTACCAAGTTAGTTTGTTATGTAACTCATAGGCTTGGCTCTCCACTTGAAAGTAAAGTTTCCAATACCTCATAGGATTGGAGAACTTAAAGGAGACCAGTTTGCAATACACAATACTATGTGATGACATTGAGGGAAAGATTGAAAAGCAGACTGACAACTCAACCAGGATTGAAGAAGAAAAAAGAAAAAGAAGCCATAAAGTTGAAGTCAGAGAAGGAGAAAAGAAGTAAGAAAACAAGGGTAAGCAATAGCAACAATAGAAACTGACCTAAAAGAAGCATGCTTTTAAGTCATTTTGAGCTCTTAAGCTCTATAATTATGCAAGCCATAAATTTTTTTTAATTTTTTAATTGATTTTATAGAGATCGAGCTCTTAAGCCAACTCATATACATGTCAATGGGACTGAGCTCTTAAGTTGACTAAAGAAAAATGAAATGAAAATATACATTTTGTTCAGCTCTGCATTTTTATTACATTTCATCTTACTAAACTGGCTACCACATCGGGATATGTCCTCGTAGGAAACAGTCTTGACCTAACTAAGTAGAAAGAAATAATTGATCAAAAACATAAGATAGATGAAAATGACCTAAACTAGTAGAATACTTCATCATTATGCCATTTTGGGTACAATCAAATTAAAATGCTAAAAAAATATGAGGAAAAAATAGCCTTTCTTATTGAAAAAGGTTTGTTTTGTTACAGAGTCATACCCTTCAGCCTAAAGAATGCAAGACTGACCTACGAAAGGTTTATTAATAAGGTCTTCAAAAATTAGATTGGTCAAAACATAGAAGTGTATTTATATGACATGATAGTGTAGAGTAAAATCTCAGCTGAACACCTAAAAAACCCTGAAAGAGATATTTAACACCCTAAAAAAATACAACATAAGGCTTAACTAGAGTAAATGCGCCTTTAGAGTTACATCTTGCAAGTTCCTCGATTATATAATTAACATGAGAGGCATAAAGAAAAACCCATAAAAGTTCAAGCCATCCTAGACATGAAGGCACCGACCTTAGTGAAAGAAGAGCAAAGATTAACAAGTAGAATAATAGTTTTAAGCAGATTCATGTCTAGGTTGGCAAAGCATCACTTATCATTTTTCAAAATCTTCAGGAACATTTTTGACTTTATATGGACCCCCCAATGTTAGAAAGCATTTAAAGAGATTAAAGAGTTTTTCTCCTCCCATCTTATTCTTTCTAAACCATCACTTGGCAAGATACCATATTTATATTTAGCCATGACTGACCAAGTTATCAGATCAATACTAGTCTAGAAAAAAGAAGAAAGGCAAAAGCCAATATATTTTGTAAGCAAAATATTGATAGGGTCAGAAATGAACTATGCCAAGATAGAAATTTTGGCCTATATAGTAATCACATCTACTAGGAAGCATAAACCATTTTTCAAAGCTCATATAATAAATATAATGACCAACCAGCCACTTAGATAGGTCTTGTAAAAACTAAAATTGTCAAAAAGACTAATCAAATAGGTAGTAGAATTAAATGAATATAGCCTACACATTTGCCTAAGTTAGCTATGAAAACTCAAGTCCTAATAGACTTTGATGTGGAATGCACCTCGGCCAGGACCGACAAGTGGTGTAAGAAAGGTAAAAAAGTCAGAGAAGAAGAAATGTGAAAACTTTTGTCAATGGGTCAATTACTAGCCATAGAAGTGGGGTTAGCCTAATCCTGATCAACCCAGAAAACTTACAATTCCAATATGCCCTTAAGTTCAGATTTAGAGCTTCAAACAATGAGGCCAAATATGAGACATTAATAGCCAACCTAAGGTTGGTAATCTAGCTAAATGTAGAATACATTATTGTATACAGTGTGATTGTTGCTTTTCGTATAGCTTGCAAATTTATAAATTAGGTAATAATAATTGAAGTATTCCAGTATCATCTCCCAAGGGATTATAGATTGTAATGTTGGTTGCTCTTTAAGTACCAATGGTGAGATCTTAGAATCTTGTATCTAAACAAATGAAAAGTTAGGTTGGGTTGCAAAGTAAATAAAAAGAAAGATTGAGAAGCAAAATAGGCTTAAATCTTGACTTCATCAACTATCACTTAGGAAGTAAAAGAATATAGCCAAAGATTAAAGAAAACAACTTGAAAAATAAGAAAACTTAATGAAAGGCCGAATATTTGTAAAGAACTTGAAATAAAGATTGCATAACAAATAAGCTTGTAGAACATAAAAGAAAGAATTGTCGAAACTTTGTAAAAAAAATAAAAAATGCTTGAATCAAACTTAAAAGATTAAAAAATGCTTTGCCGAAAATAATAAAGTAGAAACAAGAATTAAAACTTAGAACAATAAAAGAAAAGATATTGGAAAATACTTTTTAAATTGAAATAAAAGAATTTAAAGTAAATATAAGCATTGTTATTGGCGAATCTATCACCTAAGCCAATAACTAAACTAAACAAGAAAAAAAAGAAAAAAACTAATAAACTAAAGAGAAAAAAGAGGAATGAGTTGAGGGATGGGGATAACGGAATAAAGTGAATGGCTTCCTTATTTATAGTAAGGGATTTGACCAAAGGGGATAAGTTTATAAGATGTTGATTCAAATTCAAATACTAATGGATGAAGGCTATCTTGATCTTCAAATAAGGCATGACCAAATGGGACTCCTCTTTCTTGAGATTACTTGGCTGAATGGGGGAAGATGCAATCTTGGCCTTTGATCTTGGCTTGATGCAATCTTGATTAAATCTCCACCTCAGGTTCGACTAAGATGGATTTCAAGAGAAGATAATTTGCTTTTTATCTTGTTTCTTGAAATTCAAAGAGATAAAGTTTTCCTTTAAGCAAAACTCAACAAGGCTAAGTAAAAGACTTATGTTAGACTTCAATCTCTTTTGGCCGAATGCTTCTAGAGTCTCTTTAGGCTTAAAATTCTTCAAATGATGAATTATCCTCTCTTGTATTTGAAATAGATGAATGGATAGTTATGGAAGTGTCCTTGTATACTTGTATCACATGTGTGCTTAATCTCCTCTTAGAAATGAGCTAGCTGAATGTATGTAGAGTCACTATGCAAGCAAAATCCCTTCATAGCTAAGCAAAGGAGTCACTCTTGGATGACTTTTTTTTGGCCAAAAAATATTGGAGTCCAAATGAGCTTGAAATTGCATACAATCTTTCTTGGAATAAAGGTGGCCAAATGCGATGCATCATGGGAGAGTCCTTGTGTAAGTAAAACTCTATCTTGGTCGTATAGATGGATGAATTTGGATCAATATGGTTTGACTATAGGCTTCCAAGATAGGGTTAAAAATGTTCTTTGCATGCTTGCATGCATGGCTTGCATGAAAATAAAGTCCATGAGTATGAAAAAATCATAAAAACAACATCAAAAGTACCAAAAATATCAAAAATTTAAAATTTAGCACCATTGTTAGCATTTAAAATTACTATATAATTAGGTGTTATCATAGTGATTCGTAATTGGTGGTCGATCAAATAAATGATGAGTTCGAAGCTGGAGAAAAAAGAATAAGAAAATATTTGGGCAAGGCACTGACCCTTCAAACTACATTCTTAAAGGCTAAGTTAAAAAGATACCGTGGTCAGGAAACACTAGCAAATTTTTAGTCTAAGCTAGCTTAGGGTATGACAATGAAAAGTTCAACCCATGTCCTAGTTGAAGAACTAGCATAAAAGAGCATTGAAAAGAAACTAATTTGACAGATTGAAAAGAAAGAACCTTAAATGACCCAATCAAGGCATACCTGGCTATAAGAGAACTACTTAAAGATAAAGTTTGAGTTAAAGTCTTAACGAGGAAGGCTCCTCAGTACACAATGATCAACATAAAATTATACAAAAGGTCTTTTAGTTTGCTTTACTTGAGATGTGTAGATGACGAAGAGGCAAACTATTTCCTTAAGGAAATACATGAAAGATATGTGGAAATCACCTCGAACCTTAGCCACTGGCCTATGAGGTACTTAGACAAGGCTACTATTGGTCAACTTTCAAGAAAGATGCAACCAACCTAGTGATAAAATGTAACAAATGCTAAAGATTCGCTCATATACAACATCTTTCACTAATCGAGTTAATCCCTATTATTAGTCTTTAGCCCTTTATATAATGGGGAATGGACATCTTTGGCCCATTCACCCTGGCCACATGATAAAAAAAATTTTACGTTGGCAACAATTTATTATTTCATAAATTTTTTTAAAGTCAAAGCCCTGGCTATGATAATAGAAACTCAGGTTGAAATGTTCATCTAGAAGAATATAGTATGCAAATCTGGCCTACCTCAGTTTATAATAATAAACAATGGCAAACAATTGGAAAATTTAAAGTTTCAAAAGTAGTGCTCCAATCTTCACTTCAACCTGAGGCTCACGTTGACCTTCAGTCTAATGGCTAGGCTAAGGCAACAAATAAAACAATATTAAAAGTCTTGAAAAAGAGACTAGATGAAGCAAATGACAAATAGGCTGATGAGCTCCCTAAAGTCTTATGGGTTTTGAAAACAACAACAAAGGTCCCCATAGGAGAAACCCCATTTCACTTGGCATTTGGAAAGAAACCATGGTGCCTATTGAGATCAGCCTTTTAAGCTTAAGAATCGAGCTTGGATTAGAAGAAGGGAACAAAGATACCCTCAAAGTTGACCTAGACTTAGTAGAAGAACAAAGATATGTAGTTTTTACTAGAATAGTAGCTTACCAACAAAAAATATGTAACTACTACAACAAAAGGGTCCGATGTAAGATTATAAAGAAAGGTGACCTAGTGTTAAAGAAAGTTGAAGCCTCAGGAGTTGCTGACCAAGATGGCAAGTTAGCCCAAACTAAAAGGGCCCTTACCTAGTCAAAGTAATCACCTATGATGCGACCTATAGGTTACAAGATATGAATGGAAACCCTATCCCAAGGACATGAAATATAGATAATCTCAAAGTCTACTACCAATAGCTCAAAAAAAGCTAAGCTCACACTTTGTAATTCAAAAATTATCTACTAAAGTTTATGCTTTGATTATATTTACTATGAAAGCCTTGAATTTAGGTGATGGCCAATTTAATCTTAGAAATTCATGAAATCCTCATAACTGAGTTGAGACTTGTGTTAATTCATATTCTCAAGTTAATTTAATGAAACTTTAAGTGATTGATTAAATTTCATTAAGCTTATCTGATCTAAGCTAAGATTTCATGGTTATTCAATTTACCAAAAAATCAATTTACTAAATCATTCTAATCCAAACTAAAAACTTGACCATAGTAGGTTATAAAAATTAAGCATAAAAAGAAATACTAAAACAAAATGCAAAACTGAGACTTGAATAAAAGAATAGTTCTTTCATAAGCTTTGGTAAAAATAGTTACACTTGACATTAGTTGGATTAAGTGATCTGAGGTCCTTACAAAAAATCTGACCTTATTCTTACAAAAAATTTGAACAAAAATTTACAAAAAAAACAAAAACAAAAAAAAAAGCCTTCATCTTCAATCATCCCCACTCTCCTTAGTAGTAGTAGCAGTAAGTCCCTCTTCAGTCTTAAATATAAGAGTAGTCTCCATTTTGGCATCCATGGCAGCATCATCCTTATCCTCTTCTTCTTTAAACTAGACTGGAGATCCAGTTTTGAGATTGTCCAAACTAATGTTGAAGAGGTTGAGGTTCAAGCTAGCAAATTTAAATTACACCTCATCCTTAGCCAACTTGAAAGTGCTGAAGATGTTCTTCCTTAAAAATTGTACCTAAAGGTCAGAATATCTCTCTGAAGCCATGAACTCCTTAATGACCTCATCCTTATACTCTTTCTTAGCCTCTTCCTTTACCTCTTGCTCAACCTTTAGTTGAGACCTCAGCTTCACAATCTTAGCCGTAGTATTGCTAAGCTTCAGCTCAGCTTGTTCTCTTATAAAATCAGTTGAGGACTTCTCTACCTATAACTTTTATATTTTGATCGCCAAATTGCTAACCCACTTCTTTTGCTTGAATTCCTTTTTATGAGAGATAATGAGGATAGACTACAAGTTGGCATTCATGTCATTATTCTTGTATTTTTCTTGACCCCAGATCCATAGATCCTTTTCGGTCTTCAGGGCATAGGCCAAGGCCATATAACCATGGTGCAGGGCTTGGTTAGTACATTGACTGGGATGAGTTGAGAGTTGGCCAAAAACTATAAAAGAAAATAGAACCTAGACTTGGAAAATAGTAAAACTAATAAGAACAATATAAAAATTGAACTAAAAAACAACTTACTATTTATAGAGACCGCGACCTTTACAAACTTCCTAACCATATCAACATTCTCTAGAGGGTTTTAACCAATGTTGTACTCCAAGCTAGTAGAGAACTCATCTAAATTAGGCTTTAAAATTTGGACCTCCCATCCACTAGAGAGTGGGAGGCCTCAGGCATTTACTTCTTAAGGCGAAGAGGAGTTGGGACTTTCTGACCTGCCATCATCTTTTGCTTTTCTTTAGCGACAGTAAAAGTTTGAGCCGAAGAGCTCAACTTTTAATTGGCAAGGGGATTTATTACTTTAGTTCCCTCTTTTTGGAAAGAAGGCTCAAGCTGAATTGATTACTTCTGACCCTTTTTAGCCTTAGGCTTATAAAGGTACTTGTGAAAGTCAAAATCCTTAGAAGGTTTGGAAGATATATATGCAAGATGAGCTAAGAGTTAAAAAAATTTGACAAAGCTAAGTATCCTACGAGGTTACCTTACACTTATGCCAGTATTTGGACTCATTCACTATTTTAAGAGAGGTTAGCTCATTCGCATTTATGATCAACTCTCCCTTCTTGGTGAACTCTAAGATTTTGTCTCAGTCTATGAAGTCAAACACAAAAAGAGCAATCAACACATCATAAAAAATCTTAGGCTTGTTAAAAACACCTCAAGCTTATTATTCTTATTTTTTCTCCTTCTAGATGTTGAGAAAAAGTAGCTTTTAGCTCTTTACTGAGCAATGGCAATCCGTAAATAGATTCATAAATGGATGAACTATCTCACATAACCATCTTTTATGGTATGAATGCCTTTTGACTAAGAAAAACTCTCTGAGTAGAGGGAAAATGGGATAGATACCTAAGTTTTTACAAAAAAATAATGAATGCTTTTACGTACCAAAAAGAAATAAGGATAAGCTGAGTAATAGCCAAATTATAAAACAAAAAATTCAACAAATAAAATGTGTAAAGGCAACCTTAGATTGGCCACTACTGAATCCTAATACAACCAAAGTTAGTGACTTTCTAGGTTATTAGTGAACTGATCATCGATGGTTTGCACTAATACACTATACCTCTCATTTGGAAAGCTAAAGTTGACCTTCAAAGAATGGACTTGATGAACAAAACACATGTTAGGGTAGTCCTCAAGATTAGCCTTACCTTTTAAATTTTCATCACGTCCTTAGGGATCAAAACTAAGGAAAAAGGTATGAAAAAAGGGACCTAAGCTAAGCCCTATAAGTCTAAGGAAGACTTTTCCTTATCCTTTCCTTTTTCGGTTTATTTAACCTCTTCTTTTGTTCCTCCTCAAAACCTCTTCATAATCGAAGCCTTTACTATCAGAAGATTCAAATTCCTAAGCTGGAGCGGGTTTCAAGTTGGTGTACTGGTGGAGAGCATTATAATGTCAAAAGAATAAGAAGGATAATGAGACTCCTTAAAAAGAAAAGAATATTGAAAGATGTCTACTGAAGCTAACTCAAGAAAAACAAATGAAGGAACAAAGGAAAAAGTAAGAAGAATAAAAGGCTTAAAAGGTTGAACCCATAAAGAAGAACAGTGGAAAAAGGAAGGTCAGTCGAAAAAGCTAAACTGACCTAAGAGATAAGAAATGGAATGAGAGGATTTTCAAGTTCAAAGTTGATGGCATCACATAACTTATCTATACTTTGGAAGACTTGCTCACTCCTAGTGTAGGCATTGTCCTTTATGCTTTTTGGCTCTTCTTCAGACATTAGATTTAACCAATATGCTATTTAGCTATAGTCTTTCCCTACAATGATTGAGGGGACCTTGTCGTCATCCTCATTGCTGAACCAAATCTCCTAGGACCTACCCTAAAACTTCTTGAACCCCTGGAGCTCACACTAGTAGATATTGTAAAGGGTTAAGAAAACGTATCGAAGTGAAGAAAAGAAAGATATATGAAAGAAGGTAAAACTTTTAGGTCAGAAAAGAAAAAGGTGAGAGCTTTTAGGTTGAATAAAAGCAAATCTAATTAATAGCAAAAAAATAGAAAAGTGAAAAATAAAGGTTGTAATAGGCCATTTATGTAGCAAAGTTCAAATTAGATGAACAACCCAAATCAAGCCATGTGTTAAACTACTATTAGGGAGGGTCTTTTCATCTTCCTATATTTTACTGCCTAAAAGCCTCTCTCTTCATTAAATGTGATTTTTAAATATTTTAAAGGCAAATCAATTTTCTTACCCATTCAAACCAGCCAAATTGGTTACAAAACCTAAGGTAGACCAACTGAATAGACCAAGTATCAAGCCAACCCAGACCCAAGTTTGAAGACCAAACTTTGAATAAAGTTTATAAGTCTCACGTCAAGCATGTAAGTAATAACAATAATTACTTGCATTCTGACTAGCCCAACCTCAGGACTCATTGGCATACAGACAGTTACCTTGGAAACCTTAAAACGAACTGGCAACATGATTAACCTAAAACCCACGCTCGAGATCAAGCTCAACATCTACACTCGCACGTCAAGTTGATTCACTTAGGGTAGCCACAATTATGCTCAACACATTACAAACTTCTCCTGCATCAGCCTTAACAACGTCTAATCTCGACTTGCAAGGTTGGATCCCTAGCATAACTTTTCAAAAGTCCATAAAGATTGAGGTTAGATTAGCGAATATACGAACTAGAAAAGTTCAAGCAAGCACCCATTAGTCTGATACTCAAACTGCTTGGTAAGGGGATAGAATGTTAGGTGTATTCTTTGGTCAAAGGGGCATATAGGTCATTTCCCTCATTAGAGCTTGTCAGCAGATAGCTAAGAGCATTTTTTACTTTTGGGCTGACTTGACAAGTGAAGCTAACTTGACATGTACAATGCCACATTAGCTTGGTTACATCACCTTCTTACCCTACAAACCCTTCACCTTTCGTACATCTAATGCTATCATCCATTCTTATTCTACTCTTACATTGTCATTTTTCTCTCCTTTTGACCTCCCTCATATTGATTTTTGACTTAAGCGTCGGAGTGCAAATGCAAGAAACACTCCTTGTTTTTGCCTTAATCGTTCTTTCTCTTTTCTTGTAATTTTAGGGTTTTGACCCTCAGCTGGAAGCTCAATACAAACACTTACTATTTATAGGATTTGAGTCACTATCCCTAGTAAGATTCATACTATTTCTAAGCATACTAACTTAACAATTAAAATTTTTTCCTCATAGAATTCTTCTCTTACAAGTTTTTTCCTCCATCAAGCAATATCTAGCGAATATCAAGAAAATCTCAAATAAAATTATTTATAGGATATAAGTCATTATTCCCAACAAATACTTATGTTTGCATCATGACATATCTATCCCCTTTTAGTCTTATTTCTTTATCTTTTCCACTTCTATCTTTATCTTTTCTTGTTTTTCTTATTTTCAGGGTGTGGTTTGTGACGTAGTGCAAAAATTCCATGAGAGTTCGGTGAACCCCTTTTCTGAGAGGTTTACGTGGGCTGACAGGGAGATGTGAAGTGTTTGAAACTCGTTCTGCTTCTTAATTCCCACTATGGGCAGATCAGTTCAGTCCACTAAAACAATTGAGCCTTTTAGTTTAATACTAGGTGTTATGTTTTGAAGGAAAGGACGATAGAATTCTAATTCTTTGCACCACAAGTAATTGCTTTCAATATAGCATATATATACCACTGTTCGTATTATTTGTATCACTATAGTTTCTGGCTAGGATCAATACTGTATCCTTCAAAACCAAAGACAAGCTTTGCCATGAGTACAAACTATCTTAGGTTTTCTCTCAATAAAACATGTGTAAAACAATTTCCACATTATCCCAACAAAAGTGGTGTGTTTATTACCCTGATCTATTGTCATTGAGGTGTTGCATAAAATTGTTTCCATTAAGGGAATCTTTAAGATTAATGACATTCAAATTATTGATGCAGATTCTATCTGCAAAGATATAAAAATTTTGTATAAAAGATATAGAATTAATCAGAATAGAGTTATTTGAAAATTTAGTGCCACTTTAGAATTCAACCGGCAAACATGAAACAACTTCATAATCTTCATTTCATAAAATCATGAGAAGAAACATTACTCAATTTAATTTCAAACAAAATAGTAAAGTAGGAAAAACCTTCACCTAGGATAATTCAAGTGCTACTAATAATAAGTACTGAGCGGAAAGTAACCAAAATCCTAATTAATTTGTAAAACAAATCAAGCATGTCACGGTGTCTGAGGTTCACTGGAATAAAAGTGTGCTGGCGGCATTGGGGATTGGGGAACATACTGAGGAGGCGACAATGGATATATATTGATGGTAGTATTGATAGCTAGCTAGCCAATATCATCAAAATGATGGTGATTATCTCTACTTTCTGAAGGTTGATTGATTCCAGTGTCAATCCTATACAATTGAGCATGTTTCTCAGATTTCGCTAGCAGCTTAAGAGTATTGTCAGGGTCTATATATGTTACCAGAAACACGAGCCAAACCATTTGCATCAATGGAGAAGTGGCACCTGAAATAAGAAAATTAACAAAAAAAAAAAAAAAGACAAGATCTGATATTACTGTGAATCAAGATGATCTGGAGTCCATTGAAATTAGTTGGGTAAAAATGAAAGGAACAAAGGGAGGTTTTCTTGACCAAATGTTGTGAATGAAGATGATGTGGAGTCCATTGAAATTTTTCTCAGAGGTAGACCAACTTGCAAATATTGAGGATCTTATTTGCTATACAATTATTGGGGGCAAAAGTTTCTATGCTTCGATACAAAGACTTGATAAATAAGTCTTCAACATGGAGTTGTTTTCGAGGATTTTAAGAAAAAAGCTAAAATCATCGCTCTAACAAAATTACAGCATTAGATCCTAAGTGAACAAACAGTTTCTTTTCATTCAAAATACAATTTGTTTAAGCAACTACATACATAAGGGTTGCCTTAACATACAAATGTAACAAAAATTAATATCCATAAACCCCAATACAAGGAAGAATACATTCTAGAAACATTAGCCAACTCCCAAGATTGTTAGGTTTTAGTCTTTACTTTTCTGAGTATAATTACAAGACCCTGAAAGGAGAAATGCAAACGAACTCTCCGAATCATCAAATGGTGGTCGAGGGAACTCATGTAACCCACCAAAATTACATGTATCAAAGTTCAATGGTGAGAAATAATCTGCAGGATCATCAATGCTCCCTTTAACATCCAGACTACTTTGTACCCCACTTTCACAATTAACATTAGAGGAAAAGTTGAGATTCATGCCTCCAACTTTATTTGTGGCTTGATTGCCAAGTCCTTTATCAGCTAGCACGGCAGATCCTTTAGTTTCATCCAAGGGTATTGCTGGAGTGTGACCCTGAAAAAGTGCAATATGCCCAAACAGCTTATCTTTCCTTGAAAACGTGGTGCCACAAGAGCAAAGCCATTTATCTTTACCACAATGCTTCTCATGAGTTTTGAGATCAGCAATTACTGAGAATTTCTTGGTATTGCATCTGCTGCAAATGTAGCTCTTGTCACAGTGGGTTCTCTTGTAATGGTTTTTGACACATAAAATAGTTTTCAGAGGCAGAAACATTTTGTGATCCTTGTTCCGTTTGCAACCAACATAAGGGCAGGAATACCTCTTAATAACAGTTGGTTCAGAGCAGGACTCTTTATTGGGTTTTGCCAGTGCTGCTGGTGTTTTGTACTCATCTCCATGACCTCTCATGTGCATTCGTAAATTTGCATCTCTCTTGAATCCTTTTCCACATATAGTGCAAAAGTGGGTGTGGGGTGCAAGGATTTCTTCCTTTGCTAACTGCAGTATCTCATAGGTGCCAAGTAAAAGGCTTTCTCCTTCCTCAACATCTTCCTCATCTTTCAATTCATGTTCCTCAATTATATGATTCTGCTCATTTCCAGTGTTACTACTAATATCAACAGAGTTTGGCGGCTCAGAGAATTTGCTTCTACCAGCATTTTGTGGCTGAACCCCACCATTCAGCCCAGGCCCAGAAGGGAAGACAACTCCACCAAACTGCCCAAATTGTCCAACAGATGGAGTAGCTGCAGAAAGTGTATGCTTAACAAATGGGAGAAGACTGCCAGCAGTGGATATCAACTGAACTATAATTGAAGTAAGATCAGCAGTAATTAGCTGTTGTTGCTGAGCTACAAATTCATCCGGTTGCCCCAACACTTGGCCCCTCTGGCCAACAATTAAATGCACCAAATCCTGAAGCTGATGGATCTTTTGCTCAAGGAATGAGAGATCGTTTAGCATTAAACTTGGATCCCAATCTTGGACTTTACTGGCTTGAAGTGATTCATTAACGGGGCCATCTTGGACAGGGTCTTTGATTTGGTTATTGGGGTTACACAGCAGTGAAGGTTTTTTTTGAGAAATTTGGTTGAATGCCTGGAAAGGAGGTTCAATCCTGGTGCTGTAATCTAAAATGGATGGATCCTCCGACCTCTGCTGATGTTGGGTATTGGAATTAGTAAATAACGGGTGTTCAGGAATTTTCTTTTGTAGTTCACCAGATAACCTCTCTGTAAGATCCATTTTCAGGCCTTCTTAGATATCAAGATCCAAATACTAGCCAAAACGGGAAAACATCAAGGGATTAGAAATGTTCATCAAAATTCCAGCAAATTTCAATATAGAAATGAAAAAGTAAGTACTGGTCGAAAAATGGACAGAAAAGCTGAGGCATCAAATCATAAGAGGAGATTTGAATTTTTTTCTAATAAGTTAGAAGAATGATTATACCCCAAATCCAAAATTTCCTTAACAATCAACTATAAGTAAATATTCTATTATTTTGACCACAACAATAATGAATTTTGCAGCATAATCATGCAAGGAAACATGAATCAAACTTCACAGCCAAGTTTACTCATGAAATCAAGCAACCCCCTTTCTTTTCAACCATCGAAGTAATAAAAGCTGCCTTTTTCTTTTCCTACCCAAAGTCATAAAAGAAACACATTGACTCATAGAATTGCAGAAAATTAAAAACTGGTTCTCTCAATTGAAAGGCAGATCACCTCAATCCTCCCATAAATCTTCCTTAGATTGAACTAAAATCCCAGAACCCATTTTAAAGTTACAACAAAAGCTTAACCCTTACAAACATGTATCAAACAAAAGCCCCACATTTCTTATTAGCAAACCCCATTTCAAAGAAACTTTCGACATAAACCCAATATCTCTTTCTTTTCTCAATCAAATTAGTAACTTAAACACCCAAAATATCGATTGGGCAAAAAAAAAAAACCCAAATATCATATCAAAATCAAATACTAGCAGAACCAGTTGAAGCAAGTGAATTTGAAAAGATCTCACCATTCTGCTAAATACCCAAATACAATAATCTAATCTTTCAATAAAAATGCTTAAAAATTAAAACTTTAAATAATAATAATAAAATTAAAGGAGACGTACCAGATACAAGAATGCTTAGATTGAAAAACATAGAGGGAAAAGGAAGGAGAAATGGAAACGACACTGGAGGGTCGACCCAGTCAATTTATTAGCTAAATGCTCAGCACAGGCAGAAAGAAGATGGTTAATGTGTTGCTTTGTGGGACCATCAACAAGTCAACCCCATCAATCAAAACCGTTTATTTCATTTTCTCTTTTTCGTCATTTTTCCTGTGAAATCCCTGACCATCAAAATCCATAAAGATTGATGAGTAAATTGATCAGAGCCGTTTTAAGTAAATCTCAATCCCATCATTACTTCGTTAGAATAAATTTTTTTGTTCGGTGAACGGTGGCGGTAGAGGCTAAAAGGATGCAAAAGATTCTAGTGTGAAACGGAGAAGGAATGGGACCCACACAACTAAGATGATTCAGATTCTCTATGTATTAATGATGATCAACAATTGATCAACCATTCGACTTCGTTTTTAAGTGTTTTTAACCCTCTTTTTCTTCTTTTGTAATTAGTCCTATAATTTTTTATGATTAAAAGGAGTTTTATTTGGGGAAAGTATAGTGGAGGGAAAGCTAATAGGAACCTACGCCACCGCCCGCCAGGTTCCGGGAGTTTTCGTTTTTTCTTCCTCCTACGTATTGCTTCCATGAAAGGTGGTCAGCATGCTACGGGCTTACTAGACAGCCTTTAATATTTTATTAATTATCTTTACATCATTTTAATCACTTTAAAATTTATTCCTTAAGAAATGCTCCAAATATTTTCGTTCTAATGTTAACAAATGTCTGTTTTCGCTGATTATAAGATGATATTATATATATATTTAAAAAAAAGTGATATTTATATAAAAATAGTTAAGAATTAATGTATTATTTTTTGTAAAAATGTTGGTGAAAATTATGCACTAAATAATTTTTTTTTCTTAAAATTAGAAACAGAGAAGAAAGAAGGGATGCGCTTATTATGGAGGGGCATTCAACGAGTTTAATGATTTTATAGGGTAGGGAGAGGGGTTCTTTTTAACGTGGAACAGTGCTTTGTGGTTGGTGCGGCCTGTGCGTTGAAGATTAATTTCATATTCTACGTTGTTGCATGTTTTCATGGGGTTTTTGGTGGTGTTCTGTTTTTTACTGTTGGGGGCTGGTATGGTTGATCCATAATTCAGTTAAGGACTTTATTCTACAATGTGAAGGTGCTCGCTATTTGGGGGGGGGGGGGGGGGGTGGTTGGGTTCATGGAGAAAAGATGAATGGTTGTATGTGGGGCAACCTTTTGGTCATTATGAATGGCTTGAAACGTATGTATTCGAAGGGAAAGAGTGGGAGCGTGTTAAGATGTTATTCCTGATAAAATTGAGGGCTATGATATGGGCGAAAGCTACAAAGGCTAATCATACTTGGATGTATATGGGTAGTGAAATGATCCTTGGAATATTAGTACTGGTTTTTTGGTATCTGTTAGGGGCATAATAGTCTTTCTCTCTCTCAAAGTTTTCAATAGATAATAAAGAGTATTTTGATTATTTGTGCTGACTTAATATGTCAGGTTGGTCTGATATGATCAATGACATTTTAGTTCGATTCTGTCTTAATTATATTTTTTTTGTCTCCATCAACTTACCTATAAATATGAAACTCAAGTATCATTAAACCAAGTTCATCTAACCCATTTATCCCTCTCATTTTTACTCTCTCATTTCTTTTTCGACCTGATCCTTACTCGCTTATGTGTCGGAGTGTAAATATAGAGAATATACCTTGCCTTTACCTTTAACCATCCTTTCTTTCTACTTTGATAGAAATACCATTAGGTTGGAGCTTGGCACCAACATTTGGCGTGTCAGGAGAGGGTCAAATTTCATATTAACCGAGCACAAAACAATGCCACCAAGGAAAAGAACCTAAAAGGAAAAAGAGGTAGCCTTCTCGGTTAGAACAGAAACTCACATAAGCCAGCACTTTGTCCATCCAGCTTAACCACATGTGGGTCCAACCATAGAGCAATTTCAAGCCCTAACCAAACAAATATAAGCCCTCAAACAGATGCTGCAAACCATAACCCCACTGTAAATCTCCAAAGTGCCAGACTTAGTCACATCGGGTAGAGAAGCTATTGTCGGGCAGTTGAGCTATGGAAAAGTGAAAGCCTCATCGACCTCTAAAGAAAAAGAACACACTAATCCAACTCATCACTGCCCCAACTACAATTCTACACACGTTACAACCCAAAAGTCCAAACAAACAGACCATGAACTTCCACCAAATAAAGATTTAAAAGCTCGAATGCAAGCCATAGAGAAAGAGATGAAAACAAAACCATCAACATTTAAAGATGAACTCAAATTCTTGGAGACCTCACGTTTTACCGAAGAGATTGATAAAACCATACCTCCCAAAGGATTCAAAATGCCAACTTTGGAGACATATAACGGTACTTTTGACTCTTTTGATCATTTGAAACTTTATAAAACTTACATGATGATACAGAGAGCAAACAAGGCTCCAATGTACAAAGGCCTAGCCATTAAGTTGAAAGGTGCAGCTCGATCCTAATATAGCAATCTAGAGCCAATGTCAATCACTACTTTTAAGGAGCTCAGCTACTCATTCTTGTCCCAATTTGTGAGTAGTTGAAGAGTTAAGAAAACATCCCTACGCTTGATGTCAATTCATTTAGGACAGAATAAAATTTTAAAAAGATATGTCATGCATTTTAATGCGAAAGCTCTACAAGTCAAAGACATGGTCGCCATCGTCACACTGACTAGTGAACTCAATGATAAGAAGTACCACTTAAAGTTGACATTGTCATTGGAGTCACCCAAAACTCTTGCTGATGTCTTACCAATAGCAAATAAATATATCAATGCTGAAGCTATAATAAAAACAACCCGATATGAGAAAGGCTCATCTTCCTTCCTTAACGATTGAGGTAAAAGAGACTTATCCCTTCTCATTAGTTGTGAAAAAAGATAAAGAATTCTATGATCCTCCCTCAAAAGAGAAATAACATAGGGCTAGTAGCCCCAGCAGAGAAAGAAGCTACACTGCACTAAATACCTCTCGAGAGAGGATTATGATGGAAATCGAAAGAAACCCTAACCTTAGATGGCTTAAGCCACTAAGACAGAACAGAAGGCGAGATCTTCAAAAAAGATATGCCTTCCATCAGGACATTGGCCATACCACGAAAGATTATGTCAACCTAAAAAATGAGATTGAGGCTCTAATAAGACAAGGTCAGCTAAAAAAATTTATGCGACAGAAAAGACGAAACTAGATTAGAAGAGACTACAGAACGATCACAGAATGTCGACTTGAGGCAGAGAAGGAAGATTAGATCAAGGAAGAAGGGATGCCCAATGAGAAGAGCTGAATTAAAAAGAAGGTTGAACTAACAATAATAGGCCAATCGCCAACATGTTTAATGTGATAATAGAAAGCAGTCCACCTCGACGAAAAAGAAGTTTAATCTGGGCATAGTGATGGCAATATGTACCCCAACCAAGAAAGAAAAAGACTAGAAAGATGAGTCGATCTTATTTAGCTCAAAAGATTTAAAAGGCATCCAACACCCACATGATGATGCTATAGTAATCACAGCCTTGGGTTCATGAAGAAAAGATAAATGGTTGTATATGGGGCAATCTTTTGGTCTTTATCAATGGCTTGAAACATATGTATTCAAAAGGAAAAAGTGGGAGCATGTTAAGATGTTATTCCTGATAAAATTAAGAGCTACAATATGGGCGAAAGCTACAGAGGCTAATCATACTTGGATGTATATGGGTGGTGGAATGATCTTTAGAATATTAGTACTGGTTCTTTGGTATCTATTAGGGGCATAGTAGTTTTTCTCTCTCTTAAAGCTTTCAGCAGATAATCAAGAGTATTTTGATTATTTGTCCTGACTTAACATATCAGGTTGGTCTGACATGATCAATACCACTTCAGCTCAGTTCTGTTTTAATTATTTTTTTTTGTCTCCGTCAACTTACCTATAAATATGAAGACTAAAGTATCATGAAACCAGGTTCATCTAACCCATTTATCCTTCTCTTTTCTATTCTTTCATTTTCTTTCTGACCTAATCCTTATTGGCTTGCGCGTCAGAGTGTAAACACAGGGAATATGCCCTGTCTTTACCTTTAACCGTCTTTTTCTTCTGCTTTCATAAGAATACCCTCAGGTTGGAGCTTGGCACCAACATTTGGTGTGTTAGGTAGGGGGTCAGATTTCATATTAGCCAAGCATAAAACAATGCCACCAAGGAAAAGAGCCTAAAAGGAAAAAGAGGTTGCCTCTCCGGTTAGAACAGAAACTTACATAAGCTAGCACTCTGTCCACCCAACTCAACCACATATGGGTCAACCATGGAGCAATTTTAAGCCCTAACCAAACAAATATAAGCCTTCAAACAGATGTTACAAACCATAACCCCACCGTAAATCTTTAAAGTGCCAGACTTAGTCACACCGGGCAGAGAAGCTATTGTCAAACAGTTAAGCTATGAAGAGATGGAAGCCTCCTCGACCTCTAAAGAAGAAAAACACACTAATCCAACTCATCACTACCCTAGCTACAATTCTACAAACATTACAACCCAAAAGTCCAAATAAACAAACCATGAACTTCCACTAAATAAAGATTTAAAAGCTCGAATGCAAGCCATAGAGAAAGAGATGAAAACAAAACCATCAGCATTTGAAGATGAGCTCAAATTCTTGGAGACCTCACCTTTTACCAAAGGGATTGATAAAGCCATACCTCCTAAAGGATTCAAAATACCAATTTTGGAGACATATAATGGTACTTTTGACCCCTTTGATCATTTGAAAATTTATAAAACTAACATGATGATACGGAAGGCAAACAAGGCTCCGATGTACAAAGGCCTGGCCATTAAGTTGAAAGGTGTAGCTCGATCTTAATATAGTAGTCTAGAGCCAAGGTTAATCACTACTTTTAAGAAGCTCAGCCACTCATTCTTGTCCCAATTTGTGAGAAGTTGAAGAGCTAAGAAAACATCCCTAAGCTTGATGTCAATTCATCAAGGGCAGAATAAAATTTTAAAAAGATATGTCACGTATTTTAATGTGAAAGCTCTATAGGTCAAAGACCTAGAACAGATGGTCAATATCGTTATACTGACTAGTGGACTCAATGATAACAAGTACCACTTAAAGTTGACGTTATCACTGAAGTCACCCAAAACTCTGGCTGACATCCTACCAATAGCAAAGAAATATATCATTGCTAAAGCTACAATAAAAACAACCCGAAGTGAGAGAGGCTCATCTTTCCTCCTTAGCGATTGAGGTAAAAGAGACTTATCCCTTCTATTTGTTGTAAAAAAAAACAAAGCATTCTACAATCTTCCCTCAAAAAAGAGATAACATAGAGCTAAAAGCCCCGCAGAAAAAGAAGCTACACTATATTGAATTCTTTTTGTTAGAGGATTATGATGGAAATCGAAAAAAACCCTAACCTTAGATAGCGCATGCCATTGAGGCAAAACATAAGGTGAGATCTTACAAAAAGATACACCTTTCACTGGGACATTAACCATACCACGAAAGGCTGTGTCAACCTAAAAAATGGGATTGAGGCTCTAATAAGACAAGGTCAACTAAAAAAATTTATGGGACAGAAAAGACAATACCAGTTTAGAAAAGACTACAGAATGATCACAGAATGTCAACTTGAGGCAGAGAGGAAAGATTATATCAAGGAAGAAAAGATGCTTAAAAAAAAGAGCTAAATTAAAAAGAACGTCAAACTAACAATAATAGGCCAATTGTCAACATGATTAATGTGATAATAGAAGGTAGTTCCACCTTGATGAAAATGAAGTTTAATCTAGGCATAGTGATGGCAATACGTACCTCACTAAAAAAGAAAAAGACTAGAAAGATGAGTCGATCTCATTTAGTTTAAAAGATTTAAAGAGCATCCAACACCCACATGATGATGTTATAGTAATCACAGCCTTGGTATACAACTATATGGTCAAAAAAATGTTATTTGATAATGAGATTTCAGTCGATGTTATGTACTATGATTGTTTTAAAAAAATAGGCATTGGTGAAGATCGATTGAAACCGATCACCATAACATTAGTAGGGTTTGAAAATGAATAGGTGCTAGTAAAAGAACCATCAAGCTCTCGATCTCCCTAGAGATAAACCTAAAAATGATTACCTCAATTGTGGAGTTCATAGTAGTAGATGTTTCATCCACCTATAATATGATAGTAGGCCAATCTAGCTTGTCTGTTATGTGGCTTATAGGCTTAGCTCCCTACCTGAAAGTAAATTTCCCAATGCCTGCGAGGGTTGGAGAAATTCAGAGAGACCAGTTCACAACATGACAATGTTATGTCACATTGATAAAAAGTAGGATTAGAAAGAAGGCAGGGAGCTCGACCAATATCAAGGTAGAAAGCAAAGAAAAATAGATGCAAAGAACTAGTAAGGAGTAGAAACCTACTAACAAGAACACATAATGCAAGATCGATCAAGAAAAAAGGTGTTGTTAAGTCACCCTAAGCTCTTAAGTTTTGTAAAAGTTTAATTTTATTCTTTTTTTGAATTTTTTGAGGCAACAATAGAAATGACCAAGCTCTTAAGCCAATGCAAAAATTGATGTTACTTGGACCAAGTTAACACACTAGCCAAAATACAACATTAAATGAAGAACATACTTCACATTTACTAATACAATTCAATAAGTTGTTTAATATACTAATCATCATGTCGAGACCTGTTATTGCAAGAAATGATCTTGACCTAATGGAATAAAAAGAAATAATCAATTAAAGATCAGATTCGGATGTGAACTGACTTGAATCGGGTAAGATCCTTATAACAATTTCGTTCTGGAACAACACCCCTTAACAATACATATAGATTAGAGTCAAGCTCTAGCATAAAGTCTAACTTATTCAACTTATAAAGATAATGTTGACCATTTATCTTGATATTGTTTGATATGGCTGAAATTGATACTGAGCTAATGGTTCATAGACTGCATACTAATCTTGAGGTCAAGTCAGTTGGCAAAAAAAAAGAACTTTTACCCTTAAAAGATAACAGGCCATTGAGGAAAAGATTGACAAATTATTATAAGCTAATTTCATCAGAGAGGTCTACCACCATGAATGGATAACAAATGTGGTCGTGGTCAAAACACAGTGAAAAATGAAGAACGTGTGTAAACTTTACCAACCTAAATAAAGCTTGTCTAAAAGATAATTTCCCCTTCCCTAGCATAGATCAACTGATAGATGATAGTGTCAAGCACTATCTTTTTAGATTTATAGATGCTTATTCTAGCCATAAACAAATTAATGTTGAAAGAGGATAAAGATAAAATAACCTTTATTATTAAAAAAGGTCTTTATTGCTACATGGTCATGCCCTTCAGATTAAAGAATGCGAGGATAACCTACCAAAGATTAGTGAACAAGATATTCAAAGACCAGATTGGTCGTAATATGGAGGTATATGTGGATAACATGATAGTCAAAAGTAAAAGTTTGACCAAGCACCTAGAAGACCTTAAAGAAATCTTTAACACTCTAAAGAAGTACAATATGAGACTTAACCTAAGCAAATGTGTTTTTAGGGTTACGTCAAGTAAGTTTCTCGATTACATGATTAACCAAAGAGGAATAGAGGTAAACCTCAAGAAAGTTTAGGCAATCTTAAAAATGAAGGCACCAATCTTGTTAAAAGAGGTGCAGAGGTTAATAGGTAAAATAGTCACATCAGCTAATTCATGTTTAGATTGGTAAAATGATGTCTGCTGTTCTTTAAAACTCTTAAGAATGTCTCTAACTTCAGATGGACTCCTTAATGCCAAAAAAATTTTGGCGAACTCAAAAAATTCTTATTTTCTCCACTTGTTCTATCAAAATCGAAGATTGGTGAAACTCTATACTTGTACTTTGCCAACATAGACCTTTGGCTACTAGCTCAGTCTTATTTCAAAAAAAAGAAGAGAAATAATGACTGGTTTATTTTACAAGCAAAGTATTAACATGACCTGAAGTTAATTATAGCAGTATAGAGATATTGGCCTATACCATGGTCATTTCAACCAAAAAACTCAGGTCATACTTTTCGGCCTACATGATCTTCATCCTAATCGATCAGCCACTAAGGTAAGTTTTACAAAAGCCTGAGATGTTAGAAAGGCTAATCAAATGGATAGTAAAGCTTAGCAAATTTGATTTGCACTTTTTACTATATTGGTATTAAAATCACAGGTGCTAGCAAACTTTTGTAGTAGAATGCACCTTAGTGCAATCGAAAGGACAGCTAGAGAAAAAAAATTTGAATAAGGATGACTGGAAGCTCTATATTGATAAATCAGCTATAAGCTAGGGAGAAGGAGCTAGCCTTATTCTGATAAGTTTGAAAGGGGCTACAATACCTATACACCTTAAGATTCAAGTTCAAGGTGTTTAATAATGAAGTGGAATATGAGGCATTGATAGCCAGCCTAAGATTAACAACCAAGTTGAATGTTCAACACATAATTGCTTATAGCAACTCCTAACTAGTAGTCGATTAGGTAAATGAAGAGTTCAGAGTGTGAGAAGATGAAATTTGAAAGTACCTCGATAGAATATTAACTTTTATAGGTGGCTTCAAGAAAACCAAAATAAAAAAGATACCAAAGTCAAAAAATTCAATAGCAAACTCATTATCTAAGTTAGCTTTAGAAACAATAATGAGAAGTCTAGATCAAGTTTAGTAGAAGAACTAATGCATAAAAACACTGAAGATAAGCTCGTTGGATAGGTTACAAAGAAAGAAACCTAGATGATGCTAATCATAGCATGCTTAACCATAAGAGTGCTACCTAATGAAAGAGTCTGAGCTAAAGCATTGATGAGAAGGCCCCTTGATACATAATGATCAAAGAAAAATTATCAGAAGATCCTTTAGTCTACCATACTTGAGATGTGTTGATGAAAAAGAGGCAAAGTATGTCCTGATAGAAATCTACAAAAGAATATATGAAAATCACCTCAAACCTCGACCTCTGACTTATAAAATGCTGAGGCAAGGCTATTACTAGCCCTCCATTAGGAGGGATGCGATTGAAATGGTGAAGAAATATGACAAATGTTAAATGTTTGCCCATATACAACATTTTCCCTCGATCGAACTCACTCTTATCATCAGCCCATGGCTGTTCATGCAAGGAGAGATGGACGTCCTTAGACCATTCACCCCAGCCACAAGTCAGAGGAGATTTGTCTTAGCGATAGTAGATTACTTTATAAAATGGTTGGAAGCTGAAGCCCTAGCCATTACCACGAAAGCACAAGTTGAAAAGTTTGTATAAAAAAGCATAATCTACAAATTTGGACTACCTTAGTCTATAATAACAGACAATGGTAAACAATTCGATAATCCAAGATTTTGATAATGGTGCTCAAATCTTCACATTGACCTCAAGTTCATGTTGGTTGCCTATCTTCAATCTAATGGGTAGGCTAAAAGTTACAAATAAGGCAATATTAGAAGCTTTGAAAAAAATGCTCGACACAACGAAAAAGAAATGAAATGATAAGCTACCAAGAGTTTTGTGGGCCCTAAGGACAACCACGAAGGTTTCTACTGGTAAAACACCTTTTCACTTGGCATTCAAAACAGAAGCCATAGTGTTAGTAGATATCGACCTACCAAGCTTAAGAGTTTAATTGGCGTAAGAAAAAAAAAATCAAAAGGTGCTTAGGGTTAACCTTGACCTTGCAGAAGAACAAATAGACATAGCCCTAACCCGAATCGTGACCTACCAGTAAAAGGTGGCTAATTACTATAATAAGAGGGTCTAACATAAACACATTAGGAAAGGTGACCCGGTACTCAAAAAAGTTGAAACTTCAGGGGTAGATGACTAAGATGGCAAATTGGTCCTGACGTGGGAATGATCGTATGTTGTTAAATAGGTTGCTCACAATGCAACTTACATATTACAAGATCTAAATGGCAATATTGTCCCAACAACATGGAACGTAGACAACCTAAAGGTTTACTATCAATAGCTCAGTTTTTATCGAGCTCCCACTTAATTATTTTGTTCTAAGGATATGAATTACAAATAAAAATCTATTATCACTCGATCGGTTCTAACTGAGCTCATACTTAAACATTATTTTTATGCACGAACACATGAGTTAAATTATATTCAATTAGTTTGTGTATAAATGATCTAAAGTGATTTAAAGAAATCTAACCTAGAAGCTGTAACTATGTTTGTTTGATCCAAGCAGTCCAAATTATCTGCCTGTACATCGGTTACTTGTACTTAAACTTGTGCAAATAAGAAAGAAACAATAGTAAAACCAAGCTGAGACTTAGAAATTTTTTTTTTCTATTTTAATGTAGCCAATGACATTAGTTAGAATATAGGAGGTCTTCACAAAAACTGAGCTTAAAGATAAAAAGTTTACAAAAGCAAAAACAAAAATCATTAAAATCATTCATCAATGGCAGTAGCAGTAGTGGGACGAGCACTCTCGTCAGTAGTAGTGAGAGGGATGACCTTAGCGTTAACGATCTCCACTTCTTCTTCTTTTATCCTCATAGTAACCTATAGCTTTTCTTCTAAGGCCTCATTTTTATCCTGATCTTTCTTATTTTCATATATTTTCTTATCCTTCTTGGGTTGATTCTGAATAAGACTTGATCTAACATTATTGATATCAATATCAGAGAGCTTAAGGTTAAGATAGGAGAATTTGAACTGTACCTCATCCTTGGCCAACTGAAAGGCACTAAGAACATTCTTTCTAGAGTACTCAACCTTTATCCGAAGACATTCATTGAAAGCTTTATACTTCTCCACTGGCTTGACCTCCAATTCCTTTTTCCTCTTGTCCTGAGTCTTCAGCTGGAACTTTAGCCTTGCAATTTTAGCGTGAACATCATTTAGTTTTAGCTCGACCTATTTCTTCATCGATTTAGTTGAGGTCTTATCCACTAAGATAGCCTCAAGTTTTACTGATAGGTCATCCACTATTTTTTTCAATTCTATTGTGGGATACAATGAGGCTCAATCTAACATTACCTAATGCCTCCGAGCTCTTCTTATGTTCCTCAACAAGGGCCACTATATCTCTTTCAGCCATCAGCATATGCCCATTGGCAAAATAAGTGTAATAAAAAGTTTAGATGCTATTTTCCATATGCTAAGGTAGAAACTTCTTTTGGACTACACAACAAGACTTTAGAATTAGAAAAATAAAAACAAAAATAATAAGAAAAATTTTAGCTAAGGTTAGGAGATACTCATCAAAAGGAGGAATCGTGACGTTGCAAAACCTCCTAGCAACATCAGGGTTAGAGATAGGGTCATCCATTGGAATAAACTTCAACCCCATAGTTATTCTTTTCATGCTAGGTCCCAGCACCTTAGCCTCAAGGTTCTCAAAGAGAGAGGATAACACCTTCACTCATGGTCTCTTGGCTAGAAGGGGTGGCATCAGTGCTGACGTGAAGGATAGGTCTTGACCTACCCTGGCCTTTGACTTCTAGCTTGGGGGAGCAGAGGAATCATAGTGCTGATTACTTTGTCTGCCTCATACAATGGGGTCCCGAGCTAGATTTTCTTTTTTCCCTTCTTGGACATCGAGGCATGTTGGTATAGAGTGACATCAAAGTCATTCTTAACTTTAACCATATCTGTAAAATAAAGCTAGTAGTTAGATAAAAAATTAACTCAACAAAACTTGATGAGGTTTCCTCTAACATACCCTAATACTTTGTCTTATTTATTACTTTAAAGGAGGTTAGCCCATGAGCATCGATAATGAGCTCTCCTCTATGGTTAAAATTTAAAATTTTATTCTAATTTGACATATCAAGGATTGAAAAGGCCATTGGTGTGTTTACAAAAGAGCTAGGTGTACTCCTTATTTCCTAAGCCTTAACCTTAGGCTCACCATCTTTATTAGCTTTCTGTTTCTAAAGGCATAGGAAAAGCAGCTTCCAATTCTTTATTAAGCATAGGCAATTAGTGAGAATTTTTTATTTGGTGAGCTATGATATAAAATCACCTACTATCACTAGGATGGTTTTTAAGAAAGAAGAACTCCTTAAATAGAGGAAATTAAAGAAGAATATTTAAATGTTGACAAAGAATAATAAAAGAGACTGTACCAAATAAATTTTAACGTGAGTTGAGTAATGGTCAAATTGTAAGAATTAAAAATCAAAATGAATAAAGGATGAAAAGAAAACCTTAAACTACTTATGAACGAATCCTAATATACATAGAGCGATGTGGCTTTAATCTATTAGTGACTTGATCTGAGGAGTTTAGCATTATTACACTATATCCCTTTTTGAGAAAAAAATGAGACCCAAAGCTCAAACATGATAAGCCAAGCACATGTTAGGACAATCTTTAGGATTTACTCTACCCTTCAACTCACTCATTATGTCCTTAGGGATCACATTGAGGTCACACAGAGTATTTACAGGGACCTCGACAAATTCATCCTATTTTACGGGACTTTCCCCCTCACTGCCACTTTTTTTAGTCGAGGTGCCCCCTTCTTTCTTTTCCTTCTCAAAACCCCATCGTTAAAAGAATTTGACTCTTACATAGAAAATGGATCTTGAAGAAGAGTAATGGATGAAAGCAACTCAACTTGAGAGAAAGAAAGATGAGCTAAAGACCCTTAAGGAAAGGATAAAATCTTCAAAAAAACTAATTAAGGGGGGAGAGTAGAAGTGGTAAGAGATGGAGAATATTGAAACCCAAAAGGAAAAACATCCGAAGAGAAGGAAAAGTTATCTATAAAAGATGGACTGACTTGAGAGATAAGGAAAGTAGGTGGATTTTAAAGTTTGAAGTTGATTTGAGCACATAGCTCTTTAATGCTCAAAACTCATTTACCTTTTGCCTGAGTATTCTCTTCATTATGCTATTGCCCTTCCTTGGACATCGAGTTGAACCAATAAGCCATCCTCTTATAGTTAAGACCTTCAATAATAGAGGGGATTAGGTCATCACCTCATATTAGAAGACATGGTTAGAAATACGTATCGAAGTGGTTATAAAAAAAACTTGAAAAGCTGGAAAGTAGTTGAGATAAAAAATTTTAGGTCAATTTCAGAGCAAAGAAAGTAAAAGGTTTAAGGTTGAAACCTTACCAGCCTGTATATATAGGCAAACTAAATGAACGACATAATCCTCCTCATCTGTTAGAGAAAGAGCAGCTAGATGTTTTTTCATCTTTTGGCTCTAAGTCTTCTCACTTAAGCCAATTCTCTCATTTAATGTTGTTAGATCGATATAACTGGATGAACCCTAGATCAAACCAACTACACTAGATAACTATCAAGGGTAAACTGAGAGCCCGATCCACCTCAAGGTCCAAAACAGAGGCTCAAATCTAAATTTTTAAAAGAAAACACAAGTTTACGACAACCAGATGAACTCTAGCAATTACTTCAAACTACCTTGGACAATTATCATCTCAGTAACTTTTAAATCTGTTATGCACTCAATCCTGAACATACACATGAGATCAAATAGCCATCAGGTCAGATTTTAGGTCAAAGCTAGTTATCATCTAAAATCGACCTCTCTTTGCAACATTGGTGTTTGACGAACCATGCAGCCAACTTACCCTATATCGAGGATGTTAGGAAAAATTTGGTGATCTGATACTCAGACCACTTGATGGAAAGACAAAGTGTTAGAGGCACATAATGGTCAAAAGGGGTATAGTAGTCTTTCCCCCTCTCAAAGCCTTCAACAAACAACTGAGGGTATCTTGGTCATTTGTGTTGACCTAACATGTCAGGTCACCCTGACATGATTAGTGCCACTTCGACTCAGTTCTATCCTAATTATCTCTTTTTTGTCCCTTTCAACTTACCTATAAATATAAAGACTCAAGTGTCATGAAACTAGGTTCATCTAACCCATATCTTCCTCTCTTTCTTACTTCTCATGTCCTTCTAACCTGATCCTTACTGGCTTGCACATTAGAGTATAAATACAAGGAACATTGCTTACCTTTACTTCAACTGTCATTTCTTTTTGCTTTCACAAGAATACCATCAGGTCAAAGCTTGGCATCAATAGTATCTTAACCTTGAATAGGGATTGCTAAGACTAATCATATTGGAAATGACTTGAAATTCAATGTATATGGTTTTTCAAAAGGAAAACCAAGGCTGTCGGGTTATGGAAGAGTGATGTGTAATAGTGCAGGGATCGTCTTGGGTATGCTTTATGGATCTATTGGTATTTAAGATTCAAAAGTGGTGGACTATAGCTATCAAAAGTGTGTTAAAGGTCTTCAATTCTCCTTTTGCCATTGCATGAGTGTCTAATGCTAACACTTGGACATTAAAGTGAGTGGATAATATTCAACAAAATTGATAAGCCTAAAGAATAAGTTAGATATGTATCTTTTGTTCTTTGCTCTTTAACAAAAATGAAGTGTGTGACCCTGAAGTCACCTCATTAATACTAAAGCAAATGAAAGTTTACCCTTAACTTTAATTTGCCTGGTAAATTAATGATTGCTAATTTTCTTAATACCTATAAGTGCATAAATCGTAATCAAGTAATAAAATGATGAGAGTAGAGTGTTGTCCTATAAGAATTCTAGAATTGATTTTGTTGAGTGGATTCAATTTTCAAAGTTGACAAACTAAATTCTTATATCTAAACTAATGGAAACTTGATTTGAATTACAAACTAAATATGAAAGAAAACAAAGCATAAAAATTGAATAAGCATAGACTCAAATTGTCCAATTGACATTTAGAAAGCTTTAAGTGTGGCCAAATAGATCTTAAGAAAACCAAAATTGAACACTTGAAAATAACAATATTTGAAAATGTCGAGTAGAATGAAAGCAATAAAGAAACTTTTGAACAAAGTAAAATGAAACTAAAACTTGGAATGAAAGGTTGCTTGCAAACTTACTTGAAAATAAATAAAAAAGAATAGGAAAGAGAGATTGCCAAACCTGGTAAAAAGAAAGAAAGATTACTTTAAACTTGATTAACCAAAACAAAAAAACAAGATTATGAATAATAGCAAAAACCGAATGTAGTAAGAAAGCTTTAAAGAAAGAGTTTTTTGCAAATAAAAAAAAAACTTGAATTGAAAAATAATTTAAAAAAAACTTAGTTATGGCTAATCTGTCACTTTAGCTAAACTATAAAGAGAGTTATAAAAGAACTACAAGAATCAAAACTAAAAACTAGAAAAGAGAAAAATGGAGTGGGATGAGATGTTTTAGGACCAAAAACTAGCCTCCTTATTTATAGTAAAGGGTTCGGCTATAGGGTCAAAACAACCTTACAAGTTCAATCTTATCAAAAAACTAATACGGCATTTGGTTTAGGGGAATTTGAGGTTTTCCCTTGGAATCTTACTTGTGGAAATGTGATTCTCACATTTGGTTCATGAGTATCTGATTCCTAGGGGTAATCTTAGATTCTTAACAATATACAAAAGTATTAGAAATAGAAGTCCACATCTTCCTATGATTTTTTAAGATTTCAAGAGAAAAGTTACTTTTATCCCACATTTGACTTGAATAAAAAATGTTTTCTTTCTATTTTACCCCCATGAAAATCAACATATGAAAATCAAGTAATTGTGGATTGCTTTTGTTTTGAAATTTGTTTTTAATTGAGTACTCTTTTTTTATATATAATTTCCACTTAAATATTGCATTTAGAGGATTTGAAAAGCAATAATTGTGATTATTTATTTCATTTCTTTGAAAAAAAGAGGCAATATTTGACAACTCATAAATTTTTTTTATATTTTCCCACTTGAATATTACGTTTGTGTGATTTAAAATGCAATAATTGTGATTATTTACTGCGTTTCTTTGAACACAAATGCTGTATTTGACAATTTGTTTTTTTTTTTTTCATTTGTTTGACTTGATTGCTCTTAATTTAACAAGCATTTATTATCAGTATGGTAATTACTGCATTTCTTTGAACAAAAACATAATATTTGGCATTTAATTTTTTTTTCATCTGTTTGACTAGATGACTTTTGATTTAATGAGAATTTATTATGGGTATGGTAATTATTGCATTTTTTTGAATAAAATTGTAGTATTTGGGATTTATTTTTTTCATTTATTTGACTTGATGGCTTTTGATTTAATGAGCATTTATTATGGGTATGGCAATTACTACATTTGCTGAAGCTAAACGCAAAAATTATTCATTGTCATTTTTTTAAAAGTAATTTAAACTATGTGTTGAGGCTTTGAAAAATAGTAATTGTTTTATTTATTGCATTTCTTTGAATAGAAATGTAGTAATTGATTTTAAAAAAATTTTATATCCTACTTGAATATTGTGTTTCTAGGCTTTTAAATGTTATAATTGTGGATTATTTCCTATGTTTCTTGGATGAATTTAATGCAATAATTGATTATTTAATTTTTTTTATAATTAACCAATCGAATACTGCATTTTTAGGATTTGGAATGCATTAATTGTTCATTTTTTTCACAAATTGTCATATTTGTTATGTAATGAAGGACATTATAGTAAAAATACATGATTAAGTAATCTAACTTTTCCCCCAACCAAAAACAAGAATCTAACAATCCTATGCCATGAGGAATCACCCTTGCTAGAAATCCATATTTCTCAGAGATCACTTTCCCTTTTGAAATCTAATATTCCATGAAGCAAATGCCCCTATAAGATAAAAGTTATCTCAATCTTCAAAAGAGTTGGCCGAATGTGATTATTCAATTTTAGAGAGTCTTGGCTGATCACGCTCCTTAGGATTCAATCTTGGAAGTTAGATCTTGAGTAGATTCGTCTTGATCTTGAAACCTTGATGTGTTCAGCTAGGCTTTGATTTCCAAAACCTTATTGTTGTTTCTCATCCAATCTCTTGGTATTTATCTTGCACATTCCTTCTTGAACTACAACTCTTTGAATGGTAATCAAAAGCGTCATGTTTGAACACAAACTCATTTGGTCAAATGCTTCCTTAGAGTCCTTGCTTGATCAAAACTCTTCAAATAACTCACGTGCATTAGAAAAGTCTTCTTGGATATAGGATAACTGAATGCTTGTGGGTGTCATAGTGCCATCATAACTCTTACTTCAAGTCAATTTTATAATTTTACTTCAAGTCAAATTTGGTTCCATTCCTTACATGCTTGGCTAAATCTTGCAAAAATAATGCTTATCTTAATCTTACATGATCCCTTTTCCTAAAATGAATAAAAATTCTACTCTAAGTAGAAAAACATATAGATCAAGAAAAACCACATTGAATGCACCAAATTCAATCAATATTTAAAAATTTTCAACCAAATTGAACTTGAAAATCATTATATATTTACTTTCTATTAGTTAACTCTTCATGTTGGTTGAATTATGGAGATAAGTTTCAAATTGGCTAAATTGAAGAAGGATAAAAGATGGGTGCGAATTAGCTATGTTCACATTGGCTATGTTAAGGTTGAATTAATTCCTTAAAATCAAGATTGAATCCTTATTTTAAAGGGAATTGACTTCATTTTCCTAATTGAAAAGGTAGATTTTAGCAATCAAGCAATTGAGTGAAGATTCCTTCAATTCAAGCACAAATTCTGCTTTCAAAAGCTCATGTCAAGCTTTTCAATTTTAGCAATCACATAATTTAAAATTTATTAAGTTTTTCTTCCCATACTAAGAGGGATGTTCTAAGTTTTGCTATTTTTTTACTGTCATGTTCGTTCTTAGGTAGTCTAGAGTGTTATTTCAGTTTTTAAAGTCTTTTTAGATTGTAACCAAAACTTTGTATCTCCTAGGTAGATGATTGCTACTTTTCGTATAGCTTGCAAGTGCACAGATCAAGTAATTAAAAAAGAAGTATTCTAATATCGTTTCCTCAGGGATTATAGAACATAATGTTAGGTTGTTCACAATTACCAAAGATGAAAACCTAAGATCTTATATCTAAACAAATGAAAATTTAGGGTTTCGTTGCAAAGAAAAATAAAGATTAAACAGAGATCTTGACTTCACCAACTATTACTTGGGAAGTAAAAAAATATTACTAAAGAGTAGATCTAAGAAAACAATAATTGAAAGCTTGAAAAATAAAGAAACTTAAGAGGGATGAATGCTTGTAGTGAACTTGAAATAAAGATTGCATGAAAAGAACTTAAAGAACATAAAAGAAAGTAATGGCTAAATTTTGCAACAAATAAAAAATGCTTGAATAAATCTTGAAAAAGAAAAGAATGCTTTTACTAAAATCAAGAATGAAAAACAAGGTTTGCAACTTGAAAGTAAGAAAAGGAAAGATCTTGAAAACAATACTTTTGAATTAAAGAATTTAAAGAAACAAAAACTTTGTTATTGGTAAATCTGTCACCTAAGCCAATAACTAAACTAAAGAAAAGAACTAAGAAACTAAAAGAATAGAAGAGTGAGATAAAAATATGATGAAAAAGGGTGAATGGCCTCTCTATTTATAGTGAGGGATTTAGCCATGGGGGTTAGGATTATAAGAGTTTGCTTTTAATTCAAATAAAATGAAGAAAACTCAATCTTGATCTCTAAAGCATCATGGCCAAATGGGACTCTTTATAGTGGAGTGTTCTTGGCCGAATGGTCTCTTGATGGTGCAATCTTGGCCTTTGATTGAATCTTTGATCAACTTTTGATAAATATCCTCTCTTAAATTTGGCAAAGGCTTGGAAATTCAAGAATAAGTTGATTTTTATCCAATCTTTGAAATTTAAATAAATAAAATCCTACTCCAAGTCAAAATCTTCAAGGCTAAGTAACAAGCTTCATGGTGAGCTTCAAATTCTTCATGGCTGAATGTACCTAGCCTTGATTGTGGTGAAAATTGTATGAAGGCTCTTTTGAAGTCTTGGCTAAATAAGTTAGTGCTTGTAGAGTCCATGGTTTTGCAAATTAATTTTCCGCTTTGCATGGCCGAATGGATAGAGCTTTTATGCCACATAATTACTTCATGGCTAAGTAAATGAGTCAGGCTTGGATCAAAACTTCTCTTTGGCTAAACATGATGGAGTTTAAGTGAGCTTGGAGTAGTATGTAAGCTTTCTTGAAATTGAGGTCTAGTTGAATGCAGCATTGGGAGAGTCATTGTGCACTTGAAACTTGATGAATATGGGACAATGTGGTTCAGCTACGAGCTTCTAATAATGGGTCAAAATTGCTCTTTACATGCTTGAATGCATGGCTTGCATGAAAATGATATCCATAAGCTTGAAAATCTAAAATCATGAAAACAACATGGAAAGCACCAAAATTTATCCAAAATATAAATTTTAGCACCATTTTTGACATGTAAAAACTCAATTTAGATGATATCATATGCCCCACGCTTAAATCTTTGCTTGTCCTTAAGCAAAACCTCAAATGAACAAAACCAAAAATCAATAAATATACTCACAAAGTTAAAAACTAGATAAACTTCCTATATAATACAAAGTTAAAAATAAATACAGAGTCATAAGAATTTCCTTCAAAAGCAAGCTTTCAATCTATTATGCTATTCACACATACAAATTTACTCCATCTTTAATTCTTGCATATAATTCAAATAAAAAGAATGTAAAATACTTCTTCACATTTCAACTCAAAGATAGAATAGACTTCATAAGTTCACTTTCCCTATCCCTTTCCACTAATGTTAGACTATATATTTAAGTCAAGATCAAAAGGCCTTTTAGGCTTTTAATGTAAATGAAGTTTTAGGCTCAAAACCCTCAGCTTATTTTCTTTCAACTTCTTGGACTTTGAACAAGTGGGAGCTCTTTTTGAAGCTTGACTTGTTAGGCATCACTTTATTTTTTTTATTTTTTGAAAACAATACCTAGCCTTTTTTGGCTTCCTTAGGCTTTAACTTTGTTTTTTCCATTTTTTTTTCATTTCATTCCTTATGCCTCCCTTCCTCCCAAAATCATAAACATGTACATACACAAGTAAATGCAACGGGTGAGGTAAAAACAAAAAAAAATGGATAATAATAATCAAAGAAAAGACTTATTGGCTTATTATATGGATAAAATAAACAAAGAAAATGATTAATCTAAAAGGCTTAAAATAAGGATATTGGGATGTATTATCACAGAATGGCTTGAAAAAAGGCTCAAATAGTCTAATAAACTACCTAGATCATTTCTTGAGTCAAATACAGTCTAAGATTTTGAATCAAAAGTTGAGCAAGTAAATACTAGGGCACTTATTCATATCCTTAAATCTCATGCAAATCCACATCTCACAAACTTTCACAAAAATCATAGCATTTCCTTAAAAGAGAATAGAAATATATGCATAATAATCATATCCAAAGAAAGACATGCTTAAAAGTTCTTGTCAAATTCCACCATATCCATAACTAAACTTCATATCATACTTTAGTCAATATTGGAAAATATATTTAAATTCAACTAAGTGTGCAATATAATGAGATTTATCATGTTAATTTGGTTTGAAAGTAAATAGAATCATAATTTTCAAAAATCATTTAAGTTCAAAAAGCTTTCTCCCCTCCCATTTAAATTAAGCAATGTATCAAGAATAAAGGAAAAAAAATACTCCTCAAATTCACTTCAAGGCCATTCTCCATTTGTTTAAGGCATCATTCTTGCTTCATTTCATCCCTAAAAAAATAAACTAAAACACAAAAGAAAACATTAAAACATACTTGTCCTAATAAAAATAAAGAAAACATAAAACATGAAAAACAAAATTTAGGTTGCCTTTTAAACAGTGCTAGTTTTGGTCAAGCTTGACCATATTTTTTTTCATGAGGTTACATAATTACCCCACACTTAACACTAGAATCTATCCACTTAATAATCTTTTTTCTTTTAGCATCTTCATCAATAAGCTCTAACTGGCAGTGTGGCTCAATTATTGTGGTAAAGTTTCCCACCTTTATCTTTAGTACAGTAGAACTATGGTAGGTAGGCTCTAGCTTCAATATCAATGAAATAGGTATAACTATGGAAATTATAAGGTTGGTCTCTAAGTCTAAAGATTCCTTTATGGTCGGTATAATATGAGTAAGTGCAATGGGTGACATGTCTTTCTCCTTTTCCTTGGGTTTAAAGATAGGTGTTTCTATTTCTAAATGTTCAAGCATGTTTTCAACTATGTTTTCAACTGAAGAACCCTTAACAATAGGCTTCTCCACTTTTTTCAATTTCAAATCATGATCTTCATAAAGTTGGGGAATTAGCAAGTGTGCATTGTTAGGCTCAGGCTTAACTTTAGTGGGACTAATACTATGCCTTTCTTGAGGTTTAGATCTCAAAATTGATTCCTCATCCTTAAAATCTACCACCTTAACAAATGTTGGCATATTAATCATAATAGGCTCTTCATCATCTTGCTTTTCTTTTCGACTTTCCTCAATCTCATACTTTTCTTATAGTTTATCCTTAATAGGTTATATACTTTCCAAAAGTGATCTTGCAACTAGCATCAACATCTTTTTTTCTTCACCAAATCTTTCATGAATTTTTCAGAGTCTTTTTCTTGAATGTGCTCATCAGGATCCTCTTCATGTATTTGATTGTTGCTTTTCATATAGAACCTACAAGTGTACAGATTAACATGTTGGGTTATTCATAATTACTAATGGTGAATTCTTGAAATCCTATATCTAAACAAATGGAAACTTGGTTTTTGATTGCAAGAAAAAAAACAAAAAGATTGTAAAGCAAGGTAAGCTTGAATCTCACTTAACTAATTGTCACTTGGTAAGCTAGAGACTAGAGCCAAAATAAGATCAAAAGAAATAAGTGAAAAACTTGCCAAATTTCTTGAAAAGATCTTCAACAAATATTACATAAAAGCTTAAACTTGTAGAGCATCAAAAGAGTATGGCTAAACTTGTAAAGAAAAGCTTGTCTTGAAATTGTAAAATAACAAAGAATGCTCTGCTAAAAATAATAATGTAAAAACAAGATTTGAAATTGAGAACAATAGAAGAAAATATCCTTAAAAAAAATACTTTGATTGAAAAGGAATTTAAAGAACAAAAGCTTTGTTATTGGTAAATCCATCACCTAAACCAATAACTCAACTAAAGAAATAAAAGAACTAAGAACTAAAAACTAAAAAAGAGAAGAAAAATGAGGAGTGGGATGGGATGATGAAACAAGTAAATGGCTTTGCCTATTTATAGGTTCGTCTAAAGGGGTAGGCTTTACAAATGATTGAGTTTAATTAAAAAAACTAGGAGATAAAGCTCTATCTTAATGTTCAAGGTTGCATGCAAAAATCAAACTCTTCATTCTTGAAATGCTTTGATTAAATGTGATGATCTTGACCATTGATCTTTATGTGATGCAATCTTGATCAATCTTCCCTCCTAGGTTTAGCTAAAATAGGATTTCAAGAGAAGATAAGTTGCATTTTATTCAAACTTTTAATCTTCATGGTGATAAAGTCCTCATCCAATCCAAACTCTTCAAAGCTAAGCAAAAGTATAATGATTGGCTTTGACCTTTCATTGGCCTAATGATGTAGTGTCCATGGGAGCTTGGATATCTTTTTTTTATTTTTGAATGGTCGAATGAGTTGGTGTCCTTGGTATAGTGAAACTCTTCATGGCTAAGCAAAGAAACATGTTTATCTTGCAAATTCACCTTGGCCGAATGGATTGGGGTCCAATTGGGCTTGTGTATGCTTGAATATGGACCAAATGTATGTGGCATCATGCATGACTAAGTAGGTTGAATGTGAGCTTTGCATGATTACATGCATGGCTTGCATGAAAATATAGCTTAAGCTAAAAAACCTAAAGCCATGAAAATAACATGAAAAGCACCAAAAATCATCCAAAAATTAAACTTTTAGCACCCTTTTGACATGTGAAATCTCCATACAATTTGGTGCTATCACACCCCCACACTTGAATCTTTACTTGTCTTTAAGTAAACCTCAAACCAATAAAACTAAAGAATATTAATAACATCTTCAAAGTCAAAAATTATACAAAAGCTCCTATCATGTGCTATTGCATAATACAAAGTTAAAAATAAATATAGGGTCATAAAAATGTCTTTCAAAAGCAAGTTTTCAATGACTTATTCTAATCATACATACAAATCTACTCCATCTTTATGTCATGCATATAACTAAAGTAAATAGAATGCAAAACATTTCATCACATTTCAATTTAAAGATAGAATAGGCTTCATATGTTCACTTTCCCTTTCCCTCTCTACTAATGTTAGACCTATATATTCAACTTAAGATCAAAAGGTCTTTTAGGCTTGTACTGTAAGATTTGGGTCAAGGTAGGATAAAGGGAATTTTTAGGCTAAAAAGCCTAAGCTTATTTTTTTTGAATTTCTTGGACTTTGAACAAATGGGAACTCTTTTTGGAACTTTGACATGTGAGGCATTCTTTATTGCTTTTATTTTTGGCTCTTTTTTTGTTTGAAAAATTGATAACTATTTTTGCCTTTGCTTTTGCTAATTTTTTTTTCTTTCATTCTTTCCTCAAGTCTCCCTTCCTCCTAAATACAAGAATATGTCCATGATTCACAAGTAAGCACAATGGGTTATGACAAAAAAAAAGGATAATAGTAAAAGAAAAGGCTTATTAGGCTTGCAATATGGCTAAATAAACAAAGAATAAAAAATATAATAAGCTCAGAATAAAGGTACTAGAATGTGCCATCATAAGGTAGGCTTGAAAAAGGCTCAAATAGTCCAAAAACTACCTAAATCATTTCTTGAGTCAAATATAGTCTAAGATTTTGCCTCAAGGGTTAAGTAGGTGAATTTTAGAGCACTTATTCAAATCTTAAATTTCATGCAAGTCAATATTTCACAATCTTTTATAAAAATCATAGCATTTCCTTAAAAGAGAAAAAGGAATATATGCAAAAAAATCATATCCAAAGAAAAGACATGCTTAAGAATTCATTCCAAGTTTCACTATTTTCATAATCAACTTCATATCATACTTTAGTTAATCTTGGAAAATATATGTAAAATCAACTAAATGTGCGTCGTAATGGCATCTAGATTGTCAATTTGGTTTGAAAGCAAAAATGAGATCATAATTTTCAAAACGCTTTGAAGTTAAAAAGCTTTCTTTTCCCCCTTTACACCTAAATTGAACCATAAATCAAATAAAAAACAAGGGAAAAAAATACTTCCCAAATTTACTTCAAGGCCAAATTTCCATTTGTTTTGAGGCATCATCCTTGCTTCACTTCATCCCTACAAAAACAACTAAAACACAAAAAACAAACATTAAAACATATATGTTCTAATAAAATAAAGAAATATAAACCATAAAATTTTGGGCTATCTCTCAAGTAATGATAATTTTGGTCAAACTTGACCATACTTACTTCTAAAAGGCGTTACATGATTAACCTACACTTAACACTAGCATCCACCCATTTAAGGATCTTTCTTCTTACCACATCTCCACTGATAGGCTCTAAATGGCAGTAGAGCTTACTCATTATGGCTAGATCTCTTACCTCTAGTATAGCTGGACTACGATAAGTGGATACTGGCTTTATTACCAGTGAGAGAGGTACAACCATGGAATCTATAGGGTTGGTTTTGAAGACTAAAGATTCCTCCATGGTTGGTTTCCTTAAAGTGGTGATGTGTTCTCATCCTTTTCCTTAAACTTAATAAGGGGTGTTTCTAAACGTTCAAGCACATTTTCAACTGAACAACCCATCACAACAGGCTTTCCCAACCTATTCAATTCCAAATCATGATCTTCATAAGGTTGGAGTATTGGCAAAGGTGGACTGTGAAGCATAGCTCAACTTTAATGGCACCACCGCTAAACTCCTTTAGAATGTCAGATCTTGGAGCCTTCTTTGTATCAAGATGATCTTTCATTTTTACCATTTTTTCGTCTTGGTCTTCTTTGGCTATTTCTTTTCCTTAGGAGTTTGGATCTTCCTTAATTTCCTTACAATTATCTCCCACCTTAGATTCTATAATTGCCAAGAGTGATTTTGCAACTAGGATGAGTTTTTCATCTTCCCTTGTAGTATCTATATATTCATCCTTATCCTTTTGTAGACCTTCCTCTTAATCTTTTTCCTTCTCAAGTACTTTCACCAAACTATGTAGGTTCATCACCACAAGCTCTTTTATTAGATCTTTATCCTCATCAGAAAAATAAGTCCCTTCTTTCCCCATTAGAGTACTATAGATACCTAATTTTGTTTGATATATTCTATCACTTTAACTCTGGCTCGAGTTTTGCAATTAAGCCATAACCATAATTTTTTGGGTCCATTAATAATTCATTTTTTTAATGCTCAGGAAAGAGGCCCACTAGGGTCTCTATAGTAAGGCCCATTGCATTGGCCTGAATAACACTTGAAATGGCTTAATAAAAAATCCGATAAAAGAGTTATCCTTAAAACCCATCACTAGCCCACTGTTGGCCATTAAACGAAAAATAATAAATTTTTAGTAATAAGATAAATAAAATATAAAATATAAAAATGTATAAAAAATATTTTTTTAAAAATCAAAATATATAAAATTATTTAAAATATTTTTAAAAATATACATAAAAAATATATAACAAAAGAAAGCTTGGCTAGAAACTACTAGAATTTTAGAGGCCCAAAAACCAAAAAGGAAAACAAAATGAAATAAGCCCAAAACATGACCAAGAAATAGGCCATTCGGTTAGTCTTATTTCCGAGATAAAGCCATCCAAAAAAATAGCATGATGGCCCGGTAAGGAAGGCCATGCATGGGACATGAATTGCATGAAGGCCCGGTAAGGCAAGCCATGAAAGAACACGTGGGGAAAGACAAAACAGCTACTGAAGACATTAAGTGAGTGGCTGCATGAACGTGAAAAGAGGGTACAGTTTAAAGGCCTAGAAACAGGGAGACTGGGAGCGAAAAAGGAAAAAAAGAGAAGAAAGGAAAACATAAAAGGAGAAGGGAGCAGAAAAAAAGAGAAAACTAGTGGGGAGAGGCGAAAAGAGGAGAAGCAAAACAGAAGCCAAAAACAAAGAGAGGACAAAACTAGAAAATAGAAAAAAGAAAATGGAGGAACGTGATACCAGAAGAGGGAAAGAAGGGACGGGCTGCTAAGAAAACTAACGAGGAAAGGAGGAGAAGGTGCAGGCAGAAGTTAAAAAAGAGGCAAGAGGAAAGTTGCAGAAAAAAAAAAAAGTGAGGCAGAAGCAAAAATAAAAGAGAAGCGCAGAACAGCAGTGAACCAAGGAAGTAAAAGAATGAAAAAAAAAAAAAAAAAGCGTGAAACAGTAGCAAAAAAAAAAAGGAAAAGAAAGGAAAGAGCAAGCAGAAATGAGGAACGGTAGCAGCAAAGGAAATAAAAAAAAAAAAAGTATGAAACCGTGAGGAAACCTGCACCACAGAATAGGAAGGCAGCAACGAAAAAACTGGGCAGAACTACAAAAAAAAGAAAGGCAAAAAAACAAACCAGAAGAAAAACAGGAAATGGCAATGCAGAAAAGAAAAGGAAAAAATCTGAAAAGGCTGTCGTTGAAAACTAAGGTAATTCTTGCATTGAAGCATAAAGCGTCAGTCTTTAGGATTTACTGCTTTCCTTTTTCTACATATAGATTATCATAAAAGCCAGTGTTTTCCGTCTTGTTTTTTTTTTTTTTTTTTTTTTTCTTTCTTGTATCGGGCCTGTATGTGGGAGCATAAAGCTCCCTTATTCTCTATCTTGTTGTCTTGTTTTGTTGGGAATTTTAAGGCTTCCATCTTTCCATGGCTTCTGGCTCATTTGCTCTGCATGGGGGCTGTTAAAGGATGTGCATGGGGCTGCTAAGGAACGTGCATATGGCCTGTTAAGGGACGTGCATGAAGGCTGCTTGTGGGCAAGCTTACAACTTCACTTTTTCTTTGTATTTGCAAGTTGGGGAATTTAGCCCTTTTCCTTTCATGTTGATTGCAAGATTTTAAAGCCAGGGGATGAATTTTTTATAACTATCAGACCTCCTTTTTCCCATGTTTTATAAGTTTAAACAAAAGATAGAAAGTTGTCAAGGTAACATGAAATTGACTTTGATATTGCAAGGTAAGGAATCCTAAGTTTTAGATAGAAAATTTTTTTTTATATGAAAAGCAAAAGTTTTAAATTATGCATAAAATTTGTATGATCTCAATAAAGTTTATTTTCATGTATGCTTCATATCATTCAAAGTCCATGTGTCACGGTCTTGGGGAGGAGCTATGAATCCCACATCAGCTGTGTGCTAGAGTTGTTCTTGTGATATAAGATTCACACCACCTTCAACTTATGAGACGCCTTTTGTGAGATAAAACCGTAAAGCCAAGGGGGGTCGAAACGAATAATACCTCACAAGTTGGTGTAAACTGTGACAGTTAGATTGATCTGGGATGTCAGATGAGTTCATGATCGAGTCCTGGAGCCACGCAAGTCTGGAGCTTAAGTCTCAACACATGACAAACCCATTTTTTTTTATGTTGTTTAAATTTAATTGCATTTTAAATTTTATGCATTTTAAATTTTCATGTTGGTTAAATTTCTATGCAATTTTAATCTTTAATTTACTTTTTATGCAATTTATTTTTCATACATTTTAGATTTTATGCAAAAAATAAATAATAATAAAATAAAAAATATATAAAAATCAAATAATAATAATATACTTTTTATAAGGAAAAAATGAGATTTTAAATCTTTGCCTAGATGTTGGAGGGATTCAAAATTGAAATTTAAAAGGTTAATTCTACCTAACTGTTGGAAAATTAAATCTTGGTAAAAGAAATTTGATTTTAAAGCATTAGAAACAGAAAATTAAATAATAAAAATAATAAATAATAATAAATTTTCAATGAGAATGGAAAATATATAAAAAAATATAAAAATTAAATTTTGGAAATCATAAAAATTGAGCTTGCTCTAACAATCTGTTTAGATGTCAAAGATTTTTAGAGTGGTTCATAATTTTTTAAAACCCTAAATAAACTCAAAAATCCTAAATCTTAAATGATATCTAAAACCCTAAAATTAAAACCTTAAATGAAACCCTAAAATCCTAAATCTTAAATGATATTCGAAACCCTAAATGTGACCCTAAATGAAACCCTAGACCCTAGGTGAAACCTAAAACCTTAAATAAAACCTTAAACCCTAAGTGAAACCCGAAATGAAGTCCAAAGCCTTAATTCACTCAAAACCTCGAGATCATCCCAAAATTCAAGGATTTATATGAGAACCTTTTGTGAAATAATTTATTTCCTAATGCCCGCTTAGATGATGGCTATTTAGGAAATTTTATTTCATTAAAAATTTTTATTTATTTTCATATTTTAAAATAATAAAATTAAATAAAGAATAAAAACAAAATGGGATGTTAAATATAAATGGTCACACCCAAATTCTACCTATAGGTTGGAGAGTCCAAGTGATTTTTTTATAGTTAAGGATCTAATCTTAGATTCGCATCTCAACTTCATTTATGACATACATTCACATATATCTATGTTCTTGCACTCATTATGCATGTGCATGCATTTTAATTAATGTTGTTTATGGTTTACTGTAGCATTTTTATTTTTATTATATAAAAAACTTCTTTCAAAAATTGATTTCAAAAATAAGTAAATAAATAAAATTAAAATAAATTTTAGAGGAATATATTTTTGGTAGTCTGCCTAGATTTTGGAGAGTCACCAATAATAATTATTTTCAAAGAATATATATTTTTTAAGGAAATGTTATGGTAAATCTTAGACAAAAAAGATTATTTTCAAATTCTGCCTTTATATCGAAGAATTTTAAGGTATTTTTTTAATTTAGAGATTTTCACAACATTCATAAATAAAGATTTTTGAATAATGTTATTTCTTAAAAATAACGGGACTTATAATAAAATTTCATATAAAAACCATTTTTGTCCAAAATTATTAATAGCGCATGATTAATTGGTACCAATTTTATGGGCATTGTGGGAGTGCTAATCTTTTCCCACACAGAACTGACTCCTAAACTAATTCTATTTTGGTAGACCAAAATTATATTTTTAATAAACTTTAAACCTGTTTTATTGTTTTATTAAAAAGATAAAATATTTTTGGGTGGCCAATCACACCATAAAAGAGATTGGTGGTAACTCTTTGTGTTTTCACGATTTTAAATGATTACATCTAGTGATTAAGTCTCTAGACCGATACCGTATAACAGCTTGGCAACTCCACTAGGGATTTTTTAGAGTGAGGCTAAAAGTTTTAATCATGCGCTATCGAAATTTTTGGATTTAATTGGTTTTATTTGATCTTTAATTTCATTCCTTTTATTTTAATTTTTCAAAAAAATATGTAAATAAATTTCATGTTAATTATCATCATGTTTTGATTTTGCTAATTGTAATTGATTTATGTTGTTTTGATTGATATATCACTTTGCACACTTTTGTATAATCACTTACATGCACGAGCTCTAGACTCGGGTTCTATCCTTATTAGGAGAAAGTAAAGTGGCTACACTCTTATGAGGTGATAACCTTCGCATTTGCTAGCGAAACACTTCTACACAAATTCAACTCTTTCTATTTGATGCCTATAATGGGTGGAAATTGGGTAGATTGATTTGGAAACCTTTAGATAAATAAATTCTGACACAAAATATTATGAGCCATAAGAAGCTCTCCTAGGGTAGAGCTATACCGCTTTTTAGAAAATCACCAAAAATTAAAACACTGTATATATTCTATTATTTTGTCGTATTGCATGGTTGTCTTGTTATCTCTATTTTTATTTATTTGAACTATTGAGTCACTTTATTTGTTAGTCTTTAATTTTGTTGCATACATCATATAGGCATTACATTTTAAAAAGAGGTATTTTTTTGGGTTAGTCATTGGTAGAAGAAGTTCCCATAAAGCCATCAGTAGTGTCAACCTCTTGTAGAAATTATTTAGAAGTTAAAAGTCATGCCAATCTCTGTTGTAGAAATTGTGGGGCATTCTAATGCAATTTATGTTAAAAGTAATAGTGTAAATAAAGTTAGAACAAAAAAAGAGTCCAAATAAAAAAGAAATGAAAAAAAAAATTAAGATATGCAAGGAGTTTGTCATCTTTATGGAATTCAATCTTTGCATTCTACATTCATTGTTAACGTAATTTGTATATTTTGGACTGTTCCATTTTTGTACATAACTTTGCATCATTATCATATTTTGGCATTCATAAACATATTTTGTATAGCATGCAAATTAAGAACTATGCCATTCGTTCAACAAGAATAATAGCATAAGCATTTTTATTTAAACCCTTGAAATAAAACATTTGTTTAAGTGGGTATAAGAAGCTGAATATATGTAGGACAAATTGGAGGCCCAAATTAGTGTGTTAGAATGCAATCAAGAAGAGCTTGGTCATGACATTCGAAAGATGACAAAATAGCTCATTAAGTTAACAAAGACAGTTGATAGGCTTAAGGAATTTATTTTGGTGCCTTCTCAAGGGCCTTTACCAATTTAAACTCAAGTAAGTCCTAAGAACTCGTGGAGTTGCAATTAATGATTCTTGCTGGGTCGAGTACATTTCTTGAGCATGTTGAAGCATTTAGTGGTTTGAGTAATAATGAAGGTTTGGATAAGATCATGAAAAGGATGAGTGATCTAATCATGCAAGTGTCTGAACTCCAAAATTTAATTTCCAAGATAGAGTTACCAGGTTTTATACAACCTTCAAAATTGCTTCAAACCTGAACCTGCATTCAAATCCTTTTCATGTCTATTTTTGACATCCTTTTCAAGCATCTAAAGTCAAGCCCTAAAACTTCATGAATCTCCAAGAAGTCCACTCTTCAGCCTTCCATTCCCTAATTACTTATTCAACCAAATTTTCAACTTTGAACCTTTGCACCACCACTAAATTCTTAGACTCCCAATCAATTTGTTACCAAAAAATTACCTAAGAAGAAGAAACAGTTAAATCCTATCCCCATTTCATATTGAAAACTCTTTCTATATTTGTTTGAAAGATATCTTGTTGTTCATGTGCCTTCAGAGCCTTTAAAACCTTCGTACCCAAAATATTTTGACCCAAATGCAATATGCGAATCATGGTGGGTATATGGGGCACTTTTATTAAGAATTGTGAGGGTTTCAAATGCAAGGTGCAATCACTCATAGATGTAAAATGATTCGATCCAACTACAATAGGGGATTAAAGATTTAGGAACAATGAGAAGGAAATGGCATGATAGTGAAAATGGATGAGATTTTTTATTAAAAAATGTCTTCAAGTGATAGGTTGTTATGAAAATATAATGTTTTGTGACTGTCTTTTACTTAGAAAATGTTTCTTTTTATGTTAATATGATGTTGTCTTTTTAAACTTGGATATGTGAATTATGGTTTACTTCTATTTTTTACTTTTATTCCAATTTCCACACTTTTCACCAAAGAGCTTTGTTATTTATGCATTCATTTATGTATCCACTTAGTATAATGCAATTCATTTGTGCTCTTAAAAAAAGAATTTCTCTAAAAATAATTCTTATGATTTCATCTAAAGACCATTTATTTGATAAGAGAGATGGAAGAGATTATTAAGGGACTTTTTACTTAAGGAAATGATCAATTCGAAAGACTTAGCTTAGAACCCTTAAGGGAGAAATCATGGAATCCAGATGAACAGAGGAGGTATAATCTCATAGAAGAAAGGATTTAAGCTATTAAATGTATGGATAAATTTTGAGACATAAAAGAATCCTTGTTAGTTCAAAATGGGCTTATTCTACCAAAGTTCAATGCTCTGACATTTGAGAAGTGTAATGGAATTGGATGTCCTGAGACACATTTGGCTCAACACTATCACAAAATGGTTGGGTACACTAATGACAAAAAGTTGCTTATTCATGCCTTTCAAGAAAGTTTGACTGGAGAAGTAGTCAATTGGTATTATAGTTTGAAAAGTTGCCTAATTTGTACTTAGAGGGATTTATCTCAGACACTCTTAAAGCAATACGAGCACATGTTGGAAATGGCTCCGACTAATTAACCCTTTATAACATGAGAAAAAGCCTTAATGAAAGCTACAAAAAATATGCTACTAGATGGAAAGAAGTTGCATTACAATCCAACCACCTTTAACTAATAAGGAGTTGAATTCTTTATTTTTAGATACCGTTCTTTCTCTTTATTATGATAAGTTGATTGGTAATACGTCCTTAAAATTTGCCAATTTGCTATTTGTTGTAGGTAGAGTCGAGGATAGGATAAAAAAGGGAAGAATTATGAATGCCATTGTGGAAATTCCTAATGAAAAGCAAGGGAATATTTTTTATAAATACACTTAAAAGGCAATTGTTAAAGGGAAAAATGAGAGAAATCTCACCATGATACAGGAAGATTTGATGAATGACTATTTTCAATGGTCATCGCATTGTTCCCAACCACCATCTCGAGCCTGTAATTTTCCTCAATCATTTCATCTGTGTGCTCTAGTTCCTTCACTACAAACATTTATAGAATAAAAGATCAACACAAGCTATTCACACAGCCATAAGAGAAAGAAAGTCAAGATGTATCATTCACTTCCAATTTCTTACGCTAAACTATTCACCTTATTGGTCAAAAATCATATGATCTCTGTTGTCCTTGCAAAACCCAAAAAGCATTCCTACCCTAAGTGATATGATCCCAATTCTAAGTGTGAATTTCATGATAAGGTTGAAAGGCATTCCATAGAAGATTGTATTGCCTTCAAGGATACCATTTAAGCTTTGATTGATGTAGATCCTATGAAGTTTAAAAAACTAGTTAGTAATTATGATGATTGATAGCATTGGAATTAACGATTAATGATGCTAAAGCTCATGCGCCAAGTGTGGAATTTTTATTTTTGTAAATTTGAATGTCATCACAAGAGCATTATTGGAATGTGAATTTCTTGGGTTTATGTCTAAATGTTTACATTGAATGAATGGACATTGTGCATCATAGTGTCTTATGGATTTATATTATCATTTGAGGTTTTTTGTAATTTTTTTTAGTTTTGGACTTGTAGGTTTTCTTTGAAAGAAAAATAGTAAAAAAGGGAAATTGTTGGGTTTGAATAAAGCCCATGTAGTTAAGTCCTAAAGTTATAGAGAGAAAAATGCCTTTAATAATGAAAAATGAAAAAAATGAAAGTTTTGTAATAAAAAAAGAGTCTCGGATGAGTTGGCCATCATTATTACGAATTACCTAAACATCATTTCTTAAATCATTTCGTTGATTCCATTCAAAAGCCAAAACCCTTTAAAAGTCATGAACTTGAACTTGTGAACCTTGCCTTCACTTGATAATGTTATGATATTAAAGGGTGATAATTTTTTCCAAGGCAATGAACAAAGAAATAGTTAATTAAAAAAAAGAAGAAGAAAGAAAAATTGGAATTCTTAGAAGATTAAGCAAACATGACATTTTTTAAGAATTCAGATGTAGTAATTTGATGTGTCAATGCTACATTGTAATTCCAAAAAAAAATTTCAAAAAATCAAAGTCACCACAAGTCTTAGAAAGTGACCTCAAACATACTAATCTTTTAGCTTTTTACACTAAAATTATCTTGATCCATTATCTTAGGGGGCACGTTGATAAAAAAAGAAAGACTTCATTGTCCTCAAGATAATTTAAGTTATGATCAACCTATATGTTCTCTTTTTGTGGAGTGACATGAACCATTTGACACCTTAAACGGGTTCATTCCACATGCCATTTTTTCTCATTCATTTCACGTGACATTTTTTTTCTCAAAATAACTTTCACTAAAGGTGGTGTGTTAAATTAAGGCATCTTCCATGAATCGCACTACTAGAAAAGTGGATTATGTGTGAGCTATGGGCGCACATTAGAAAAAAAAGAGAAAAAAGGAAGGAAAAAAATGGTTATGACATCATGCACTTAAAGAATTCAAATAAATTCAAATAAAATCTTGACAACTCTAGAATTTATAAAAGAATCAAGACAAGAACAAACAAAAAAAAAGTGAAAAGCAAAATGAAAAGGTCAAGAAAGGCTAGATAAAAAAAAGAAAAAAAAGAGAAGAAAAGTTTTTTAAATGGAAAACCTTTCTTTAAATTCATTTTCCTGAAGGGAACTACTTTTCAATTTTGGTGATTATACTTGAAATGATAAATGGTCATCTTTTATCATCCTATCACTAATGTGGAATTTATTCTTTACTATCCCTTTGAGCTTGATAAAATTCTTTAAAAAATAAACCTTAACTAACGATCACCCTCCACATTGGGAGGCAAAAAGGGATACATTTAGGGGTTAAGAACGGTGGTATCTAAATGAAATTCCATGTGTTAGGGCAAAGGCCCAATATAAAAGTTTTCAAAAGTTTTGAATCCACTAAGAGAAAAGAAAAAATGAAAGAAAGAAAAAAGAAAAAGTGAAGAAAAAGAGAAAGAACGAAAGAAAAGGAAAAAAAAAGAAAAGAAGAAAGAAAAAAAGTAAGATAAATGAATGGGTGACAAGCATAAGAAAATGAAAAGCGAATATAACCAAAAGTGAATCCTTGAAATTAAAGAATAATCTTTAGTTTCAATTGCCTTTAAACACTTGTTTCAGGCTTGTCTATCCCTTTCTTTGAAAATCCTGAACCTTGGCCTATGTTATATCTTATGAAAAGTTCATATTGGATCAAGCATGAATGCTTAAAAATTGAATAGCTTTTTTTGAAAAAATGACCATGAACCATATAATACCTTTTTATTGTCTAATTTCTTGTTTGAACTATTAACCCTTTTTGGATATGTTTGAATTCTTAAGTGCATGGTATAATAATAAAGAAAAGAGAAATAGAAAGAAAAAAAAAACAAAAAAAAAAAGAATGTGAGTTTAAGGTGAAAACCCTACAAGAGGGTAGTCTAAAGTAAATCTTGAAGGCCATTCCAAGAAAATCTCAACCTTTTTCCATTCCCAAATAACCTTTCAAAATCTTAAGTCCTTACAAGTAACCTTGACATATATCAAAATGTCACATTTGAAGGCTAAAGAAAGTGTTTAACATGTTTGATTTTCAAAGGATTCATGTTTTTGAAAAAACTTATGTTTCATCTATGAGCTTGCATAGAAAAATATATGCCTCATTTATCCTTTTTAGGTGGAGAATTTGGAATGAACAAAAACCTTAGTGTGCTGAACCATTCAATCAATTTAAAAAAAAATGTTCACCTCTTCCATTTCTGATGGGGATTACCAATTCTCGAGAAAGAATTTAAGCCCAATTTAGCTGGCATCAATGAAGAATTAAGCCCATTTTAGCTTGCACCAAGGTTTTAAGCCCAGATTATTTGGCATTAATGAAGTTTTAAGCCTCACTTAGTTGGCACCCAAATTTAAGTCCAGTTTAACTGGCACTCATAAAAATTTAGGTCCATTTTTTTTAGCATCTAGGTTTTAAGCCCAGTTTAGCTGGCAACAAGAATTTAAGCCTAACCTAGCTGGCATCTAGGTTTTAAGCTTAGAATTAGTTGGCATGTAAGCCTAGATTAGTTGAAAAAGTATACACCTCTTTTATCCCCTTTAAGTGGTGAAGTCTTTTGAATTAATAGAAATCTCTGGATTCAGAATCCCCTAATCCATTGGAAAAGAAAAGTTTCTCCTCTTTCATTTCTAATAAGGATCACTAAGCCTAGTTTTTCTAGAACCTAAAATTTAAGGCTAGATTCCCTGGCACTCAATGAAAAATTTTAAGCCCAATTTATCTGATGCCTAATGAAAATTTAAGCCCAGATTAACTGACACTAAATGAAACAATTTAAGCCCAATTTATTTAGCACCCAATGACAATTTGAACCAAGTTTATCTATCACCCTATAGAAATTTAAGCCTAGTAGTTGGCACTCAATGAAAAATTTTAAGCCTAGTTTATCTAATACCTAATGAAAATTTTAAGCCCAATTTATCTGGCACTTAATGAAAAATTAAGCCCAATTTGAAAATTTGAGCCCAGTTTAGCAAGTTTCAATAGAAATTTAAGCTTAGTTTAGCTAGCACCCAGGTTTTAATCCAATATTGGCTGGCATCGAAAAATCTTAAGCTCAATTTAACTAGCACCCAAATTTAAGCCCAGTTTAACTGATATGCAAGCCTAGAATTAGCTAGCACAAAAGCCCAGTTTAGTTGGCATGTAAACCCAAACTAGTAGTTACCTTATTCGACCTGTGGTTTAAGCCTGATCACCTCATTCAACATGCAGTTCAATCCCGATTATCCTTATCTTTTAACTTACTATTTAATCCTAGTTGTCTTAAGGAAAAAAAACAAAAAAAAATAAATTTAAAAAAATAAAAAAATTCAAAAACAAATTAAAAAAATTAAAACAAAACGAAAACCAAAACAAAAAACAAAAACAAAAAACAAGAAAAAAAATTTTTGCCTTAAGAAGTAGCATCAGGACAAAATTGTTGTCTATGTCTTTGCATTATTCTTAATTCTCATAAATATACAAAGAGGGACAACTGTAGACATATAATTTTGTCTGATATATTCTATTAGTTGAAGCTTGGCTCAGGTTTTGCAATTGGGCCCTAATCATGATTTTTTGGGTTCATTAACAGTCTATTTTTTTTAATGCTTAAGGATGAAGCCCAATGACCTCATAGCGAGGCCTATTGCATTAGCCTGAATAATACCCGAAATGGCCTAATAAAAAACTTGATAAAAGAGTTATCCTTAAAACCCATAAATGGCCCGTTGTTGGCAATTAAATGAAAAATAAAAAATTCTTAGTAATACGATAAATAAAATATAAAATATAAAAATGTATAAAATATATATAAATATAAAATATAAAAATATTTAAAATATTTTTAAAAAATATGCATAAAAAATATATAATAAAAGAGAGATTGGCTAAAAACTAATAGAATTTTAGAGGCCCAAAAACAAAAAAAGAAAACAAAATGAAATAACCCCAAAACATGACCAAGAAATGGGCCATTCGGTTAGTCTTATTTGGGAGATAAAGCCATGCAAAAAAAGAGCATGAAGGCCCGGCAAGGAAAGCCATGCATGAGACATGAGTTGCACAAAGGCTTGGTAAGGCAAGCCATGAAAGAACACGTGGCGAGAGACAAAACTGCTACCAAAGGCATGAAGTGAGTGGCTGCATGAACGTGGAGAGGGGGTACGGTTTGAGAGCCTCGAAACGGGGAGGCTGGGAGCGAAAAAGAAAAACAGAAGAGAAGAAGGGAAAACATAGAAAGAAAAGGGAGCAGAAAATATGAGAAAACCAGTGGAGAGAGGCGATAAGAGGAGAAGCAAGACAGAAGTCAAAAACAAAGAGAGGAGAAAAATTAGAAAATAGAAAAAGAAAAACGAGAGAGGAACGTGATAACAGAAGAGGGAAGGAAGGGACGGGCTACTAAGAAAACTAAAAAGGAAAGGAGAAGAAGGTGCAGGCGCAAGTAAGAAAAAAGGCGAAAGGAAAGCTGGCAACAAAAAAAATGTGAGTCAGAAGCAGAAAAAAAGAGAAGCGCAGAATAGCAGTGAACCAGGGAAGTTAAAGATTAGAAAAAAGCATGAAACAGTAGCAGAAAAATAAGGAAAAGAAAGGAAAGAGCAAATAGAAACGAGGAACGGTGGCAGCAAAGGAAGCAGAGAAAAAAAAGCATGAAACCCTGAGGAAACCTGCACCACAGAAAAGGAAGGCAGTAACGAAAAAACTGGTCAGAACTAGAAAAAAAAGAAAGGCAGAAAAGCAAAACCAGAGAAAAAAAAAAAAAAAGAGGAAATGGCAGCGCGACAAAGAAAAGGAAAAAGTCTAAAAAGGCAGTCGCAGAAAACTAAGGTAATTCCTATATGGAAGCATAGAGCTTCAGTCTTTTAGGATTTACTGGTTTCCTTTGTCTACATATAGGTTATCATAAATGCAAGTTTTTTGGGTCTTGTTTTTCTTTTTTTTTGTTTTTTTTCTTTCGTGTATCGGGCCTGTACGTGGGAGCATAAAGCTCCTTCATTCTCGAGCTTGTTGTGTTGTTTTGTGGGGAATTTAGGCTTCCATCTTCCATGGCTTTTGGCTCCTTTGCTCTGCATGGGGGCTGTTAAGGGATGTGCATGGGGGTTGTTAAGGAACGTGCATGTGGACTGTTAAGGGACGTGCATGAGGGCTACTTGTGGGGAAGCTTAGAACTTCACTTTTTCTTTGTATTTGCAAGTTGGGGAATTTAGCCCTTTTCCCTTCATGTTGACTGCAAGACTTTAAAGCCAGGGCATGAATTTTTTATAACTATCAGACCTCCTTTTTCTCATGTTTTATAAGTTTAAACAAAAGATAGAAAGTTGTCAAGGTAACATGAAATTGACTTTGAAATTGCAAGGTAAGGAGTCCTAAGTTTTAGATAGAATTTTCTTCTATGAAAATCAAAAGTTTTTAAATATGCAGAAAATTTGTATGATCACAATAAAGTTTATTTTCATGTATGCTTCATATCATTCAAGGTCCAAGCAAATTTTTTTATGTTGTGTCAATTTAATTGTATTTTAAATTTTATGTATTTTTAATTTTCATGTTGGTTAAATTTTTACACTTATTTTAATCTTTATGCAATTTTCATGCTTTAATTTACTTTTTATACAATTTATTTTTCATACAATTTAGATTTTATGCAAAAATATATATAATAAAATAAAATATACAAAAATCAAATAATAATAATATATTTTTTATAAGCAAAAAAAGAGAATTTAAATCATTGCCTAGATGTTGGAGGGATTCAAAATCCAATTTTAAAAGGTTAATTTTGCCTAATTATTGGGGAATTAAATCTTAGTAAAAGAAAATTGATTTTAAAACATTAGAAACATAAAATTAAATAATAAAATTAATAAATAATAAAAATAAAAATAAATTTTTAATGAAAAAAGAAAATATATAAAAAAGTACAAAATTAAATTTTGGAAATCATAAAAAGCGAGATTACTCCAAAAAGTCTACCTAGATGCTTGAGTTTTTTTTTAGAGAGGTTTGTAATGTTTTAAAACTTTAAATGAAATCATAAAATCCTAAATGTTAAATGATATTCAAAACACTAAATGTGACCTAAATAAAACCCCAAAAATAAATCCTTAAATGAAACCTTAAACTCTAGGTAAACCCGAAACCCAAAATTAAGTCCAAAACCTTAATTCACTTAAAACCTTGAGATGATCCCAAAATTTAAGAATTTATGTGAGAATCTTTTGTGAAATAATTTGTTCTCCAATGTTGCCTAAATAATTGATATTTAGGAAAATTTATTTCATTAAGAAGTTTCATTTATTTTTGTATTTTAAAATAATAAAATTAAACAAGGAATAAAAATCAAATGGGATCTTAAATATAAATAATTGAGCCCAAACTCTACTTATAAGTTGGAGAGTCCATGTGGTCATTTTATATTTAAGGACCCGATCTTAAATTCACATCTCAATGTCACTTATGACATACATTTGCATATATCCATGTTTTGCACTCATTATGCAAATGCATGTATTTTAATTATTGTTGTTTACGGTTTACTATAGCCTTTTCTATTTTTGTTGCATAAAAAGCTTCTTTCAAAAATTGATCTAAAAAATAAGTAAATAAATAAAATTAAAATAACATTCCAAGGAATATATTTTTGGTACTCTATCTGGATGTTGAAAAGTCACTAATAATTATCATTTTTAAAGAATATCATTTTTTATTTTTAAGGAAATGTTATGATAAATCTTAGATAGAAAGGATTATCTTAGAATTTTGTCTTTATGTTGGAGAATTTTAAGATATTTCTTTAATTTATAGATTTTTACAACAATTCTAAATAAAGATTTTTAAATAATGTTATTTCTTGAAAATGAAGGGAATTATAATTAAATTTCATATAAAAGCCATTTTTGTCTAAAGTTGTAAATAATGCATGATTAATTGGTACCAATTTTTATGGGATTGTCAAAGTGCTAATCCTTACCCACTCGTAACCAACTCCCAAACCAATCCTATTTTTGTAGACCAAAATTATCTTTCTAAGAAACTTTAAACCCATTTTATTGTTTTATTAAAAAGATAAAAAAATTTTTGGGTGGTCAATCATACCCTAAAAAAGATCGATAGCAACTCCCCGTGTTTTCATGATTTTAAATGATTACATCTAGTGATTGAGTCTTTAGACTAATACGTTATGACAAGTACATCCTTGCCTTGTTTCTTAAGGTTTGACTCGCTATTGCTAGGCAAGGTTCCTAATGAGTGATTGGCTATGGCTTGGGTTAGTTAACCTATTTAAGTTTGCAACTTCTCAATGTATGTTGCTTGGCTTTGGATTGTTGAATTGTTGGACTATATCAATTGGGTCAGTATCTCTAACTTGGACTTTTTTTCTTGAGGTGGATTGTATGGCATAGGAAAGTATTGTTAAGATGGAGGGTTCATAGGAGGTTGGGGTATATATGGATGATGGCTCTTAACTACTTCCCCATGTATAATTAGGATGATCCTCCCAATTTTGAGTGTAGGTGTTTGAATAAAAATTGGATTAGTTTTTTTGGCACTTATCACTATAGTGTTTCCTCTCATAACCATGACCACTATAACATGTACTCTAAACTGAACATGTCTAAGATTACATTTTCATTCGAGAGCATCTACCTGTTCAGCTAACGATGCAAGTTGTGAGGACATGGTTGTAAGTGGGTCTTTGTCATACCTTTCAAAAGTGCTCCATTGTTGAAAAGTTTGGAATGGTGGTTGGATGTAAGAATAATCAAAAGTTAGCTTGTCATAATCTCTAAAGGTTTTGGTCTCACTACCATAAAAATTCGACATAATAGAAAAGAAAAATATAGCACATTAAAACAAGTAACAGTAAAGAAATGTTTAGATTACAAGAGTTTAAGAAATCCTTATTGATATTGAGAACATTGCTATAATCCTCGACAATGACATAAAAAACTTGAATGTTAATTTTCATATAAAGCCTGCAAGTACACAGATCAAGTAATAAAGTAAAGTATTCAAGTATCATCTCTTTGAGGATTATAAAATAGAATATTGGGTTATTCACAATTACCAATGATGAAATCTTGAAATCCTATATCTAAACAAATGGAAACTTGGTTTTTGATTACAAGAAAAGAATAGAAAGATTATAAAGCAATGTAGGCTTAAATCTCACTTTACCAACTGTCACTTGGTAAGCTAAAGATTAGAGCCAAAACAAGATCTCAAGAAATAAATGAAAAACTTGAGAATAAAAAGAGATTAGGATTGCCAAATTACTTGTAAAGATCTTGAACAAAAATTGCATAAAAGCTTAAACTTGTAGAACATCAAAAGAGCATGGCCAAACTTGTAAAGAAAATCTTGACTTGAATTTGTAAAATAAAAAAAAATGCTTTGCCAAAAATACTAATGTAAAAATAAGATTTGAAATTAAGAACAATAGAAGAAAAATCTTGAAAAAAAATACTTTTTTGATTGAAAAAGAATTTAAAGAACAAAGGCATTGTTATTAGTAAATTTGTCACCTAATCCAATAACTCAACTAAAAAAATAAAAGAACTAATAACTAAAAATTAAAAGAAAGAAGAGAAGTGAGGAGTGGGATGGGATGATAAAAGAAGTGAATGGCCTTGCCTATTTATTGGCACAGGTTCAGCCAAATGGGTAGGCTTTACAAGTGATTAAGTTTAATTTAAAAACTAGGAGATAAAGTTATATCTTAATCTTCAAGGTTGCATATAAAATTCAAACTCTTCACTCTTAGAATGCTTTCGTTGAATGTGATGATCTTGATGTGATGCAATCTTGATCAATCTTTCCTCTTAGGTTCAGTTAAGATAGGATTTCAAAAGGAGATAAGTTGTATACTCTTAATTTTCAAGGTGATAGAGTCCTCCTCTATTTCAAACTCTTCAGAGCTAAGCAAAAGTATCATGATTGGCTTTGAAGTCCTCTTGGCTGAATGATGTATTGTCCATGAGAGCTTGGATTATCCTTTCTTGATTTTGAAAATGGTCGAATGGGTTGTTGGCCTTGGTAGAGTGAAACTCTTCATGGCTAAGCAAAGAAACATGTTTATCTTGCAACTTCACCTTGGCTAAATGGATTTGGATCCTATTGGGCTTGTGCATGCTTGAATATGGACCAAATGTAGGCATCATTGTGCATGACTAAGTGGGCTAAATGTGAGCTTTGCATGATTACATGCATGGCTTGCAAGACAATGTATCTTGAGCTTAAAAACCCTAAAGCCATGAAAATAACATGAAAAGCACAAAAACTCATCTAAAAATTAAATTTTAAGCACCATTTTAACATGTAAAATCTCTATAGAATTTGGTGTTATCAATATTTTCACAAAGCTAGGTAGGTTCACCACCACGAACTTATCCATCAGGTCTTTATTATCATTATCAACAATATACACCTTTTTTTTTTATCATCTTTTAATTTGCACTCTACTACTTCCAACCAATTTGGATCCTCTTGTTTGTTAAGGCTTTTCAAATTAGCATTTTAGGTTTTAAGGAGGCTGGTTGGATTCTAGATGAATTTTACAAAGGATTCATCAAGGGAAGGCTTCGTTTCATGAGGAAAAAATGGTGGGTCATATGAAGGAACGTGTTGTAGTGACAGATGGTATTGAAGAGGTGGATTATATGGTGAAGGAGAGTATTGTTAAGATGGAGGGTTCATAGGGTAAGTTGGGGTATATATGGATGATGGCTTTTGATTGCTACCTTATGCATAACTAGGATGATCCTTCAAATCTTGAGTGTAGGTGTTTGAATAAAAATTGGATTGGTTTTCTTTGCGCCTATCACTATAGTTTTCCCCATTATAAACATGATAGCTATAAACTGAATAGACATAATTAAGATTACACTTTCTTTCAATAGCATTTACATTTTTAGCTAACAATGTAAGTTATGAAGATATGGCTGAAAGGGATCTCCTTCATATCTTTGAGTAGACCATGATGGTTGGATTTAGGAATACTTAAAATATAGCTTTTCGTAATGCCCAAAGGTTCTGGCCTCATTACAATAGAAGTATGACATAATAAAAAAAATAGAGAGAACACATTAGAGCAAATAAAAATAAAAAAGGTGTTTAGATTACAAGAGTTTAAGAAATCTTTATTAATATTGAGAACATCACTATAATCCCTAGCAACAGCGCCAAAAGTTTGATTACTACTTTTTGTATGGCTTGCAAGTGCTCAAATCAAGTAATGAAAAGAAGTATTCTAATATTGTCTCCTTAGGGATTATAGAACGTAATGTTAGGTTGTTCACAATTGCCAAAGGTGTAAAACTAAGATTATATATCTAAACAAATGGAAATTTAAGGTTTGGTCACAAAGAAAAGTAAAGATTAAAAGTGATGTGTAGGCAGAGATCTTAACTTCACCAACTATCACTTGGTAAGTAAAATAATATTGCCAAAGACTAGATCTAAGAAAATAATAATTGAAAGCTTTAAACAATAAAGAAAGTTGAGAGGATCGAATGCTTGTATTGAACTTGGAATAAAGATTGCATGAAAATAACTTAAAGAATATAAAAGAAAGTAATAACCTAATCTTGCAACAAATAAAAGATGCTTGAATAAATCTTGAAAAAGAAAAGAATGCTTTTGCCAAAATCAAGAATGGAAAACAAGGTTTGCAACTTAAAAGCAAGAAAAGAAAAGATCTTGAATAAAAGAATTTAAAGAAACAAAACCTTTGTTATTGGTAAATCTACCACTTAAGCCAATAACTAAACTAAAGAAAAGAACTATAAAACTAAAGAGAAAAGAAAAAAGGGATAAGGGATGATGGAAATGGGTGAATGGCCTCCCTATTTATATTGAGGGATTCGACCATGGGGGATAGGATTACAAGAGTTTGCTTTTAATTCAAATACAAATAGATAAAACTCAATCTTGATCTCTAAAGCATCATGGCTAAATGGTACTCTTTATGATGAGTGTTTTTGGCCGAATGGACTGTTGATGGTGCAATCTTGGTCTTTGATTGAATCTTTGATCAAATCTTGATAACCTATTTTGGATTTGGCTAAGGCTTGAAAATTCAAGTAAGTTGATTTTTATCCAATCTTTGAAATTCAAATGGATAAAATCCTACTGCAAGTCAAAATCTTCAAGGCTAAGCAATAAGTTTCATAATGAGCTTTAAATTCTTCTTGGCCAAATATACCTAGCCTTGATTGTGGTGAAAATTGTATGAAAGCTCTCTTGTAGTCTTGGCCAAATAGGTTGGTGGTTGTAGAGTGTATGCTTTTGCAAATTAATCTTCCCCTTTTGCATGGCTGAATGAATAGAGTCCCTATGCCACATAATTACTTCATGGCTAAGTAAAAGAGTCATGCTTGGATCAAAGTTTCTCTTTCACCAAACATGACAGAGTCTAAGTGAGCTTGGAGCAGCATGCAACCTTTCTTGAAATAGAGGTATAATGTGGGACAAGGTGGTTCAACTATGAGCTTTTAATATTGGGCCAAAATTGCTCCTTGCATGGCTTGCATGAAAATGATATCCATGAGCTTGAAAACCTAAAATCATGAAAACAACATGCAAAACACCACAAATCATCCAAATTTTAAATTTTAGCACCATTTCTGACATGTAAAAACTTTATATATTTAGGTGCTATCAGTGGATTTCCTACAGGTAATTTTCTTTTGAGTTAGGCATCCTTGGTTAGAAGTCCTAGGATGGTGTTTTTGTATCCTTTGGATCATAATCTAGGTGGTATACTTTTATCCTTTCTCATTCAATAAAAGAACTATCCTTTTTATTCATTTTTTCCTTAAGTCATTTTAGTTTGTGTTCCTTGTTAATTTCTTACTTCAAACAACCTTTAAACACTTAAACACATTGACGGCATCAAATTGGTATCAAAGTTATGGCTAGTCATCATCGTCAAGCCTTGATAATTGATGTTGAAGCAACCCTTAGAATAGACCTGAAAGATGTTATTATTGAGGAAATGTAGTAAATCATATAGCTCCAATAGTATCTTCGCATTCATGAAGAACGAGAGGATACAAGGCAATATAAAGAGAGGAATGGCGATAAAGAAAATGAAGTCAACCTTTTCCACCATATAAATAATCAAGATTCAGATGATAGCACTACACCACATCCAAAAAATGTAAGAGACTACCTTTAGAAAAATTAGCCTTGTCAGAATATGTTTAATCCAAAGGTGGAGATTCTTGAGTTTAACGAGAATATGCAACCAGAAGAGTTTCTTGATTGGTTACATATGGTAGAATGCATATTTGAGTACCATGATGCTCTAGAGCATACCGTATTTTGATGGGAAAACTTGAAGAAGCAACAAGAAAGAGAAGGAATGTGCAAAATTGCAACATGGGACAAGATGAAATGAGAGTTGAAAAGAAAATACCTTTTCTATAATTTTTAATAAAATATCTTCCTTAAACTCCATAATTTGAAGTAGAGGGATCTTTCAATGAAAGAGTACACATCAAAATTTGATCACCTCATGTTAAAATGTAAATTGGTATAACAAAAAAACTAAACCATTACATGCTACTTTCGAGGCCTAAAGTATGAGATTTCTAATGTGGTGTAGTTACAGCCTTATTGGACCTTTAATGATGTGAGCAAGCTCACTTTTAAAGTGGAAAAGCAACAAAAGGAGACCCATAACAGTGGTTTGAGGTTTGGGTTATGAAAGAGCTACTCTAGTAAAAGAAGCACGTCCAAGGCCAATGTTTCTACCAAACCCCCTTCAAAGCTACCCTTAAAGAAAAAATGACCCACTTTTAACAATCCAAATCTAATGCTACCAACATTTAAGCCCAAAGATGTTTCAAGTGATAAAGACTTGTGCACATAGCTTCTGAACATCCAAACTGCAAGATAGTGACTTTAGTTAAAGATGTAGATTTTAAGAAAGCCAAATAAAAACATATGGAAGAACCTTGGGATCTTGAAGAAGATGTTGAGGTGACCTATGGTGATCTTGGATCCCCACTTGTTATATAATGTAGCTTACATATCTCACCGATAGAGGAAGAAGACTAGTTGTGCAAGAATGTCTTTCACACTAGGTGCAGTACTTATAGAAAAGTATGTGATGCAAGTATTGTTAGTGGCAATTTTATGAATGTGGTGTCCATTCTTATGGTATAGCATTTTGGTAATATGCCATAAGACCAATCAAATTTGTTATGGGATACATGTCATATTATGCATTTGTATTATTGTCAAAGGCATTCTTTATCTATAAAATTGTATACGCATAATTAATATTACTTATTTCTTATAGATAAAGTCCTTGGAGTAACTATGCTTTGTAAAGGAATTACAATCAGATTGTAATTATAAGATTATCATTGTACTAAATTGTTCCTAGTCAATGCTTTGTTAAGAAAGGACACGGAGAAAAGCTATTGAGATTGGCATATAGTTAAGCTCTTACTTATGAAGCAAGCAACCGATCTCATAGGATGAAGTTTGGGTGTTTGTTACAAGAACAAGCTCACTAAACAACTCTTGAGATGAGAATGCTATATGGTAGTTCACATATTGTCTATAGCTACATTATCATGTGATGGTTGTATAAGTGATCATTTCACTTAAGATTACTTATGATCTTAAAATGGTGAATGTTATTATTTGACTTTATTTTTCTTATAGTTCTAACTAAGAATGCTCCAGTCGAGTATTGTTGGGTATAACTTGAGGCATATGCATGAAGTAATCAAGATGGGATTCATCATCTTATGTGATCAAGAGAGTATTTCAATTAATTTTGATTGAGTTAACTTAAGAAATCTTTAGCCAAAGTGAAATAAGAGTTAAGAATTGTTTTAAAGCTTATTTGTGAGTTAATGTCAATGACAAGACTTAACATGATTGAACAAAATTGAATAGACAATAAACCGTGCTCAATGTTCAAATCGAGATGTTTAGTGATGAAAATATTAATTATACATCAAGACCATGCATGGATAGGTTGTCGAGCCATATTGAATTTCTTTAGCAATTAGGGTCGTGTTAATATAGCTAGTATTGATCATGATCTATGAACATGAGATTGGCTAATTAAAGAATTAGTCATGAAGTCAAAAGGTTCAATTCATCTAAGTCAGAATATTAAGGACTACAATGCTTACATTTATTGCCAACATGCTAAAGAACCTAATGGGTTGCACATAATAGAACATGTTGTGAAAAGTTTAAATTAGGATAAATTAGGTTTGACTTAATTTATTAGGTTAATATCCAATATAAAGAAGCATACAAAAGTCCAATATTAAATGGGACATTGTATGGTTGGCTAAGTAATCTTATTGAGAATAAGACTTGGTCAAGGTGTTATTCTTTCAAAAATAAAATTAAGTATAACGAAACCCTAATAACCTAGGGTTTTGACTTATCCTTTCTCTCTGTATAACAAACTTAAGCCACCCCCTCTCTTGTAGTATTCTAAGAGAATAGACATCCCATATGTTAAAAACAATTGAAAGAAAACACAAAGAGGGTAATCGACTAATCTCACTACCTAGAGATTTTGGTTTTGAGTTCTTCCTATCCTTTGGAGAAGGTTCTTTCACCTTACTCATGTGGATCATCTTTAGAGGCTGAACGTTTAGATAGCTCTAGGCTTGCAAAACTAAATTGGTGATTTCTTACTTGGTGCAAAGTAAAGTAGACACAATAGGTAATATTTTACTGGCCAAAACTAATTGTTTTGTTTGTATGATCTTGTTGATTGATTTGGCTTTAAGAAGTTGAAAAATTTTTAAATTCCACTACTAGTACTCTTTATATTGATACACAATTCCCTCTAAGTGGTAACAAAGCCTTGTCAATATAGATTAGACAACTTGGAACGCTGTTTGGTTGTTCATTATATCAAAACTATTTTGATAAAATCTGTCTATTGTGATGAAGGCTAGAAAAATGAGTTTTTCAAAATTTTTATTTGATTCTTTTAGAATATCAAAATATAACGTCTTAGGATGATTGGGATTAAATTTCATGATTTATGCATGTGATTTATTCACAAAGATTGAATTTACTTCGTAATCAATAGAATTATTTTGAGTTCTGGCAACTTGTTATATGCATGAAGAAAATTTTATTCTCTCTCTAGCGATCTTGATTGATCTAAAAATTTAACTCATGATTCTATATTGATAAAGCATCTTTGGTTTAAATTTTGAGAAATTTTGGACGAGATTTACTTGGCCAAATTAGAGTTAGTTTCAAACCATTGCTTCATGTAAAACAAGAGGTGTTGGGGAAGAGAAATTACTTCTCTTTCTAGAGTTATTGGTTTGCTAAGAAATTTTAACACAAGATAGAAGACATGCATAAGAGCCCTAATTTGATTATGGGAACATGTTTTCTAGATGTAGCTAGTATTCATAAATGTTAAGAGCCTTTAAAACTTATTCATTAAGGCCTTAATGAAAACCAACTTGGTAATCAAGGTTCAAAATATAAGGAAACTTGTTCAACAAGATTTTAAGATTTATTTTCTTGATCATTAAGAAAAATGGACTGTTTTAATTAAAACCTAAGTAATTGTTGGTTTATCATTCATAACTAGAGGCAAATAAGAGCTTGTCAAGAGTTGTGAACTCTAGATTGGATGCTCAAAGGATGCGGCATTGGATTCCCAACCCAAAACCACAAATTCCTTAAGGAGGAAGTCTTAGCTACAAGCAAACTTTCCTATTTGGAATAGGTTTCAATGAAACCCTAGATTGGTTCTACTTAATGTATGATTTGGATTCCTAAAAGGTTTAGAATTTAGGAAATTGGATTTTATTGATACTCCAAATCAAACTAGAATTCCTAAATGGTTTAGGATTCCTAATTAACCTAGAACTAGAGTCTTAGTTGGACTAGGACTTCACAAGTTTGTAGTTGGACTTGATCTTAATTAACATGGTAATACTAATTGGATTAGAACTTTTATGACCAAAATAAATTAAAAAACCTAGTTGAATTAATAATAGTCCTAAATAGTTTATGATATTAATTACATAAGGAACTACAAATCCTATTTCGGTTAGAATTAAACTACTAATCCTAGTATGACTAGGATTTCTCTATATAAGTAGTTTGATTTAGATTTTAATTAATTGATAATCCTAAATGGTTTAGGATATAAATTATCAATTTAAATTAAGTATCCAAATTAAATTATAAATCCTAAATGGTTTAGGACAAATAATTATAAATTACTTATCCTAAAACATGCCATAGACACATTCGACCATGTTGTCTTAATTTGTCTAGGTTCTAAATAATGACTTATTTGAACCAAGTAAAGCCTTGATCATAATAGTTGAGTTAATATTTGGATATATGATATTGATATTAATTCAAAGGATAGATTTGTAAGATCATGAACTTGAATCAAATATGTTATTTATCACATTTTGGATATGATTGTGTGATTGGATGATTATGGACTTAAGACCCTTTTACATATATGTGTGGATGGTTAAATTATGTTGTATGGTATTTCTTTTGAAACAAGGCCTGCATGCCTTGCCTCATCTCTTGAATTCTACAATTGTAATATTCTTTTCTCATCTTACTCCCTTGAATGTAACTCAAGGTTTCTCTAATGACGTAAAAGTTACATATGTTAGAATTAAGATAGAAATTAAGTTGCAAGTCCAAGAATGGAGATTTATGGCACCATGGAGACACCAAGAAGATTCGATAAGATAGTTTTGGAAGTTTTATCATTGTAATCCTTAGGATTTTGACCATTTAGCTCCTTATTGGCTTAAAGAAAGCTAGCTTAGTGAAAAGTCCATAATCATGCAAAGTAGTATGCATGCTAGATTTATATATATGTATGATATATGATAAATGCCATGCATATTTAAGTGAGCATGATAAGATTACATATAAGTGATATATGATGAATAAATATGCATGCTATATGTGATAAATACCATGTGTGCTATGTTGGTTTCTTATTATACATGCGAGAATACCATGTATAATTATGAGATGCATGATGAGATTACATGTATTAGATATATGATGAATTCTTATGGATGCTATATGAGACCTATGATAAATTTAAAATCCCTCATAAAAATATTAAGTCTTGATGCCTTCCATTAACATAAACAACAAACTTTCTACTAGTGGGGCTTGATGAGGCTATATTCAAGGTATTCATTATTTGAAATAAGGTTGTGATATAGTTGATGGGCCTTACTTAATTGATTACATTATCTGAATGTAAAAAAATTGACCATATAATGTTAAAGGCAATGATTGGATGAATCACACAAGATGTGATTAGACAATGAGGTGTCACCCAATTGATTTAGGAGTCACATGGAATGTGATTGATAAGCAAGTAATCTACCTAGTTTACTTATCATGGCTTTTTGAAGCGATACTCAAGGTTAGGTAAACTAATTGGGATCATAGCCTACTAGAAAAATATGATATTTCCAAATTGATAGTGAGAGCTATTAATTTGATTAAAATAGTGAAAGCAACCAATATATTGATAAAATGCCATATCTAAATTGGTTTAATGCAATATAACTTTTACCTGTTTATGCTTTATACTTAATATGGTTTGTAGAATATATGATAATAACTTGTCACTTTAAGGCATATATGGTGTCAATTTGGCCAAAACTTCTTGGATTGGTACTAAGACTTGAGAATAGTTCTCGAGTAAGAAAGGAACTTGTTTTTTGATTCTATCTATCCTTGTTGAAGATATTACAAGACTAGAAATCTGTCAAAATAATAGTGATGATATTGATAAAGCCACATATATGATATTGGCTATCATGAGTTCTAAGTTTCTAAAGCAACATCAAAAGGCACTTTTGTCCTTATTTCATCTTCTAAGATTAAGAATGGTTTTTTAAGAAGAAAAAGATAGTAAAGAATCATAAGTTATTAAGCTAAAAGGTAGAATAAAGAAGGACAAAGACAAGGGAACTTCTTATATGATGACAAAATAGGTTATTAGAAGAAAATCGAAGTTTTACTTGGTAAAGCTTGAATGAGAAGAAACTTAGAGAAATTTCTACTTCAAGCATAATTTATGATTGAGAAAACTTTTTATTCATTAGTATTAGATATTAAATAAAGTTCTCATTTGTATAAAATCATATTCTCAATATAAATGCCAAGAAAAACTAAGCTAGATAAACCTAATCAATCTTATATGTGGCATTATAGATTTGATTATATCAAAGAAACAAGAATCACAAAGTTATATAAACAAACATATCTTGATCCTTATGATTTTGAATCTGATCAAACTTGTGAATCATGTTTGCTTTGAAAATGATGAAATTACCCTTTACTTGAAAAAGGATATAAACCTAGTATGTTGTTTGGACTTATACATTTAGGTGTATTTTGTCTAGTGAATCTAAATGCCAAGTGTAAAATGTTCCTATTTCACTATTAATCACTAAGGACCATTAAAGGTATGGTAATATGAATCTAGTGAAGCATAAGTCTAAATCTTTTAAAATGTTCAAAGAAATTTAGATGTGAGATTGACAATCAAATTGGTAAAGTATCTTAACATCAAGATCCAATCAAGGTGGAGAGCTTAAACCTAAAACTTTGGATTATCTAAAAGAGAATTAGATTCTCTCACAATAAACTCCATTAGAAACTCTAAGATCAAAGATAACAATTCTAATTAAGGAAATCATACCTTGTTGGACATGGTTTAATCTCGAGATATAATCTTCCTACATCCTTTAGGGATATACCCTAAAGCCTACCACTTACCTACTAAATAGAGGTTTCATTCTAATCCATTGACATGATAACATATGAGATATGGAATGGCAAGACAACACACATGTCATAATGAAAATATTTGGAAAATACATGACTTACGTGAAGTATGCATCATCTAACAAACTTGGGGCTTGGTTGGATAAATGTAAGTTTGAGGATATCCAAAAGGTTGAATATTAATTCTACAATCCTAATGAACAAAGTTGTTTGTTCCATTGCATACCATTTTCTGAAAGGAATTGATCATTCTAGAAAATGGCAGTGGGAGTAAAGTTAAACTCAAAAAGTTCAAGAACATAACCAAAGCATTTTGATAGAAGATGGGCTAGAGACTAAGGCATTGAGTGCACAGTCGAAAGCTTAAAGTACACATAAACTCCTAATGACAAGTTAGATGCATTAATTTCCAAAGAAATATTGATTTCTTATGGACACAAATGTATTTCTCATGAATGATGAGACTACAAAAGGAAATGGAACATTTGGTATGAGATAATCAAAATTGTTTGATATCATCAAGATTAAGATGAACCTTTGTGTACAAGAAGTTAGTGGGACTATAATTATTTTGATAAAGCTTTTATGTGGATGACATATAGCTCGTTGGAAACCAAGTACCTATGCTACAATCTATATTAGATTTAGTTATAAAAAAAAAATGTTTCCATATAGAATATAAGAGAGGAAACACATATAATAGGATAAAGATCTATAAGGATAGATCCAAAGGGTTGCATAACTCTCATAATCCATAAACATAGTCAAGGTGGAAAAAGAGTTTAGGATAATAAAATCTAAGAGTAAATATTTACCTATGTTAGCACATACATAGATAAGATGCTAAAAGCTTTTAGCAAAAGGATGCTTATCTATATTATATCTCTCTAGAGGCATGTGTCATAAGACATAAGAAAAGATAGAGGTAACATGGATAGAATACAATACAAAAATTTGTATCTATCATAATCGAATGCTATGTACTATACTAAATGATTTAGTATATGGAATGGCCGAAAACCATATAGATGGTTGTTTTACATTTAGCTATCATTCGACAAGAATAATAACAAGTTACAAAGTGATTATGTTTTACTCTATATGATGGAAAAATTAGTTTGAAAACTTTCAAACATAATATGACCATTAATTCTATAAACCCATGTTGAAAAGAATTCTCTTTGAGATAGCAAAAAGAAGAATTTTGGAGTAAGAAAATTCAAAAGTTGAACTCTATGATTCCAAACATTGTTGAGAGTAATGGAGCCATTACATAAGCAATAATAATCAAGGTCTCAAAAATGAACCAAATATATATTGAGGTATTACCATTTGATTTTAAAGAAAATCAAAAGAAATAATAAAAAATTATGATGAGTTTCCACAAAAGATAAATTTAGCACATCCTTTCACTATACCACTATCTCATGATTACCACATGAAAGTGTTCTATATTAGATACCAAGGTGATTGGTATTAGCATAAATGGGAGATTGTTGGTAATATGGTTTAAGATCAATTGGATTTACTATGGGATACATATCATAATATGCATTTATATTATTATCAAAGTCATTCTTTATCTATGACATTGTATACACATAATTAATATTGCTTACTTCTTTAGATAAAGTCCTTTGAATAAATATGCTTTGCATGAGAATTACATTAAAACATTATTCCTAAATTGTTCTTAGTCAATGTTTTGCCAAGAAAAGATATTGATAAAAGCTATTAAGGCTGCCACGTGGTTATGCTCTTGCTTATGAAGCAAGCAATCGATTTCATATGTTAAAGTTTGGGTAAACTTGAGCTAATATGAGAGTGCTTGTTACAAGAACAAGTTCACTGTATATGACCAAGATAAGAATGCTATATGGTAGTTCACATAGTGTTTATAGCTATATTTTCATGTGATGATTGTATAAGTGATCCTTTGACTTGAGATTACTTATGATCTTATATGATGAATGTTAACTTTGACTTTTCTTATGGTTAATTGGTTGTTTCTACAAGCACATAGATTGTCCAAGTAATAATAATGACCTAAGTAAAAGTATCATTCCTATGAGGATTAGTTAAGAAATATAAGCTAAGAACCTATTATTGCCACACTTTATCTAAAGTTAATTCATTTGATTAGAGGAAGCATTACTAAGCTAGCCTTAACAAGAAAGTAAAAGCAAAGAAGTGAAATACATATAACTGAAAACATGCTTAATAAGTGTAATGAAAGCATACATGAAAACTTAAGAAAAATAGTAGCTAATTTACATTGATTGAAATAAAACATCATTGAAAAGTAAATCTAAACTACTAAACATGAATTAGGAAGTTAAAAATTAATCCAAACAGCAAGTAAAAGCTTAGAACATGAAACATGAACATAACCAAAACTAACACTTAACTGAATTAACTAACTATCTAGCTTCCAAATAAAGTGCTATTCTAATCCTTCATGAAGTTAATCTAAATAGAATCTAAAATGCAAAATTAACAATGAAACATGAATTAAAACATAACTGAATTGAAATTGTTTAAGAGAAATTGCAAGGAAATATTGAAATTCTACAAAATCGAAATTGAATTCAAATATGTAATTATAACTAATTCCAAATTGAAACCTAGATCTATAATCCTAGAGTGTAAATGAACTTAAACTGAGTTAATGTGACCTAGATCTACAAGTTAACTACTAGATCAAACAAAGAAATCAAGCAAAACAATGCATTAAAAAGCTCAATCAACTTCCCCAAAATTTAAGTGTAGAAAAGGTAAAAAAAGAGTAATTAAGAGAAAATTAGCGAAATAGCATGTAAAACCATGTATTTAAAGGCAAGGAATCATAAAAATTGAAGTAAACAAGTAAAATAACAAATATAGAAGAGATCAAGAATCAACCAGCCACCTAGCATGGAGACAATCCACCATAAGTGCTGTCACCACCTGCTGCCTCTTTTGTTGCTAGATTTCTAGTTGAAATTTTGATGATTTTTAGAAAACAAATGCAGAAGGAATTTGGCAACGAAATTTTCTAGATTTGTGGTACTATGAATTGAGAGTTTATAGAAGAAAATTTGGATCAAAACTCATAAGAATTCAATTAGATTTGATGTGAAAACTGTAGGTAGTTTAATGTTGAAAATAGCCAAATATAATTGAGAAACTAAAGTAAATGCTTGTAAATGTGCAACAAAACTTAAAGAAAAGTAAAATGCATTGGTTGAATCTTAAAGTGCATGAAAAGTAAATGCAAAAACTTTAAATTTTGTTAGAAAATTAAAGAAATTTTCTCTCAAATAGCCTTCAACATAATAAGGAGGAAATTGCTTGAGTGAAAATGAACAAGAAAAGTAAATGCAAGAAATATAAATCCTAAAATCTACTCTAATCTAACTCTAATCTCTCTTCCCCTTCCTTGGCTGGCCACTACTCCTATTTATAGGCCAAGGGTGATGTGTTCCAACCAATAAAATTACAAGAAATAGCTAGCTAGGATGACACATATGCTAGATATTTCCATGTCATTAAAGCTTGCTTCATAAGCTTCCTAGTTTGCTTCTCTTCACTTCACTTCTCTTCAAGCTTTGTTCCTTTGATCCTGTAAGCTTTAAAATTTCATAATTATGACCAATTTAGAGCCTCCAAATTGCCAATTAAGTAGATGCCCATTGGCCTTTCTTTTTGAATCCAAGAAGTGGCGCCTATCTCACATGATCATGCAATGCATCCAATGGTTAAGACTTAATCCTTGTCTTCAATTTTGGGTGCCAATCAGCCTTCATTTGATCTTTAATTTCCATCCAATTGGAAGCCATTTAATTTTCAATTCATCCATGTAAAAATCTACAAACTTCTAGCTCCAATGCAAGCTCCAAAACTACACCTTTTTCCTTGTATTGCATCATTATTAGCTTATGCAACTTTACTACAAAGTTGTCAAACGCTTAATGAGCTAAAATGAATATTTAAACAAGAAAAATATGAAAATTAAAACTTAATTAAAGTACATTTAAAGCTCAAATAAGTGAAGGAAGTAATGAAGAAAAGGTAGGAAAAATCTCTTAAGTATGGCATTTAAGCAATGTTTACAATAGGTTTGGCCAATGGTGGATTTTTGCACCAAAATGCATCTAAAATGACTCCAAAATAGCATATTCCTCTTTTTTCGTATTTATTACCTAAATATTGAATATTTAGGGAATTAGGAGTATTTTTTCATATTTTCTCAAGGATCAAGCAACTATTCACCATAGAATGCCTTAAACAGATATGATAAATCACTAAAATTTTAGTACGATCAAACCCCCAAACTTAAACTTTTATTTATCCTTAAGCAAAACAAAATTGAGCAAAAATCATCACTAACTTCCATTGCTATGAATCCCTCATGTATTGACTAATGGATATAACTAAAGTAAAATCATGAACATGGGCTAATCTACAAGTATTAACCTAGGCTAAGTTTCTAATTATGGTTCTCATTGTACGCAATACATTCCTCAAATCCTTGCATCAAATCTAATGATGTCATGTAAAACATCAAAATTTCAAAATAAAGATCAATAAAGTATGATCATGTTTCATATGTTTGCCTATTACATCTCTTTTAACTAATGTAGATTAACCCATGAATAAAGATCAATTAGGACTTTATAAGTTTGTAAGATAAGATTAGGGTCAAGGTATTATAAACGTCAATTTAGGCTTACATACCCTAACAATGTATTACTTTCATAGGATCATTCAAGGTAAAGAAGTTTAAAGATTGTCTTAAGAATCACCCCAAATTTAGTTTTTCTCATTTATTTTTTCTTTTCTTTCTTTGCTTTCTCTATTATCTCACCATTTTATTTTCTTTCCTTCTTTCTATTTATTTTCTTTTACATAATTTTTTTTCTTTTTTTTTTAGAACACAAACTATTTTTTAGCTTGCTTCTTTTCTTTCTTTTGTTTTTTGTTTTTTTTTTCTAAGCTCCACCATTTCTCTTTAAAAATGCATAGCTAAAAATGATACGCTAATGTCCTAATGCATACAGGGTAAGGGATGACAACATAGAGAATATCAAATTAAGGTTTGGGTTCATAATGTGGGTTCATAACAAAAAAAAAAATCAGTAAGCTGAAAAAGGTGACTATGGAAGAATTATATCAAGGTTAGTTTCAAAGGCTCAAATAATTCAAAGGTAGCCTATATCATTTCCCCAATCATGTTTTCTCTAGAATTTTGCCTCAAAAGATGATCAAAACAAATTCTAGAACATGCACTAAATAAAAAAATGAAATTTAATGATTAAAGTATTAACTCACAAATGAAAACTCATACTCAAGAAGTCATTAAACCAAATCATCTTTTCATATTTCACATAATATTTAATATTTTCCTAAAGCTATATTCATTCTCAATCTCTACCTATTGTTGGTTTTATGAAAAACTAATCAAAAAAAGCATACTAATGATTCAAGCCACAACAAGTCAAGCTCAATTTCAAGGAAAAACTGAAGGAAAATAAAAAAAAAATTTGAAAAATTCTGAGCAATTTCCCATACCCCTAAGCTTAAAGAACACATTGTCCTCAACGTATAAGCAAATAGAAATAAAGCACAAAAGAGGAATAAGGGAAGCATGGTGACCAAATGCATGAAATGTGTAACCGAACCTTGTGCTCATAGCTTGCAAGCTTTTATTCACCTACAAAACAAAAGAAAATACCTACAAAAGAAATAAACGTCAATATGTACAAGGAAATATATGTAATCATAATCTCTAAATGACCTCGGTGCTCGAGGGTAGATTTGTATCCCACCTCTATGAATAATCTAAGCATATTGTAATATGGACTAATAGAGGTGGTCATTGGCTTCAGTACCAATTAATTAGGTACCACGATGGAGAATAAATATTTAGGGTCTACATGAAAGAATCTTCCATAGATGGTATAGGTTTAAGCTCGTCAAGGGTTATGTCTAAGGGTAAGTTAAATAACCTTAATCACTATTTTTGAAAAGTGGGTTTTCAAACACATGCATTTCTAACTCATCATAAAATGGATTCTTAAAGAAATGAAAATGGCATGTGTAAAATATAAGGCTTCAAGTCTTTTTAAATAGGACATTTGCTATGAAGTTCTTACAAATCAATGTAGGAAATTGAGCCATCCTTTCCAATATCATTTTCACTTACTTTTTCCTCCATAGTTAGTTTATCTTGAGGAAGCTCAAAGATTGAAATGTCTAAAGCTTTGAGCATAGGATCATGAAATGGAAAATCTACTAGACAAGTAAGTTCTTTGCTAATGAGTTGCTCAATATCCTTAAGCTTGATACTAAATTCAAGAAGGAATGTGTTTAAAGGCTTAAATGATCTATCTAATAAACGTGCCTTATCAACACATCTATCCACCTCATCCATCTTCAAAAATCAGTAAGTGATCTTCAAAGAATTCATGAAATTACTTGAGTGGAATATTGGGTTCAACTTCTTCTTGAAAATGATCCATTCTCATCATTTTACCTAGCCCTAAAATTATCCTTTTACTTCTATTATCTCTTCTTATTGATGATTTTTGCAAGCACAAGTCGTTCAAGTAATAATATAGACTGAAATTTTAGATATCATTCGCACGAGGATTCACAAAAAAGGTTCTTGATAACTTTAGGATTTAAAGATATTTACATACATTTTAGAGATAAAATTTTGAAATTTTTCTTGATTTTTGCTTAATAATGAAGTAAATTGGTGATTTTTAGGTTTGCATGAAGAAATGGAATACTTTGAACATCAACACCAAGTTTCATACAAACCATGCAAAGGTTGTAAAATGAGGCCAAGCATGCAAATATGTGTTCCAAATTTGGCACACAAGTCCAACCTATCAACAAGCCAAATCAAAAGCACTTAAAGATGCAAAGGATATTCAACCATTTGCTAAAATGAATGCAAGAGTGATTTGTGTGATCTCTGAATGAATTCCATGATTCATGCAAAATCAAAGAGATATGGTATTTTAATGATGATTTACTCAATCACACAAATCATAGATTTTAATAGTTGATCGAATGCTCTCTTAGATTGCAAATTATAGGCAACAATGTACTAAATGCAAAGAGTGAATTATTGGATTTCCTTAAGAATCCTATGGTTTATGCAAATTAAGGGAATTGGGTCTTGAATGTTGATTTGCTAATGGTTGAGCATAAGCCTTTCTTGGAATTCAAATTTTAGGTGATAATGATATTAAAGGCAAGAGTAGAATTGGGATCAATCACATTCATATATAATCCTTTATTAGAGAAATTGCAATTGATTACCTGTCAAGACAATAGTGTCTAGATTCATCCCCCTTTGGCTAAAACTCACACTATAAACAAGTCATGTAGTCTTTTTGTAAAAATGAACCTAATCCCTCATTCTTCATCCAATCCTCCATCACAAAATCCCCATTTTAGTTTCTCTTAGTGTAGTTTTCTTTTAGTTATTTTCTTTCTTATTTGGCTAAGGTGACAACTTAGCCTTTTCATTTGTTCTCTTATTTTTTATTTAATGCTAAGTTTGTTTTACATTTACGACAGCTCTCTTTTATTTGTTTAATGCAAGCAAACTGTTTCCTTTAGTATTGTCGTTCATTTTCTTATAGTTTGTTCATTGGTCAAGTTTTGGTTCACTTTCAACTTTTTCAAAAGCAATCTATTTTATATACTTTTTAAATTTTCCAAGCACTCTTATTTTTTTTCAACCACATTGAGCCATTACCATTCTTCATCTTAAGCATTCTATTTTACTTCCAAACTTTGCAATCATTACACTTTCAGTCAAGAACATTCAACTATTTCAAATTTCTTTTTCAAAGTTTTTAGTTTTATTAACTTTTAAATTTAATTTATTGCAAATATTTTTTCTTTTACTTTGGTTGCAGTAGGTCATACTATAGCTAGCAAGATCCTTAATTTGTTTAGCTTGGTTCTTTGAGCCTTTACATTATTAAGTCTCATTTCGTTCTTTTTAGCACTCCAAACATTTTGCAATCTAGATATAAAGTTGAAAGGCATACTTTTAGTACTTAATCTAGCACCATTATATAGCCCTCGTGAGATTGACAACCTTCCACTTTTATTACTTGATATCAACTTATGCACTTGTAGTCTCACAAAAAAAAAGCAATCAATGTTTTTGGTGTTGTTGCCGAGGACCATCACAGTGCTAAAAACCAATATTGATAACTTTCCTTTCAACTTGTAATCTAGATTTTTTTTTTCATTTAGTTGTTCTAATGTATCCTTATTTTTTCTTCGTTTATGTCTGATTTCAATTGCAGTGAGGCTAGAATATTTGGGGACTATGCTGAGTATTCCTACATTCAACTGCCATTCTAAAATCCTAAACTATAATGCAATAGAAAAAGGTATGATTAAGACCCTGTCTCAAATGTAACCTCACAATTAGCCTCTTTGGTTAAATAGGTCAATGCTTTTGAACGGAAGCATAATCTTAGACATGTTCAATCAGTTTAGGGAACATTTTATAATTGTCATGGTTATGGGGGGTAATACTATAGTGGTAGGTGTTAGTATGCCCAATAATCTAATTTTTACACAAGCACCTACACTTCAGGTTAGGATAGTCAACCTAATTACCCATGGAAAATAGTTAAGAGAAACCCTTTAGTTCAACATCCAAGTATCCCCTTTCTAATCTTAGAGACTTTCCACCACCACAATACCATTTTTCTATACAACATGATCCCTCACCATAAGAAAAGAAACCTTTTCTAGATGAGAGATTAAAAACAAGTACTTTAAGATTAGACTACCCCCATGCTTCAAAGCTAAGCCTTTCTTAAGAATATTAGGGAAAAAGGTCAACATTTAGCAAATGCTCTTACCACACGCCTTTAAGAGACCCTACCTAGTAATATAGAATCAAACATGATGTGAAAAGATGATGAGGAATATAGGGATTCTAAAATGGAAGACAAAGAACACATCCTATTTACAATAGCATTTTTAAATAGTATAGAACCAGGGTGGAAGACAACTGTGAAGAAATGGTAGAAGTAGATGATCATTATGATGAAAAGGAACTAGAATTAGCTCTAGTATTGGACACTCTTTATGAATCTAGCATTAGTCCCATTAAAGTTGGGCTTGAGCCTTACTACCCACCCTTACGAATTCTTTAATCTAATAAAGATCAAATGCATGTTGAGGAATTAAATGGGGTAGATAACAAAGTTGATGAAGAATGCTTAGTTGAAAATTTGTATGAATATTCACAAACACCTCTTGTAAAGCTAAAGGAAAAGGAAAATGCATAACCCACTTTGATTAAACCAACTATAGAGGAGCTTTTAAACTTAGAGACTAGCCATATATTTTTCATGATTGTACCTCTCACTGGTACCAAAGCCAGTGCCTATCACCGTAGCCTAGTAATAATGAAGACAATGCTAGAGGTGAGAGATCTAGTCACAATAAATTAGCTCTATTGCCCCTTAGAGCCTAATGTTGATAAAAAGGTGAGAAACAAGACCATTAAGTGGGTGGATGCTAGTGTGAAGTCTTGTGTAATCACATAACCCTTTAGATATTTAGGAATGGTCTAGCCTGACCGAAATTGGCTTTACTTGGGAGGCAAACCAAGTTTCATTTTAATTGTTGATGGTTTTGTTATTTGGTTAGAACAAGTTTACCTTGATCTTTGTTTTGTTTGTTTTGTTTTGTTTTAGGAATAAAAATGGAGAAATGATGAACAGTGGAGCCCAAACCATTCACCTCAAGAAACCTAAAGCTAGGAGTTTTCCTTCACCCAAAATTCTTAACTATCTATGCAATTTAAGTGTGAGGGAGGGAAACTTTGTGCTAAAATCTTTTGTCAAAAATTTTCAAAAAAGTTACCCTAAAATCTTTGTTTTCAAACCAAGTTGATATGCTTTCAATCATCATGTTACAATCATAGTTGATCTTTCATAATTATTCATAAGTGACTTACATAAAATCTCGAAACAAGTGTGAACACAGTGAAAATATGAAGTGAAATCATGAGTATGCTATTTGTGGGATTGTTAATTGTCATCTTGATCTTTAACATGCATGAATCTTTGCAAAAAAGTCATGTGACTATAAAATTATATAAAGAATTAAGGTATAAGTGTAACTTTAGCATTTATCTACTCACCCTTGAGGTGAAATCCTAGGCTATACTTGACTTAAGACATGATTTAGTTCATTTTTAAACTATTTGAGCCTTTTTCAAGCCCACCTATGAATAAATCATCCTTAGTACCTTTACTTTGAGCCTAATAAATCCTTTTTCTTGTTTATTTACCCATATCAAATAAGCCCAAGCCTTTTTCTTATGAATTACTTCTTTTTCTTACCCAACCCACATTGATTATGTATGTTAGGGATAAGAAAAGAGAACGAGTCATATTAGGGAGGTAGGGAGACACAAGGAAGAAAAAAAAAGAAAAAAAGAAAAAAAACCAAAAATGGCTAAGCGAAATAAAAATGCATCAAGCCTTGTAAAAGTTCTCAAGTCCAAGTTATGTAAGCAAAGGGTTTAACCTAAAATTTCCTTTATCCTACCTTGACTTAAGCCTTACATTACAAGCCAACAAAGATCTACTGATTTTGGGTCAAGTATGTAAGCTTACATTAGTGGATAGGGTATGAAGAAAGTGAACATATGAAGTATGCTTTATTCTTTATTCAATATATGATGGCATGGTTTACATATATATTGTGCATAGATTACAAGTATGGATTAGAGATAGTTTGACTTGACATGTTTGAAAGTAGCAAGTACTTATGATTAAGTTTGGTGTCTAATAATGTTCATAACTATCTTGATATTATACCATACTAAGTAAGTGATCACTTGTGAAATTTTAATTATGAGTGCATCTATGTGATTGTTGGCATTAATAACTTAAATGTTTTGCTTAAGGATGAGCAAAAGATAAGTGTGAGAGTTTGATAACCTTAGGATTTATATATATTTACATATCATTTTAGAGTTAAAATTTTGAAATTTTTTAGGATTTTTGCTCAATAATGAAGTAAATTGGTGATTTTTAGGTTTGCAAGAAGAAATTGAGTACTTTGAACGTCAACACCAAGTCTTGTGCAAACCATGCAAAGATGTGATTCAAAGTTAGCATGCAAGTCCAGCCCATTAAGAAGCCAAATCAAAAGCACTTGAAGATGCAAAGGATATTTAGCCATTTGCTGGAATGACTGCAAATGTGATTTTGTGTGATCTTTTAATGAATTCCATGATTCATGTAAAATCAACGAGATATGGCATTTTAATGATGATTTGTTAAATCACACAAATCATGGATTTTAATAGTTGACCGAATGCTTTCTTGGATTGCAAATTATGGGTAACAATGGATTAAATGCAAAGAGTAAATTATTGGATAGCTTAATAATCCCATGATTTATGTAAATCAAGAAAATTAGGTTTTGAATGTTGATATACTAATGGTTAATCAAAAGCCTTTCTCAGAATTCAAATTTTTGGCGACAAAGTTATTGAAGGCAAAAGTAGAATTGGGATTAATCACATGCATGGGATAATCCCTTAATCAGTGGAATTGCAATTGATTACCTATCAAAGACAATAGTGTCCAGATTCGTCCCTTCTTGGCCGAAACTCACCCTATAAATAGGCCATGCACTCCTCTTGTAAAAAGGTATCTAATTCCTTATTCTTCATCCAATCCTCCATCCTCAAATCCCCATTTCAGTTTCTCTTAGTTTAGTTTTTGTTTGGTTATTTTCTTTCTCAGTTAGCTAAGGTGAAAACTTAGCCTTTTCTTTTGTTCTCTTTTTTTTTTCTTTATTTAATGTTAGTTCTTAGCTTAATTACCTATTATCCCCACACTCCCTCAAAATTTGGCTCAATTGAAAGGTTGATACAAGACTAAACTAACTAGAACAATTGAAGAAAACTATGAATGAAACATAATTCTAGCTAAGAGTAAACTTGCGATATGTAAAATAAGCAAACTAGAAAAATGCACAAAAATAGTAGCTAAAATGAATTGAAATCAATTCAACATGATTTAAATGCAATCATAATCTAAAGAACCAAAAATTACCAAAGCATTAACAAGTAAAATAGTAGCTAAAAGAGTTTAACCCAAATAACTAACTAGTAACTAAATTTAACTACCTTAACTAACATCAAACATCTAGCAAAAGAAACATCCAAAAAATTCCTAGAACTTGATCTAAACAAACTAGAAATTGAAAAAATAGTAGCTAAACTAAGATCAAAACATGATTAAAATGCAAGACCTAAGAAGAGCAAGCAAAACTGAATTCAAATTTGGAATATATTGAACTTGCAACAAGAAAATTATATCTAGACTTCTACAAGTTGAATAAATTTAAACAGAGTTAACACAATATAGATATATAGGTTTACTATCTCAATCAACAAAGAAATTGCATGAAATAATAAAAAATTAAGATCGATGAAGTAGATCAAAAACTGAATGTAAGAACAGTAAAAATAGATCAATTACAACAAAATCTAACAAAATAGAATTAAATTGCTGAAAATTAAAAGTAATCAAATGAAATTTAATGAGTAAACAGATGAATTAAAGAGTTCAAAGTGAGAAAAGAAGTAACCACTCAACAAGCTAGGAGAGAAGAGTCTTGAAGTGTTGTCACTCAGTCAAGCTTCAACTCTGTCACTAGATCTAACTGAAACTTTCAAGAATTTTCTAGAATTTTGTAGAAATAATTTGAAAGTGAAATTTTCTAGATTTGTAGGTATACGAATGTAGAATTAAAAAAAAAGGTTTGTCTCAAAACTCACCAAAATTTGATGGAATTTGATGCAAAAGTCATAACTAGGTCAGATGTAGAATTAGCCAAACAAATTTGAGATTCAAATGAATTTGCATGAAATTGAATAAGAAATATGAAAGAACATGAACTTTTATTGAAAGAATCTAAAAGTGCATGTAAAAAAATGGTAAAAAAAGTAAATTTTATTGGAAAATAAATGAAAATTTCTCCCAAATAGCCCTCTAAAAAGAGGAAATTGTTTGGAGAGAACAAAAAGTAAATGCAAGAAAAACAAATTCTAGAAAAAATGTAAAAATGCTGTAAAAGTCCCCTGATGGCCAATTACGCTTCCTTATTTATAGGCAAATGTAAGATAGTTCAACCAATCAAAATGCAAGAAAGTCCAGCTCAACTACCAACTATTCTAGATCCTTCCATCTCAACTATTTTTCATCTTTAGCTCCCTAGTTTTCTTCTTCTTGCTTTACTTTACTTCAAGCCTTCTTCCCTTGATCTAATAAGCTCCAAAGTAAACATTATGTCCAATTAGAAGCCTTTAAATGGCCAGCTAAGCAGCTTCAATTGGTCCCTCTTTGAATCTCCAAAATGGTGCCATAAGACCTTGATCATCTAATACATACATCCAACTACCTTCCCTAAAGCTTTGCTCCCTTTTTTAGTGCCTATTTGTAACCAATTCCTCATTCAATTTGCTGCCAAATACAGACCATTTAGTTGCCAATTTATGTATGAAAAATTCTGGAAAATTCTAGAAAATTATCAAGTCTAAAGATGGCTTCAAACCACACTAATGCAAATATCACCTTTCTATCACTTGTAAAAATACTAAAAAGATAACAATGCACTAATGAACTAAAAAGGACATTTTCAAATGAAAAATATGAGAATTAAAGCTTGAAATAGAGTTTGATGAAGTTCAAATAAGCCAAAGGAATCATAAAGTAAAAAGTTAAGAAAAACTCCCATAAGTGGCATTATAATATAAGCACACTAGTTTTGGCCTTTCATAGCTTTTTGCACAAAATTCCTCCAAAATGAGTCCAAAAGCTTCAAATTTCCTCATTTTTCACATTTTCACCTACACATTGAACATTTATGTATTTATGAGTTTTTTTGCCAAATTTCCCAACAAACAAGCAAATATTCAAGAGAAATTGCACCCTAACAATGCATTACTTTTATAAGCTTGTAATGTAAGGTTAGGGCCAAGATATGATAAAAGTAATTTTAGGCTTAAGTACCCTTACAATGCATTACTTTATCTAGGATCATTCATTGTAGAGTTTTCAAGGGAAAGAAGTTTAAGCTTGTCTAAATAATCACCCTCAAACTTCATTTTGGCTTACTTTTTCTTTCTTTTCTTTTTCACCAATTTATTGTTTTTGTTTCTTTTTTTTTCCTTTTACAAGCTAGCTTGTTTTTTTTTTCTATTTTTTCTTTTGTTTTTGTTTTTTTTTGTTTTATCTTTTTTGTTTTCCCATTCTTTTTTCAAACTCTACCCTTCCTCCTTAATAATGCATAACTAAAAATACGTTGCATGAATGTCCTAATGCACATAGGGTAAGGGACCAAAAGATGGGAAATATAAGAATCAAGGCTTGGCCTTGTAATGTGGTTTTAAAATAAAGAAAATATATCATTAGGCTTAAATGGAGTGAATATGGAAGAATTAAATCAAGGTTGGCTTGAAAGGCTCAAATGATCCAAAAATGGCCTATATCATTTCCTTAATCATGTGTCTTCTAGAATTTTGCCTTAAGAGATGATCTCTAGAACATGAAACACAACTTCAAAGACCAATGAAAAAAAACTTTCATGCTCACATGATCGATCACTAGATAAAAAATACAATTCAATGATCAAAGTATCAACTCACAAATGAAAACTCATACCCAAGAAGTCACTAAACTTAAGCATCATCTTATAATTCACATAACACTCAATCTTTTCCTAAAGCCATATTCATTCTTAATCTTTACCTATCATTGGCTTCATTAAGAACTAATAAAAAAAAGCATACTAATGATTCAAGTTACAACAAGTCAAGCTCAATTTCAAGGTAAAACTCAAGGAAAATTCAAAAAACTTTGCAAAAAATTTGAACAAGCAATTTTCCCATACCCCTAAACTTAAAGAACACATTGTCCTCAATGTGTAAGCAAAATGAAATAAAGCACAATAAAGGAACAAGAGAACTCCCCTATCATCTTAGAAGTATAGTAGCCAAATCTAGTTTTGTGTTGCCAAACCTTGTACTGCTAGCTTTTAAGCTTGTATTCACCTATAAACAAAAGAAAATACCTACAAAAAGAATAAACATCAATGTGTATAAGGAAATAACAAAAGAACAAAATAAGCAAATGAAAAAGCATGAAAGATGAAGTAAAACTACATAATAAGCAAAAAAAAAATCATGAAAAATAAAACTTGGGTTGCCTCCTAAGAAGTGTTTGTTTAAAGTCAATAACTTGACTTTCATTGGTGTTAGAGAATCACACCATACTTAGTCCTTGCATCTACCCATTTCATTCTCTTTTTGAGCATAAAATATGTAATGACAACCTCTAAATGACCTCAGTGTTTAAAGGAAATTTTATGTTCCATCTCTATAAATATTCTAAACATACTCAGTGTTTAAAGGAAATTTTATGTTCCATCTCTATAAATATTCTAAACATATTGCAATATGGACTAATAGAGGTGTTCATTGGCTTCAATACCAATGATATGGGTATCATCATGGAGAATATGAATTTTGACTCTATAATAAAAGAATTTTTCGTAGATGGTATAGGTGTAAGCTTAACATGGGTTGTGTTTAATAGTGAAGTCAAACAGCCCTCATCACTATCTTTGAAAAGTGTGTTTTTAAGCACATGTATTTCTAACTCATCATATAATAGATTTCCAAAAAACAACGTAAATGGCATGTGTATGCTATGAGGCTCAAAATCTTCTTAATCAAGTAAAACCTTGTAATTCAATGTAGGGAATTGATCCATCCTCTTTAAAATCATTTTCATTCACCTTTTCCTCCATTAGGTGGTCTTTTTTAAGGAAGCTCGAAGAATGAAGGGTCTATAGCTTTAGGCATAAGATTAAGAATAGAAAAGCCACTAGACAAGTAAGTTATTTGCTAATGAGTTTCTTCTTAGCCTTAAGCTGAATAATAGATTAAAAAAAAGTGTGTCTAAGGGCTTAAATAGTCTATCTAGTAGGCTTGCCTCATCAACACATTTATCCACCTCATTCCTCTCCATAAAATCAAGTAAGTAATCTTCAAGGAATTCAGGAAATGGCATGAGTTGAATATGAACATCAACTTATTCTTAAATGCTATCTTCATTCTCAACTTCCCTAAATAATCCACTATCATCAACTTTCTTAGACATATGCTTGTTTTCAACCTCCACTATCTCTTCCTTCATATTTTTTACAAAAATGTGTTACCTTTAACAAAATGGGCTCATCATCATTATCAAACTATATCAAAATTCCCTTTTTATAATGATCCTTCAAGGTGTACTCTTTATCTAACTAACTAGGTTTTGATGCTATAGCACTAGGAAAAAAGATCTTGCAGGCAATTATTTAAAGTATGTGCATTTTGACCATATTACCTAAAATTCCTGATGAATGCCTTTAGGTCTTGGAGCAGTTTTTTTCGAATTTGAAGCTTTTCAGTTAACATCTCCTCAAGGATGGTTTTTTTTCTTGTGAGAGAGGTGGTAGTGAATATGGTGTTGATAGAGATTGATATGAAGATGAATGTTATTATGATGAAGAAAAAGTTTATTATGGTGGAACATCATGTGGAACTTAAAGTACTTATAGTGATGGTAGAGAATATAAGGTTGGGAGGGTATTGTGGAAATGAAGGTTTGGTAGGATAAGTTAGGGTATACTTAGGTGGTGAACTAAAAAAATGCCTCAGACTAGTGTCCCACATGTTCTTAGGATGACCCTCCTAAGTTTGAGTAGTGTAGGTGTTTGAGTAAGATTTCAATTGTTAGTTAAGGATACACCTATTACTATGGTAGTTTCCACCATGCATTTTACCATTTCCATATTGACTTGGAAAGTTATGGACTAGATTAGACTTAGGATCATAACTAGCTTTAATAGCCTTTACTTGATTTTCTATAGAGTCAAAATTTTTAGATAAATCTTTAAAGGTCGACTATATTTTGGTTTCTCTTTATCACTTTACCATTCCATATTGACTTGAAAGTTATGGACTAGATTAGACTTAAGATCATAACTAGCTTTAATAGCTTTATTTGATTTTCTATAAAATTAAAATTTTTAGATAAATCTTTACATGCTGGCTGTATTTTATTTTCTTTTCATCACTTAGCCATGGTTCTAGGTAATCACTATAATAATAACTTAAAGGCTTAGCATGGTCCTTATGGTGCTCAATTGCATCAAAAGAATTATATTAAGAAAAACAAATCCTAAAAAAAAATATAATAGCTTTGTATACCAAGACTATCTACACTAACCTATCTATACTAAGGCTATGTAAAGTAAATGAAGTTGTATGTTCTCTAGTATAAGCTATGCTAATGCTATGTAAACTGAGTAACTGTTAATGCTATATAAACTATGTAGCTATTCTAAGTATGGGCAACTAATGAAATGGGACAACTAAGAAAGTTAGCTTGTATATAACCTAAGGAAACCAAAACAAGGCAAGTTAGTAACTACCCTAACAAATGTATAATAAGGGTGAACCAATCTATAGAAGAGCATGGTGAAGCACGATATTAACCTAAGGCTCTTAACTTCTAATCCTTGGTAATGGCACCAAAAACTTAATTAATGATTTCTACAAGCGTATAGGTTGTTCAAGTAATAATAAAAACTAAAAGTCTAGATATCATTCCTATAAGGGTTAGCTAAAGAGGTTCTTAGCCTAAGTACCTATTATCTCCACACTTCCTCTAAAGTTGGCTCAATCGAAAGCTTACTACGAGACTAAGTTAACTAGAACAATTGAAGCAAACATTGAACAAAACATAATTCTAGCAAAGAGTAAACTTGCAATATGTAACTCAAAGGTTTGAGAAGCAAAAGGAGGAGAAGCAATTCTTTAAAATTTTAAAGGTGTTTAAAAAGTTGCACATGAACATCCTTTTTATTGATGTATTAGAGCAGATGCCGACCTATGCCAAATTCATGGAGAACATTATCTATAAAAAAAAAAACTTGAGGATTATGAGACAATTGTACTTACTAGTGGTACACATCTTTAATTCAGAAAGGATTAACTATGAAATTGAAAGATCTCAGTAGTTTTATTATCCCATTCACTATCAGTAGTATGTCTTTTGATAGAGCTTTATATGACTTAAGTGTTAGTATCAATTTGATATCAGGTCACTTTTAGGAAATTAGGCATAGGAGAGGCCAAGCCCACCTTGGTTACTCTACAGTTGGCTGACAAGTCACTACAATATCCTTAAAAGATTATGGAAGATGTCTTGCTAAAGGTAAGAAAATTCATTTTGCCTATTAATTTTATGGTTCTAGATATGGAGGTAGATCGTAAGATTGCAATTATTCTAGAAAGACCTTTTTTAGCCACTACTAAGGCTTTGATTATTGTGCAAAAAGAGAAATTGATCATGTGAGTTCAAGATCAAGAGGTTTAGTTTAATGTTTTTAAAGCTTTGAGATACCTTGGTAATTTTGATGAGTATTCGAAGGTAAATGTAGTTAGTGTGATTCATGATGTTTTTCACCTAAAGCACCTTATTTCGTATTTTAAGGAATCTTTTATAGTCGATAAGGTAAAAGACATAGATTTAAGTGAAGATAATGATGAGATATTGATAGTATCTACTTTTCGATTTGCACCACCTTCTAGTGCTGAGCTTGTGATTGATTTTGACACTTTTCCTAGAGTGATTAGACTTTCAGATTTAGATTCACTAGTTTTTTAGAAGTTTCAATTTAATTATGCTAATAAATGTGACAGGTCAGTTGTATTTGATGGGATGCCTACATTGCTTGATTCACTAATCATCAAGAAATTTCAATTTAACCATGCTTATCGTAATCCTTTTATGAGGGAGAGTGCGGATTTGATGGAAGGAAGATATGATATGGTTAATATTGATAATATACAAGTTGATTGGATTCCAAAATTGAAACCTACTTATCTTAGTCCTTTTAGGTATAAAGTTGAAGATTTTGTTGAAAACTTCACTATCATTCATACTTGCCCACATGATCTACCATTAGACCTTATTTTGGATGAGATAGTTAAAAGAGAGGTCATTAAATGGTTGAATTTAGGAATTAAATGTGGAGTGATCATTATAAACCTATAGGGTTGAGCTTATTTTAATAGTCTAGCTTTTGACTTTAAACAAAGCATTTCCTAGGAAACGACCCAAGCTTTACATTTCATGTTTTGCTCATTTACTTATTTTTTTATTTTCATGTTTTGCTTATCTTTTCTTTGTACATGTTGATGTAGTTTTTTTGTGTAATTGTTTCTTTGTTTTGTAGGTTGAATAAGAGCTTAAAGAAAATGCACTAGTTTCAACCAAAGCTTTAATGGAGATTCGACCACCACACCTTTATGTTGATAGGGGAGTTTCCTTATTCCTCTCTTTTGTGCTTCATTTCTTTTATGCTTACGCATTGAGGATAATGTGTTGTTTAAGTTTCGGGTATAGGAAAATTCTTCAAAAATTGAAACATTTTTCAAAATATCCTTGAGTTTTGCTTTGAAATTGACCTTAACTTATGGTAACTTGAATCATTATTATGCTTTTTTTGATTACTTCTTCATAAAGCCAATGATAGGTAGAGATTGGGTATGAATATAGTATTAGGAAAAGATTGAATATTGTGTGAAATACTAGATGATGCTTAGGTTTAGTGAATTCTTGAATATGGTATTCATTTGTGAGTTGATACTTTGATCATTGAATTGTATTTTTATTCTAGTGATTGATTATGTAAGCATGAGATTTTTTCTTTTCATTGGTTTTTGAAGTTGTGTTCATATTTCAAAATTTGTTTTGATCATCTCTTGAGGTAGAATCCTAGAAGACACTTGATTAAGGAAATGATATAGACTATTTTTGGACTGTTTGAGCCTTTCAAGCCAACTTTGATATAATACTTTCATAGTCACCCTATTTGAGCCTTATTATGCCTTTTCTTTACTTTGAAACCATATTACAGGCCAAGTCCTTATTTGCATATTTCCTATCTTTTTTGGTCCCTTGCCCCAATCCATTAGGACATTCATGCACTATTTTATAAGCTATGTATTATTAGGAAAGAAGGGAGGAGCTTGGAAAAGAATGAGAAGTAAAAGAATGAAAAGAAAAAAAAAAAGAAAAAGTTGTGAAAAAGAAAAAAAAAACAAAAACAATAGTGGTAAAAAAACAAAGAACAGAAAGAAAATTTGACAAAATCAAAGCTTGGGGTGTGATTCTTTAGTCAAGCTTACATTTCTTACCTTGAAAGCTCAAATATGAATGATCCTAGATAAGTAACGCATTGTTAGGGTACTTGAGCCTAAATGACTTTTAATATACTGTGACCCTAACCTTAAATTACAAGCTTATGAAAGTCCTAAATGATCCTTGGTCATATGTTTATCTACATTAGTGGAGAGAGATAAGCAAACTTATGGAACTTGAGCACACTTTATTGGTCTTTGTTATTGAAGTTTCATGTGTTGCATAACATTACTAGATTTCATGCAAGGATGTGTGATAGGTATTGCTTGATTGTGGAACCATAACTAGGAATGATCATAACTTAGGTTGATTCTTATATATTAGCATTTGTTCATGATTTTGTTTTAGTTACATCCATTATTCAATCTATAAGGCAATGAGAGTGTATGATGATTCTTGCTCAATCTTGTTTTGCTTGAGAACAAGCAAAAACTCAAGTTTGGGGGTTTGATTGCACTAAAATTTTAACATTTTTATGCTTATTTATAGTGCAATTTTTCTTGCATTTTAACTTGTTTTTTGAGATTCTTAGCAAAAATACTCCTAAATGCATAATTGTCTCATGTATAGTTGAAAATATGAATAAGGAGGAATTTTAGACATTTTTAGACATTTTGGAGGATTTTTAGTGCAAAATGTGGAAATGGCCTAAACTAGTGTGATTAAGCCACATTGCCTCTTAAAGGAGTTTTTCTTGATCCTGTCTTCTATGATTTCCTGAGCTTATTTGAACTTCATGGAACCTTATTTCAAGTCTTATTCTTCATTTTATTATTTGGAAATGCTATTTGTAGCTCATTAATGCATTATTATATTTATAGTATCTTTATACATACTTAAAAGGTATTAAGTGCATTAGTGTAAAGAGAAGCTAATTTTTTTTATTTGCAATTTTCCAGAATTTTGCTAGTGATTTTAATGTGAAATTTGCTAATTTAATGACTTTAATTTTTGGCAGCTAAATGATGGGGAAAGATGCAAAAATAGGTGCCAAAAGATGGAGTGTTAAAGTGCTAGTTGGTGGCACAGAATGAAGCTTAATTGGATCACATGTTTTGGCACCATTCTTGGGGTATTCAAATGAGGTCTTTAGGGCCGCTGAGTTGGCATTTTGGAGGACTTCCATTAGCCATAATGTGGACATTTTGGAGTGGCAAAATTCATGATAAAAAAAACTTGGAAACAAGGAAGAGATTAAGGAGCCAAAACAGTTTTGCAGCAAGTGATGAAGCAAGGACGAAGAAGATGCCTCATCCTTAGATATTTTGGAGAGATTTTTTGGGGTCTAAGGAATCACTCACCTGCCTACAAATAGGAGGAGAGTCGGTCATTTTGGGAGACTTTAGGTAAGGATTTTAATTTTTTTCTTTAGTTTTCTGTATTTTCCTTTCCTACAATTTTATTTTCCTTCTTACTAAATAGCCATAGTTTTCAATTTTCCTTATTGAATTTGATTGCAGTTTTACATTTCCTGAATTATTTTTTAATTTCTTTAAGATTTTCACAATGAATTTTGCAATTTCTCTTGATTTCATGTTCAAATCTTGTTAATTTCACATTGATCTCAATTCTGTTTTCAAATTCACGCACCTGACCTAGCTTCACTTTTTTCCTTCAAAACTTTATGATTTCGTACATGGTTTTGCTCCAAATTTTTTTCATAGTTTTGTAACTCATTAGGCTACAATCCAGTAAATTTTTAGCTTCAAATTCCTTCCCAATCTTCTAATTAATTCTTGCAAATTACAGTTGAAATTTGGAGGAGGTGCAATCCAGGTCATGTAATCCAGCTTGAGTGTGATTCTTCTTTCCTCTTGGTAAATTGTTTGCTTCTTCCAACCTTTGATCTCTTAGATTTACTTGTTCTCTTGCTTATTTTTTTATTTTTTTTTTGCAATTTAATTCATGAGTTTGATGGTTGTTTGGATGAATTGTTCATTTACTGCTCTCTTTTTCTCTGTTTTGTGTAGATCTTGAGTTGCTAGTTCAATGAGCTAGTTTTACGTATTTTGTTGCAATTTTATTTTCTGGATTTTACAGTAAACTTGTTGATTAATTGTTCCTTAGCTCAGTTTAAATTCATTTTTAGTATAGGTTTCTACATCTAATTTTTTTTCTTATTAACTCAGTGAGTTTAAGATGGAATTTCAAATTCTGTTTTGGTTTTTCTTAGTAGCTCTTCCATTTTCTTGCATTTTTTTTTTTGTTTTTCCAATAAGTTTTCATCTTAGTTCCTTAGGAGATCTTTCTAATTCGAGTTTATGATCATTTACTTTAGCATCAATTAGATCTAGATTACTTAAATCTAAGTTTGGTTACATATTTTTAGTTAGTTGTTGGTGTTGTGATCTTCCTTCACATTTTGTGGTTTTTCTTCATCCTTTGCTTTTCAAATTCATTTCTCATGAAGTTCTTTGATAGATCTTTGAATTTATAGCTTGTTTTCATTTGATCATGTTCCATTTTTGAGATAAAATAGTAGCTTAAAATCTGATTTTTCAAATTTGTAAAGATAGTTACGGTTTTAATCTTTTTTTTTAGTTTTTGCACTTTTTTTTTTTGAATTCCAAACTTGTTTTTAATTTAGTTCTCTATGTGATTTTTTATTTTAAAGCTTTAGTTCATTTACCTTGTTTGTCATTTAGAGTTCACTTTAGCATAGAAATCATGGTTTAGTTATAATAGCTTTTTATTTTTGGTTTTTAAAATTTTGCAAGTTTAGTTACGTTTTGCATTTTCATCACATCATTTTTACTCTAAATTTGTTTTTACTTTGATTTAGCTACTATATGTTCCATTTTATAGCAATCATGTACCTATTGTGCTTGTACATTTTCTCATTTACTTATATTTACATTCTTAATGCTTTACTTAATTCTATTTTTGTAGTAGTTAGTTTTCATGTTCATTTGCTAATCGAGCTAACTATAGAAGGGTAGGGTGATAATATATACTTAGTCTAGAAATTTCTTTACCTAATTTCTGTGAGACGATATCTTGATCGAAAGGTCACTATTATTACTTGTATGACCTATGTACTTGCAGATTGAGCCAATCAACAACTTCACTTCGTTTAAAGATTTGATCATAGAGTAAGAGAAAGTTTTAGAAACATTAGAAACATCAATGGAATAAGATTTTGAAAAAGAATTTTGGATTAATGTGAATTGTTTGAATATTCGTTATTCCATTAAACTATTTATCCTAGTTTATTTTCAAAATTTTCATTTGCCTATTTAATCTTAACTAGACTTATTTGTTTCATTTAGTAATACATATCCTTTTCTCCACTCTACCTTGTATTTCACCATTAATTTTGCATATAAGGAAATGTTAATGCATTGCATTTGTCATGAAATTAGAATGGTTATAAATAAATCATAATGTTCATAAAAGACCTTTTAATGGCTTTTAGAAGAAAATTAAGTATGGCAAGTGGCAACAAAAAATAAAAGCAATGAAAAAAGCTTGGAAAAATATTCAAGGCTTTTAAAAGAGAAAAGAGATATTTTGGAAAAAAAAATTACAAATATTGTTATCAAATGATGAAAATGGAAAAGAATCAATTTCGTTTGTAAAATCAGTTGACAGAGCCTATGAGTCGATTTTAAATCTATAAGTGTTCAGTGCTAAAAAAGAAAAAAGTAGAAAGCTAGGAAAAAAAGTTTTGAAAACCTTTTACTATAGTTAGAGATACATTAATTTTGTTGACATTTGCATTGCATGCATGGCATTTGTTGCATACATTTCACAAACAAGAAAATTGGAAGTTTTGACTTCAGAATTGAGAATAACAAAAAGGCTAAGAACTTTTCATGAAATGAAACTTTTGAACTTGTTAATCCTAGTTGATTAAAGAAAATTATCTAAGATAAAGATTTTGATCCTCGAATGAAAAAATACTTTTCAAAGATAGGATTTCAAATCATCTGTTGAGAAAATTTTTCAAAAATAAGATTTCAAACCTTGGTTAAGGAACATTTTCCAAACATAAGATTTTAATTCTCGATTGAGAAGAATTTTCAAAGATGAGATTTTAGTTTTCAATTGAGAAAATTTTGGGGTTTTAACTCTTGAGAAAAGAGAAATTTCAAGATAAGATAATGAACTTTGGTTAGGAAACAATTTTCAAAATGAGATTTTTGAAGGTATTAAGCTTTGCTTGAAGAAAACTTTACAAGTTGAGATTTTTAAAATGTTGAGGAAATTTATTTTTCAAATGAGAATCTTTGAATTATAGATGTGAATCTATGAATTTTAGCATTTTTCAAATTAGAATCATTGACTTGGAATTTTTTTAATTGTGAATATTTGAATTGTAAATGCAAATCTTTAAAATTTTCAAATATGAATATATGAATATAGATGCTAATTTATAAATTTTTCAAATACAAATCTTTCAATTTCATATACGAATCTTTGAATTTAAGTGTGAATTTATAACTCTTCAAATGTGAATATTTGAATTGTGTATATGAATCTCTAAATTTTTTAATTATGAATCGTTGAATTTTTTATGCAAATCTCTAAATTTTTCACTAGTGATGGAGGCGGCAACCATTGAGATGCTTGACAAAATTCTGAGTTTGAGTAAATTTCTTGTTAGTGTTTTTGATGGGTTTTAGAAAGAATGGATTACAAAATTTTAAAAGTTATTCCAAAGATGAGACTTTGAAGGATTGCAAATGGTTAATTCCTGAGAAATTTCTAGATGAAAATTTTTTCTAAAAGTATATCAAATGGTGAAAATTTTAGGAATTGATATTTATTTTCAAACAAATAATAAATAAAAGACCATTTCATCAAGACAACTTGAGGATAATGTAAAATTAATTGGAACAAATTTATAGGTATTGTGCTATGCTAATACTTTTCCTACATGTAACTAACTTTTGAACCTAATTATATTGTGTAGACCAAAATCTATTATTTTTAAAGACCTTTAGTCAAGCTTAGGATGTCTTTAAAAGTGATAGATTCACTTAGGAGGCCAATCATATCTAATTAAAAAATATTTATGGTGATTTCATTTTTGCGTCTAGCGGTCAAGTCCATAGGCATGGACATTATGATAGTAATCACCCACTATTACCTTCTACACTAACTCCAAAATATGACTACATTCCACAACTTCTTTTAATTATGTCTAGATTTTTTCATGTAGTTTTGTTTCACTTAGGAAAATTACATGGGGATCTTATTTCTTTAGTAACCATTAAAGAACTTGAACTGTGCATGAGTTCCTAAGCCTACAATAGTTCCATGCTAGGCTCCCCATTACTTTTGTTAAGATTGATGACCAATCTCCATCAATTTGCTCAAAATACCTTCTTGGTTTCTTATGTTTTCTTTTATGTTTCTTTTTTTAGCCATCAACCTTCATAAAATTTTCTTGATCTACTATTTCACCAACTTTCTTTTTCTTGAGGGTCAAAACTACTTTTGGTTACTTATTTATGGTTGTTTTGCCTTTTTTCTTTTTGCTAGTTTCCCCCTGCTATCTTTATATCTGTGCTTGCTTTCTATGTGGGACATGAGTCATGGTAAAATCTTTTATTTTGCATCCAAAATTACATGATTATATTTTTTGAGTTTTCGGAGCTACCAACTATCTAGTCAATTCCACCTTAACATTTTGTTGTCAAAAGCATTACATGCATTAAAAGTATCATGCCACAAGTCAACATAAAATTTGGCTGGTCATTTCCCAATAAAATCACTTTGATTCTCCTAAAAAAGCTTTGAACTCTTTGAATATTTGTAATAAGTCGGACCTTTTCTTCAAGAAATACATCCAAACTTTTGACTAAAGTAATCAATAAAAGTCACAAAGTATCTACTCTTTCTACTTGACATGTCTCAATCACTACAAATATCAATGTGCACAAGCTTCAAAGGCCTAATTGCTATCCACCTAATCTCTTTAGCGAAATATAGCCTATGTTGTTTGCTAAGAATTCACACTCACAATTTTGGATGGGAAGATCAATATGAGGCCACCGTTTAACCATTTCTTACTTGCTAAAGTTCTTAATCCATCAAAATTAAGATGCCCAAACCTTTAGTGCCGCAACCAAGCCTTATCTTCATAATATAACTTAAATAATGAAGTTCGTCATATTGCAAATTGAAGCAAAACTTTCTATTTGACATGTTCACAAAAGAAATCAACTGTCCATTCCAATCTTTTATAGTGAAAATACTTTTCTTCATATGTATCACATAACTTTTTCTTAAAAAATTGTGCCAAAATCAAAATGTTAGTTTTCAAAAAATGAATGTCGTAAACATCGAAAATGAAATCATGTCAACCAATCTTGAGTTTGAGGAGAATGTTACTTCCACTTGAACTTAATTTGTATTTATCTTCAAAAGTGACATTGCTTTTCACCACTTCATTCAACTCAACAAAGACATTCTTACTTTTAGTCATGTGGTTGGTAGCCACATTATTAAGATATCAAGTATTGCTTTTAGCTATAACAATTCCATTAAAAATGAAAAATAAAGTAGAGTCCATAGCATCATAATCCTTTTTAACATAGTTTGCTTGCTCATTAACTTTATAATCCCAACATTCATTACTAAAATGTCCATATTTATGGAAATTATAGCATTGAATGTTTCTTTTGTCATAAGCTAGTTGGTTTGGAAAGTTGATGAAGCTACCATCATTTTTACCTCTTTCTCTTAGGGCATGCTATAATAGATGTTGTCCACCTCTTAGTCTACCTCTACCTAGAAAACCTCTTCCTTGATCATCATAACCTCTGCCACCACATTCATTATGATGAAATACATCAAAACATTTTTTTTGAATTTTTCTAATAAGTCAAACTTCCTCTTCCAAAAATACATCTTTTAACTAAGTCATCAATGAAAGCAAAAAAGTATCTATTCTTTCTATTTGACATTATTTCAAAGCACTACAAATGTTAATGTGCAAAGCCTCCAAAGGTGTGCAAAGGATCCAAAGGCCTAATTGCTCTCCACCTAACCTCTTTATAAAAGCTTAGCCTATTTTGTTTGCCAAGAGTGCACCCTTCCACAAATTTGATTGGTATGATCAATATGACGCAATCGTTTTACTATATTTTTATTATCAAAGTTCTCAATCCATCAAAATTAAAATGTCTCAACCTTAAGTGCCACAATCAAGACTTATTTTGGATAATAAAACTCAAACAATGAACTTCATCATATTGCAAATTCAAATGAAAGAATTATATTTAACATCTTCACAAAAGTAACAACCTTTTCATTCTAGCCTTTATAATGAAAAGACTATTCTTCATATGTATCACATAACTTTTTTCCAAAAGCTACCCCAAACTTAAAATGTTCTTTTTCAAAGAAAAAATATAGTAAACATCATAAATGAAATGAGAACCATTCTTAAGTTAGATAACAATGTTACTATTGCCATTCACTTAAACTTTGGGGTCATCTCCAATAGTGACATTGCTTTTCATTATTTCATTCAACTTTATAAAGATATTCTTATTTCTGATCATTTAGTTGCTAGCTGCATTATTAAGATATTAAATGTTGCTTTTATCCATAATAATTCCATTCAAAGTGAACAATAAAGTAGAGACCATATTACCATTGTTCGTCTTAACATAGTTTGCTTGCTTATTAGCTTTTCCACCCTAACATTCATTACTATAATGCCCATATTTATAGAAATTATAGCATTGAATCTTTCTTTTGTCATAGGCTTGCCGATTTCAAGAGTTGATGAAGTTGTTAACATTTTTACCTCTTCTTCTTTCTCTTGAAGCATGTCATGGTAGATGTTGTCCACCTTTTTATTTTATCTGTACCTATAAAACCTCTTTCTTGATCATCATAACCTTCGCCACCACCTTCATTATGAAGAACTCTATTTGCATTAACTTTTACCTCTTCCTCTTTAAGCACTTCAAGTACCAACTTTCTTTCTATCTTTATCCAAAGTATGCTTAGTGTGAAGAGCTTGGTCATAGAGCTAGTCACCATTTTGTCTAATCTTTGTGCATGCACTTACAATGTTCCCATCAATTCATTGACCATTATAACCTCTAAGTCATTCGTTTCTTTAACAATCACTGTTATTTTCTCAAAGCTTTTCAATAACTAGAACATCACAAGCTTCTAACCATTCATTATCTCATTCACTATAGTCAACACTCTTCCAAAGTACTCCAAAATGGTTTCATTCTCATTCATAGATGTGGCATCAAATTAACTCCTTAACATTTCTAGGCAAACTTTCACAACCTTACCAACCCTTATGTGAATTCTTAAAGATATCTCATGACTTTTTAAAAATTGTGATCATATAGATCCTTTTAAAGTTTGATTCATCAATTGCTTAGTAAAGCACAAAAAGCCTTCTTATCTTTCTTCCTTACATCCTTAACATTAGTCATTAAAGCCTCCATTAGTCTATCCTCTTTTTCACTATGTTCTGCAAACCCCATGTGAATAATTTCTAATAAATCTTGAAACTCTTATCCTTTCATTTATATACTCCAATTATCATAATTGTTCTTAACTAACATGGGAATTTAGGGTTGCAAGAAGTTACTAGCCATCATTATACCAACTTCACCAAAATCAACAATAAATTGACATACTAATCAAAAAGCCCCAAATGGAAGACCATGGTAAACTTCACCAAGGATTCAATACAAACAAACCACAATCTCCCATATCACTTTTGTTCAGAGAAAAAACCTAAGAGGCATTTTCACAAACCCTTAGAACACACACTCCATAAAACTTTTTGAAACATAATAAACCAAACTATAATGAACCACCAAAATCACAACTTTTCACCTTAATTGCGCACATTTCTAGCACTAATTCACACAAAAATCTATCTTTAATCAAGCAAACTCAAATTTAAAAAAAAATACTACACAACCAACTATCAAACATAACTAACATTTAATTTTGTAAACAACAAACAAAATATGATTTTCTTCACTTCAAAATGCATCAGACTTATTCATTTAGGTAGAGTAATTTAAACATAAAATTTGCATTTTCTCACAAGTCAAAGAACCATTGTTTCTTCTTACTTTCACTTTTCTCCCCTCTATCCTTTTCTATTTTATTTTTCAGGTCTATATTTCCTCTTATTTTGTTTTCTTTCGCTTCATAGTTACATTATACTGGACTTGTAACTAAAATACAAAAGGTTCAACTAAAATCAAATATAAAATAAATAGATTATTGGAGAAAATAAAAAAAATAACTAACATAATATAATTAGGGTTACAACCCGGCATCTACAACACTAGATCTAAGATGTCTAATTAATCTCACAGCACAACCCAGGCTACTAATACCAGGTAAAGACTCTTAAACGAAGAGCAAATAGTAGCTCCTCTGGTATCTCCACTCATCCCATTCAAACTACTGTTTTATATAAAATTGGCAGGTCTACCCTCCTCTTATCGTAGCTCATCCGTCTAATCCCAATCAAATAGCTCTGGGCTTGTTAATGGTAGGGTCCACGTTCTTTAACCCCTAGAATCTGAAGAATGGGGATAACTACCTCCATCAGGAGATGCTTACTGTTGAGCGAATGGGAATGGATAAATGTGTTTTGGGGGTAAGAGTCAAAGCAGGTTTTTGTTGCTTTCGAATGCTTTTGCATATCTTATCATCACCATCCTTTTGTACAGAGAAAAGTTTAAAAGTTGAAGCAAAGAACATGTAGCAGACTTATAATGGCTTTTTAAATTTTTATTGGTAGAGATCTATGCAGTATGAGTTATGACATTACCTGGTTCTCTAAGTTATGGGATGAACCATCAAGAGTTAGAATGAATAGATGCTTGCAAAGGGATGGATTGGTAGAAAAGTATGCATATCCCTTTCCCCAAAGGTTGCATGGATTTGGTTTCCCATGGTTGGTTTTTCTCATCATTTTGTATATATATATATTAGTTTTCACTCTCAACTCGTTAATATATATTTTATAATTTAAGTGTCAAGCAACGCTTTTAAAGCAGCTATAGCAGTTAAATCTCAATGTTTTGATGAATGGTGAAGCAGCTATAGCAGTTTCTGATTTGAATTGCCTCCCTAATGGGGGCTAAACCGAATTAATGACGAAGAAAAGATCCGGTCAAAAGTGGGAGGCAAAAGGGTGAGGAGGCGATGTGAGGGTGTACGAGAGATTTGGTGAGAAGATAAATAGTGCAGGTGTTTGGCAAAGCAGAAAAGAGCACAATCGACTGTAGCAGAAAGATCAGAGCAAGAATCCAAAACTTAGCTCAGTTGGTTCATGTAACTATATTCTTAAGAGGTAGGAATCAATAAGTTTGAGTTTAAATTTCAACACCTGCAGCCTGTTCCTTTATCCAAAGTAACGGCCTTGTTTCTTAAAAAAAAAAGAAATCTCAGCAAATAAAACATCATGTTCTAGCGACAACTCTCAACGACTTCACTCAAAAATATCTGAACATTGCAGATATATTAAGTGGGTGATCGGGGATGTAATGCCATGTAAGGCAATGGGCGGTGTCCTTTTCTGCGTCCATTTAAAAGGCCTATGAGCTGATAATACTATATCTTACTGAAGTGCGTTTTTTGTTGAGTCTAAAGTTAAGTGTTTTACTAAAGTGCGTTCAGTGTTGAGTGTAAGTTAAGCAAGTATCAAAGGTTTCAATTGCGTGTGTTTGGTGAAAGCCCGATCCATAGAATCTACTTGAATTTATCACATAGTGAAAAGGCATCGTCATTAGCACATTTAAACAACAAGAAGGATGAAGCAAAGGTTATAGAAATGAATTTAATTACTTCGTAAAATGAAAAGAAACAACTTTACGTCTCATTTCTAACAAATGAGAAAGATTTAAAATAGTTTGCACTTAGCAACTAAGGGTAATAGGCAAAAGCAGGATCTTCTCCCAAAGTCTTAACTCATAGCGTATTTCTGGGTCCAGGCGCGAGCAGTAGACTCGTACTTGGCTCTATCAGTCTTGTACGTATGTGCAATTTCTGGTACCAAAGGATCATCTGGGTTTGGATCCGTCAGCAAGGAACATATCGACAATAAGACCTGCAAAATTTTGGTTCATGACCACCAAGTTTAGAAAGGTGAATCGTTACAATGCCATCACATATAAGCACTATATCTGTACTGATGTAAAGGTGAAAATAATTAAATGAAAAGACCAAAAGGGTAACGATGAAATTACCTTTGAAACTGTAAGGGCAGGGCTCCACTGTTCTTTCAAAATGTCAAGACAGATGCTACCATTACTGTTGATGTTGGGGTGATAAACTTTTGTTTTGAAGGATAGCTGTGCAGCAAACACATTAGTAAGATTCAATTGCAATATTATAATCCTTCTAAACGTAGTTTGCTTAATCGCAACTTGCCTTCAACAATGTGAAAACGATATCAAATTAAGTAGTTGGCTTGCATAAATATATACATGCACTGAGACCAAAACATCGCTAGTAGTTTTAAAACTTCAATAACTCATCCGTTTATAGGACAGTAATCATAGTCTAATTCTTATATTCTTTTGTTAATTTAGATATAATCAGTTATGTTGCTTTGTTACCTTAGGAGGCTTGAATGGATAATCAGGAGGAAAGTGAATTGACACCAAAAACACCCCACCGGCATAAGGGCTATCTGCTGGACCCATAATTGTTGCTTGCCAGTGAAACATGTCATCTCCAGCAGGACCTGTAAACAAGCACAAGACAGAAACAAATGAATTTATATATCTCACATTAACTAATTTGTCTACAAAAATTGTCCTCAAAGAAAATTCCAGTTGATGAATTTAGAGAATATTGCTCTTAGTAAAGAAACTATATGTGTACTAATATTCGATGTTTAAACAAAATTAAGCAACGAAAACAGAAGAAAATTAAAAAAAAAAAGGGGACTGAAACAAACCTGCACTGCAAGAAACAGGAGGATCCTTCTGCAGGTCTTTTAATTCCTTGGTGATCCTTTTAGAGGCCATCGCAAATATGTTCAAATTTGGTAATTAATAGAACAAAAATTCCAACCCCTGGAAAAGACAAAAAAAAAAAAGTTTTCTTAACATCATATATCACGTAAATAATTATTGTTATAATCAAGAAAAAAAAAGACGGACAAAAACAAGTGTCAAATGCACTAAATTGCATATTCTTTGCTTCTAATATATATATATACACACACATGTATATACATATATATATATTCTTAATTTCTAAAATATGATGAACAGTTGAAACCTCCGAATCCATCTGAAATAGAAAACAAAACCTCACTCAAATCAACTAATATCCCTGAGACTCTAACTGATGATGGCAAGACAAAGCGAAAAAAAAAATAATAATAAAATAAAATCTGAATCCTTGAGAAACCGAGATCTACAATAAGTAAAAAAAGCTGGTATAATACATTATCTCTAAACCCTAACGCACCTCAATATAAAATTGTTTTTAAAATCTGAATTAACTAAGCCTATCACCATAAAGCATGTGATCGATATTCTAGAATTTAAAAACAAAAACACATATTATGAGGAAACAATAGAGAAGATCAAAATTCATCAGAATAAGATTTCTTTTTTCTTCTGTAATTTTTAAAGTAGGCAAAACCCTAATTTATTAGACCATCAAGGAAATCTATATATTCTTTACCCTTGGTCTTTCTCAAGAAACAGAAAAGAGGGAAAACCCTATAAAAAATTAATATGAAAGAGGGAAATACCAACCTATAATTGTAAATGTGGCTAGGGTTTGAGTTATTGAGAGGTGATGAAGAATGTTCTATTCTACGAATGGGGATATGGGTGAGGAGATTCGAGGCTTTATATAGGGGTTTCGTTATGTTACTCCTTTCCACGCACGACTCTTCTGATGTTCAGTCCTTATAATTATCTTTTATCCCATTTTATTTTTACTTTTTAAATATTTTAAAATAAAAAATACCTTTGTTAAAAGTAATATCCTCAATTTTATTTAGTTTGAAAACATTAATATATTAATCATCTTATTTCGTTACACAAGTTTAATATCAATTATGATCTCAAATTTTAGTTGAGAAAAAATAAAAATAATTTTTAATTTAATTTAATTTATTATTTTATGTTAAAATTGATAATTTATAACCCCAAATGGAATGTGCGTCTGTGTATTTTTTTTAGACTATATTAAATTATCTTCAAGTATAAGCTTGCTCATATGAATTAATAATTGAAAAATTGTTCATTTAAGATCTAATGATCAGTAACAGATGTAAAATTTCATCAGTATTCTATCTCTAATTGTCTCCATACTATATGAGACTATTCTTGTATGTTACGTTTCTTTTAATTCCTTTGAACAAAAAATTACTTTCGAATTTTGGCATAAGTTGATTTGCCCTTAGGACTGATCTACTTATCAAGTGGTCTGCCAGATTTACGAATTTGATTTGACTTGATTCATTGAATAAAAATTTTTAGATCTAAGTTTGATCCATTCAAATTTTATTATAAGATAATTTTTATTTGATTGGATTTTTAAATATATTTTAAAATGTTTTAATATTTTAATAATAAATATAAATAATATGGACTTAAGTGAAGAAGCCGAACTTAAACTTGGCTAGTTTTTGAGGTTATATTTGGTACATAAGATATAATAAGTAAGATAAGATAATATTATAAATATGATTATATTAAATAAAGTTATCCTATTTTGTGTTTAATATATGCAAGCATTATGATAGAATAATTTATTTATCTGTCAAAATTATCCCTCCTCAAAATTTATACAATTTAAATTATTGATGTAATTTTTAAGAGTATAATTAGATATGTAAGTTTAATCCAATAAATTACAAATAATCCTCTCCACTTGGGGATGATTGAATAATCTTATGTTAAAAAAATATTAATCCTCCTTACAATCTCTATCTTTCTTTTTCTATATACAAATAAAATATAATATAAAATAATTATCATTCTATCCTATCAATTTTATGCACCAAACATTTCCTAAAAGTGTTAATGGGGATCTAGCCTAATCCGGCTTTGTCAATAGTACTATATTTGTTACATATATATCATGTCTGAAGGCTTATGCATGCGAACTTATCTAACATAGATTGTTGAAAATATTTTCATCTTTTAACATTTTTATTCATGAATTTTTATGATATTTTAGATTCAAATATTTTTATATTAATAGATTTTTAGACTACCTTACCATCCGTGCATGCCACATGTCTTTTTCACGACACTGATGACATTTTTATAATTGTTTAAGGTATTTGTGATAATTTAACATAAGAAAAAGGTAAATTACTCTCACAATGCGTAAATTTTGAAGTGAATATTATTTTGATTTCTAAATTTTAAAAAATAATATATTGATTTCTATATTTTTATGGTCATAATAAAATAGTCCTACATTTAACAACATATTAATATAGTTATTAAATTCCAACATTTAACACATCATTAAATCAACGATAAAATTAGAAAAAACAGTGATGATAAAACTTTTTACTTAATACCAGTAATTTTGATAATTATATAAAAATAAAATTTCTTTTTTACTCTTAATTTTGTTAGTGAATATTTTTTGGATTTCGTTTTAGGATAAAAAAAGAAGCCTGTATCTTGAAAATGAAAATTACCTATTTTCTTCAAATTTATTTATTGTATATTTAAAACATACAATTAGATTATACATCATCATAAAATATTTCATCATGTATTTGATATTTATTTTACAATATTTCATCATCATAAATATTTCTTCAAAAACCAAGTTTTTTAATTATAAAATATTAGTATATAGTTTTCATTAAAATATTAGAAATTTCACAATATCACTTATTAAAAGAAAATTACAAATTTAATTATTTGGATCACAATAAGAGATTTTCATGAACCGAGTAAAACTTGGATGGCACTTTCAAAGTCTTGCTCAAAATCCAATTTGAGTTATCCATTAGAAACTTGAATAGGCCCATTTTACTATTAAAAATTAAAACATTAAAAAATATTTTTATATTAATATTTTAATATTTAAAAATATTTTTTAAAATACAAATTAAATAAAAATATTTTATTGATAAAATAATAATTTGATTTGATCAAGCTAAGACCTTAAAAATCATGTTCAAAACTTAATCGAGTTGAGCCTAACTAGCAGATTTGGTTGACAACTCAATTTAAAGTAAGTATAACTACAACTTAACAAATCTTTTCTTGAAAAAATAAAATATTATTAATTGATTTAAAAATTAGCATCACAAAAATAACCATAAAGATACATAAGAATTAATATCTATAAGAATAAATTAAGAAAATAAATTTTATCAAATTTTTATTTTTTTATAATTATTTTATCTATTAACCTTAAACTTATAGTATTATCAATCAATTATCCTACTTTGTAATTGGTTTTTATCTTTTCATTCCACATATTTGACGGATGGAACGATAGTTTTGTTGCGACCAACAAAATATAGGGATCAAAATGTTATTTTTTAAAATTTAAGGACCAAAATGATAGTTATTTTAAAATATAAGGACATGGAATAATTTACCATAAAAAATTGAAAGAAGAAAAAATAAAGAGTTAGGGGGGAGAAAGGAAATGTGGAAAAGAGGAAATGAGAATTTAAGAAAGGGATGAGAGCAAAATGAAAAAAAAAAAAAAAAGGAGAGGCAAAGTTATAGGAGGGGGATGTGGGGGAAGTTAGAACCTATAGCAATAAAGGAACGAAAATAAGAGGAGATTTTGAGGAATAAGGAAACAGAAAAGAAAGATGAGGGTGTTGTAGGTAATTTAGGCTTCCTTCACTAAATTCCAATCAAAATTTCCCTTACCAGCCAATGAAATGAAAGAATAAAGAAATTAGAAACAAAAAAAAAATCACCAACCTTGAGTAGTTGTTTTATGAATTTTTTTTAATGTTTTTCCTTAATTTTGCCCTATGTTTCTTATCAAAAAGTTGAAAAAGGTAGGTAAAGCAAGGTTTGTAGCTTCATAAACTTGGGAAATATGAACAAAATAAATCAATCACCTCAATCAATTTAGTAAAGTATAATATAATACTTATTTATTTTTCAAATGACATTTTTTTATATGTATAGTACTCCATCTTTAAGGCATTTTGCTTATCCCTATGTTTTTTAAATCGTTCATAATCAATATTCCATTTTTGTGGGACTTGCTTGCTCCTTATGTTTTCTAAATAGTTTGCAATCACTTTAGATACTTTACTACCCTAGTTATTATATTGCTTTACTCTGACTTGCTCCTTCTAGATGGCTAGATGGAATGCAAATGCTAATGTCGAGCAATAAACCTGTCTAAGGGTCAGATTACTTACCCAAGCCTAAAATCCCATCCAAAATTTTAGAAGGTTTGGACATAAATGTTAAACCTGTTTACAAAATGGGTTAGACCTTAGATATGTCATTTCAAGCCCCAACCAAACTCGGTAATCATATATATATATATTTATTTTTATATTATATTTAAAATAAATGAATTATTAAATAATATGTGTTATCCTACACCTATACATACCCAATCAAACTCAAACTTCAAATTAAACTTACAAATTAATTTTTCACATTTCACAAAAATCATAACCTATTAGACAAGAAATAAAATTGAAACCAAAATTACTTTCCACCTTTTGAGTTAGGGTTATCCACTTTTACTAATAAGACCCATCTACTTTCTCCATTCATCTTCCATTCCACCCATTCTTAAAATACCCAGGAAATCCTTTCTTATCTTTTCTTGTCACGATCTAGATCTCATTCTTGCTTTCACTTTCAATCTCAATCTACCTCCCTATATAGCTCCACCCTCAGTCTAAATATTTCTTCTCTTCCTCTCTTTCTTGCAACGTGAGTTCTCAAAATAACAGGCTTTTTCAATGTTAAAGGTATTTCTTTTTCACTCATCATATTTATAATACTTCATAAATTATTCATAAGGAGCTAACAAATATCCCAATAAGATTTTTTTTCTTCCAATTTCTTTTCAACAATTACATAAGATGATAAACACATATTAAAGTTTTGTGTTTTTTGGTAGCTTGCAAGACTTACTCTCTTATGACAATTACAAGCTTAAACACCATATAGATGAGGATGATTGATATAATGAGTACAAAAGTTCTTCAAAGCGTCCAAAGGCTATTACTTTGAAAGTGTTGGAAAAGATGATTAAACTTGAAAGTGAAGAAAAAAATTTGATGAAGGCACAATGTAATTATTGTAAGAATGTTTTATTTGCTAAATCTAGTAGTGCAACTTTTCATTTGAAATGTCATTTGAATGGTTGCCTTAAGAAAAAAAAATAATGATGTAACTAAAAATATAACAACCACTCAAACAACTATAAGAGGTGGCTCATGTATAAAGAATTATAAGTATAACTAAGAAGAATATCATAAAGCTTTTTCAACTTTTCTTATTTGTGGTAAACATTCATTTAGAACAGTTGAGGAGCCGAGGTTTACAAACATGATGAGTGTTGTGAGTCCTCAGTATAAGAATATAGGTAGGCAAACAACTCCTAAGGATGTACTGAATTACTATATGTGTAAAAGAAAAAGTGCATGTCAAAGAAGAGTTGACTAAATAACCGGATTGAATATGCTTAACTTCTTATAATTGAAAATTTGAGCATACTATTGATGAATACATTTGTATTATTTCTTGTCATAATGTAAAACTCCAAAACTTGATCTCTAGATACAAATAATGGAATCACCACCAGTATTTTTTATATAGGTATGATTGGTCACCTAATTGAATATACTTTTTTTAAAGATGTCTTAAGCTTGACTAAAGGCTCATAAAAAGAATAAGTTTTTTCCTACTAATTAGAACTAAGTTTGGGAGTTCGGTTACATATGGAAACAATTTTAGCATCCCCACAATGTCCATCCAAAGATGGCACCAATTAATCCTATGTTGTCCAAATATTTTATCCTAATTGAATGATATTTTTATTGAAACAAATCCTAAATTGAGTTTAAGTAAATAAAATATCTTTTATTGGAAATTTTTACAAAAAATTCTTCCAACATTCTTAGTAAAATTAGTTCAAAAATTTTCCTCACATAGGAATTCTCAAAGAAAATCACATTCGTGTTCCCTTTTTAATTCCATCATAGGAAAATCACCTTTGGGTGCCCGTCATAATTCCATTATAGGAAAAGTTTTACTTACAAAATGTTTACAAATCTATCAAAATTATTTTATTAAAAAGTAAATAAAAAATCCTTTTTATTGGAAAATTCTAAAAAAAAAAAACTTCCAACATGCTTAGTAAAATTATTTTAAGTTCATAAACCCTAAACATGCATTATTTTTTAGGACCTTCTTGCCTAATAAGAGCTTTCAAGAGAATGTAACACCCCCAAACTTGAAATTTTCACCTTTCTTTTCCTTTTCTTTACACAACTTTATTTTTTTTCTTTCTTTTTCTAACAACAACTTTATTCACTTTTTCTTTCTTTTCTTTCTTTTCACCTTGATTTTTATTTTAAACATTTTTTTTTCTCTCTCACTTTTGTAAGCTTCAACCTTTCTCCTAAATGTACATAACTTTCTAATTTGATTTTGAATGATCCAAATGCGCATAGGGTAGGGTAAAACATAGATTATGATCACAAAGGTTAGGCTTAATAACATAGGTGTAACACAATGAAATGATAACATAAGGCTCATAAGGGGTGACTAAGGATAATTATATACCAAGGTTAGCTTGAAAGGCTTAAATGATATAAAGATGGCTTAAATCATATCTCTAATCAAGTGCATATAGCATTTTGCCTTAAGAGATGATCAAACAAATTCTAAAACATGAACACTACTTCAAAGAACAATGCAATTCCATGATAACATATGCATTAACTAAATAAGCAAGCAACTCGATGATCAAGAAATGTACTCAATAGGGGTAATATAAAAAAAGGCCACTAACTCAAAATTTTATCTCATGCTTGCACAACATTTTATTCATTTCAAAAAGCTATAATCAATTTCAATCATAGCTTTTATCATTGGATCATAAATTTCATTACAATGAAGCATCACTATGACTCAAAGCAAAGGGAATTCAAGCACAATTTTATAAAAAACTTTTAAAATTTGGAAAAATTTTGCACAAAAATTTCTTAACCCTAAAATTTAAAATGCTCATTACTCTCAATGCATAAGCAATCAAGAATTTAAGTGCAAAAGGTGAAAAATATTCCTCTAATGTCTTTGAATGTCATCATTAAAGTTCCATAAATGGTCTACAAAGCAAAGAAAACAAATTGTACATTAGCAATCTTAAAAGAATCATAAAGCATAAAGGAAATAACATGAAGGAAATAACAAAAATAAAATAAAATAAAAGGAAAGAAAACTTGGGTTGCCTCCAAAGAATTGTTGATTTAAAGTTAACAACTTGATTTTTAGGTTAAGCCCAATCAAGATCAAATAGCTAGATGACCAATTTCAACTGGTCCACAACTTTTTTCAAAATAGTGCTTTAATCTCTAGACATTCACCTTGAAAGGCTTATTTACATTCTCATCCACAATCTTTACAACACCATAAAGATATACTTGAGTCACAACAAAAGAAACAGACCACCTTGATTTGAAAGGGCCATACCAACTTTAAGCAAGAATTAAAGAGCAACACTTATTGACCTAATTCAAAGTGTCTATCTTGGATCTTCTTATTATGCCACTTTTTGGTCTTTTCCTTCTAGAGCATGGCATATTGATAAGGTTGTAGTCTAAATTCATCTAGCTCATTAAATTGAAACAAACACTTTTCACCAATAGCATTGATGTCAAAATTCAAATTCTTTATGGCTTAAAATGCCTTGTGCTCTAACTTAACCAATAGATGGGAAGCTTTCCCAAAAACCAATCAATATGGTGACATCTTTATTGGTGTCTTGTAAGCTATAAGATAGGCCTAAAGTGCATCAGCCAATCTCTTGGACCAATCTTTCCTTAAGGGATTCATCATTTTCGCAAGGGCCATCATGATTTCCTCATTGGAGATTCTATTTGGCCATTAGTTTATGGATAATAAATAGTGGCATTTGTGTGCTTAACCCAATATTTAGCCAAAAGAGCTTCAAAGTAATTGTTGCAAAAATAAGATCCTTAATCACTAATGATAGCCCTAGGAGTACCAAATCAAGTGAAAATGTTCATTCTCAAAATAATCATGATTACCATGGTATCATTAGTGTGTAAGGCTGTAGCTTTCACCTACTTGGAAACATAGTCCAATACCACAAAGATGTGGAGATTGTTGTAAGATTAGATGAATGGCCCTATGAAATCAATATCGACACATAAAAAATCTCAACCTTTAGAATGTTGTTGAGGGGCATCTCATGTCTACTAAAAATCTTGTCAACCATTTAGCATTGATTACACTTTGAGATAAAAAGAAGTATGAATCCTTAAAAAACATGGGCCCATAAAAACTTGATTATAATGCTTTTGCAATTTTTTCCCCACTAAAATATCCTTTATAATTAGAAGAATGGTAGTGTCTGTATAACTTCAACTTGGGAACACACATTCTTAAAATTTGATAATTAGATTACCTAAATAGGAAGGCTTCATCCTACAAATAGTATTTGACATCATACATAAACTTTTTCTTTTATTCAAATGACTAATCATGAGGAAACACTTTACCAACAATATAGTTGACATAATCTGCATACCGTGGCAAGCTTGCATACATGAAAAGAGCTTCTCATCAAGAAAAGTGTTTGTTGTGTCTATCATAAGTGTACGAGTCACATAAGTAATACAAATTAGAAGTACTCCTTATATTATCTCTTAAAGGATTAGGTGTTCTAGTCTAAGGATAAGTACTAATTTCAACACTTAAAGTATATCTAGTCCTATGATAAATTTTAAGTAATCTAATTAACCTAAATTAATATAAAAAATTACCAAAAAATCAAGCCTAATTAATCTACCAATTATGGAAAGGAAAGCAGTAAATGGTAAATTACTAAAAGTAGCAGTTACTAAAAATAACAGGTTCTTAAAAATAAAAAGCTACAAATCCTATAATTAAACTAAAAAATTTAAAAACATGAATTAAATTTGCAATTAAAGATAAGATTGGTGGAAAATAGAACCTGGAAGGAGTAAATTAAAACTAAAAATCAACCTAACAAAAATACCACAAATAAAGTTAGCATTTACTTCAAAAAGTAACCTAATTTAACTTCTAACCTAACCTACCATGCATGAAGTGTCTTAAATAAAAATTAGGCATGAAAATGGCATGAGAATGCACCAAAAACGATCGAAAAAGATAATTGAGAATTGCCTAAAAGGCTAGCAACAAAATTGAAAGAATTTATACAATTTTTCATTAAGGCATTTTATTGAACACCTAACATACTAAGTGCAAACTCTTAAAGTAACCATCCTAATCTCTAATACATGCAACTAGACTTAAATTTAAGCTATTCTAAATGAAAATGACACAAAAAAGTGCTAGACAAAACACCTAAAATAAACAAAACTATTTAGACACCTAAATGGAGCTAAAATGCAACCTAGACTACTTGGCCAAACAAAAATGTGACTCTAATGGATGCAAACACTAAAATTGACCTATGTATCCTAAATTAGACTTAAAATAGAACTAAAAACCTATAGGACATTAAATGCAAAAATCAAACCAATTGACTAGAAAATTACAATGCAAATCAAAACATTAAAATGCCATGAAACTAAGACTTATGAACTAAAATGCTAAGAAAATGACCCAAGACCTAATGGAACTATAAAACTAAATGAAATGTCTTTAAATAAACCTAAAAATGAACAAAAATGACGCATGTGACAATTTTTAAATATAACCAGAAAGCTAAGAAAAATAATGTACAAACCATAACTTGAAATGGAATGAAACTAAGGTCTATGACCTAAATTGCCATGAAAATGTCCTAGGACCTAAGTGAACTGTAAAATCTAATTGCAATCCCTTAAAATACACCTAAAATTGAACCAAAAAGTAGTATGAAAACATTTTTAAAACTACCTAGAAAATAAGAAAATGTAATGCAAACTGCAAGCATAGAAATGGCCTAAAACTAAAACCTAATGGACTGAAAGCTACAAAAATGAAAAATGCTCTTATGCAACATGCAAACTAAACTTAAAACCTTAAAATAGACATGAAATTAGACAAAAATTATTAGGAGACTGACTTTAAAAATAGAACCAAAAATGGCTTAAAAACTTATTGGAAAAATAGTTAAAAATGTATGGAAAATGACCTAAGACTGAGGACTAGCTAACCTCTTTCATCAAACCTATAATCAACATTAACCACACATCATTAATATAAACTCAAAAGCATAAAAACAGTGCATAAACAACTAACAAAACTAAAAGGCAGATTGTAAAACAAAATATTGGTAGAAACGTACAAGCAAAAATGAAATGGCAAAAAAAAACCAAGCCTACAAGATTTAAGCCATTTTGATGCCCAATGATGAACAAGAGTCCATCCATCTATCAAAAGCCATCTTTCTCAATGAAAAACAAGCTCAAAACAAAGTAGAAACATGCTTTAAAGTAAAGAAAACATTACTAGAAATTTAAATGGCAAACACTAAATTTTCATTGATAAAAATGTAATAAACAAAGTTAAAATGAAGAACAAGGTGATAGTGTTGGAAAGAAAATAAAGCTAAAACTCAAGAGTAATAATATAAAGAAAAAATAGTTAAAATATAGGTTAGAAGCCAAGGCAAAGTCAGGAAGGCTACTGCCTACTAATGGCATCACAAATAAGGGAATAGAAATAGAAAATGAAATGAAAAAGACTATTAGGGAAATGCAACTCCCTTTTCATTCTCCTAAAATTCTTTATATAAAGCCTTAGTTTAGGTCTTCAATCAACCAATCAAGGGCTCTCCTCATGTAATCTCCTCTAACTAAGAAGCCAATTGGCTTTAGGAGTTTGCTGTTAGTAAAGATCAATCAAACCGTGCACTTTTGCAATCCCATTCTCCACCCTGTGTTGCATTATGAGCTAGACCAATGAGAGACTTTGATTCCTCCACTTAGGACACATGTTAACATCTTTCTCCCTTTTCAAAATGTGCCTTGAACCATCTAGAACACATGCTGGCATCTTTGTCCCCTTTTAAAATAAGCCATTTTGAGGTCAACTTACTCTAAAAACCAAACCTAGTAATATGCTGGCAACTTGGTGCTAATTTGTCCTTCATGCACTTGTGCCATCTTGTATAAGCATACTTGCTTTTCTAATCATTTTCCAACAAAAAGCCACCTAGTATCCTTGTCATCCTCTAAAATTTCCTAGCTTCATGCCTTCCAAGCCATGCAATCCAATTGCAAGAAGGAATCCAAAAGCTATCATTTTCCAAGTGGTTCCAAATTATCTTACAGTGTCAATGGTCCCCCCTTTTCTTATGACATGCTTAGCCAATTCTTTTGCTCCCAAATTCAGCTTGTTCCATGGCTTGGTGGTTGGGTTTTCACCTCATTTATGCTTTCCAAAGTCAGCTTGAAGCTCTTTAACTTGCAAGCTAGCCTTTGCATGAGAGAAAGCTCATACATGCACTACTAAGCTAGTGCATGTCTTAAACACTTCTTGGCCAAGTCTTAGCAATTTTTTTCATCTTTATGACTTTCTCTCCTCATAAAATCAGCTCACTTCAACTCTTAAATAGCTCTTGTAATGCCTTGGCAAAAATCCCTCACTAGGTTTAACCATTTGCTTACTAAGAGCACAAGGTGTGGGCATAATCTTCTAATTAACTTACATATGAGACATTTAGAAAATTAGGTGGATAATCAAGCAAACATTGTTCAAGTCATATAATTAATCAAATAAGTACATGATAATTCTATTGATGATAGTCCCACTTATTCAACCATTTTTCATTCTAGATAGATGATTAGCCACTTGATTTTTTGTCCCATTCTTATCTTTGATCTCCAAATCAAATTCTTGCAAAACAAGAACCCATCTCACCAATCATGGCTTAGCATGTTTCTTTGAAATGATATATTATTGGTAGAGTAGTCAATATAAACTATCACTTTAGTGCCACTGAGATAGGAGTGAAACTTATCAAAAGCAAACATAAAAGCTAGCAGCTTCTTCTCGGTGGTGGCATAGTTGAGTTGGGCATCTGTCAAATTCTTACTTTTATAATAAAATGGCATAAATAGCTTTCTTTTTTTTGTCCTAAGATTACACCAACTATGTAGTCACTATATCATAAATAAGCTTGAATAAAGATCCTGATCTGATGCTACAATGATTGGAGTTATGACTAACTTTCATTTAGGTTTGGAAAGCACTCAAACATGACTTGTCAAATTTAAAGGTTACCTCATTTTCCAACAAGTTGCATAATGGTTTGGAGATTTTGGAGATATCTTTAATGAATCTCCTATGAAATCTTGCATAACAAAGGAAACTCTTAACACCTTTCACTAAGTTTGAGGTGCTTTTTAATGACTTCAAGCTTAGCTCTATCCACTTCAATTCCCTTGGAAAAAACCTTGTGGCCAAGCACCACTCCTTCGTAGACCATGAAATTATGCTTTTTCCAATTCACAAGGTTGGTCTTTTCTTGGAATTAACCCAACCATCAAGCCACCAACCAAAACAATGACTTTCACCCTAAACCATAACCCTTTAACCCACCTCAAGAAAAAAAACCAGTTTTGAGAAAATGTTGACCCAATTGATGCAAGCAAAAAATGCAAACATCTAAACCAAGCTATATTAATCAAAAACCTTGAAAATTAGATAGGTCGACTTGCTCAAGCCATGGGCAACTGACCTGTAGGAGCCTTGCTTACTAACATCAAGTCAAACCCTAAGAAACAAGGTAAGGAAATATGCAATGATATATACTCTTTTAGGAAGAAAGTATGCATAACTCTGATAATGATGACATTATGGATGAACCTATAGTGGTTAACCTTCCTAGTTTTGTTAAGCAACTTAAGGTGGACTTTGTTATGAGAGATGATCTAATAAATGTTAAGGAACTAATGAGATATGGTAGAGAAATTTTAGGAAGCTTTGATCACTTGGCACTAGAAACCTCTAAGAGCATTAAGCATTATAAAGAAGAAGGAGAGAATTTTAAAATTGAGAAAGATCCTGAAAAGTATGTTCAAGAGGAGGATCCTAAGAAGTTCTTTGAAGGATCAAGATATTCATGCAAATAGGAAAAGCATTTTTGGAGAGTATTCAACTTGAGGCAAAGGAGGAAGAAATCCAAGAAAACAAGAGGTTAAAGATGACCCCTAAAATGTCTACTCAAAGACAAACCTTTGAGATAGCACCACTAATGCTAAGACCTATACCAAAAGTGCTACTCAATGAGTTGAAAAATGCCAATTTTGTTAAAGATTGCAATCCAGAGCTTCGACAACTCCTTCTGAAAAAGAAAAAAGATTTAGAGAGTTTCATTATCTCTTATAAAGCTGGTCATTTAAAATTTGATTAAACTTTTTGTGATCTTAGATCTAGTATTAACCTTATGCCTATGAATGTTTTTATGTAACTAGGTTGTAAAGTACTAAAGCCTTTAACATTCACCATCAAATTTGCTGACAGATTTGTTAATAAGCCACAAGGAATGTTGAAGAATGTTCTAGTAAAAGTTAATAAGTATGTTTTTCCTATGAATTTTGTTATTTTATATATGAAAGATAATAAAGTCCCTTTACTTTTAGGTAGACCTTTTCTGTTAACCTCCAAAGCTTTTATTGATGTGTATAATTATGAGTTTACTCTAAGATTTAAGGACAAAAGAATACAATCTATAACTAGTCGATATGGTGTCCTTAGAGATAAAGATAAGGTACACTCAATAATAAGAGTTAAAGAAAAAGATAACCTTAGGGAGTCTAGCTTGATGGCTAAACCTCCTGACCTAGTGTCACAAACTTATTAAATGAAATCCTTAAGCTCTAGCCTTTTTAATTTTATAACCGAAACCCTTAGACTAAAAACCTCTATGTTGAATTCTAGTCCAACCTATATTATTCTTGTAAGGAAAGTTAGTACACCTATTAGGCCTCATTTTATTTATGTGATGCCATAAAAAAGGATGCAACTACCTTTTGAAGGGATAAGTTGATTTTTAGATTTAGGGGTGGTCAAGCTTAACCAAAACTAGTGCTACTTGGGAGGTAACCTAAATTTTACTTTAGTGGTTTATGCTTCTTATTCTTATTTTTAAGAAATTTATGCTTTGACTTGTTTTTGTTTTTGTGTTTTGTAAGACTAAAAAATGATGAAATGTCAAGCCTAATGAAGAACACAAGAAGATTCAGCCTTGATGCAAATTTGAGGAGTATTTCTTTTTCCTTGTTTTTAATTGCTTTATTTTGAAGTATTGTTTAATGTAAATGTGGCAAAAAAGAATGTTTTTTGAGCTTAGCATGTTTTCAAAAATTTTCTTTATGATTCAAATCGAATTGGCATTCTAACTTCTTTATTATGCAAGCTTAGTTGAATTTTCATTAATTTTTCAAGAATGACTTAAGTATAATATGAGTATAGGTGTGAATGTAGTGAAACATGAAACAAGTTCATGAGTATGTTTTTCTCTAGAAAATGATTTTTATGTACATGTTTTTATTCTTGATCTATGAAATGCAAAAATCTTGGCAGAAAGTATGTGAGATGTTAAGTTGCATATAAATTTGAAGAAAGAAAATTACTTTAGAATTTACCTACTTAATCTTAAAGCGAATTCTAGACTATACTTGACTTGAGTAGTGATCTAAGCATTTCTTTAAATCATTTGTGCCAAAGTGCCTTAGCACCATTAATAGGGCATAACTCACCACTTCTCATAGTCCCAATAGTGGTATCCACAACTCATTTCCTCCTCGATATAATAAAGGCACAGGAGGAATCCAAGGCACCATCCATTTTATTTCATCTTGGGTAAGCCTTTATAAGAATGTGATCCATTCTTCTTTGGTATTTAATGTTGGCTATTGGCTTTTGCAAAATTCTTCAATCGATGCCTTGTTTTGAAGATATGGCTTTTAAAAATGCACTATTCCCACACTTAAAGTGACTTCTTAAACACACATACAACAATGGTGCATATCTTATAAAGCGACCTTTCTTATTTCGTCGGTAGAAGTTTAACAACCATATGGTTTCAACTAAATCGTTAGTGAAAGTGTGATTGCTTGGGTTTCAACTTGCTCAAAAAAGTTCACTATAGTTATCTCAATGTAGCCTAAAGTTTTCAGAAAGATCACCATGCCATGTATTACCAAATCAAAAACAACCATCTTTTGATCACATCTAAATGCCCTTAAACAAAATTATAGAGAAAATCTCAATCGATACTAAGATGTTAGCCTTTGGGTCTTATGAAAGAATCTATAGTTTCAACCTTAACCCCTTATAAGTTTCACCAATTTTTTATGATAACCTAATTTCAGCTTCCAAGTGAACACCTTGTTTAGACATTGTAGTTCTATCTCGAGCAAAATTGAGTACTCCTCGATGGTCGGCATCAAATCCTTTTGATTAAAAGTGAAGCATCTGTAGGATGGATCCCAAAACTGTATAGTCATTTGGATCAATTGTTTCTTAATCACCACTAAAATCAAGGGTGCAATCTACCCATACTTTTCACCAATCTTCTTTTTCTCTTCACTTAGTTGACACCAGATGATGGACAAATCTTCTAAATTGTTTTATGTGAGATCCAAATGCACTTTTTCGGGTAACCCTGATGCATAACTGGTAAGCAAACAATCTCTATTCTTTTGCTAAGCTTCCTTTTGACCAAATATGCATTTTATTATATGACTCACATGGGACACTTAACGGATGATAAGCAAATTTGTAGTTCTACAGGATCTAGGAAAGGAAATTCTTAAAAGAAAAGTGCTATAGAGCAAATATCTCAATGGGAAATTGCATGATCTGTTTCTTACAAAAGAGAAAGAAAAAATAAATAATGAAACAAAATTGAGTTAGTATAAGGATATGATTTGAGATTAAAAAAAAAAACTAATTTTCCCCTATTCACAAGCATTTAGGGTGGTATATAACCAAATGAAATAATAGTTTTTTTTTTGTAACCCCTTATTATTTTTGTGTTCTATAAAAATGCCCCCTTTTGTGAATTTTGTTTTGTAACAAAAACCTTTTTTTCATTTTTTGTTTTGTTTTATTTTGTTTAAAACACATGATTTTTTTTTTTTTGCACACTTTGGAATTGTTATGAAATTTCTCCCTCATTTGTCCCAAACTTTGGTGCCTTCTACAATTAGGTTGGCGAAGTTCTACCTAAGGTTGGTTTCCTATAGCTTATTATATGCTTGGTTTAGACCAACACACATTTAAAGGTTCCCAAATTGTTCCTCACTGTCATCCATGCTAGACTAGTAAGGCACCTCGATCTTTACTCATTATAGGCTATGAATGAAAAAGGTTCAATTTAAATGAAAGTATTTCACTTGCCATTACAGAGGTTATCACCTGATGCGAGTTTAGATATTTTACTTCCTCCTATAAGGGACAAAGCTTGGGTATAGAGCTTATGCATGAAATGCCAAGTGTTATCGTGTGTGAGAGGAAAGTTAACACAAATGCCCCATAATTTATTGAGAATAATATGTACAAAAGAATGAAGTAATTAAAAGAAGATACAAATGATTTTCTTTAAATCATTGTTATTATTATCATTATTACTTTTTTTAGTTTTTTTTAGATAAATTTAAAATCAAGAGAGTTAATGTTAAATACCGATTAAGACCATTAAATCAAGATTAAAGATAATTCATAATTAATTATTGGCCTAATTCTCAAAAATATTCTCCTTAGCAAAGTCGACAAGCTTTTGTAATAGTTTTGGGATCGCAAGATGAATTTAAAAGACAAATAGAGTTGTCACCAATCTTTTTTTGGTTAGGTATGATTGGTTATCTATTAAAACTTTACCTTTTTTTATAAAATCTTAAAATTTATTAAAAAGATAATTTTTTGATCTGTGAAAATAGTTTAAGTTTGGGAGTCGATTACACGTAAGAATGATTAGTACCCCCACAACGTCTGTTAAAAAATGGTATCATTTAATTATATGTTATCCTTTAATTTTTGACAAAAGGTCTTAATTTTGGTATTTAAAAATTACTCCCTTGACTACCTTTATTAATTTATTTTCATTTCCACTTTTGTTTTCTCACCCTTTTTTTCTTTTTTATTATTTTATTTTTTAAAGATTAATCCATTTTATTTAAGAAAATAAATTAGAACCTTGTTATCGAAAAAACTCTTAAAATATTTTAGTACGTTGGTAACATTGAAAGAATTTTTCTCACCTCAGGATTTTGTAGGAATCACTATATGAATTTCTTTAAAATCTCATTATCGAATAAAAATTTTGTTTTCCGCATTTTTTATTATTTTTATTTCATTTTATTTTATTCCTTTTTTTTAAATAAAATTATCAAAATTTTGAATTTTTATTCTCATTATTAAAAGGGTTAACTTCATATATATACCTTATGGTTAAGGCTAAAATGAAAGTGCCTCTTGAGGTTTAAAACATGACATTTAACCACCCTATGTCGTTATTCTGTTATCACTTATTGAACGGCGTTAGAAAGATAGTCAAAAGTAGTCTCTATTTCTTGTTCCTTCCACGATCACTGTTTGTTTCTTCCATTTTCTTTTCTTTTCCATCTTCTTCTCTTCCATTTTCATTTCTTCCATGATAGTTAGATGTATCTCCATTTCTTCCATTTTCTTTTCTCTTCCCATCTTTTCTTTTCCATTTTCCTTTTTTCCATGATAGTTAAAGGTATCTCCATTTCTTGTTCATTTTTTTTCTTTTCCCACTACATTACTTTGAGAAAAATGCCATCACCCACGTATGAATTCTCAACAATCTATAGAAAGTGATGGATCGAATGGTGCCAAATTATGCTATTGTGGTGTAGAATCACCAATAAGAACTTTTGGAACAAGCAGTAACTACAGGAGAAAATTTTATGGCTATGTAAAATTTGAGGTAAGATTTCGTTAATTGTTGGATAGCTTTTAGGTAGAAAATTTGTTTAATCCTTGGGTTTTTGCATTTATAGGGAGTACGAAAATGTGAATTTTTTCAATGGGTTGATGAGATACCATGTGAAAGTTGTAGAAAACATTTACTTACATTAAAAGAAACAATCAAAAAAATGACAGATGAGCTTTTGTGATCAAATGTAAGAAAACAAGAATTAGTTTAAGCATTGATAATATGCTTAGCAAGAAAGTTGAGTTTGCAACAACAACAACTATTTGAATAAGAAAACATGAAGCTGAAATTGAATGAAGAACTTGTTCAAGCTTGAAATAAGGAGCAAAAAATTTAGAATGAACTAGTTGAATCTCATGCAAGAAAGGCACAATTAAAGCATAAGCTAGTTTAGATTTGATGCAAAAAAAAAAGGTAATTGCTTTAGTTTGTGGCAGTGTTATGGTGTTGTTGATTTTGATTTTGTTTGATCCCTTAGGTAGAAGAAGCTTAAGACTTCTTTTCTTGAGTTGATGAATTGATATCAGTGGGTTATTTGGAATTTGTTATGGGTAAGATGCAAGGTATGGCTTAGCTGTATGCAAGATTGTAATGTTTATAGGGTGTAGTATGTAGCAATGCCAAATGTTTGATGAAATGTCAATGTGAACTTGTTATTTAAGTATGGAATGAAAGTTTGCCTTTTGTTCAATGTGCTATGTAATGGCTTTTGTTACTAATTTTTTTATCTTGCAAATTGGTATTATACTACTTCTAACCAAGTAGGTAAGTTCTTAAAGTGGTTTAAGAAAATATGGCCTACAGAAAGCTAGCATTCCTATTGTAGAAAATAGCCTTGTAAACAAAGGCCACATTCCTATTGTAGAAAACAGCCTTGAAAACAATGTTAGAATTGTAAAAATGACCACATCCATTTATACAATTATAATTCAAAATACAACCTATACCGTAGAAAACAAAGGCCATTTTATTGAAGAAAATAAGGCCATATGATATACCACACTCCTATTGAACAAAAAACATGCCATCATCATTCCTATTAAACAAAAAAAAGCCACCAGTTTGTAAGGCCAACATAAAATGCATAATAAAAGACCTATACATCACACAAATCTATGCATCAAAATAAAAGGCCTATACATTACATCAGTTTATAACAAAAACAAGCCAAATAGCATACATTCAATGAATCATCCTAGAATAGCATATATAAGCCTTTTCCAGATTGCCCCCAAACACCTTGGCTACTAGTTGCTTGGCTACCAGCTACTAGTTTACTGGTTGTTTGGGTACTAGCATTCGGATTGCTAGATGCTTAAGAATTAACAACTTGACCACCAATATAGCTTGAGGTACTACTTTTCTTATTGGAGCAACTTTGGCCCTAACTTAACCTCGTCTTCTGCTAATATTTCTAGCATGACCTTTTCTTAAGCCAACATTTTTAGCATCACCTCTTCCTCTACCAACATTTCCAGCATCATCTCTTCTTTTGTGAACATTTCTAGCATCTTTTTGTCCTACATTTTTAGCAGATTGAACTTCTACCAGCATCCATTCCTCTAGCAGTACTTAACTGTAACTCAGTCCTAGCAACAACATTAATGATAGGTCTTCCTCTAGATCTGCCTTTAGTTATAAGTGTATTTGTTCTTGAGGAAGATACAAAATTTATCTTTTAATCAACCTATAAAATACACTTCATTCATGTTAAATTTAATATATAAAGATCATTTTAAATTAAAGATACAAATTACCTGACGATTGGTAGACTGAGGAAGAACTTTGTTTCATCCCTTCAACCTCATCCTTCTTTTCCACAAGGTCTCTCCAACCACTAATGCCTTGTATCTAACATTATGTCCAACCTAAGCATAGTTACCATATCTGATTGGCTTGTTCTTTCATGATGTTTTGTAATGATTTTGTGGTTTATCGGTGCTCTCTTTCTTAACTTTCTTAGTTTGCCTAGTGGTCTAAATATGATTGGAGAAGGCAAGAGTAGGGTTACCACCTATAGTCCATTCATGTTGTCCTAGAATAGGAATAATAATGGCATCATATGTAACCATTTATGTCTCCTTAGAATAGCAAGAATGGACATAGGATTCTAGTCTTTCCTTATTACTGTAAATAGTAGAAAACAACATGTTTACAGTGGGTTCCAATCAAATCCCAAACCCTACTAGTCAACTTTGTTCAGCCAAGTTCACAACGTAAGAGGTTGTATCATATTCAACTTCATATATAGACCTACCAGCATAATAAAAAAAGCAAGTAAAATAGTGTTTTTTAATCTGCATAAGCTTATCTTGAATATCTAGATATAAAGGAACATTGCAAGACTCCATACCAACCATCATAGAATGGAACCTTTTCATCAATCTTTTCCTTATCCATTCTAACATGCTAAGGATAGGAAAATCCCTAGCTTTCAATATATAAGCATTGAAAGATTCACTAAAATTATTCACCACTAAATTAGTTTTCGTTCTAAAGCTAAAATGAGACCTTGCCCAAGTTTTTGGATTTAATCTTCTCACCAAAGCATGTGCTGCCCCTGTTTGTCAAGCTCTTTCAGCACCAACAAAGCTTTCTCCTATTCTTTCACTAACCCCACACTTGCTGCCTTCCAAAGAGCTTTTTTATACATTTCTCCCTTAAAGTGAAGTTTGAAATTTGTATACAAATGCCTTAAGTAGAACCTATACTTAACTTGAGGGTACACTTCTTCAAATGTTTGGTCTAAACCCTAAAAAAAAGCTTAGTAGATTAATACCTTTTGTTGGTTAGATATAAACACTATATAAAAAAACTAAATACAATGACAATTAATACTTTTTGTTGGTCATATATAAACTCTAATACTAGTTTAGTGAAACTACCAAGTTTTTCGTGTAGCAAATTCAGGAACCAAGACCAAGTTTCTTTATTTTCTTGTTCAACAACTGTTTGCATCTAAACAAGACCATTTTTAGGATCTTATAAGATTAATTGGAATCATCTTCAGACGAGCATTGTAGAGGTACTATAACCTTTCCCATGCATAACCGTACTCCAAAACCTAATCTCAAATTCGTAGATGAAAATATAGGATTGGTGTCCAATCGCATCTCAAAAAAAAAAAAAGATTGGTTGCTACTCCTAAATTTTACGTTTAGCAATCAAGTCCACGGACCGATATGTAATGACAGTTTGGTGACTCCATTGGAGATACAAAGAGTTAAACTAAAATTAATCTTATGTAATCTTAGGTCTTGATTGACTAGTCTAGTTTTCTTTATTCATTTTACTGATTTATTTAATTGAATATATTTTATTTGTTTATTTGCTTAAAAGATGTTCAAAAATCTATTCCTTCACACACTACGCATGCATATCATAACATGAGTTCTTGACCAAGGTTTCATCCTTCTTAGGATAAGATAAAGTACTTATGCCCTTGTAAGGTGTTAACCTCTACAATGGCTAGCAAAATACTCTACTCAAATTGAATTCATTTTTTTTGTAGCCTGTCATGGGTGAGGATTAGAGTTCCCTACTAGTTCAGCATAGATGACCATAAGGAACAATTTGAAAACCTTTAGCTTTTACCCTAATCCAACATATAAATGACTTAGGAAGCCTTCCTTAGAATAGAGCCATGACCATCTATAATTTAGAATTATTCTAAACATATAAGGACACAAAGGAATAGGCTGTTATTGTTCAAACTTCTTTTTATTTGTCTCATACATCATCTCATATTCATACAGAAAGTTATTTACCACATACCAATTTTGACAAAATGAATCTCAATTATATTCATGGATAGCTTAAAGTAGTTTTAATCTACCCCAATCCAACATGATGCCTTAAAAATCAGATTAGAGAAAACATAAAGTAAAGAAGGAGACTGTTTGTTGGTAGATTATGTGTCCACTTTTCATAAGAAAGTTCGTCTTAATTTGAAGCAAAACAACCTTTTTTATCTAGCTTTGATTTGGAAGCAATGGAATAGATTATGCAAGAAAAATTTCAAGAGAAATATGGAAACTTAGCATTACTTATTCTCCATAAAAGTGGATGAACAACTTAATAGAGCCATGATATAGCTTTTGGATCCTTCATATGGATGCTTCATGTTCAACAAGGTGGATATGGTGCCCATAATTGAGGAGTATTCCACATTGCTTTGCCTACTCCTTTCATGTCTCAACAAAGTTTATATATGACACAAAAGCATAGGCTATTGTAAAAAGCTTGCCATGATGATGAAAATTAATATGGAAGATGTTGACAAGCATGTTAAAGGAAAAGGCAAAAATGCATATATTCCTTGGGATTTCATGCATAGTTACCTCATCAAAACTACAAATGACAAACGGTGCATGACTCTATTTGCTTAAGTTATGTATGGGATAGTGGTATTCCAAAAAAAGACTTGGATATATAAAGTAGTAGTAGAGGACTTCCTAAGCAAGTCGAGAACAATGTCAATCCGGCACTAGTTATTTTCATAGAAACCATCAAATTTTTGAATTTTGATCAACAAGAAGGAAAGAGTCATTTTATAAGTTGCATACAACTCTTATATGTGTGGATGAAGAGTCACTTTGAAGCCAAGAAGGCAAATTTTCTAAACCTTATCTCACCTCTACCATTCCCCTTAAGGAATTTTGTGAGATTAAATTATAGGAATTAGAGTTCAAGAAATAATGGATTTTTTATTTACAAAACTTGATGAACCCATAAATACTGTGGAGGGTACCCTGGATGCCATATGATTTAATACTTCATAGTTGTGGGGACAAACTTTAGGTTCCACTTTTTGGCATTTGGGGTGTGACCAGTTATGCCCCATTTATGGTGCTGAAATAGTTTGAATATGAATAGTTTGTTCCAATGACACATGGACTTTATTAGTTAGGTTTTGTATACGATGAATTGTGTTCACTAAAAAAGGTAGGAGAGATTGTCCAATAATGGAACAAATGAGAAGAATGGATCAAGGCATCCGTACCAATAAGATCAGCCTAGAATATTTTGTGTGGTGTATCAAGTGAGCTAAAAATGTTGTAGTTCTAGATAAAGATAGTCTAAGCAACCCATTTAGTCTAGTTTCCTCAAAGCCTTAGGGTTTGTAACTAGAAGCAAAAATTACAAAACAAAAGTTATAGAAAAAAAAGGAAGAATTGGAACACAAAAATAAAAGGCTCAAAAAAAATGGAGGAAAGTATGCAACAGTAAGAAAGAAAAATTTAACAGCTCATTCAAGATAGAGATGGATGGAAGAATTTGTTCATTGATTTAAACAAGACACATTCATCTACCACTCCTGAATTGGCTTAACTCCTAAAAGAGAATAAACAATTGCAAGTGAAAATACAAGGAAAGGAATATGTATTCTCAGAAATTCAAAGGTATAATTCGATACTTTAGAAAGCTATCAATGAAGTGAAAGCTCAAGTTTCCATTTCGAAAGAAAAGTGCCAAGAATACCTTAACAGAGGTGAACGGTGGAAGAATGTATACATGGCAAAATAAGAACACTTAAAGCACTAGTTTTAACATATCAGTATGGCTTCATATAAGGCTGCAAAAATGGAAAGATAAGGTCAAAGAGCTAAAGATAGGAGTACAACCAATTAGGGCAAATGGTTCGAATTTGCTAATTTTTCTTTATGAGGCATAGGATTAGTATCAACAGATAAATAAGTTCCTTTGATAGGCAGTAGACTTTAAGCTTTTATGGATGTAACTTTGGATCGGTAATAAGAATCAATTGTTATTAATTGATGTGTGGCAAACTCTCCTTAATACATCATGTTCATTTTATTTATTTTTGTCCATTTTTCATTCATGTATTCATTCATACATTGGTTTGAATAAGGCATCAAAATATAATATCCTAATTCACAACAATTGTTGCAATAGAGGTTCAATAATAACTCACATAAAAAATTAACTTAACCTACTTGTCATTTATACAACACCAAGGCTCGAACAAGAATAGGCTAGTCCATTTGAGAAGATTGAAAGGGGATATTAACAAGATAATAGATATGCATAAAAGTCTTAACAAAAGAAAAGTAATAGAAGGAAATCCTAGCTTTTAAGAGCAATCACCAGACATGGTGGATCTTGTATACCCTCTAGGGTTTGAGTCCTAGCAACCTTAAACTTTTCAAGGGGCTAGAATGCAAATTCTTACTCCTAACAGATATTTATATAGTTATCCATGAATAACATCTACACCTACTCTAAGATAGTTTCAAATATTTGCTAATATAGTTTTTGTTAAAAAACCATCTAAGCCAATTCTAATTTCAGATTTGGATAATCCTAAGGAGAAAGAAAAGTTAGGAATGAAAGCATTTGAGATAGTGGAAGACACAAATGCCTAGCAGAATACGAAATTGCTAGAAGAAAGACTTAAGCCATAGAAGGAATAGATTTTTATGGCTTTATAGACACAGCTGAGCTTTGTTTGGTCCCAAACATGTTCATTCCTCCGAGATTTAAGGTCTCTGAGTTTGAAAAGTTTGATGGCACAAAATTTTCAATGACTCATGTCACTATTTACTATCATAAGATGGCTATTCATGCTCGTGATAAAAAGCTATTAATGCATATATTTCAGGACAGCCTTATAGGATCTATAGCTAGATAGTATATTCAATTAGACAGAACCCATATCCATTCGTAGAAAGAGCTTACGAGGGCATTTATTACTCAATACTGACATGCCATGGATTTGGCTCTAGATTTTTTTCTTTGTAAAGCATGAAAAAAAAAGTAATTAAGAGCTTTAAGGAATACATGTAAAGATGGGAGAAATGGTCACACAAGTTCAGTCTTTCCTCATAAAAAAAATAATTGTCTTGTTGTTAACACCTTAAAAGCACTATATTATGAAAGACTAAATGGAAATGTGACTAAGAATTTACAGACATGGTGATTTTAGGCAAGATTATTGAAAATGCCATAAAAAATGGCAAGCTTGATGCAAGAGAGATGAGTGGCACAAAGAAAGGTGGAGCTTTCAAAAAGAAAAAAAGTGAAGCATAAGCATTAAACTATATGGGGCAACAAATAAGAGGTTTTACTTAGTATCCTATACCAATGTACCAAGCCTCTTACCCTTCCTATAAACAATAGGACATCCATTCTTCATCCATATAAGCTAATACAATAATTAACTTATCCACCTCCTTTTCAACCATCTTTTCAATGACCCACCTATATGAACAACCGTCCAGCTACACTTATTAGGCTAGAATGGAGACCCAACTAGGGCAATGGTCTAAGAGCCCTTAAAAATACTTAGGAGAAACCCTTTTTTGACCTTATCCCATGACATACATGATTTGTTCACTCAACTTATGAAGAATCATTTGCTATCCCCTATTTTTCATGAACCATTAAAACCTCTATACCCTAAATGGTACGATCCTAATGCACATTGTGATTACATTATGAAAATGCAAGCTATTGAACAGAGAACTGCACTACTTTAAAGTGCAAGATACAAAAGTTAATCGAGAAAAGAGTGTTAAACTTCAATACCAACAATCGAGAGGCCCCAAATGTTAATGTAAATCTTTTATCAAATTATACTAGACCAGTAATAAATGTTTTGATTAATGGCCATACAAGTTATGTTAAAAGCAAGATAAATGAAGTCAAAACTCCGATGGCTAAAGTTTTTAAAGCTTTAGTTAAGGCTGGTATACTAGAACCAATAAAGCCTTACAATTGTCATGGCTAAAGTTAGGGAGGAAGAGGGAAGTTATAACAATCCCGTGGTAGTTCTTAATAGAGAATACCAAAAATCGATCTCTAAAAATGAAATTTGTGAATTTTTTAAGTTTATAAAGCATAATTAGTATAGTGCGGTAGAGTAGTTGAATAAGACACCAGTTAGAATTTCACTATTGTCACTCTTGCTAAGTTCAAAATCCCATCGTAATGCTTTACTGAATGTGTTGAATGAAGCATATGTGTCCTATAATGTATATGCTAAATATGTCAAATAGTTTATTAGTAATCTAGTGGTCTTAAATTATATTTCTTTCACTCATGAAAAGATTCCTCTAGAAGGTCAAGGAAGTACCAAAGATCTTTACATTAGTGTTAAGTCCAAGAGTCATATAGTGGCTAAGGTTCTAATTAACAATGGCTCTTCAATTAATGTCATGCCTATGATTACACTGGTACAACTACTTATGGATATATCTTACATAAAACCCAGTCATATGGTTGTTTGGGCCTTCGATGCAACTTGATGAGAGATGCTAGGGGACATAAAAATGCCATTGCAAATTGGCCTTTGCATTTTTAATGTGAAATTCCAAGTTATGGATATCTTGTCCTTATATAGTTGCTTGTTGGGTAGGCCATGGATTCATATGGTAGGTGCTATTCCATCTTTACTACAACAAAAAGTTAAATTATTGTTGATGGAAAGCTTACATGTGTAGTAGGAGTAAAACATTTAGTGGATAACCCAACCTGTGAATATCCATTATGTGGAAGCTACAAATGAAGCTTTGAAATGCTTTTATAGATCTTTTGAGATTGTCAATGCTACATATGTGGCTGAAAGATCTAAATTATATTCATCGTACTTGTCTACTACTACTAAGACGATTGTCAAGTAGTTACTAGAATGGGATGCCAACCAGGAACTAGACTTGGAAAGAATTTGCAATAAATCATAAAGCCACCAGTAGTATATGACAAGAAAGATAGATTTGTCTTAGGGTATAAACCAACATGAGGGGATTAAATGAAAATGATGAATGGGAAGAAAGAAAAAGGATGCCTAATCTCAAAGGATATAGGCTAGGGTCAGAGTCAATGGTTATTCCTTACCTTTATGATTTTCTTTTCATTCAAGAGGATGTATTTATCTAGATCCACTGAAGTCCCAAATGTAAAATTTCTAGAAGTTTTTTTGAAGCTGACCTTTCAGATAGTGGATGATGAAGAAAAGAATAATCAAGATGAAAATCTGTTCATGCATCCTTATCCTCTAAATTTTGAGCTAAATAATTAGAAAGTCATAGAGCTGCCTATTATCTTTTAAACTTTTGAAAAGTAATGTGAAACTTTATGTCCTTAATTGCTTGTCCTATAAGGATTAAGATATCTTTTATGGTGTGTTTTATGTTAATCATTTTAATAAAAGACTTAGAAGATGCATTTATATTTCTTCTATTTGTTTTCATTTCCGTTCATTTGATCCATTTTTCTTTTCATTCCTCCATTTCCATTTGCATACCATACCAATGTTGTGTGCCAATATTCTCTTGATTTCACCCATTTGCAGATTCTTAAGTAATGAATATGAAAATAAGTATGACAATCATCTTGGATTTAATTTTGAAAACCCAATTTATGTTGACAAACTTGATAATGAAAAGGATTCAGATGATTGTACTTTGTATCCTAATTTGTTGAAACTAATAAAGCATGAAGATAAGCCAATTAAGGCCCATTACGAAGTTACTGAATTAGTGAATTTAAGAGACGATGAAAATAGAAAAAAAGCTAAGGTTGGTACATCCTTTCTACCAATTGAAAGGCAAACGTTAGAAATATTGCTCCAAGAATACGAGGATGTGTTCGCATGGTCTTACTAGGACATGCCAAGACTCAAGACTATTATTATAGAGCACAAATTACCTTTGAAATTGGAGTGCATGCCAATACAGTAAAAGTTAAGGTGTATGAAACTAGAAATGCTATTGAAAATAAAAGAAAAAAAAAAGAAGCAATTTGATGCTATATTTTTAGAGGTGGCAAAATATCCTGAATAGGTAGCCAACATAGTACTAGTTCCTAAGAAAGACAAAAGGTAAGAATGTGTGTCAATTATCAAGATATGAATAAGGTGAGTCCTAAAGATAATTTTTTTACCCCATATTGAGATACCTTAATGGATAACATTGCTTGGCATTTCACATTTTCCTTTATGGATGGCTTCTCTAGCTACAATAAATTAAAATAACTTAAGATGATATGGAGAAAACAACATTTGTAACCATGTAGGGTACATTTTGCTACAAAGTCATGCCTTTTGGATTAAAAAATGCTGGTGTTATTTATTAAAGAGCAATAAAGAGTCTCTTTCATGACATGATGCATAAAGAGATAGAAGTATATGTGGATGATATGATTACAAAGTCTCGTGAAAGAGAGGATCATGTAGTCAATCTTAGAAAACTATATGATAGATTGAAAAAATTTCAATTGAAGTTAAATTTTGCCAAGTGTATATTTGATGCTAAATCAAGAAAACTGTTAGGTTTTGTGGTCAGTGAAAGAGGAATCGAAGTGGATCAAGATATGATACATGCCATTTAGAACTTATCCCATCATCGTATTCTAAAAAAAGTGCAAGAAGTTTTAAAAAGATTGAATTATATTTCTCGTTTCATCTCTTAACTCACTTATAAGTAAAACCTTATTTTCAAGCTTCTTAGAAAACATGATTTAGGAGAATGGAATGATGAATGCCAAAAAGCTTTTGATAAAGTCAAAGAGTATTTGTCAAATCCACCTGTGTTGGTACCATTAGTTACGGGGAAACCTTTAATTTTGTACTTAACAATACATGAAAATTTAATAAAATGTGTATTATGGCAAAAAGATGAAACGAACAAAAAAGAACAAGTGATCTATTACTTAAGTAAAAAGTTCACTGATTATGAGTCTAAGTATCCATCATTGAAGAAGATATGTTATGCATTGGCCTAGAGAACTTGAAGGCTTAGGCAATACATGCTTTATCACACCACTTAGCTTGTAGCAAAGTTGGATCCCATTAAGTATATCTTTGAGAAACTTTCATTGATAGGGAGAATAGTGAGATGACAAGTTATGCTCTTAGAATACAATATCATCTATGTAACTCAAAAGGTAATAAAAGGAAATGCAATAGCTGAGTTCTTTGCCAATTATGCAGTCGAATATTATGAACCAATGAAGCTTGATTTTCCTGATAAAGATGTGATAGTTATTTATCAAATGAAGAGAAAGAACCAGTTGAAAAATCTTGAAAGATGTATTTTGATATAGCTACAATGCCCCAAGTCTTAGTATTAGGGCAATTTTAATATCTCTCAATGGACATTATTATCCCATCATAGCTAGACTGAATTTTAATTGCACAAATAATGTGGCTGAATACAAGGCTTATGTTATGGGTTTGCAAGTAGCAAATGAAAAGAAGATTAAAGTATTTGATGTATTTGGAGATTCAGCTCTAGTCATATATCAGTTACGAGGGAAATGGGAAACAAGAGATTTGAAGTTAATTCGGTACCATGAATACATCTTTGAGTTGGTCAAACAATTTAAAGAAATTCAGTTTAAGCATTTATCTAGAAAGGGAACCAAATTGCTGACACACTAGTTACTCTAGCTGCAATAATCAAAATAGACATAAATATTGAGATCCAACCTATCAAGTAGGATGTGAAAGATGCACAAGCACATTACTCAAGTATTGAAGAAGAAGTTTATGAAAAACCTTGGTATTATGATATTCTACAATACATCAAAAGTCAGCAATACCTTGAACATCCAATAAAAAACAATAAAAGGATTATCAAAAGGTTATCTATAGGTTTTTCCTTGATGGAGATATTCTTTATAAAACAAGTCGAGATCAGGTGCTTTTAAGATGTGTGAATGTAGCTAAGCAAAGAGAATTCTTGAAGTACATGATAGGATTGCTGGGCACATGCGAATGGTCATATGATGGCTAGACAAGTTATGAGGCTGGTTATTATTTGTTGACAATGAGAGTGACTATATTGATTATGCTAATAGATGTCATAAGGGTTAAATTTATGCTGATAAGATTCATGCTCCCCTATACTTTGCATGTTTTGGTACTTCCATGGCCATTTTTATATACGGCATGAAAGTCATCAATCTCATTGCCTCGAAAGTTTCAAATGGGCATAGATTCATATTTGTGATAATTGATTATTTCACAAAAAGGGTAAAAGTTGCATCATATATTAGCATGACCTAATTAGTGGTATGCAAGTTCATAAAAAAGGAGATAATATGTAAATATGGGCTTCCAAAGAGGATTATTTCTAACAATGCCAATAACTTGAACAGCAAAATGATAAATAAAGTGAGCACTCAGTTTAAGATCCATCATCAGAATTTGGCACCATATCATTTGAAAATGAATAGGGTAGTAGATGCTATAAACAAAAATATCAAGAAAATCTAGAAAAAATGATAGATACTTACAAAGATTAGCATGAAAAGTTGCCTTTTGCCTTGTATGCTTATAAAACATTAGTAAGAACATCTACTAGGCCCACCCCATTTTCATTAGTTTATGGAATAAAAGTTATGTTGCTAGTTAAAGTGAAAATTCCCTCATTAAAAGTTCTAATGGAAAGTTAAGTTAGAAGAAGCAAACCGAGTATAGAATCATTACGAGCAATTAAACCTCATTAAAGATAAAAGACTTATAGTACTTTGCCATGGTTAACTATATCAAAAGAGGATGATGAGAGCACATGATAAGAAAATCCACAATCATCACTTTCGAGAAAGAGACTTAGTGCTGAAAGGATCCTTTAAAATCAACATGACAATTATGAAAAATAGATACCAAATTGGAAGGGTTCGTATACGTGAAGAAAGCCTTTTCTAGTAGGGCATTGATTTTGGCAAAAATAGATGAAAATGATTTACTTAGTTAGATGTTGTGAAAATATATTTTGCTTAAAAAAAGAAAAAAAAGAAAGGAAAAAAAGGAAAAAGGGGATATATCTAAGTTGAAAACCTGAAAAAGTGGCTTGGATATAAAAGAAAGGCAACATAATGAGATGACCTCACAACACAGGGGCAAACGTGGTTTGATGAGTTTTGAAGGATCAATGATTTTCTCTGGTTAAGTTTTAGAAAAAAATTCAGAATAACTTGCTCATGATTATCTTGTAATCATTCTTTCGGTGCTTTTGTTCTTGCCTAAACATTTTTATTACTATGCTTTTGTTATCTATTTGATGAAATGTGTTCTTTCTTCTTTGAAAAATAAAAATAATATATATCCATTCCTTTATCTCATTTGCTATGCTTGTCCACCCTACAAATGAATAAAAGAAATGTGTGATGCATTTTATTTGTTTTGAAATTAAAATAACGAAAAAACTAAACAATAACATGGAAGATCCTAGCATTACTTTCTAAAAGTTGATAAATATAGGTAGAAAATGACAAGAAGAGCATGACAAGATGTTGATATTGCAAACTTTTAGGAAGGGGAAAAGATATTTCTAAGAAAAATGCAATGATCAGACATTAAGAGCAAGTTGGTCTTGTTGCAATTATTGAGAATTTTGATAATCATAGTGAAAAAAGTGAGAGATTTTAAGAACCTTTTACCTTAATTGGAAGTGAATATTTTGATTGCATTACATTAATTCCATTTAGAGCATTTGGTACATGCATCCATGAAAGGTTAAGATCACAAGTTGTAACAAGACTAAAGATTTTTCATTCACTAATGAAAAACAGATTTTTGCCTTGTATAAGGTTAACGATCAAAGATAAGACTTCAATCCTCAAAGGAGAGAAATTTGTTTTTTCAAATATGAGATTTCAGTTTCAAAAAGATGAGAATTTTAAAGTTGTTAAGCCTTTGCTTAGAGGGGCTTTTTAAATTTTTAAATTTTGTTAAGCTTTTCTACTTAGAAAAGCTTTTTAAATTTTCAAAAGTTGTTAAGCCTTTGCTTAAAGGAGCATTTGAAATTTTCAAATGTTGTCAAGGCTCTACTTAGAGGAGCTTTTTAAATTTTTAAAAGTTGTCGAGCCTCTGTTTAAAGGAGCTTTTCAAATTTTCAAAAAGTTGTCATGCTTTTGTTTAGATGGATAAAAAAATGAAACAAAAAAAAAAGTTTTTGTCCAACATTTAGCTTTTCATATATGTTTGCCCAAACAACTATAAACACCCATTTTGTTTGAGTAAAATCAAATTTCTTGATTTTACTCTGATATGATCTTAGATTGTTTATTGGGTCCATTAGATTTCAGCCCAAATGTAGTTTGGTTTCTTTTTTACTCTAATTTTAATTTTAATTTTGTTATTTTTTACTATTATTTTTCTATTCTACTTTTATTTTCTTTTCCCATTATTTTCCTTCTTCTCTAGTTTTGTCCCAAAGTCTTTGGTGCATTAAATGCACTACTAGACTTTACAACAAGAATTTCAAAGGCCGAATTTCAATGAAGTCAAAGTCACTGGTGGCCACCATTTTTTCTTCTTCAAGTACCATTTTTTATTCTTCAAATCCTAGATTTTTCTTCTTCAAATCCCAAAAACTCTGGGATTTGATTTTCCAGTGGCTCTATAAATAGAACCTTTCTTTAAAAAAAATAAATAAAGACAGAGGGAACAAAACCTAGATATAAGAAACACTACCAAACTCAAACACAAAAATTTTTTTTACAGCCAAAGTCCTTTGTGAGCCCACCACCCAAAAAAAAAAAAAACCTTTGCAAAAAAAGAAATAAAAAACACATTCCCCGAAATGGAGAACACAACACCATAACCAATAATAAAAAAAAAAGTTTTTTTAGCCTAAACTTTAAAGGCAGATCTAAGAGGTTGGTGGTTGTTTTTTTTTTTAAAAGAGACTAGATTGTCAATCAAGAGCCAAAGTGGATTTTTTTGGGTTGTTTTTTGGACATTTTTGGTCACTAACAACAAACGAAGATGACAAAATGACAAGGACAGGGGCGGCTAGCCAACATTCTAGGTTGTAGGTTGGGATAATTTTTTTGGTTTTTTGAAATTGTTTTTGAAGAGGGTTGAAAAGGTTTTTAAAAAGTTTGGTTTATATAGTTTAAAAAAAGGTGAGACAATGCCATTTGGAACATAGAGGATTTGCGCGTGGACTCGAGAGTCGACCTAAGATTCGCTCACCTGACCTGACAACCCATATCAACTCTGAATCAAAACCAATTCAAACAAATCAAATCAAAACCATACCAAACTGAATTGGATTAAGGTGGACCATTGCTGAACTAGGATAGATCGTTCACTATTGATTGGTGTTGACCCGCATTGATTGGTGTTGACTTGCCATTGATTGATAAAAATTTGATATTTTTAAAATTTTTTATTTTAGGTGTTACTTTAGTATTTTTAGTATTTTAATTTACAATTTGAGATGTCTTAAAAAATATAATAATAATAAATAAATAAATAAATTAATAAATGTAAAATTTTGGAATAATGAAATAACAAAAATAAATAATGAAAAATAAATAAAATATTATTAATAAAAAATAAAGTCACAAGTGGTGATTTTATTTAAAATATTCACGCAAAGAAATTTTTAAAAATATTTTAAAAGTGTTAGAAATATTTTCAAATTGTTCAAGTATAAAAAAAATATTATTAATAAAATAAAGTCACAAGTGGTGATTTTATCAAGAAATTTTCTCAAAAAAATTTACCGAAAAGGTATTGGGAATATTTTTGAGAATTTTTATAATAAAATGATAAAATAACAATAATGTCACAAGTGGTGATTTTATTAAAAATATTCATGCAAAGAAATTTTCTAAAATATTCTAAAAGTATTAGAAATATTTTAGAATTTTTTTCAAACACAAAAATATTAATTGGGATAAAAATAAAGTCACAAGTAGTAATTTTATCAAGATTCCTAGACAAGGGATTTTCTCGAAATAGTCCAAAAGTGTTGGAAATATTTTGGGAATTTATCCAATAAAATTTTTACTTACCTCAATAATAATATAAATAATAAATAAACATTTCAAAATAGATTAAAATTTTTGTCGATGATGAAATTAAAAGGAAGTCAAAAGTGGTGATTTTCCTTTAAATTTTTAGAATTATAGCAAAAGTGTTTGTATAAGAGAATTATGATCTACTTCGCTTTGAATATTAAGATAAATTCGACGAAAGAGCTCCTTCAAGAAAATAAGTGATTTCTTTGAATATTCTTGAGGTAAAGAGGTTTCTTAAGTTACACCAAAAGTGTTGAGAATAGCTTAGAAGATTTTCAATAATAAAAATATAATAACAAAAAATGAAATATTAACTAAAAAAAATTTGAATGAGACCATTTTTGGGATCTTATAAGATTAATTGGTACTATATTCGGGTGGGCACTATGGAGGTACTATAACTTTCCTTATGCATAATCATACTCTTGAACCCAATCTCGAATTCGTAAACCAAAAGATAGCACCTCAATAAAAAAAAATTGCTGGCGACTCCTAAATTTTACGTTTAGTGATCAAGTCCTTAGACTAATACGTTATGACACCAATCAAACATTAAATCAAAATACATTTCCCTATACTTGAATAACAAAACCAAATCTTACCAAATTACTATAGAGAAGTGTTCTATCATCCTACAAAACCAAATCTTTTTATAATTATTTTGAAAAAACCATTAATATGGAAGAAGTTAAACATATGAAGTTCATGGGCTCCTATTCCACCTCAACCACCCTAAATTTTGCATTAGCTTCATGTGAAAACTAGCATAATATCTTAACATGAATTATTGCAAGACAAATTTGCAAGTATACATGCATATGCACTTAAATTGATAAGGAAATTGAAATTTTGACTTAAGTAGTAAGTACAACATGTTTCAATTATATGCTTTAGTAGGTAGAATAAAGGGCAAAATGTCACTTGATGTAAAGAAGCTATATCACTTTTTCGAACAAAACACAAGAATCCTGATCACTTTTCTTTCACATAATAAACTCATGGAAGAACTATTTGATACAGGAAAATTTTCTCCAACCATGAGAAAATTCAATTTGCTACAACCATTTTAAAAAATATTTCTTCCACTTATCGTGAGAATCTTTCTAATTAATTTTTAACAGTAAAAATTTCATTCCTAACTAGCTTTCGAACTCAAGGATGGGTGTCCAATATAGTCAGTAACTACATCCAACATGCATTACAAGAAATATCATCTTTAGCAACAGAATATTTTGGAATGTATATAAATGTTGCAAAATATATCTTTTTTACAGCATAAAAAGTAATATGTTTCCATTGGTTATTGTAAGTTACATTTGGCAACAAATAGGTCAAATTATATAATAGATATTTGCAATTTAGTTAAATAGTGGAATTAATCTCTCATCTTAATGTGTTCAATTGGCTCCCTATATTTCATTTAATTATCAAATTTAGTCAAATTGATAATGGTTCAAACTTTTTCCATTAAAATTCATGATATGGGATTTTGACTTTTTTGACATGGCATTTTTACCTATATGGCTATTGACTTTGCTGACATGTAAAGTCCACATGCTCAAACATGATGATGTGGCAAAATTCTTTAACACGTCATCATTTTTCCATGCCAACTTTTCTCAAATTGTATGGCCCATCCTTGTAATTTGGTTAAATAGTGGAATTAGTCTTTCTACCTTATTGTCTGTTCAAATTTGATATATATACATAAATTAATTATCGAATTTAAGATTTGATATAAAATAACCAAAATAAAAGAAAAAATAACCTTTTCAATGCAAATAGGTTGAGTCATAAATAGTGTCAACATATAGGTCAATACATGAGTTACACTAGACCCATCTTCTAAAATGGTTTTGTTTCAACCCATTAAAGAAACAAAAAACCATTTTTTTAATTTTCCTTTTTTCTCCTCTCTCATCCTCATTTTCCTCTTACTTGCCTTTACATGTATCATTTAACAAACTCATATTTCAATAGAATTTCTAAAAACTAGTGATTGAAAATTTCAACGATCATAGAAAAATTTATTTAAAAAACCTAAAAACCGTCAATACCCAAAAATCGATTGCTATTTGATTCTTAAAATTTTTTTAAATCAACATTTCCAAAAAATTTCATATTTTCCTTATTTTTTTCAATTTTCAATTTTCAATTTTCAAGTTTTGATTTTCAATTTTCAATTTTTGATTTCCTTTTTTCCTTTTTTGCATTTTTTTCTAACTTTAACTTCTTGACTTTCACTAAATAAACAATAAAAATAAAATAAATAGATAATAATTAAAATACTTTTAGGCCTTTAAATTTGGGCTTAAAATCCAATTTCACAATTAAACTCAATTGATCCAAAAATGATTTTAGAACCTAATGTCAAGATAAAATTCAAAACCCATTTAATATTAAAAAAAATTTTTAAAAATAAAATTTCTACAATTGCTTTTATTATTGATTGTGTATCTGGGTTTATTGATTGTGGTTTTCTTGATCTAACTTTTACATTTCTATCAGTTTAAAAGTTTTTCATTTTTTGTCTTTTTTTATATTACAAAAATATTAAAAATAAAAATTAAGAAAAAGAAAAAATCAAAATAGATAAATAAAGAAAGAAAAGATGAAGAAAAGATATAATTTAGTTTATGTTGGGTTTATAATCTAATTTGAGATTAATCCAATTTGTCAAATTAAGTCAAATTAATAATTCAAATATAAAAAAAATTATCTAAATATGAAAAAATGTCATGGTCGAATTAATAATTTATGTTATTTATATATTATTTTAGGTCAAATCTTAAATTTGATAATCAATTAATATATAGGGATCAAACTTGAACACATATTAAGGTAAAAGGACTAACTCTACCATTTAACCAAAGTATGGGAATAGGCTGTATAATTTAAGAAAAGCTAGCATGGAAAAATGATAATGTGTTAAAAATTTTTGCCACATCATCATCTTTGACAATGTGAACTTTACACATAAGCAAAGTCAATGGTCACGTAAGCAAAAATGCCACATCAAAAAAGTCAAAATGCCATGTCATCAATTTTAATGGAAAAAGTTAGAATCGTTAATAATTTAACTAAATTTGACAATTAAATAAAATATAAGGATCTAATTTGAACACATTAAAATAAAGGGATTAACTCCATCGTTTAACTAAAATAGATATATCTATTGTATAATTTGACCGCAAGAAGAATGTATACAGAATTGTTGCAAATGCTTTTTACAATATTACTATCAAGATTTTGTAGAACACCTTTTGTAACATAAAATGTCTTATGTTGCAATAGGTGCTATACACTATTTTTTAAACAAAATGTGTATCAAACATATCGATCCGTGAACTCGATTGCTATATAGAAAAGATTAGGAGTCATCACCAATCTATTTTTTAGGTGTGATTAGCCACCCAAAAAATCCATCTTTTAACAAACCTTACATTAATTAAGGTTTGCTAAAAAAACTTTTCGGTCAACAAATCAAAGTTGGATTCGGGAGTACGATTATGTGTGGGAAATATTATAGCATTCTCATAACACCCATCGAAGACAGTACCAATTGATTTTGTGTTATCCATTAAGCATGACAAAATTTGTTAAAATATTTTCAAAAGAATTTCATATTAGAAATTATTCTTAAATTACTCTAATATTTTAGCAAAAATTCAAGAATATTTTCTCACTTAAGGAGTATTCAAGATATATATTAATACTCTTGAAAGAGCTCCATCATTAGATTCAAAAACATATTTTTTTATTTTGTTATTAAAATCCTTGATATTGAACAATTTTTTAAATACTTTAATATTTTAGTAGCATTTAGAAAATAATACCTCACTTATGAATTTAAGTAGAAATTGCTATTGCAACTTTCTAGTAATTCCATTGTTGGAAGATTTAAAATTTTTATTTTTTAATTTTCAGGAAATATTGATATTTTCAATTTTTCCTAAATATTCTAAAAAAATTCATTCTAAGAAAAAAAACTGACATTTCATTTTTTCTTATCATTTTTTTACAAAATTTTTATTTTTACTTCTCATTTATCAAACAATTTTGGAAAAATTAATATTTCAACTTATTTCTAAATATATTTCATAGTTATTTTAAATATTTTTCACACCAATTTTAAAATATATTTTCAAAACCACATCAAAATTCATCCAAAAATACAATGAATAATCACAAAAATAAAAACAAAAATATATAAAAATCTACAAAAAATTAGGTAAAAAATGAAACAAAATAAAAATTATGAAAAAAATACCAAAAATGCCTTTAGTCAACTCTGGTCAATGGTTCAATGATCTGAGTGGTTAAACCCAATTCTATGTCGGCTTGAAGCAATTCGTGAGTGGTTCAACGGTAGTTCAAGAATAGTTCGACAGTTCACTGATGGTTCAATTCAATTTTTAGCATTTTGGAACAATTAAGCCAAACTAGTTAACTAGTTTAAGGATGATTCACAATGGTAGGACCTCGGGTCGGGCATGTAGACCTTAGATCCAGGTCAGGTCAATGCGAAGACCCTCGAGTAAGTTTTCTTTTTCAAATATAAAAGGTAATTTTTTTCATTCGTTTCTCCAATCTCTTTCTCTCTCCACTCTCCCCCTCTCTCAAATACTCTCGCTCTTTTTTTAAAATTTCTATCGACGCCACCGCTATTTCTAGAAACTGGTCATCGACCACTCTCCACCATCAACAGAGCTGAATCTACTCCAAAATACACCAAAATGTTCCCTTCAACCCCCTCATCACTGTTCCAACCTCAATTTAGTCTAAAACAATCCCGAATGGCCTAGATATGAGCCTAAAGCTATTGGCTTCAAAGCCCAAACGATCCCCTTCCATTGCGCCAAACGCCATCAACTCACACTATGTTTCTCCTCAAGCAAAGACCTTCTTGTGAATACCTAATTTTATCCAAGATACTTTTCCTTGTGATCCGGGCGTGCTTTTGCAATTGGGCCTAATCTTCATTTTTTTAGCCTAATGTAAGGCCCACTTTTGATGCTCTATATAAGGCCCAAAATGGCCCAATAAAATGTCTAGGCATAAAAGGCCCATTGCTGGCTATTAATAATAAAATATATATAAATATATAAATTACAAAAAATAAAATTAATTAAAAAAATTAGTTAATAACATAAAAAATTAAATAAAAGCAAAACCAAAAAAAAAAGGGAAAAAACAAAAACAAAAGCTTGGCCTAATCCAATAAAAACCCAAAGCTAAAAAGACCAAAATAAAGAGAGGCCCAAGGCATGGCCATAGGGGCTATTAACCGTGCATGAGGGATTTTTACGCGAAAAATAAAGATAAGCTGCAGCTAAATAAAGGAGCATGAACGCTATGGGGCGTGAGGGGCATGAAAAAAAACAAACAAAAACAATGTAATAATAAAATGAACAGAAACTGCATGGGTGGTTGAAACGTGAGGGCAAAAACAAAAAGGAAGGGAGGTAAAAACGTGGGAAGCAGGACGTGGAAGAAGAAAACAAACAGAAAAGAAAAACCGCCGAAATCAAACTGGCAGTAATCAAAACAAAAACGGGAAGTGAGAAGGAAAAAAAGGATATGGGGAAAGGCATTTGGCAGCAAAAAAAAAAAAAGGGAGGTGGGCGAAAGGAAACTAGAAACGAAAAGAGGAAATAATCAGGGAAAACGAAACAGATAAAAGGAGGAAACCAAAATAAAATACTACAGCAACAGGAAAACAAAAATCAGAAAAAATACTGCAGCAGCAACAGAACAGAAACCAGAAAAAATACTGCAACAGCAGTAGAACAGAAACCAAAAAAAATACTGCTGCGGAAACAGAACAGAAACCAGAAGAAAATACTGCAGCAAAAACACAAAGAGGACGTGCAGCAGAAAGAAAAGGCAAAACATGGTGAAGGCTTCCAAGAACACCAAGCATACAGGTAAAAAAAAAAAAAAAAAAAAAAGGTAAGTCCATCGAGATGGTTTTTCTAGTTCGTTTTCTTCCTTCTTGCGTATATGGTATTTAAACTTTATTCTTAATTAGTACCTGCTGTTATGGTTTCGTTTTTTTACTGTAAACCTCTTTAGTCTTTGCATATTTTCCATGTTTCTTATCACACCAGTCTCGTTGTCTTCTCTACTGCATGGAAGCTCAAAGCTTTGTTCTTTGTGTGTTTCTTGCCTCTTTTCTTACGTATGCGAGCTGTTAGGGAGCTCAAAATTCCATCTTCATGTCATAGTGAAAGATGAAAAAGACGTTGATATTTAAAAGGAGTCTCATTTCAGTTCCAGTCGGAGAAAAACCCTATGGCTCCCTCCATGTGTTTCTCACGTAAGAGATGGGACCTTTCGTTTATATATCTTAGTTACAGTAAATAGAAGGAAGGGTTTATAGAATCTGGTTGATCTTAGTAGGTTGTGTGGGAAAAGGTTGGAAGTTTTTGGTTCATGCTTAGTTATAACAGAGGATGTTGTTGAAAAAGGATTCAAGTGGTTAAAAATTTAGTTATATTTTATTAAGAACTTGTATTCACGTTTTTGTTTGGTTTTTCTTTTGTTTTAGTTTAAGAAATACTAGTGAAAATCATTAGTATATGAAACAAAGGTTCTAACATGTTATTAATAGACAAAGGTTTAAAAGAAATGATGTGGCTATGAACTTGTTTGCCTTATGTTTAGGCATACATCATGATATGTACACCCATGCACATTTTTCTATTTATGATGTTTGAGTTCATGCATACTTAATTTCCCTATTAGTTTAATTTCCATGTTTGTTTTAAGTTTTATGCAATTTAATGTTCATGTAGATTACTTTAGGTGTAATTTATTTTAAATACATTTTAAATTTATTAATTCTATCTTACTTCTTACAAAATTTTTGTAAAAATAAGAAATAAATATCATAGCTAAAGTAATAATAGTAATCTTAAAATCCCTGCCTAGATGTTGTAGGGAGTTAAAAACATATTTTAAAAAATTAATAATTCCACCTAGATGTTGGGGAATTGTTAAATATTAAAAAATAAAATAATAAAACATAAATAAATTATAATACTAAATAAATTTTTAAGGAAAAGAAAGATATATGAATATATATAATTAGAAGATTTTATTGTTTAGAAAAAATTATAAAAAGCAAGCTTGCTACGAAAGTCTACCTAGATGTTAAAGATTTGTAGAAAGTCTTGTAAATTCCTAAAATGAGGCCCTAACCCAAGGCTTGTAAATCCTTAAATTGGAACCCCTAAGTCTGAAACCCTAGGTGAAACCCTAAACCTTAGGTAAAATTTTAAACCCTAAATGAAACCCCGAAACCCAAGCTAGAACTTTAAACTTTAGGTTAAGTCCAAAATCTTGACCCATCCAAAATCCCAAAATTTTTTAAGGACTTATATGAAAACCTTTTTATGAAATAATATGTTCTCAAATGGTGCCTAGATGATGGGGCATTTATGAAGTCTTATTTGATTAAGAATTTTCATATATTTCTATAACTTAAAATAAAAATTTTAAAGAATAAAGAATAAATAAACAATAAAATGAGATTTTAAATATAAATAATCACACCCAAACTCTGTCTAGATGTTAGAGAGTCCAAGTGGTCTCTTTATATTTGAACGCTCAGTTCTTAAATTCGTATTTTACCATCATCTGCATAGATTGCATTTTTAGAATAATGTGTACATTCATAATTTATATATATGTTTGTTGATGTTTAATATTAATTATATTATTTTTTGTTTTTACTGCATAAAAAGTTTCCTTTAAAATTTGTAGTTTTGAACAAATAAAACTAAAATGGCATTCCGTGAAATATAATTGTTAGTACTTTGCCTATATGTTGGAGAGTCATCTATGATTATCATTTACAAAGAGTGTTGTTTTATTACTTTTAAGAAAAATGTTGCGATAAATTTTAGATAAAAGAGAATATTTCAATTCTACCTTTATGTCGGGGAATTTGAAAGTATTTCTTTAATCTAAAATTTTCATAATACTTCTAAATAAAGTTTTCTTTAGATTAATCTTATTTCTTAAAAATAAAGGGAATTAATATTAAATCTTAAAATGAAACCATTTTTATCTAAAACCAGTGATAGCGTATAATTAATTGGTACCAACTTTGTAGGCATTGAGTGGGTGCTAATCCTTCCCCACATGTAATTGACTTCTGAACCTAATCTTATTTTTATAGACCAAAACTATCTTTTTAATAAAGCTCTACATCTATTTTATTAAAAGGATAAAATTTTTGGTGATCAATCACACCCTAAAAGAGATTAGCGGTGACTCCTTATGTTTTTACAGTTTTAAATGTTTATATCTAGCGATCGAGTCTCTAGACCAATATGTTATGATAGCTTGGTGACTCCACTAGGAATGTTTTGAGAGTCAGGCCAAATATATTAATTATGCGCTATTACAATTTTTTTTATTTAATTGGTTTTGATATTTAATTTAATTCTTTTTATTTTAATTTCTCAAAAAAAACATAAATTAATAAATAAAATCAATTGCATGCTAGTTATTACTTTGTTTTGATTTGATGTTTATGATTTATTTATGTTATTTTGATTAATATATCACTTTGCACACTTTTGCATATTCACTTACATGCATAAGCTCATGACCCCAGCTCCATCCTTATTAGGAGGAAGTGAAATAGCTACGCTCTCATGAGGTGATAACCTCCAGATTTGCTAGCAAAACATTTTCACCCAGATTGAACCTTTTCCATTTGTAGCCTGTAGTGGGAGAAGATTTGTATACCTTATTAGTCTGTAATGGACGATGATGTACAATTGATTTAGAAACCTTTAGACAAGTAAATTCCAACTCAACATATCATGAGCCATAGAAAGCCTACCTAAGGTAGAGCCGTGCCACCTTTTTTTAAAAATTTACCAAAGGTTAGGACACTATATATATTCTTTTATTTTTGTTGGATGACATGATTGTTTTGTTATTGTTATTATTTGTTTGTTTGGATCTTTGATTTCTTTTATTTGTATAACAATTAATTTTGTTGCATGCATCATATAGATATTGCATTTTAAGAGGGGTATTTGTTTTGGGTCAATCAATGGTAAAAGAAGCACTCATAAAGCCATCAGTAGCTTCAACCACTAATAAGAATTATTTTGAAGTCAAAAGCCAATTATAAAGCACCCAAGCAAAAGAATGAAATTGCTTAAGGGTTGGTTATGTTTTTATACTTCCACAGTTGGTGCATGTGGATTTGAGTCAAAATGATGTAGCTAAATCGAAAACCATATAGCAGTAGTAAGGAGTAGAAAATAGAGTTTTTTTTGAAGAAATATGGTGATGTGGCACTGCTCATGTCAGTGATGATTGATGAGTCACTAATTTGAGCTGTAATACAGTTTTGGATCCATCTTATCGATGTTTCATATTCAACCAACAAGACTTGATCCCCACAATTGAAAAATATACCTCTTGACTCCAGATAAAGTCTACTAGTCAAGATAAGATTTATTGGAAGGAGAAAAATACCACCAGATATAGAAAAAAGTTGGCCAAAATTATGTAAATAGGGGTCGAGGAAATAGGCAAGCACAAGAAGGAAAAGAATGGGGTTGAGACAGTTTTATTAGCCTTTCTATTAGAGTATATGAAAAAGCATCTTGATACTAATTAGGGATTGGATTTGTTTACTTTGGCTATGTATGGTTTGATGATATTCCCTAAGGTCTTAGGTCATTTCGAGGCATTAGTGGTTGAATTTTTTGAGCAATTGCATAAAGGTATAAATCTTTCGCTGACCATTTTAGTGAAAACAATTAGATCACTTAATTTTTGTCCAAAGAAGGGTGAGAGGCAATTCATAAGATGTGCTCGGCTACTTTTTATTTGGCTTAGAAGTCACTTTTGAGGAAAAGAGAAGATTTCATTTCAGCCTTTCTCAATTCATTTCATTCCCATCAAGGAGTTTGTCACCAAAGATTAGAGAAGGGATTAGACAAAAGGTTAATAGATGTTATTCTTTCTAAAGCTTACTGGTGAGGATGTAACATGGAAGGCACCTTGCATGCTTCCCATAACCATTTGTACAGTTGTGCAAATGAGTCATGGGTTCTATTGCTAGGGATATAGGGGGTAGTGAGTTATGCACCTTTCATGGGTCAAAGGTAATATGATTCTCATTAATTCATCTTTATGAGTCATGGACTTAGTTTATTCAAATTTAACTATAAGGGCACCTGGTTATATGAAAAAGTTTTGAGAGGTCATCAAGGCATGGAAGTAGATTAATCATATGAACCCAGCCAGATATATAGATAATGTTACGTAAGGGTACCTTGCATAGAGAAGGAAGAGAATCAATGAAGTTAGGCCCTTATTAGCAGATATTTTAGATTAGTTGCCCATTTTTACTTTAGAGCCAGTATGGTCAGTTCTTAAGATCGATCAATGAGAGTTCAAGATGAAAAGAAAGAAGATGGAGAAAAAAAAGAAAGCCAATGATAGATCAGGTCAACTAGTTAAGGTATGATTAGATAATGAAAGATAATGCATTATAAGAGTTGATCAAAGAACGAAAAGTGTTAAAAGAGGATTTGCAAGATCTTCACCAAGAGAATAAAAGAATGAGAATGGACATTGAACTTTCAAGGGGATCCAAGAAAAATGTGAAAGAATTAAAAAATGTGGTCGAATATTATAAAAGTAGAGCTTAAGAAAACATGCGAGTGATCTTTGCACTTATCAAAGAACAACAAACATGGAAAGATAAACTTTTTGAAGTCTCTGTAAAGGTAGCCAAGTCCCAAAAGGAAAACAAAAAGCTTAAGGGTTGGATGGAAAGAGAATAGAATAGGAGTTTTGATTTGCAAAAGGAGAAAAAGGCTTTGGAACTGGAGCTGATGAGCTTGGAAATTCAATTAGTCAATAATCAAAATCACATAGATAGGATTTTGACTAAATGGCAAGAGAGGAAGGATTATTGGGCCCATACTTGTAATATGGAAATGGAAACTCAAGAAATGTGGAAAGCGAAAAGCCTAGGAAGGCAACAGTAAATGGAGCACCTAACTTCATAGATCTACAAGGTTGTGCAAAAAGCAAACAACGGTGGAAAGAGCTGAAGAACTTGAATGAGAGATCATACCGACTCAACATTACAGTCAATCGTTATTGAGTTTCTTATGTGAAGCCAGGGAGCAGTATGCTTAAATTAGGTGTTTTGATGGTTTTAATGCATGAATGATTAGGTGATGTACAAAGATTTTTATGGTTAATAAATGTTTTTTTCACTTAGATTGATCCAAAGCAATACCTCTTTTGCATTACATTACATTCATTGCATATGTAAATTAATAAAAGCAAACTATTAATAATAATAATAATAACAATAATGATTACACCATGCATTCTAATTCAAGATTAATAATTAAAGGCTTAAGGATAGAAAAGCCAAAAAAATCAGCTCAAGTAGTCTCGCACAAATATAATACTTGCTCTAATTCTTGAGTTATGGAAGAAGACAATTCACTTAGGTTTGACATGGTTGAAAAGGCATAGAAGAGATAAGTGATGGAAATACAATTGAATATTGAGGCATAGATGTCCGGGTTAAGACAATTATTAACTAGCTTCCTAAAAGGCCAATAAATTGCTAGCACATAGGAATTACGAGTGTGAATTCCATGATGAGGTTAAAGGGCATTTTATAAAAAACTATATTGCCTTCAAGGATACTATTCAAACTTTGATTGACTTAGATCCCATAAAGTTTAAAGAGCTGGTTAATGCATTTAATGATTGATAGTAGTGGAATTATGAGTCAATTATGCTAAGGTGTCAAATGGGGAACTTTTGTTTTTGTAACTTTGACTGTCATCTCAAGAGCACCATTGGGATTGTGAATTTTTGGATCTAGTCTGTATGTTTGGATTGCATGAGTGGACATTGTGCACCATAGTGTTTTATGGATTTATATTGTCATCTGAAGTCTTTTTATTCCATTAAGTTTTGGATATTGTAGGTTTTCTTTGAAAGAAAATTAGGGAAAAGGGAAAAATGTTCGATTTGAATAAAAACTTCACATAGCTAAGTACCGAAGCCATAGAAAAAGAAATGCTTTAAAGGAAAAGAGAAGAAAAAGGAGAAAAAGTGAAAAAAAAAAAGAAGAAAAAGACAAAAAAAAATGAAAAGGAAAGTTTTGAGTCTTGGATGAGTTGGCGATCCCTATTGAGAATTTCTCAAACACCTTAACACCAATTCTTAAATCATCTAGTTGACTCCATTTCATTAGTCATGACTCTTCAAAATCCATGAAGTTGAATTTATGAACCTTGCCTTCACTTGATAATGTTATGATATCAAAGGTTGATATTTTTTTCTAAGGCAATGAATAATGAAACATCAAATTAAAAAAGAAAAAATTTGGATTCCTAGAAGATCAGGTAGACATGACATTTTTTTAAAATTCGATGTGGTAATTTGATGTGTCAATGTTATGCTGTAGTTCCAAAAATTTTTCAAAGTCAAAGTTGACCCAAGTCCTATAAAATGACCTCAGACTTGCTAACCTTTCTAGCCTTTACCTAAAAATTAGCTTGGCTCATGTGTCTTAAAGGCATGTTGCTAAGAGTTACCAACCTTTCAACCCTTTTACCTAAAAAATTGACATGGTCCATGTGTTTCAAAAGCACATTTATCATGAAACTTACCAACCTTTCAGCTCTTCACCTTAAAATTGTCTTGACCTATACATTTCAAGGGCACGTTGATTACAAAAAAAAGACCCCATTGCCTTTAAGATAGCTTGATTTATGATCTATCCATTAATTTTTTTTTTGTGAAATGACATGAATCATTTGATACCTTAAATAGATTTATTCCACATGACCCTTTTTCTCATTCATTCTACATGACCCTTTTCTTGTAATAACTTTATTAATGGAGATTGTTAAAATAGGGCATCTTCGATGAAATGCAATTCTAGCAAAGTGGACTAAGGTATGAGTTATGGGGGCATGTCAAAAAAAAAAGAAAAAAAGTAAAAAAAAAAGGAAAAAGAAAAAGAGAAAAAGAAAAATGGTTATGACATCATGCACTTAGGAAGTTTGAATAAATTCAAGTAAAAACCTGACAAATCCAAAAGTTTTGGACAAATAAAAGGCAAAAACAATAGCGCAAAAAAGAAAAAGCTAAAAGAAAATCAAGAAAGCCAATAATTTCAAAAAAGAAAGAAGTTTTGAAATGAAAACCTTTCTTCAAATTCATTTCTCCAAAAAGTAATCGCTCTTTAATTTAGGTGATCATGCTTACAATGACAAATGGCCATCTTTCACCATCCCTTCAAATTTGAAATCTATCTTTTGCTACCCCTTTGAGCTTGATTAAGTTCTTTCAAAGTAAACTTTAACTAAGAATCACCCTCCAATCTATAGGGCAAAAAAGGACACATTTAGGGGTTTAAGAATGTGTTGTCCAAATGGGATCTCATAGGTTAGGGCAAAATATCCATATAAAAGTTCCCAAAACTTTTGAAACCACTCAAGGAAAAACAAAAATGAAAGAATACAAAAGAAAAGGTGAGGAAAAAGAGAAAAAAATGAAGGAATAAAGAAAAACAAAGAAAAAAAAAAGAGAAGAAATGAATGGGTGGAAAGCGAAAAGAAAATGGTAGGGAATATACCCCGAAGTGAATCCTTCAAATGAAAGAATGATCTTTGACTTTAGTTACCTTTAAACACTTATTTGGGCCTATCTATCTCTTTCTTTGACAACCTCAAACCTTAGCCTATTATACATCCTATGGAAAGTCCATATTAAATCAAGCATAGACGCTTAAAAAATAAAAGAGCTTTTCTTGGAAAAATGGTCGTGAAACCCATGAAACTTTTAGTCCCTCTTTATTACTTAATTTTCTATTTGGACAATTAATCCCTTTTGATTAGGTTTGAATTTTTTAAGTGCATGGTTAGATAATCAATAAAAAATTTTACAAAAAAGAAAAAAGTAGAAAAATAAATGCAGCTCTAAGGTGAAAATCCTAAAAAAAGCTATCTAAAACAAACCTTGAAGGTTACTCCTAATGCTTAATATGGTAGATGCTGAACAAGGATAAACCAAATCTTTTTGAAAGATCTGAATATCAAGGTCCTAAAATTTTGAAAAAGGTTGATTTTTGAAAATCTCAGCCTTGTTCCATTCCCAAATAACCTTTCAAAATCTCAAACCCTTAAAGCTAACCTTGACATATGTCAAAATGTCAGATATGAAGGCTAAAGAAAATTATTGAATATGGTTAATTTTCAAGGGATTCATGTTTTTGAAAAAATTTATGTTTCATTTGTGAGACTGCATGGATAAGGTATATGCCTCTTTTATCGCTTTTAGGTGGAAAAACCCTTTTGAATGAATAAAAACCTCAATGTGCTGAACCATTCAATCCATTTGAAAAAATAATTTTCACCTCTTTCATTTTTTATAGGGATTGCTAATTCTTAAGAGTTTAAGCCCAATTTAGCTAGCACTAACGAAGTTTTAAGCCCAATCTAGTTAGTACCTAGTGAAAATTTAAGCCCAACTTAGTGGGCACCCAATGAAAAGATTTAAGCCTAGTTTCACTAGTCTTTATGAAAAAAATTTAAGCCCAATTTAGCTGAAACCAATGAAAATTAAGCATAGTTTAGTTGACACATCATGAAAAAATTTAAGCCCAATTTGACTAGCATTAATGAAACATTCAAGCCTAGTTTAGCTAGCGCCTAGGTTTTAAACCTAGTATTAGCTGGCAACAATGGAAACTTAAGCCTAGTTTAGCTGGCATCTAGTGAAAGGTTTAAGCCTAGTTACCTGGCTTAATGAAGTTTTAAGCCTAGATTACCTAGCCTTCATGGAAAGATTTAAGTCTAGATTATCTGGCACCAATGAAAGATTTAAGCCTAGTTTAGTTGGCACCTAATGAAGTTTTAAGCCTAGTTTATATGGCACTCATGAAAAGATTTAAGCCTAGCTTAGCTAATATCATGAAAATTTAAGCCCAGTTTAATAGGCACCAAATGAAAATTTAAACTCAGATTACCTGATGATCATAGAAAAATTTAAGCCTAGATTACCAGGCCTACTAAAGTTTTAAGCCTAAATATCCTAGCCCTCATAGAAAGATTTAAAGTCTAGTTTAGCTAGCCCAACAAAATTTTAAGCCCTACTTACCTACCCCTCATGAAAA